>CM016625.1:3723039-4391351 GCA_005393395.2 Gossypium australe
CCCGATGGAGACAAACAAAAAGAAGAGTGAACAAGAATGGGGTTTTCTAAGAGAGAAGAAATAAATGGAAAAATACAAAGGAAAAAGCGTTTTCTAACAGATGCTCCATGCCATTGGCATTGGCATATATATTGTCAGTCTTTGGCATATTCATAATAGACATATTTAAGCTAAACAAGTAATTAAACTGTTTACACAGTGGATTGCCCCTTTACTTTAAATATGGATAAAAAAACCCTCGTTTGTTTTAACTATTCTGGGATATTGGACTAAGAAACTTTCTCTTTAATAATGGCGGATTTCTATACATAAATGATTCCTATATATGTCTACCAACATACCCTTATACGGTGAAGCCCAGCAAGGTCCACCAAAAAGTTTATCTTGTCAGGCTATGGAATTGTAATTAATCGAAATTTGATGAGTACATATCTAAATTATATATAGATGGATAATGTGGTGAAAAATGGAGTGCAAATAATGAAAGAGTGGTGACCACTGGGAAAAGTTGCAAACGGAACTTCCTCGGAAAAATCAGACGGATAGGTAGATACAGCTGGTGTTGGATTGGAGCCTGTTTTCCGCAATTTCAATAGGAGATGAGACAGCAGCTGAAAAGCACTTGTGCCTTTATTTTGTCGAGTTTTTCCTGGGACATTCCTGCGTGAGTTTGGTATTACAATTTCTTACTGCAGTGATGGATCATTTATTACTCAAGGTTGTCAACTCGATCAAATTTGCTAGTTAGATATTAAAAAATTTTAATGATTTATTTAATCAGATCAAATGAATTGACTGAATTAGTTGAAGTAGTGACCTGAGTCATAAAGTAGAATTAATTAGGGGCGTAAATAAGATACTAATGCTCACAAGCTACTCGAGCCTATATTAATTTTTTTGGTTTTTGATTGCATTTTTAATAATCTCAACAAATATGATTATATCCACAAAACCGTGGCACCGTTAATCATCATGTCATAGTATGATATTAGTAATATATTTTAAAGTAAGAGAGGTTGTACTTTGAATGAGTTTGAGTTATTTTAAATTTAAGAATTGAGTTTTTGGTATTAGAGTAACGTGGTTTTAAATATTTTAAGTTATGATTATTTTAAGTTTGTATGTTTCGAGTTTAAATTGATATCTAATTTTTGTGTATTTGGATTTGAGATGATTAAATAGAGTGGGCTAAAATTTGGATTCAGATGGATTGATTTGAAATTTCTGAATTGGGGTCATATCAATAAGTCTATGAATTGCAATTGTGGTTTAGGCTTAATAAAAAAGGCTTTCAATGTAGTTTGGGCTTTAGAGGAAAATGGGACAAAGCTCGGTTCACCCAGTATTCACCGGAGAAAGAACAGTGACTCGCAGAAAATGATTTTGATTTTCCAATTCAATTTTCAAAGGTTTTACTGGGGCTTTAGAGATTATTAACTAAAACCCTTTTGGAATCGGTACGTCTTTCTTGATTGGGGAAAAAGAAGAACGAATTTAGAAGAAGAAAAAAATTCATAGAAATAGAAACCAACAGATTCCCAAAAAAAAAAAACGGAATAGATATCCAAAGATTGAAATGGGTAAGATTTGGAGAGTGAATTCCCTGAACAAAGCGGTGAAGACTCTTAGATATTTCCAGGAATCCTCCTTCTCAACTGCCGTTATCCGCCAGCATTCTTCTTCCACTCCGCGCCTCTTTTCTCCGCCGTTCGCCACCACCGTGCGTCATCTTCGCGCCGGTCGCGATCCTGGCATCAGGTAGTTTTAAATACTTGTATAATTTGACTCTACTTTAGACCCCAAAATGATTTCAATTCTTGCTTCAACTTTTTGTTTCAATTCAATTCCTTTTTAGGTACGAGGCTGCACCTCCAGTAAATTGGGGAATCCGTATAGTACCGGAGAAGAAAGCTTACGTGATAGAAAGGTTCGGGAAATACTTAAAAACGCTGCCGTCTGGTATACATTTCCTTATCCCATTCGTGGATCGAATTGCCTACGTTCATTCCCTTAAGGAAGAGGCTATTCCTATCCCGGACCAATCCGCTATTACCAAAGACAATGTCAGCATTCTTATTGATGGCGTTCTGTATGTTAAGGTCTTTCTTCCATTCCACTCCTCTTCTTTGCCCTTTTTGCTCAATTTTTATAACCTTTCTGGTCTATAATTTTCTTTGGAACCTTTGCAGATTGTTGACCCCAAGCTTGCTTCTTATGGTGTTGAGAACCCAATTTATGCCGTCATTCAGCTTGCTCAGACAACCATGCGAAGCGAGCTTGGTAAAATAACCCTCGACAAGACCTTCGAGGAAAGAGATACTCTCAACGAAAAGATTGTGGTTCGTTTTCTTTCTTTGATTCTATCTTTTTTTACCATTTCTTCTTGAAATCTAACTTATTAAAAAAATCGACCCCACATATGATGAATTGGGTTTATAATACAATTCTTGTCTATATCAATAATTGGATAAGTAGAAAATAGGTAGAGGCTCTTTATAAATTTGACTCTTGACTTTGTGTTAACAGTTTGGGAGGAGGCATATTTGTTGAATTTGTATATTTCCACACATTTTATTCTATGGGAAGGCTAATGCATACTTTTGATGTTTCCTGTCAAATTCTTTCAAGTTGACAATTGAAGGCTAATGCATGTTATATTGATTTTCCCTCTGATGTCAACAAGATTTTCTTGATTAATATCTATATGTGGCTGCTCTGATAAGTTTATGCCTGATTGGATATATTTCTTTTAGGTAGTTTGCTAAATGTCTTTTCTGATGAATTTCCAGTGACAAGTGATTATGGAAGTGTGGAAACAGTTGGAATGATATCCTATTAGTCTTATACTTGTTTTGCACCATGAAAGTCTCAAATTCCCCCTCCCTTTCTCTCTTACAGAAAAGGATGATGATTTTTTTTAGATGACATGATTATTGCAGGAGTCCATCAATGTGGCTGCAAGAGACTGGGGCCTTCAATGTCTCCGTTATGAGATAAGTGAGTATGGTTTAGCCAATATTTTCTTTCTGGAATTGTTTTATGTTTGCAATACATCATATATATTTCTCTTCCCTATCAAACCAGGGGATATATCTCCACCTCGGGGAGTGAGGGCAGCTATGGAGATGCAAGCAGAAGCAGAGCGTAAAAGGAGAGCTCAAGTTCTTGAATCTGAAGGTAATGCAGTAATAGTTCTTTTCCTGTTTAGGGTAAGGTAGTATAGTATCTGATGGCTGTATACCATCTTCTTTTAATGGTTAATTTAGACAACACGATGTATTCATAAAAGTTAATTCTAACAGGAGAAAGACAGGCCGACATAAATATTGCTGATGGTAGGAAAAGTTCTGTGATCTTAGCATCTGAAGCAGCAAGAATGGATCAGGTTAACCGAGCACAAGGTTAGTGATCATCAACTAGTAAACAGTCATAATTTAAAAAATGGTGGGGCTTTATATAAATTGTAATTGAACTTGATGTGGGTGATTAATTTTGATTTTTTAGCATACGGATCAAGCAATTGTAATTGTAATTGTAAAAAATGGTGGGATAACAAGCAATGATTTTATTATTGATCTTGTCTCTTTTGATTATTCTCTTCATGTCCATAAAATTTCCTTCTTTACAAACTCATTTATCAGGTGAAGCTGAAGCCATCCTTGCTAGAGCCCGAGCTACAGCCAAAGGAATTGCCTTGGTGTCACAGTCCTTGAAGGAAAATGGGGGAGTTGAGGTGAGATTCTTCCATCATTGTCATCATGTGTGTGTAATAGGTGCTAACATTTCTATCATGAATTTCCTGTGATAGAATTGGTAAACATGTTGGGCTGACCATGATACTTGTAAATGTCAAGTAGTATATGCCCAAGAGTCAAAGAGACTTCGTTTCCTGGTTCTGCACTTGTGTAATGATTTGATGCTCATTAGTTGTCTAGATTTTGCTGATATAGGGAAGGTATTTCTGATATGCGAGCGTTATATGAATCAAGAATAAAGTGGGAACTAAAACTTAATCTCTTTTACAGGCAGCAAGTTTGAGGATTGCGGAGCAGTATGTTCAAGCATTCAGTAACATTGCCAAGGAGGTAAAAGGGAGAAATAGCATACACCTGTTGCCAGTATTAATGTTATCAATGTTTATTCATTCTATCATGCTACTGAACATGTCTTTTGTTCATTTGTTAGGGTACAACAATGTTACTTCCTAGTTCTACAGCAAACCCTTCAAACATGATTGCCCAAGCTCTCACCATGTACAAAAGCCTGGTAAAAAATGCTTCTACGGATGGTTCTCATGCAAAAGATTCTCCTTCGGAAGAGCCTGAAGGTGAAACTCGAGACCTCCCTACATCTGTGGAAGCGAGGGACACAAGTCATGATGATCAACCGGGATTTTCACTTCAGAGCTCCAAGAAAAAAGAATAGAAACCAAATTTACCAAATTTTTATCGCTTGTATGGAGACTACTTTGATACTAGTTAAGAGGTTCTGAATATTTCAAAAGGAAAAATGTAAGGGACTTAGGGAAATTTAGAATTGATAAAAGTATGCTCATTCATCTGGCAAGACATTAGGACTGCCATGTAATACAGGCTGGTTTTATCTTTTCCAGCCTCGAGAATCAAACTAAAATGTTGAAAATAGTTCTCAAGAATCACCTGCCTTGCCCTTCTATCTGCACTTACATAGAAGCATTTCATTTCATTTCATATGATTTCTTATGCTTCTGATAAGAAAGCCCCTTCTGTCTTCATTTCTTTGCATGAACTGCATTTCTTCAGAGATTCAAATGCAATAGGAAAAATAGATAAACTGGGCAAAATGATGGTCAGGAAAATGAAAAACCTAATGCTTGCTTACTTAAATCAATGCTTACATATATGCTTCTGTATGAATTACCACTAAAAGTTCAAATTAAAAAGAGCCCTCATTGTTCTTTGTCGAGGGTGAAAAAAAAAATATAGTCATATAAGGTCCAACAAAACAGTAAATCCCAGAACGATGAGCCAAACTATGTGCACCAAAAGCAGTGCTTGCACACTGAGAGATCCATTTCCACCTTTCTTACCTGCCTCGCAAAATCCTATCCTGGCAACTTTAGCCCCCGCACAATAAGCATCGGCACACCCGCACCAGTACGTAACACCATTATCACCGCAAACAGGGTCTGCCATGAAGCAGTTAACAGGGCAGAAACTAGGCCGAGGGGAACTGGTGCATGGATCGACCTCGGAAGGCAAACGTATGGCTGAAAATCGCTGTTGCGGTCCAAGAGTGAAGGAATAGGAGAAAGGAACGAGCAGCAGCAGCAACAACAACAGCAACGACAATGCATATTCACAAAACAACATCGCCATGTTCGATTGATTCGAATGCTCTAAAACACGAAGACGGAGAAATGGGTTGCCTGCAAACGGAATTCGTAAGAATATTAATAGGCAAAAGGACCGAGCTTCTTCCCTTTTGGCAACTGAAAAAGAAAAAGGGAGCTCCCTTCGTGTTTAGTTTCTTTCCCGATTCAGACCAATACCAAAATTCTTCAACAAATCAAAGATTAAAATCCTTGAATCGAGTTGCCTCGATAGCAAATGAATTCATTCACCTTACATGTAATCAATGTACAAACGCCGAACAAGGAAAAACGAGTACAAGGACAAATGAAAGATTATCTTCGTCTTCGTATAACAATAATGAAGATTCCGTTTCCTTTGGAAAAAAAAAAAAAAAAAGAAAACTAAAAATACTAACACACGAGTAAAGAAAGAAGCCGTCAAAGCTGTTGAAGTTTATCTTTGTTAACGCCTTAATGGCTAAGAATTACCAGTATGATGATATCTTTAGCTTCCATAAAAGCTTGTCCTTCTGTTTCTTAGTTGTCCAATACAGTTACTGATTTTTCATTGTGATCTAATTTTTATAAATTCATTTCACATACATAGTATCGACGGAGTTAACTAACACAAGTATAAACTACCATACAAACTTAAAAACGATACTATTCAGACTATTATGGTTTAATTATCTATTAGTAGTTGATTTTTTCTTTGCCTCTAAAAAATTATGACAAATTATGGTTTTATTGATTAATCATGTAATCATTTATTTTCTATTTCGGTGTTTGTAATAAACTTAGAAAATCATAATTAATTAAATTTTGAATTTCAATTCCGATCCCTCTTAGTCCGAGGGATTTGTAATTCTTAAGTTTATTGAAGAGTGAGATCTAAATAATTGTGAGAGATTTCATAGATATCTTAACAAAAAATAAAAATAAAATATTGTATAATAATATTTATTTATCATTTTAAACTAACTGAGTTGAGGTTAAGTAAACTCGAAATACCATTTCACCAAAATCATAACTTATCAAAAATTGTGTTAAACTCTTTTATAAAAAAAAAATTGTGTCTCAAATTATAAAATAAAAATGTAATTTTTTCACTTGCCATGAATTTCAGCTTCAAAAGCCACCTAAGGGGTAAAAGCATTAAGGAAGGCCCTGTTTTTAGTGTTAGATTGCATTTCGAAAGATGCAAATTAGTTTGTATCTTAAATTTCATCTATTAAATAATGATGTAAAATATTAAATACATCCTAAAAATTATTTTTTATGGGTAATAATTTGTAAAAATGGTTATTCAATTATGTCTTTCGTTCTATTTTAGTCATCTAACCCTTAATTTCTCAATTTAGTCACTAAATTTTTCAAAATAAAATATTTTTATCATTCTGAATGATAATAATAAAAGTAATTCTATATATCAAAAGAAAAATATATGTATTTTAATACTAACCATATCAAGCATTGTTCCATACATGATACATATTTACATTTTTATATATAATTATCGTGAATAAATTTTAACACAACAATTTAATTTTATAAATTTCGAAAAATTCACTAATCATATCAAATTTCATCGTATTAAATTTTAATTAATTTTTTTTTCAAAATAGACCAAAATTTCCATTTTTGGTGCATGTAGAAGGGCCATAAATTTCCGTCGATATAACAGTGACAACCAACTCCAACCAATATATACATTTCTCAACCCTCACCCTGCCGTGAAAGTCGCCGTGAAAAACGACGGTGATCAATCTATATACCAATTAACAAACGGTGACAAATGTAGATGTACAGCCTACAATTGAACCTAGCATTGCCATGCCAATGCCCGACAAACTCTCCTAATTATTAGTAGCCGATATACCTATTTTAACGGATTCTCTGTATTGCTTCCATTTCTTAAACCACAACAGCGTAGTCCAATCCCACCACCACCACCGCCAATCATTCCCGAAAGTTCCTAACGTTTTAATAATGGGAGGCTGCGCAAGCAAACCGAAGGAGTTCGATACCACTGCTGGTGCTCCTATGAAGCCCGAGAAATCTAAACCCGATACCGCTGCTAATGTACTTTACATTGATGCATTCATAATATACGTGTATTACACTTATTTGTTAATAATAATCTATTATATGCAGGACGATGCCAACGGAGGTGAGAAGAAGGCGGAGAAAGATATTTCTGATTCGAAGGAGGGTGAATCCTCATCTGCTGAACCGGAAAAGGATGACGGTAAATCCGGGTCAAAGAACGATGATGACGAAGATGATAAGGTTAAGGCAAGTGGAGAACCGGTAAAGAAGGATGAAGTTGAACATGATGGTGCCTCTGGCAAGGAAGAAGCTAAAACCAATTGACGATAAAGGATGGAATAGTAGGGGCTAGAAGGTTTAATTCAACCAAATGATTACAGGTTGGGTTATATCACGTATCAGCCTTAATTGGGTTGATGATGATCGGCGTTATATCTCCATTATTGTTATGTTTTAATATTATGAGCTGGGAATTATATATACTATTCCTGTTTGAATGAGTATGGTTTAACCTTTTTTAGAAATCCAATGGGAGAAATCATAAGGTGAAGATGGTGTTTGATCTATCTGTATTATCACCACAGACTGGGAGTAATATGAATGGCATAAATTTTATTTATTAACTAAATTTTAATATTTTTTATTTTTTATTTTTCAATCATAAAATCAACTCATTTTCCAATTAACAGATTTATTAATACCACTTGCTTGATTAATGTTATAAAAACAATATACACCTTGATTTAAAAAAAAAATCTTAAAATTATGTATAGAAACTAAACTTATATAATTAATATGAAATTTTGATTATGGTTCAAGTGTATACATGAAACTTTAATTTTAATTCAATCATATATATTTAAAGAAATAAATGCATCAATTTAGTTTTATATTAGATAAATATTATTATTTGTGTATGCAATAAGTAAACATAAATTGATGATAAATCAATAATTGTGTTAATAATTTCTGGGTTTTGGATTAAATCGAAATTTCAAACATTAGACTAAATTTCATGTATAATTTTAATATTTATCCCTGTAACACCCTTAACCCTAACCTGTCATCGGAATAGGGTTACGGAGTGCTACCAGATCGATCGGACAACTTTACAATTAATACACAATTATTATCAATCATAATATAAAATAATCTTATAGTCCCTTATATGAATCTTCGATAGGAATGGTTCGGGACTAATTCGAATACTTAGAACATTTTCAAACATTTTAAAATTTTTCTCAAACTATAAGGCACTTATACTTAACCTATTCATTATCTAGGTACATGCCACCATTATCAAAGAAAAGTACATTACTCAAAATTTTCTCTGAGGTCGGGATTACTCTGGATGCTGGTCCGGGCACCGACTTTCAATTAACCTGCGCACAGAAACAACCGTACGCTGAGTAAAGGTATACTCAGTAGTATTACCATAATTCAAATTATATAATAACTTATATACATTCAATTTATGATACAATTACTTAATAATTATTTTATTCTTTAAATTAAATCATCTAATATAATAAGCATTATTTCAAGGCTTGTATTTAATTAGATTTATACATTATTTCAATATCCAATTTTCATTGAATTTATTATTATTATTATTTTCCACATTTCATTCCATTAGTTCATTTCATATCATATGCAATTCACTAAATTTTATTCTTTATTCAATATTAATTCTATTGCAATTTGTGTTTACTAAAGTCATATCTCAACAACAACAATTTCACTAGTTTATTTCTTATATCATCGCTTTAAACTTCATTCAATTCATACACCTTTGGTCCATATTCTAAATCTCATATCTCAATTTCATTTTCTCATATCAAAATCACACTCAAAATATATAATTCAATTATATTATTCTTTTCAATTAACTTCTTATATTATTTATATCATTTCAAGCAAAACTGTAAACTTTAGTTTCATTTCTCCATCTTATATAATATTTCAATTCACAATTCATCTTTGAACATTTCATGAACCTTTGGTTCATGCACTCAATTTCATATCACAAATCTCATTTCATATCTTATTTGACAATTTCACTTTCTTATTTCTTTCAATAGCTTAATCACATTTATTCAGAATTTATCATTTCACTTATTTACCCCTATTAACTTGACTCGGACCTCAACGGATACACGGATTCCATCCCAACACACCAGAATATCCAACCCAATCACACCCGGAATAATATAAATCCTCCATAACACACCAGTATAATATAACCTCCCAAACACACCAATATATCATATCCTCCCAAACACACCAATATATCATATCCTCCCAAACACACCAATAAGGCATTAAATGCCTTTTCGGATAAACCGAAGCATATAATAACAGAAATATCTCCTCGACCGAGCCGAAAATCTCCTGAATACATCTCAAATCCTATGGCATGCCAACTATATCCAACTAAGCCCGACTAGTTAATAGGGTATTTATATCATTTTCCAATATCTAATCAATACACATTTCAGATAATTTCACTTTGATTCAATTCAATTCGATTCACTTCTCCAATCAATATACAATTCATATATTCACGCATATTCATAATTTCATTCATTTTATGAACATTTCAACTCAATCACATCCTCATACTTTCAATCCATGTACATTTCAAATAATCACATTCAATTCAATTTGATTCAATTTCAAAACACTTTTCACATTTCCATTCCATTCATTTATATATATATATCATCAATTCAATGCATTTTCCACTTTCTAATCAATATATCATCAAATACTCATACATATTCAAACTTCATTTCAATTTCATTCAATTCACAATTAAATTCAGTTTTATCTAATTCAATATCATATTAACCTTATTTCTATTTACTAAACATATTACTCAAAATTCAACAATTACTAATAATAAATTCAATTCCAATACATATTTATCACTTAATTCATTCTTGATACTTACTTCAAATTTTTTTATCATATATACATATATTAATTTAAAATTTAACAAATAATCAAATTTGAGTTATAGTATTACTAACCTGAATTTCTCGTTTTTACTCCTCATTTGTTTTTCTCTTTTCCTTCCTTGCTCAATGTCTCGAATTCCTTGTTTGCTACGGAGATAATAATGATTTACATTATTAATTACAACATTAAATCTCAATAAATAATTGAATTTTATTCAATTCCCTACTCTACCTCTTTATTCCACATTCTTTACACACAATTCTATTATTTACTTATAAGTTCTTTCAATGCTGTCTACCTGAGTCATTGTCACTAAATTATCTATATCTTGAGTTGCAGAATTCCAAAGTAAGATCCGTAAATTTTATATGAAACTAGACTCACATATATTCTTTTCATAAAATTTTCAGAATTTTTGATTCAGCCAATAAGTACAGTTTATTCTTTAAATTCACCCATGTTCTGTTGTCTGACAGTTCCAACCACTCTTTTCTAAATTTTAATTATCTTTTTGAACAGAATTCAAATGATGTTCTAGTTTGTTTCTTATAAAAATAGACTCAGTAAGGAATCTAACCATATAAATTATGTCCCAAAATTATTTTTTAACAATTTTTAATGATTTTTCTAAGTCAGAACAGGGGATCTCGAAATCACTCTGAACCAGTCTCACAAAAATATAAATATCTCAAAATACAGAATTTATTTTCTTTCCCTGTTTTTTCATATGAAAATAGACTCAATAAGCTTTAACTTCATATCTTACTCAACTTCTAATTCCACTTATACGATTTTTGGTGAATTTTCAAACTTACTCTACTGCTACTGTCCCAAAACTGTTTTCCTATAGCTTATTTTGCAATTAAATCCTTTATCCAATTCTAACTTCAAATTCTTTCAATTAAACCACTAATTCATCATTTTATTCATCATATGCTATATTCAAAAACTTTAAAACTCCAAAAACCTCAACTTAAATTCATCAAAACTTTGTCCTAAAACTTATAAAACATCAAAATTAAAAGAAAATGGCTAAATTAACTTACCTATTAGACTTCCAAGCTTCAAACTTTGAATTTCCCCTTTTTTTTTTCTTTCCCTTTTTCTTCCCCTGCTTTCGTCTTGTTCTCTGTTTCTTTTCTGTTCTTCTTTCTTTTTTTTTTTTACTTTCTCTTTATAACACACACACATATATATATATATATAATATAATATATTATAATTAAAACATAAAATATCTTTATTAGATAATAATATAATAATATATATTAAACATAAAAATCTCAAATTTTTTCACGTTACACCGTCTCAACTATACAAAATGGTTTAATTGTCGTTTTGGTCCTTTGTAATTTCTTTTAATCTATAATTCAACTTTTACTCCTATTTCAATTTAGTCTTTTTTTACTAATTAAGCTAAATTCACTTAATTAAAACTTGATTAAACACATAACTAACTTTATAAATATTTTTAATAAATATTTTACGAGTCCGTTTACTAAAAACGAAGACCCGATAACTTATTTTCCGATATCCATGCTTTTGAGGTCGTTACAATCCCTACTTGTTATAATGTCTTCGTAACACCCTTAATCCGTATCTGTCGCCGGATTAGGGTTGTAGGGCCCAATTTTAGCCCGGGCCCAAAATAAACCAAAGTCCAAAAATTAAAAAAGAGTCCATTTACCAAAAATTACAGCAAGCCCACTAAGCCCAAAACAAAACAAAAATCAGAAACAAAAAAACCCTAGTAGCAACCTTTGTGCCGCCGCTCCTCCACATGCGCCGCAGCCACCGCACGCCATGCACCCACACGTCTCCGCATCGTGCGCCCCTCCACGTCATCGTCGTACCTGCGGAAAATAAGGAAGACATAGCACAACAAAACTAGAAACGAGGGATTGTATTTTTTTTTCTGTTATGATTTTTCGGCTATAAAAGCCGCATAAAACATGTAAAAAGGGGGCTGATTTTTTGGGTTTTTACACGAAAAACAGAGAGTATATGGTTTTTATACACACAAAGCAATAGATACGAGTAAAAAATACTAGAAACTCTTCAGAGAAATAATACAGCCACTGAATCTTACAGAAAATTTTGACAGAAACGCAAAGAAGGTTTACATGCCCTTTGTCATTTGTTGTTTTTTTTTTTGAGTTCTATTTTGGGTTTTCTTTCATTCATTCTTTATTTTCTTTTTTATTTATTAAAAAAATTGCACATATAAAAAAAAATACCTTGTTGGCCGGCATCGGCGGCGGAGGGACGGCGAAGGGCTGCCGGACTAAGAAGGGATCAAACCCTAGAGAGCCAAAGAAAGGATGATGGGGTGTTCTGCTTTTCTGATTTTCGAAGTCTGGAAGCCAAAAAAAAAAGGAAGGCAAATGTGTTTTTTTTTTAAGATTAAAAGGGAATGGGGTTGTAAAAGGTGGGAAGACGCACGTGACCACTTGCTTTTGCAGGTGGGTTTGTGCATTTTCACCCTTAATGGGTAAACTGCGCCTTAGGTCCCTCATTTTCGCGACATGGTTCGATCGCGTCCATTTTACTATTTTTATTTCTTAAATTCGGCCCCAAATTTGGTCTCCCATTGCGATTTAGTCCACGTTTAGTTGCAGTGTTTTGGAACCTGGAGAAATTTCGTTTCTAGCCCCTTTAGATTGCACACACAATTAAATTCGGTCCTTTTCCTTTTATTTGCTTCGCGATTTTGCTCCAAAACTCCTGTTTCTAACTCGATTTGGTCCTTTTTCAATTGTTTTGCTATTTTACCACTAAATTGATTATTTCTAAATATTTTTTATTACCATTTGTTTATATGTATATTATTCTTATAGCCCTATTCTTTATATTATTATTATTTATAATATTATTGTTTACTCAAATTCTTTTTTTTTATTATTATATATGATTATTATTATTATTATTATTATTCTATTATTATTTTAGTATTATTACTACTATAGTTTTTCCATTTTCAGCTATCTTTCCTATTATTATTATATTCCTATGTATTTATTATTGTTTTACTATCATTATTTTATTATATCTATTATTTTTTATGTTATTATCGATATACCCTTTTTTACTACTACTATATTTTTATTAATACTATTATTTTTACTACTATCCCCATTTTATTATATATATTATTCTTATAATTATATATATATTTTTTTGTGGTTTTGGTTTTTGTTATCAACATTGTTATTGTCATTTTTGTTATTATTATTTTATATATTTTTATTATTGTTGTTAGTATTGTTATTATTGTTTCTTATATTTTTGTGACTATTTTTATCATTCCTATTGCTTTATTATTAGTTGTCATCTTCTTTAATATTAATACGATCGTCTATCTTGTTTTTCCTTTTACCACATCTTTTCAAACTCATAAAAATGTTTTCTTAAAAATAAAGACAATATTTGGTGGTTGGAAATTTGAGGAGTCGTGCCCTAACGTGCTGGGTTGTGGTTTCTGTTTGGCCAAGTCATTAAATATCCTTTAAAATTGTGTCCGTTTTTTTAAAAACAAGGCAATATTTAATATTTGGAAATCTGAAGGATCGTGCCCTAACGTGCTGGGTTGTGGTTCTTTCATTTGGCCAGATGATGGAATACCCTTCTTAAAATGACAATGCATGAATTTTGGAAATCATGAAATGATCTTGGTGGCAAAGGTTTGAAACGTCATATCCTAACGTGCTGGACGTGATATTTCATCCTTTCGGAACAAGAGAATTTCAACATCCAAATTTGAATTACCCGAACATTTTCCAAATGATCCATACTTTAAAATCTTTTTCAATTTTCAATATTAGGACATTAATCAATCAATGAGGTACCAATTTTGGGTGTTGCGAGGGTGCTAATCCTTCCTCGTGCGTAACCGACTCCCGAACCCATTTTCTTAAAATTCGTAGACCAAAACATTTTCAAAAGTGGCCCAATCACACTTAAAAAAAGATTGGTGGCGACTCCATTTTTCTTCTTAAAGTCGGCCCGTTTTCCAAACAAAAAATGGTTTCGACAGCTTGGCGACTCCACTGGGGACCAATAAGAGAGTCAAGCCGTAGAATTGATCGATTAATGTCCTTTTATCAAAAATATTTTTTTATTTCGTTTCTTCCATCGCATTTGTTTGGGTCGTGTCATATGTTTTTACATTTTAAGTGTCTGGGTACTTTCGCATCATATTGCATGACCATTGTGGTCACACACCTTAAGTGAGAGTGATAAGCTACTCCTTCGTGAGGTTTTCACCTCCGTGCAGGATAGTGAATCGCTTTCGAAATACATCCGTACATATGTCTTCGTGAGGTTTTCACCTCCGTGCAGCCATAGGGAAATGTATTCCCCTGAACTGAACTCGGTCCGTATGAGCCTATAATGGGTGAGGATTGAGGAATCTGCTGGTTCAGGTACCCTTTTTCCCTTAGAACCAAACCGCATATAGTGGACCCTAAGAGCCTACCCTAGGTAGAACTATACCGAACCCTAGCAGTCACTTGGATAGGTGTCTGATTCTTACCATCTGTATATGATACTAACATGTTTCTTTTGTTTATGACTGCATTGCATTTCATCATCATAGAAAGGAGGTGTTGATTCATGTTCGATTGCTAAATAGAAGAGTTTGTCATAAGGAAATGTGTTACTTGATAAAGTAGATTATAATACGGTCGTTCGAACATAGTCCAAGTAAACAACAAGAGAGGGTTGATATCACACAGAAGAATACAAGACCTTGTCTGAAGATTCAAGCCGACGAGGATTATTCGGTAGTCATGTCTCATTTTTATAAGAGAAGCTCATGAACATTTCGGAGGATAAGTGAGTGAAGAGGTTCGGCCTGAACCAAGCAACAAGGAGCTAGAAAAGGCATACTTTAGAAAGTTCGCGGGACATAACCATAACATCCGGATACGAAGAAGAGGATTGGTGTTTTCACCTAGACTATGAGGGCAATGTCGTATATGCAATCCGTTTTATTAAAGAAACGTGTTTTCTAGAAAAGTTCTTCTAATGGAATTGAACTTAGAATCAACACCTCTCTTTCTTTTTGCATTCATTCCATGCATTTGCATTGCATTTCATCTATCTGCATCACATCGCATCATATACATTTAATCTCATAAGACAACCCTATTAACTAGATGTTATTATAGTTATCCTGGAACACCACTATTACACTCGGAAAAAAAACGAAAGCTATGGATCAAATGATAGAAAAGTTAGAGCAGATGCAGAAGGAGATGCAGGACCAATTGCAGTCTCAGATGCAAGAACAGTTGGCTAAGATTCAACAGGACATGAGGGATCAAATGCTGGAATCCCAAAGAAGTATGATGAGCCAGTTAACACAGTTGTTGACTGGACGGCCTAGAAACGAAAAGAATCTTATGGTCGATACTGGAGATGATAACGAAGATTCTGCTTGCCTTCCAGGCTTGGCCCCGGTAAATTCCCAAGTACAACCACCGAGGGTGTCCGTCAACATTAAACCCCAGTACCAATCTAGTACCCTAGCACCAGTAAACTTTCCGACAGGCTCAAGCTCTAACCCCGGAGATAATTTGCCAAAACCAATGGTCCCTGACTTCGATGATGCGATAGAAGGGGAAAAAGCAGGGGCAGAACTCCCAAGACTGTTTGAAGACCGATGCAAGTGGCTGGAGGAGAAGTTTCGAGCATTGGAAAATGTTGATTACCAATGTGAGGTGGATGCTAAGAAGTTGAGTTTGGTCCCTGATCTGGTACTCCCACCAAAGTTTAAAACGCCGGAATTTGAGAAATATAACAGGACCAGTTGCCCTGAGGCTCACATTACAATGTTCTGTCGGAGAATGACGGGATATGTCGGCAATGACAAGTTGTTGATTCACTGTTTCCAAGATAGCCTGACTGGAGCCGCGGCTAAATGGTACAATCAGCTGAGTTGTACTCAAATAAAATCATGGAAGGATTTAGCACAAGCCTTCATGAAACATTATGGCCACGTGACTGATATAGCACCTGACAGGATCACGTTGCAAAACATGGAGAAAAAGTCAAGCGAAAGTTTCAGGAAGTACGCCCAGAGGTGGAGGGAAGTCGCTACACAAGTTCAGCCACCGTTACTAGAAAAAGAAATGACCATGCTCTTCATTCATACCCTGAAGGCACCTTTCATTAACCACATGTTAAGGTGCGTGACTAAGAGTTTCGCAGACATGGTGATGTCAGACGAGATGATAGAGAACGCGATCAGGTGTGGGAAGATAGAGGCAGGAGAGAGCACGAGAAGAGCAGTTCCAAAGAAAGGGGAGAATGAAGTAGGAAATACGAGCTCGGGTTATTCAAAACCTGTTACTGTCAGCCAGCCAAGAGCAATAATAGCAGGCCAGCAGGCCTTACCAAGACAGGAGCCCAACACGAGGCAGAATATCGAGAAATTCCAGTTTACTCCCATACCTGTAACGTATAAGAAGTTATATAAAACTTTGTTTGATAATCACGTCGTCTCTCCTTGCTACTCAAAACCGTTGCAACCCCCGTATCCAAAATGGTATGACGCAAGCATTCAATGTGAATACCATGCGGGGATAGTGGGGCACCCGATAGAGAATTGTTTCCCTTTCAAAAGGCTAGTTGAAAGGCTTATTAAAGCGGGTGTGGTAACGTTCAATGATGCGCCTGGTGGGGGAAATCCGTTACCCAGTCATACGGATAAAGACGTAAACGCTATAGTCGAGTACATGGAGAGGAGAATCAAACGAAATGTTGCGGAGGTAAAAACTCCATTGAGAGAGGTTTGGAGAGAGATACGGAAAAGAGGTCTGGTTTTGCAGGAGTTAGGGAGCAAATCTCGAGATGCAAGGAACTACTGTGAGTTCCATAACAAGGAAGACCATGAGATCCAGCAGTGCAACGAATTCAGCGCCCTAGTACAAGGGTTAATGGATAATAAAGAGCTGGAGTTCTTTGACTCTTCTAAAGGAGAAAACGTGGGTACCATAGGAGGAGAGTTGGTAGAGAAGGACACCGAGGTCAAATGGGGATCAATGATTTTTCCCTATATGTCCAATGCATCTGTATCGGAAGGAGTTGTCCATCCGGGACCGGAGAACATGAATGAAGAAATAGCTGAAGACATGTTGAAAATCTTGAGCGTTAAAGCCGTGTTCGAAGAAGGATTGAATGAAGGAAGCCTACGGGACATTCGCCCCTACAAGCTTGAAAGTGTTCTGAACAACTGGACTGCGGAGGAAATTCCTGTAATCTTTAGAGCTAGCACAGAGTAATGTTCAAAACATACTTGTTGTTTTGAGCCTAGAAACAATAAGAATCTTTTGTGAAATTGGCTCATGTTCAAACATCTTTTTTCAATGAAAAATGCAATCTTGTGTTTCATGTCGAGCAAATATTTTTCATTTTTTTCCCATGTCATACTATACATTCTTCTATTTTTTGGGGATGTCTTTCATTCTTCATTCATGATCATACATAATCATCCTAAGAATCTTTTATTCTTTGGAATTTACCTTCATACCTACAATAGGTACCCAGATATCGAGACATGAGCAACACTGTTACGAACTCCCTTTTGAGTGAAATATAGGTCTAAAGGGATCTGATGATTTTGAAGATGTCAGAGATTGTAACTTATCTTTTGATTTGTTAAGGATAGTGGAACGAAATGAAATAGACTCGACCGTACAAAGGGTCAGTGGACATTGCGGGTCTAGGAAAGGAGTGAAGATCAAAGTCTTACCCACCACAGAAACAAAGCAAGACGTCATTGAGTTATTCCAAAAATTTAAAGATGTCTTTGCATGACCGCATCAAGATACGCTTAGGCACAAGGAGACTACGGAAGGTTCGAAAAGGCACATGCTAAGAGTTTTTCGATAGTCAGGTCGATTTTAAATTTTGGGCACTGCTGGTCTACCACGAAAGGAGATTGCATCAGTTATGCCATATATGCCATATTGAGAAGACATGACTTATATGCTTCCTCTATTTTTTCCTATAAGTGGGGCATAGATGTTACGGGGGACGATCTCGTCAAAAAAATCTAGTTGACACCTATTCATCTTCGTGATTGTCAATTATTTTACTAAGAGGGTGAAAGTCAGTTCCTATGGCAAAGCTACAAAGTCAATCGTTATCAAATTCAATTTCAATTCCAAATTCAAGTTGGAATTCAAAAAAAAGAAAAAAGAAAAACAAAAGAAAAGAAAGAAACCATCCAAAAAAGATTTTGAAAGATGATGGAAACTTGTAAAGATTGGCTTAGACTAGTTACCATTCACCCTTTACGCTTCTCGAATGTTGGCCAGGACCTCCACCGAGGCAACACCTTTCTCATTGGTTTATGGGATGGATACAGTCTTGCCTATCGAAGTTGAAATTCCTTATCTTCAGATTTTGTCAGAGCTGAAGTTGGATAAAGCGGAATGGGTTCAATCTCGGTATGATCAACTGAATCTGATCGAGGAAAAAAGATTAAGAGCCATTCGTCAGGGTCAAATGTACCAGAAGAGAATGATGCGGGCTTACAACAAAAAGTCTACCCCAGAGTGTTTCATGAAGGAGACTTGGTATTGAAAAAGATCCTCCCTATGTAAAAGGACTTCAGAGGAAAGTGAATGCCTAATTGGGAAGGATCTTATGTTGAAAAGAAGGACTTTTCTAGAGGAGCATTGATACTAGCCAAGATGGACGACAAGAGTTAGTCGAACCCAATTAATGCGGAATCAGTCAAGAAACACTTCGCTTAAGAAGGGAATAAGCCAAGACAAAAACCCGCAAAGGGCGCTTTGAGGCTTTTCGCAAAAAAAAAAAAGAAAAAAAGAGAGGAAAAAACGGAGAGGCCAAGGTGAAAACCCGCAAAGGGCACTTTGAGACCAAAGGGGCTTTGAGTCGAAAACCCGAAAAGGGCGGCTCAAATTATGATCAAATCGTGATGGGGCATACAGTAGTTTTGCCACGTTTTAATTGACAATGAGGAAGTATGTTTCATCTTGGGGCATCAACAAAGTACTCCGGATCTCCTAAACACATATTGAGTTTAAATGGTCCTCAAGAAGTTTGAACAGAGAAGCTCAGGCTGCGATATCTGGGGCACCTAGTTTCCATCTTACCCATTCAGAATTTGCTCGTTTCAAAATAAACTACCAATAAATTTCCTTTTTGATTGCATTTGCTATCTTATTTATTTCGAGCTATGCTCCTAATTAATTTCTTTCTTGCCAATTATTATGATCTTTTGCAAGCATTTCATATTGAAATAATGATTACTGAACTAATAATGCTTTCATAAAAGAAGTTTTGTGTATTACTCTGAAAGTCTCTAAATAATACAAGAATCTGAAACAGGACAATTATTTAGAACTCACCAGGCTTAAGGGGCTTGGAACCCCTGAAATAAGAGTCTAAGCAGTGACGGCATCTTAAGATTCTGCGTTAGAAGTATCAGCGGAACAAGAAGGCATTGAATGGGAATATTGCCCTAACAAGCAGCGAGCAGTGATAACCCAAAAGTTAAAAATTGGATCATACTCATTACATTTTGTATGCATCCATTCATTCCTAATACATATGGTTAGGAGCATTTTCATGACATCCTAATCATTTGACATAAGCATAGACCCCATGAAATTAAATCTACAGGAAGGTTACCCAGAGGACAATGTAGCAAAATTGATGGGAGTTACAGAAAATTACAGATCTTATCTCCACTGAGCAGGAGTGGAGCAGGTCGAAGACAACAGATCTTATCTCTACTGAGCAGGAGTAGAGCAGATCGGAAGACTGAAGCCTTATCTCCACTGAGCAGGAGTGGAGCACGCTAAAGATATAGATCCTATCTCTACTGAGCAGGAGTGGAGCGGATTGAAGACAACAGATCTTATCTCTACTGAGCAGGAGTAGAGCAGATTGGAAGACTGAAGCCTTATCTCCACTGAGCAGGAGTGGAGCAGGCTAAAGATATAGATCCTATCTCCACTGAGCAGGAGTGGAGCGGATTGAAGACAATAGATCTTATCTCTACTGAGCAGGAGTAGAGCAGATCGAAAGACTGAAGCCTTATCTCCACTGAGCAGGAGTGGAGCAGACTAAAGATAGTAGATCTTATCTCCACTGAGCAGGAGTGGAACAGATCGAAGACATTGAGCCTTAATTTCCTAAGCAATAGGGTAACGGGCTGGAGATTATAGACCTTATCCCACTGAGCAGGAGTGGAACAGGTCGAAAACATTGAGCCTTAATTCCCTAAGCAGTAGGGTAACGGGCTGAAAATTACAGATCTTATCCCACTGAGCAGGAGTGGAACAGATCGAAGACGTTGAGCTTTAATTCCCTAAGCAGTAGGGTAACGGGCTGAAGATTATAGATCTTATCCCACTGAGCAGGAGTGGAACAGATCGAAGACGTTGAGCCTTAATTCCCTAAGCAGTAGGGTAACGGGCTGAAGATTATAGACCTTATCCCACTGAGCAGGAGTGGAACAGGTCGAAAACATTAAGACTTAATTCCCTAAGCAGTAGGGTAACGGGCTGGAGATAGCAGATCTTATCCCACTGAGCAGGAGTGGAACAGGTCGAAGACAATGAGCCTTAATTCCCTAAGCAGTAGGGTAACACGATGAAGGTAGCAAATCTTATCTCCCTAAACAGTAGTGGAGCAGACCGAAACAAAAATCCTATACCCCTAAAGATGCAGTGGATGGAATGAAGCTACAAGAAATCAAGACTCACCAAGACCGGGCAAAATTGGTCCTCTTAAAGTCTTTGCTCCATTCTCGTTCCACGACAATGAGCAAAGAGGGGCAGCTGTAGGGCCCAATTTTAGCCCGAGCCCAAAATAAACCAAAGTCCAAAAATTAAAAAAGAGTCCATTTACCAAAAATTACAGCAAGCCCACTAAGCCCAAAACAAAACAAAAATCAGAAACAAAAAAACCCTAGTAGCAACCTTTGTGCCGCCGCTCCTCCACATGCGCCGCAGCCACCGCACGCCATGCATCCGCACGTCTCCGCATCGTGCGCCCCTTCACGTCATCGTTGTACCTGCGGAAAATAAGGAAGACATAGCACAACAAAACTAGAAACGAGGGATTGTATTTTTTTTTCTGTTATGATTTTTCGGCTATAAAAGCCGCATAAAAACATGTAAAAAGGGGGCTGATTTTTTGGGTTTTTACACGAAAAACAGAGAGTATATGGTTTTTATACACACAAAGCAATAGATACGAGTAAAAAATACTAGAAACTCTTCAGAGAAATAATATAGCCACTGAATCTTACAGAAAATTTTGACAGAAACGCAAAGAAGGTTTACATGCCCTTTGTCATTTGTTGTTTTTTTTTTTGAGTTCTATTTTGGGTTTTCTTTCATTCATTCTTTATTTTCTTTTTTATTTATTAAAAAACCTGCACATATAAAAAAAATACCTTGTTGGCCTGCATCAACGGTGGAGGGACGGCGAAGGGCTGCCGGACTAAGAAGGGATCAAACCCTAGAGAGCCAAAGAAAGGATGATGGGGGGTTCTGCTTTTCTGATTTTCGAAGTCTGGAAGCCAAAAAAAAAAGGAAGGCAAATGTGTTTTTTTTTAAAGATTAAAAGGGAATGGGGTTGTAAAAGGTGGGAAGACCCACGTGACCACTTGCTTTTGCAGGTGGGTTTGTGCATTTTCACCCTTAATGGGTAAACTGCGCCTTAGGTCCCTCATTTTTGCGACATGGTTCGACCGCGTCCATTTTACTATTTTTATTTCTTAAATTCGGCCCCAAATTTGGTCTCCCATTGCGATTTAGTCCACGTTTAGTTGCAGTGTTTTGGAACTTGGAGAAATTTCGTTTCTGGCCCCTCTAGATTGCACACACAATTAAATTCGGTCCTTTTCCTTTTATTTGCTTCACGATTTTGCTCCAAAACTCCTGTTTCTAACTCGATTTGGTCCTTTTTCAATTGTTTTGCTATTTTACCACTAAATTGATTATTTCTAAATATTTTTTATTACCATTTGTTTATATGTATATTATTCTTATAGCCCTATTCTTTATATTATTATTATTTATAATATTATTGTTTACTCAAATTCTTTTTTTTTATTATTATATATGATTATTATTATTATTATTCTATTATTATTTAGTATTATTACTACTATAGTTTTTCCATTTTCAGCTATCTTTCCTATTATTATTATATTCCTATGTATTTATTATTATTTTACTATCATTATTTTATTATATCTATTATTTTTTATGTTATTATCGATATACCCTTTTTTACTACTACTATATTTTTATTAATACTATTATTTTACTACTATCCCCATTTTATTATATATATTATTCTTATAATTATATATATATATATTTTTGTGGTTTTGGTTTTTGTTATCAACATTGTTATTGTCATTTTTGTTATTATTATTTTATATATATTTTTTATTATTGTTGTTAGTATTGTTATTATTGTTTCTTATATTTTTGTGACTATTTTTATCATTCCTATTGCTTTATTATTAGTTGTCATCTTCTTTAATATTAATACAATCGTCTATCTTATTTTTTCCTTTTACCACATCTTTTCAAACTCATAAAAATGTTTTCTTAAAAATAAAAGCAATATTTGGTGGTTGGAAATTTGAGGAGTCGTGCCCTAACGTGCTGGGTTGTGGTTTCTGTTTGGCCAAGTCATTAAATATCCTTTAAAATTGTGTCCGTTTTTTTAAAAACAAGGCAATATTTCATATTTGGAAATCTGAAGGATCGTGCCCTAACGTGCTGGGTTGTGGTTCTTTCATTTGGCCAAATGATGAAATACCCTTCTTAAAATGACAATGCATGAATTTTGGAAATCATGAAATGATCTTGGTGGCAAAGGTTTGAAACGTCGTATCCTAACGTGCTGGACGTGATATTTCATCCTTTCGGAACAAGAGAATTTCGACATCCAAATTTGAATTACCCGAACATTTTCCAAATGATCCATACTTTAAAATCTTTTTCAATTTTCAATATTAGGACATTAATCAATCAATGAGGTACCAATTTTGGCCGTTGCGAGGGTGCTAATCCTTCCTCGTGCGTAACCGACTCCCGAACCCATTTTCTTAAAATTCGTAGACCAAAACATTTTCAAAAGTGGCCCAATCACACTTAAAAAAAGATTGGTGGCGACTCCATTTTTCTTCTTAAAGTCGGTCCGTTTTCCAAACAAAAAATGGTTTCGACAAGGGTTACGAGGCATTACCATATAAGACACAATTCAACACAATTATTTATCACCTTTCATGCACCAAAGAATAACGATACATTTGAAACATTACTAAACTCGAATGTCCATAAATCATTTATACTAGATTAGAATATATGAATCATAAAGCCAATCCAAAACAAATATTTAATCAAAGTAACATATGAAAACCAAATTCAAACCATACGTCAAAAATTTATAACATTCTTACATGTGTACCGCTTAACCAACTAACCAAACATATTTTACTATTATAAAGCATCATATCGTAATACATATATATTATAACTCTATTAGCCGAATCTTATGGCTATACAGTAAGGCATTTGGACACTTAAATAAACATCAATCATATGTCACTTTTATATACTCAACTTACAACAATACATCCATTATATAAACTTACCCACTTGCACATATTTAAATCACAACTAACCATATCAATTCATAACATTAATTAATACCAACATAAATTATTTATGAGCTTTGTAAATATACATATTAACTTAAGTTGAGCTATACCACACGGCAAAATGGGCAAAATTATACAAGTACATACAAGCATTTCTAAATGACTGAATTTCAATTGTAAAACTACCAATTCATACACTGCCCACTTGACTAACCTTAACCAATTTCTCAGTTCAATAATCGAATTTAAACATGCCAATTTCATATGCTATGAACCATGCCAAAATTTCGTATACACAACCAAATCCATTAACCTAATATTTGGTCATCAAATTTAGCTTCCCAAAAATTCATACCATTTTCATATTAAATCATACCTAAAAACTCACTCATTCAAGCATATAATATGTGCATGCTTAACCATTACAAGCCGATTTAAATAACCTTTACACAATCGAACATAAATTCATCAATTTATCTCATCCTTGAGCTGAATCACAAGAACAACCACAAATACAAATCAAATTATGTTTCAAGCTTACTAAATGAACTATTTATAAGTCATTCATATCATTACACAACCAAGACATATAACCAAAACACCATTCATACATGTTATGGAACATACTTATCAAAATGTGCATATACCATGACCAAAATTGCACAACCATCAACTAACTCATTAATCAAACCAAACCATATAACCAAATACCACACATATATATATCATGAAATATACTTCCGTAATAAGCTATTGCCATGACTGAATACACATAAACATTAATATCAAGATTAAGCCATATTCGCATGGCTTTATATTTACAATTTCAAAACCAACCAAAATATATATATGCTAGCCTATACATGCCATAAACCCATAATTCAAGCTTTTAAAATACCAAAATAACGATCGATAGTGTGACTGACTTCCTTGACGATTCTCGAGCTCGTAACTAGCTTTCCAAAATCTATAAAACAATGAATAGACACACATAATAAGCTTAAATAGCTTAATAAGTCATAAGCAAATAAATTATCAAATAAACATTAGCATTATTATTTCAACTTGGACAAATATGAACATTCTCATGTACATAATGATCACACCTTTAACATGCATAGTTCATATCATCATCTCAAGTACTATACTTACCTTATTTTCATGAACATTTAACTTCGCACGTACCTGAACTATTTAGCTTGATTTCGCATTCGATCTTAACTCAACATTGCCCGTTGAACCATTTGGAATCAATAAGGATACTCGGATAAATCGAAAAGCTCGTATAATGCCAACGTCCAAGACGAGGTCTTACATGTAATCAAATATCAATGTCACTGTCCCAGACAGGGTCTTACACAAAATCATATACGATGCCAATGTCCCAGACATGGTCTTACACGTAAATCTCAATTCGATGCCAACGTCCCAGACGTGGTCTTACACGAAATCACATATCAGAATCCTATGTCATGACATATGTATCCTAACTATTTCTATGGTTCGTACGAGATTTTCGGACGTTGTAATTCGATCGTTTCAAGCTCGTAGTTACTTCTCCCATACTTATATCAATTCGGCATACACATATATAGTTACAATAATTCAATTCAGCATAATTAAATACATTTTTATATGAATTTAACAACAAATATTTACTTATGAACTTACCTCGTACGGAGACAAACAGACCGGAATGGCTATTCTACAACTTTTGATTTCCCCCGATCTAAATCTGATTTCCTCTTTTCTTGATCTAAATTTAATATAAATTAAACTTATTTAATCACATATGTACTCAAATTCATCCAAAAACACATAAAAGGGCAATTTGCACTTTAGCCCCCAACATTATACATTTTTCACAATTTAGTCACTATTTCATAAAACACAAAATATTCAAAATTTCACCATACCCAAGCTTGTCTGAATTTCACTAAGGTCTCTAGCAGCCCATTTATTTCATATTTTGACCCCTCAATTTACAAAATTCTCAATTTAATCCTAAATAGGCATTTTTACTAAAAATCACTTAATTAAACATAATAATCCAATAACATATATTTATTTTTCATCATCAAACACAAAAATCATCAAGCTATCAACAATGGAAAATCTCAAATTCATCGTAAATTCTGAAAATTAAAGCATGGGCTAGTTAAAATACGAAGCAACGATCTCAAAAACGTAAAAATTATCAAAAACCGAACAAATTACATACCTCAATCAAGCAAAAATCAAGGCGGAATTAGCTTGTTCTTTTTCCTTCTTTTTCTTTAGTATTTTCGGCCAAGGATGAACTAAAATGCATGGCCATTTTATTTTATGTTTTATTATACTAACATATTTAATAAACCATTTAGCATTTTAACCTTAATGAAATAACATTAAAATTCACCTAACCTTGTCCAATATTGTCCGCCACTATTATAAATGGTATAATTGACATGAAAGTGCTCCACATTTCCATTTAATAGCCATTAACACCTTTAACAATTAGAAAGTCACTTTTATATATTATGCGATTTAGTCCTTTTTATCAAATTAACTAATCAATTGATAAAATTTTCATACGAAATTTTCACACATATCACATATCATACTGCAAACATAGAAAATAATATTAAAATATTTTTTTAACTCAGATTTGTGGTCCTAAAACCACTATTCTGACTAGGGTCTAAACCGGGCTATTACAGTCTTTTTATATAAACTAAAAAATTAGCCTTTAAACTATACTATTTTTGACTTAGATACTTAATGTTTTCATTTTGCCAAAAATGATAATTAGAGGATCAATTTCTATCTCATTTTACAATAATTTTCAGTATTAAAAAAGGTTCTTATTTTGTGAATTGTGAGCGGAGTAAAAAAACTCAGTCAAAGAGATTTAGAATGATACCAAATATCTTTTTTAATTATTTATTATTATTTTATTATATCTTAAAAATAAATAGTATCAACTAAGACTTACTTGTGGAGGTTTTTTTTTTTTTTTTTACTTCTCTAGCTGTATATAGGATAATAATCCTTAAAAATATAACTTTATATTTTAATATTAGAAAAAAATTTAAATTATTTGTAGAGAAGTCTTTAAACTTTAATAAAAGGTCATAAAAAGAATGTCACTTTCTTCTCTCAGTTGGTCACGTGTCATGTATAAAAAAATTTAACCACATTATGGTCTAATAAACGGGATTGAAATTTATATATCAAATTGGACATTTTGAA
The DNA here is from genome assembly GCA_005393395.2 of Gossypium australe. Lineage (NCBI taxonomy): Eukaryota > Viridiplantae > Streptophyta > Magnoliopsida > Malvales > Malvaceae > Gossypium > Gossypium australe. The sequence goes on from CM016625.1 coordinate 3,750,276, forward strand.
AGTAGAGGTACTATATTAGAAGAAATACTAACGTACAGGAGCCTAATATGATATTAACCCTTATATTAACGATTAAAATTAACATGTTAACGGATAAAAATGAAACGAACTTCTGATTTGGTGGAGTTAGGGAGGCCGTTGAATACCAATCCCCATCCTCCCGCCATTTGTAACTGCTGATGAGCATGCCAGTGCCACTTTTTGCAGCAGTGGGCACCATTCATGGTTGCCCAATCAATATAATACGAAGAAGGAATGCTTATTTCAAAGTATCATCCTCGATGGACCACCATAATCTACCCAAAGTCAAATCCAATTCTCTCAGGGTTTTAGAATGGGATAAGCTTTGCCACTCCGTTGCCTCTTTTGCCCGCACATCCTTGGGTCGTCAAGCAACTAAGGTTTCCTTTCAGTTTTTCTCTTCCTTTTAGATAAAACCCACAATTTATTTTTTGTTTTCTTTGATTGGGGTGTAACGATTGATAATTTGATAGGGCCAGCTTTGGTCTCTCGATCAAACATTCCAAGAGAGTTTGAGGCTTTTACAAGAAACCAATGCTGCGATCCTAATGCACAATCATGACTCTTTTAACTTGGACTTGACTTCCGTCGACCTTGCTCTCGTAAATATCTTCTTCTTTTTTCACTTTCTTCCAGCTTTTAATTTGTTATTGTGGATTTATGGCTCTTCCAAGTGTTTGTGTTTTTGTCTCTGTAAAGGTTGAATCTGCTATCAAACATGCACGGAGGGGTTTACCTTTAGATGCAAACGAAGCAATGGCTCTTCTATCTCTACTGCAGTTTGTTGAAGCTTTGCAGCTTAGTTTAAAAGCTGCAATCAAGCAAGACTCTGACTGTTATAAGCAATTCATGCCTCTCAGTGAAATGGTAAATGTTGCCCTTCAAATGCTTAGCCTTTCACCCTTCTTCCAAATGCAAATGCGCATTTAGATTTAGTTTCTTTTTCTTTTTCCAATATTAAATTTATTTTAAAATTATAAGTAAGAGCAATTTCAAATTGTTAATCAATCGAGGTTGAATATTTGGCGGAATTGCTTGCAGATTACTCAACTGGTTGTAAATAGGTCAATAATCAAGTTGATTCAGCAAGTTATAGATGAAGATGGCTCTGTTAAAGACTCTGCGGTTTGTTCCTTTTGCCTCAAAATTTCATCTGTGAAATTAAGTATAGAGTTTTGTTTTTAATCATATGCCATTCATCTTATTCTAATCTTGAAATTCTTTTTTTCAGAGTTCTGCCCTTAAAAAAGCTCGTGATCAAGTCCGAACACTTGAAAGAAAGGTGAAATTTCTTGGTTTTTCTTCTTAGGCTCCATGGTAAAAGAACTCAGCTGTTATCCCGTCCTTGCTTGGTTGTTCTCAACAGTCCCCTCAGAAAGAACGAGAAATTAAATAAAACTATGGTTCAAACATCTTTGTGTGAATGAGATAGAAATCTTATTAAATTCAGCTAAGCCTTAAACCTGTAACTCACACATTTTTGCCTATGCAGTAGGCTACATGAATCCTTTTATCTTCATACATCTCAATTAAGGTCATACACTTCAAATTATATCAATTTTAGTCTAGCTCTACCTATGTTCTGTATTTCCAGCATCAAATCACTCCTTTTCATGCTCAAGGAAAATGCTCTTATATATGCTAAATTTTTGTTTATCAGGTTAAATCTACCATTTCTGATTTACATGTGTTGTTTTCACATATTTTTCTGTTCATTATAATATCAGCTCGAGTCTTTTTTTCTTTTCCTACTTTGCATTTTAACTGTGTAGTTGCTTGTCTGTTCAGTTGCATCAATTAATGGACAAACTAATTAGGAATGAAACAAAAGAAGCTGCCCTTATGGTAAGATGCATTTTATTACCAATGTATGCTATATCAATCTTCATGGAAATAAGTCTGTTATCCTAATTACAACTGTGTTATTGATTAAGGTGGCGAGCAGTGTTGATGGTAGATGGTGTATAAGTTCAGGGACTGATCAGCCAACAGGTTTTAAGGGTCTTCTACTGTCCAGGTGCGTAAAATTGCTGCATCAATTTATGCAATTACGTCTATGTTTGATATAGGCCAGTTTTGTGTCTTATGTGTTAGAGCTTAGAGGTTACTGCTTAGCAGGGCCATGCCATGGTAAATTTTGTATTATTGAGGCACACAAAGACACTGGAAAACCCTATTTCGGATGATAGGAGAATACTTTCATTAACTGTTTCAACAAGTTGGTTTGCAGTTTGTTAATCAGTGATCTGTTCATTTCTAAATGATAAATCAAGTTGAAAAGCCTTATAGAAAAGATTACTTTTCCCCTTTCCCACATCCTTATTAAAATGTAAAACTTGAACCAAAGAAAATGTAGCTTAATCTTCAATATTTATGAAATAAAATTTGACTATGGTACATGGAGATTTCTTCTCCAGCGACATTGTTTGAGAAAATGCACAATTCATTTACTTTTTGAGACAAATAACTGACACCTAAGAGGACCATGGGATGAAGAGATGGGTCAATTTGTATTAATATAGCTAATTCAAAATTTAAACCTGTAGCATTTCCTGATTTTGCCAGTTTTCCTGGATCAGTGCTAAAATATTTTTGACGGTCAGATCTTTTTGTATTGCTTTTGTGCTCATGAGCTGTTGATGGGAGCTTACCTTTTAATTCCAAGTTCTTGAAAGGATATAAATGGTTCTAGTGGTTCAGGAAGTATCATAGAGCCACTTGCAGCTGTTCCTTTGAATGATGAGTTACAGCAAGCAAGAGCATTGGTGGCAAAGGCTGAAGCTAATGTGCTTTTGATGGTGACAGAAAAGGTTGCTCACTTTAATGTCTGAAATTACTTTCTTATCCAGACTGTCATTTATCTCTCTTAATGTGTTTCTGTTGCTACTATCTATGCAGATACAAATGGATCTTGATGACATTGAAAAAAGTTTGAGAACTGCAATTCAATTGGATATGGTAGGTGATTTCTTGCAACTTCTTCTTGGATTATAATTTATGTATGAAAAAGGTGAAGAGAAAATATGCTTAGAAAGGTTTAGATATGATATTTTTTTGGATCTAATAAATTGATGCCTTAAAGAGCTTTAGGAATATCGTAATTGTACCAGTTTGGTTTGTGATGGGTATGTTCTCCTTTGTGCTAAAAAAAGGCTCAAATATATGTGTGCATGCTTAATGCCAACTATGAGGAAAGACCTATTAGGTTCTCACAAAGTAGAACCTGTCATAATTCTACATCACCAATACAATAGCTTCAAAATATTTCTCTGGACTACATTTTGTAACATTCTTTTTCATTTTGATGAAATAATAGTTTATTTTTACTTGTTGATTATTCCATTGTCATTCTGTTTCTTTTTCTTGACATCTAGATTTATGCTCGTGCAACTTATAGTCTTTCATATGGAGGGACATACCCCAATATTTTCCTGCCAGAAGACATTGATGGACCTTTAATGGCTGAACCCTACAGATCAAAGGACAAAACTTCACAGGCCTCAAATCCAAAAAAAGAATGGATTTTTTATCTGCCTAAAGCTTATCACCCTTTATTACTTCAGCAGCATAGGGAAAAGCTGAGCACAGCCCGGAAGAATGTCCGCAGTGCTGCTGCTGTAAGTAACATGTTTCTAACTTTTGTTGTCCTAAACCTTTATTTGTCTGAAAACACTTTTTAGAATTGTAACTTTCATATAAGTTTATGAAAATTGAATTCTTTTGCTCTTCTTGTGTCCTCAGTGGTGTTTAGACTGCTGTTTATCTACTAATTGGCACAAGAGATAGCTACAGTTAAATTTTGCTCAAGCAACTCTCAAGATTCAAGTGGTTAACTTCATTCTAATTACTTGCAATTATCTATTCTTCTACTCCTTACTGTCTTTTGCCTTAGGAAATCAGGAGAAGAAAAATGCAGGCAGAGAATATGGCTGTGAAAGGAGAGGCAGAAATAGATCTTTCATCCTTGCAAAAGCAGGTAACTAGTTAAATAACTTAATATTATCCATAATCTGTTAGTTTAATCAGTGGCTAAATAATATTAATACCCAATCATGTCAAGGTTCAGTTTCAAAAGGACTATTCTCTTGCTTCCAGGTTAGAGCACTAGAAGAAGCTCCCCCTGTACCAGTTGATTTTTTTATTTCTCAGAAGACAAGAGTGCTGGTCATAACTGGCCCTAATACTGGTGGTAAAACTATATGCTTAAAGACAATTGGATTGGCTGCTATGATGGCAAAATCAGGTCTATGTTTTTCTTTAATGAATCATTTATGCTCCTGAAAAACTGAACGGAGGCGTCAGAATTATATAATGCTCCATGGTTGTGTAGTTATTAACATATTAGCTTTCTCTGATTCTAAGCTTTTTGCTTGCACTCCAGCTGTGTTGACTTGTATGCATGACAGAAATGCTTGTGAAACAAAAGATGAATCACAGTATTAATGTTTCAAACCATATACCAAGTTTTCCGATTTAACCGAGTTTTCTCTTAATGCTTATGGTGAATATTAATATAACTTCACTGAGCAGTAGTTTTATTTGCTTTACCTGTTATATACTTTTGATGGTTATTTTTTGCCCTATACTGCATAACCTTATCCTAGTTTCTGTAATATTGCAGGTCTTCATGTTTTATCTTCAGAATCTGCAAAAGTTCCTTGGTTTGACTTTGTTTTTGCTGATATTGGCGATGAGCAGTCCTTGTCTCAATCGTTATCTACATTCTCTGGCCACTTGAAACAAATTAGTGTAAGAATGATATACTTTCTTTAACTCTTCGTGCTTGTTTGAGATGAACCAATTTCTTGGACGGTTCAAAGTGTATGACTGGCTGCAGTGTAAATATTCAGCATTTTAGGCCAACAAACTCATCTCTTCAAATTGGTTGGACATCATTCCTAAGATTAAAAGCTTGGTGACTTTTATTCATTCCTTATAGAGTTTGGATTTTAGTTGTCAACTATGAATTCTTTAGTTTTGGGGATTAAATACTACACATTGTGTTGCAGGAAATTCAATCACAGTCCACAAGGCGATCACTGGTGCTGCTAGATGAAGTATGTTTCAATTAAGCATCTTTGTTTACTTACCTTAATTAACAGTGAGGTTGAAGGGAAGAAATATACTTCTCAGTTACAAACAAATCTAAAACGGATTTTACCCCATTCCATATCTACTAGGTTGGTGCAGGAACTAATCCCCTTGAAGGAGCAGCACTGGGAATGTCTCTGCTAGAATCTTTTGCTAGAAGTGGTGCATTGTTGACAATAGCTACAACGCATCATGGCGAACTTAAAACTTTGAAATACAGGTATATAGTTGCTTGCTTCAGTCTACTGACACATCTACTTTTTGAAGGAAATATAATATGTGATCAGGTTTATGGTTTATGATTATTGTAGTTTCAACTCATTCATATAAATTATATGTTGTTATCTATCTCCTGTCTCTTTCATCTATAATAAGGATTGTGTTGCCGCACCAAATTCTTGATGTTATATTATGTTTGGCAGTAATGATGCTTTTGAAAATGCTTGCATGGAGTTCGATGAAGAGAATTTTAAGCCAACTTACAAGATTCTTTGGGGAGTACCAGGTATTCAGTCTTGAGTATGTGACAATAGTCAACTACTTGATTCTTGGACTGTTTTCTGCTAGTTAACTGTGTCTTGCACAAAAAGTTCTGAAGCCAAGTTTTGCAACAAAGGAACTTCTGGTTATCATCATCGTGTTATAACGAGATACCATGACTTACTTTGGCAGTGTAACAATTTTTTAGGTCGTTCAAATGCAATCAATATAGCTGAAAGATTGGGTGTACCAAGCACTATTGTTGATAATGCTCGCGAATTATATGGTGCTGCTAGTGCAGAGATTGATGAGGTAATTGGGTAATGATGTAATTTGCTTGTTATTAGTTAAGTTATGATATCCGATAGGACTGGCTCATGGGTTAATTAACTATTATTGTGTACTTTGCTTTACAGAAGTTACTATTGTTCAGTTGCACAGTTGTATGATTACTGATTTTACAGCTACTGAAAACGACCGTTTTCAGGACTTGTATGTACCATGTAGTTGAAAATTAATACTGAACTCTCTGTTTCATCCTACTTCCTACATAGTCAGTATCCCTTATAATATTTGGTTCATTTCTTAATGCAGGTAATAATGGATATGGAAACATACAAGCAAAAATTCCAAGAGCTTATCAAGGAGTCTAGGCATTATCTGACGTATGTATCTTTCTTGAAAATTTGATTACTGGATGTGAAGTAAAAAATCTTTAATGCCCATTGATTTAATTTTAAAAGGCTAGGAAGATAACTGCTCTCAGTCATGCTCGTTACCTTGTTCAGCATCTTTAAAAGTTATTTCTGATCAGCTAGTCTTTTATGAGTTTTCTAATGGATTTTGACATATTTATATCCGCATTGAATGAGTCTAAACTCTAACTATTCTAAAATATACAGGGCAATGATATTGGTTAAAAAGAATAGTAATTTTAAAATCAATTTTATAAAGCATTCTGTTTTCCATTTCATTTTCCCTGCTAATTGCAGACATTTTAGACAAACGTAATTCCTTTTTGCCATTGTCCAATTTTATCTGGCAACTGTGTCCATGGAGCTTTATTTTTTTGGCTAGTCTACAACTAGAATTTATATAAGGCTATCGTAACATTAAGGGTGTGCTTGGTTGAGTGGAAAAAGTGGAGAGATAGAATGAAGGAATTGAAAAGTGGAAAGAAAATAAAATTTGAGTGTGATCGGTAGGGGAGAAAAGTGAGAGGAACGAAAATAGGAAAGTTGATCATTTTCCATCCTAATGCATAAAAACCAACTGTTCTAAATTGGAATGATGGGAGGAGAGAAAATGAGAGAGGTGCATGTTAGTTCAAAATTATGCATTTTTCAAATGTTCTATCTTATTCTTTCTTTTTTTTCAACTCTACCAAGCAATAGAGGGAAAGAAAATTACTTTTCCTTTCAATTTTTCCATCTTTCCTACCAAAAACAACTCTGGAAAAAAATTTTACATTCTCCATCTTTCTATTTTTCTTCCTCTTCAAAGAAAATTAGAAGGATGGAAAATTTAAGGGGTAGAAAAATAGAAAGGTGGAAAATATAATTTTTCCCATAGGTGTGCTTTGTAGGAAAGATGGAAAAATTGAAAGAAAAAAAATTTTCTTTCCCTCTATTGCTTGGTTGAAAAATGAAAGGAAAAAAAATAAAAAATTTGAAAATTGCATAATTTTGAACTAACATACATTTCTCTCTCATTTTCTCTCCACTTATCATTCCGTTTTGGAAAGATTTGTTTTTATGCCTTAGGATGGAAATTTTTCTTCCCTATCAAGTACACTCAAAATTATTTTCTTTCCACTTTTCCACTCCCTCCTTCCATCCCTTCACTTTTCTACCCAATCAAGCACACCCCAAGAGTTTTTATTATTTGGTGAAGGGATTTTGCCTGTACATTATTTCTAAAGCAAAGACCTTGGATGGTGGATTTTATGGAAATGATTATTTTTAGACTAATACATTATTGAAATTTGAAAGTATCAAAAATGAAAATATAATGATGTAACCACATTCCATCAGCTTTAGGCATATAATCTCTCCAAAATTAAGAATGGTTAAACCGGCCTAACTAAATAATGCTACCTCTCGCTTTTTCTGAATTCAAGGTATTCTAAAATTCTTATTCTGAATAATTTAGTGATTCGCTTCCTTGTAAAGGAAGCTGTGATTCAGCCCTGCATGTATTAAGCTCTCTTGTCATGTCGCCTATTACTGTTTGACTTGAGGACAAAATATTTAAGGTCCATTTGCAGTCTCCTATGTGATAGGCCAATAACCATGGAAAACTGAATTATGTATAGAAGTAAGAGTTTGTCAATGCAGCATTTGTCCATTATGTAAAAAATGCTTTCTAATCATGTAGTGTTGATAATTACTAATTATAACTTTGCCAGTGGATGCTCTATCTAATGTCTGGTTCTGCTTGTGATTAAAGGATGTCAAGAGATCTCCATGAAAAGCTATTGGTCAGCAGAAGAAAGCTCCAGGATCTTGGCGCTCAACAAAGATATAAGAAGATGCGTGAACTATCTGAGGCTGCTGCAGTTGCTCGATCTACCCTTCACAAAAAGGTACGGCAGCTTCGTACATCTACAATGAAACAATCTCAACTCAGTAAAGCAAGCAAGCGTAAACTAGCAAATAATTACAAGCATGCTACGGCAGTTGAAAATGAGTCGCAGGGTACCAATATGAGTTCATCCTCCATTCAAGTTATTAAGCAACCACAATCAGGTATCATTTATAAGAAGATGAAGTTTCTTGTGTAGAGTAGGAGTGGAAAACTCCTTGCGCTGGAATGTCTCTATTAAGCTTAGACCAGTGAAAAAGTCATTGAGTTTTTATTAGTAAATATTTCCTTTGGCCTTTATGATGCAGAAAAAAATACTGAGCTTCCCAAGGTTGGTGATACAGTGCATGTTTCATCCCTTGGCAAGAGAGCAACAGTTTTAAAAGTTGACACATCTAAAGAAGAAATAGTTGTTCAAGCTGGTATCATGAAGCTGAAGTTAAAAGCAACTGATGTTCAGAGATGAATGATAGTATGATAATAGGTACCTAGTTTTTACTGGTGCAGTTTCATTGATTTTCTCACTTGTCCATAACCTTTTCATTCATTATTCTTTATACAATACAATAGCATTGTGCTCGGAGAAAACATGATTGAAGACACCTGAATGTAAGAACATATCCTTACCAAATGTAGTCTCTTCATGTTACATGTTATTCCTAAAACAAATGCGCATCCTCCAACCATTCGACTCCCCATCATGTTTGGTCTGTCCATTGTCTGCACTCAGTCTTATTGCTTACATGCTTATTTTCAAACACTCAATGATATGGTATATACTTGCTAAACATGGTGGTTGTATGAGTTGTAAGTTTCTCTTGCCTACAGGTCATTGCATGAGGAGGTTTTGCATTATATGGAACAGTTTATTCATGATTGTTCAACATACCCAAAAAAAGAACCATAGATAAATGTTTGGAAATGATGAGGACTTATGAAATTTCAAGAAAAAAAATCTAATCACAAGCTTTGTCAACAACAACTATAAGCATGTCAAGGTGGAGAATCTATACAGCATACAACATTCTTGGCAGCTCAGATCAGCAACACATATGAGAAAGGAATGTATTAGTGTAAAAATATTTCTTGAATAATCCAAATTTAGTAGCTAGTGTTTTGTTGAAATTTGTTGTTTGCATGTTGCCTATAGTTTATACTCTTCTCATTGACTAACTACATATATTAGCAGGTATAAAATGATAAAGGATTCATCTCCCTTTATTATATAAGCTATTGCAGTGCACGTGGAGAGTGGCGAATATCCCTTCAACGGAAGCGAATAATATATCTGATGTGAAAGTAGGTATCTGTGACATCACCAAGTTGATGAACTCAAAATTCCAAAAAAGTACAAATGGAACTCAACTTGGTACCACAATGTCTCGTAGCTCAGTTCGTGGAGTCTTCCACTTAATCTCTTTTGTCTTTTCTGTCTTTGAATTAACTACCTTAAAAAAGGATTATCATAACCCTAAACTAAAATCTGCAATACTTTCTTCTTTTAAATAAACTGCAACTTTTGGTGAACTTACACGCCATCTCCTTTTTTGGGGTAAATTTCTTAACACTAGAAACCATTGCCATGACTAAGGGAAAATGAATATTTATCTAAGAAAAAGCAAGCTTTCATTTTTCATTTCCTCTTTATGGAACAATTCTCCTTCATTGCATTTTCACATATGAAAAGGCTTAAAACCCTTTTCGAATTATCAAACCAGTACCTTACAGATGATAATTAACGTAGAAACATAAAAGAAACAGTACCCTTATTTTCCCGAGGAGTAAAAAAGGCAATTCGATTCAACTTTGATTGAACGAATTATTTAACGGGATTAGGGTCGAGTACTTGAAGCTCCTAATTCTTCATCGCCGTTGTGGCCATTGTCATCCACCGCCCCAACCGCCCACCCGAATTTAAAAGTGATGTCAAGGAAATACAGCAAGAAAACAAGGGCAATGCAAGAAAAGAACATAGGAAGGGGTCCAAAGATCCACAAGAAGAGGGGGAAAGAGAAGTAAAAGGAACGGAGTCCTAGGGACCAAAAGTAGCTGCCTCTATTCACTGTGTTGGCTACATATTCAGCTGTGAGATGTTGGTGGCGGTGGGCCATCTTCTTCAAGGGCACGTTGATGAGGATGCTTGCATGGCTGTAATACCTAATGGACTGCAAGTTGAGTAAAAAGGCCACCATGAAACAAACCAATATGGCAAAGAACTTGATCGAAAATGCAAACTCGCTTCTATCTCCGAATAAGAACCAGGAGGATCTATCGCTGCTCCCACTCGTCATCAAGATGGCGATGAGGGAACTCAACATGATAGCCGTCGATGCTAATAAGGTCGACGCCATTATATTGTTTCGCAGCGACTGCACTGCCAATACTCCTTTTGACCCGTCCTGCATGCGCCCCCCAATATTTTTTTTTACATCAATTAGTTACCATTTCTATAGAAAGGAAATCAAGATTTAGAGAAAGAAGTAAAAGACCAACCTCCATCATAGCTTGAACCCAAAAACGGCGGTTGATGGCGTTGACGCCGATGACAGTCTTGGTGGGATGTTTTAAGATTCGATAAAGAAGCCATAGATGGTAGGTCACCATTAAAAGAATCCCCATCGGGACTAGTATCCAATCCAAATATTGTTTCTCCATATTCATATTGGACAGAGCATAGTTTCAAAGATGGTTTGGCTAGCGTTCTTCAAAGCCTAAAAGACGAGTGTGTATTTGTTTGAGGGGGAAAACAAAGAAACAGTGCTTGGGTTGAAGACACTGCGTAGTTTGCTCGTATACATAGAATGAAATGAGAGGCGTATTTAAAGAGCATTCAGGGTTCTTAATTATGTTAATTAATTTAGACTCTATTGTTGAGATCCCACCCAAATATATTCCATTACAGCACTCCAAAACTTTATTCTTACCACTTCATGTTTCTACACTATAACATTCTATCAACAATTATAGTTGTTTTTACTTTAATATATATTATTCATTCTTTTTTTCAAAATATTACAAATGTACTTATTTTATATTTAAATAATTATTATTACTAACTTATATTAAAATAATTTCTTTAAAAAACAATTAGACTCCAACCACTCCCATTGATTAATTCATAATAATATTTATTTTTTGCAAAAAAGAAAACAGTAATATTAATTATAATTGTAACGCGAGTTTCGATGTAGTGGAGTTAATGAAAAATAAGAGTTAAGAGGCATTAAAGCGAGAGTCTAACGTGGAGCGCAAAGTGGAGAGGGAAAACCGCACTTGGCCGCCTGCCAAGGTCTAAACCCTCCTCTCCCACGACCTGTTTTTTTCCAAATCAATTGAAATGCTAAACCCAAAGCAAATAAAATATCAACATTGGCTGTCGCTTTTTGACTCCGGTTCTACCAACCGGTTGGCTCATTAATTTTCATTTCATTAGATTAATTAAATTGATTATTTAAATTTTAAAAAATAAAAAATGTCGATTTGATTAGTTTAATTATTAGATTCAATCAGTTCGATCTATTTACGAGTCAATTAATCTTATCTTTTATTTTCAATCGCTCACCAATTAATCTTCAATCCCAACAATTTATTCAGTTGACTCAATTTAATTCTGAAAATTGTGATTTTATCTTAAGAGAAAGTAAATTTTGCTCTTTTATTAAGGTTTAATATATAGGTTAAAATATATTCCATACATTTCAATTTAAAATTTTTATTTTTTGTTTTAAGGCATATAATTCTTCTAGATTTTGGATTTAAAAATGTAAGTCAATTTATTAATATCATTAAAATTCTTTTTGTTAAATTTAGGTTTATTGCAACACTTTTTTTTAATGGTTATTAAGTGTGTGTTTTTTTTAATTTTAAAATGTCATGTTGATAAATTTAATAAAATAATTTAACTTAAGTTAACAGTTAGAATTAAAATTTGAAATTTGAAAAAGTAAAGAAATTAAATAATTGAAAATAAAAATAAAATAAAATAATCAAATTTCAAACATGCAAAGAGTATAGGAGTTTAGAGCATAGCAGTGTATTTAGGGGGCTAGCAGGGGCCTTAACCCCACTTAAAATAGGAAATGATCTATTTAGGCTATTTGGAAATTTTAAAATTTTAAATTAATAAAATTTAAATTACAGCCTTCTCTAAAAATAATAAAAAATTAATTTAATTTTTTAAAAATTATAAAAATATAGTTTCACCCCAAAATAAATTTTCTAATTTCACCTCTGTTAGAGCATATTTTAACCTATAATATTCGTTTTACATGTTGATAAATCTTAAACTTTGAAGGTTAAAATTTAAATTTAAATTTAAATTATATTTTTAACTTAACCCATTTATTAGGTTTAATATTTTTATTCAAATTCTCCATTTCAACTTTATATATATATAGGCATTCATTTTGACGTTACATTTAAGATAAAACCATCTAAATTTTAACAAACCAAATGCAGAAATACTGGTAGTTCTATTTAGATACGTTCATAATAAAAATATTATATCAAAATAACTTTAAAATATATACTACTATTAGCTTCTAATCAACTTTACACTAAAAATAATATTACCTTAAAATTTTAATTTTTTTTTTAATAATTTGATATTCAAGTTGACGTTTCACTTATTATCAATTTAATTTAGATAAATGCTTACTAAGGGAATATTAGATTAGGACAAGTATACGAATTGGGTGAAAAAATCATGTAAAAAATACATTTATGGAAACATGAAACAAAATTTTAGTTGAGGTATAAAAATCATTATTATTGAGTTTATATAAGAATATAGAAAGATAAAAATAATTCCAAAAATTATTTTTTAACAGAAATGGTGTTTCGTTGATTAAAGGCACTACCTCAACTAAGATTATAAGTCATAATTATATAATTTAATTGGTAAACAAATAACATTTTAACTAAACAAATGCACCAACGTTATTAAAATTTTAAAACTTCCATTTAAATTTATGACGTAACAAGAAATGTTAATGCCGTTATTCTGGTTTACATGAGTCCAAATTTAGAATTTCCTTTTACAAATGTGAATTAGGAGGCTAACCTTCACAGATATTTCGCTTTTGACACCGACGGTCCACCAAATTCTACCACGAGCCGCCTTGTTCTATTTTATGCACCTTAAGCTTTATTGTTATTATTGGGAACATCCACTGAATTTGCTTGCTTGGTAACACGTTGAAGTAAGTAAATGAGGGATAAAGTGCATGAATACACTGCTCCAAAATCCTTTTCTATGGAATATGATATTTATGCTGACAATAAGAACATGGTATATATATATATATATATATGTATGTTTCTGACACTTAATTACTTTTAAATTCAAATGAAAAATTAGAACCTTGTTTTTAACTTCGCTAAGAAAGAATATCTAATAACAAGATTCTTTTTTAAGGATCTATTGTTGTTAAGAATTGCTAATAAAAAGATTAATTTTGAGATATTCATTGTTGTGAAGAGAAATTTGAACCTTAATTGGCTAGGAAAGAACAATGTATTGCGCTATTTTGTGGTGGGTTTTAGGGCAAAAGGAAACCCATGTTGAGCCCAAAAACTGTAGTTAGAATAAGCCACATGGACTTGATGATGCCATCCACTTTTTAAGATAATTGTAGGACTCACTCTTATCATAATTCTAAAACTTACACCAATGTGATACCATTTTCTCACATTATTCTGAAATGAAATTGTAGGGGAAAATAAGGGCGGGGGAGTTGGGTTATGTTTGGTTATTATATAAGCAATTAAGCAAGGCAACGAGGCCTTGTCATGTCATGTTGGTAAATAAAATTCCATTTTTATAATCAATTTGATGGTGAAGGTCAAGATAAACAAAGTCAACCTTACATAGGGAGCATTCGGTTTAATGCTTTCTTAGTATGACATTTTCAATAGTGTCAAGATTTTAGAATATAGAGTAATTTTAATATAATTTCTTCTTTATATAAATACTTCTAAAGATAAAGTTGACGAAGAATAACTCGAAATTTTCGGTTTGTATTTCTATAATCCGAACTTAGTTGTTAATTGTTATAATTCAATTTAATGTATATGGTAAGTGTTGAGGTGAGTAATTAATATTTTGGTAATTGATTGAATTAATAAGTACATACTGAATGTATTGATTATAGAATTGAAATGATTATATGTGATTATATGAAAAATTAGTATTGGATATTGGTTGTATTTGAAAAGTGAATTGGAATATTATTAACTGTATCGGGCTAAGTCAGATATAGAAGGCGTGCCATAGGATTAAAAGAGTTCAGGGATTTCTTCGACTTCGAGTCGATCAGACACTAGGTGTCAATTTACTACTTCAAATTATCCGATGAGGCATTGGGTGCCAAACTGATGTGTTGGTTGGATCCATGTATCCGTCCGAGTCCGAGTCATGTTAATAGGGGTAACTAAATAATAAATTCTATAATTGATATTAAAATGGCATGGTATGAGAAATGGAAGTGATATAGTGAATTGAAAATAGAATGTGAAATATGTTGTAAATACATGGAAGATATGAGTTATATACTCATGAATGGAATATGGAATGGATAATGCCATTGTTTAAATGAAATGTGAATCAAATTGTGAAAAGCTATTTTATAGCAAATGATGAGAATTGAGTATGGTATGTAATGATATATTCATTAATTGAGTATTGAATGGCTAATGCTATTGTATGAATAAAGGTGGTTTGATATGTGTGTATTGGGACATTGTTTAACAAATGAAATATGATAGTCATGATACTAGATATTAATATGTGCTTATAATTAAATTGTGCAGATGATATTATCTTGTCTTTAATATTCGGATTATAAAAATATCACTGAGTTTTACTCAGCGTGCGATTTTGTTTTCTGTGCGCAGATTAAGTACTTCAATTTTGATAGCCGATTCAGCATCCAACAACGCTCCCAAACTCAAATGTAGTGATGTCTATTTGCATTTAAGAAAAATTGCGAGATTTCGCGAAAATTTTTCTATGATTTCGGTTTAGTCCCGACTCGATTCTAATATGTATTTTGGGCCTCAAGGACCCATATGAGGGACGTTATGATTAATTGTGATTGATTTTCAAAAATGTATAGTAAATGACATAAATTAACTGAAATTGAATGATAAACTCAAGTAATACTCCATAACCATGTTTCGGCGACGGATACAAGTTAGGAGTGTTACATAGATAGTGAGAGGCTAACCCAAAGAATAATTGAAAAGGATAAGAGTTCATAATTAAAGATATCGAGAATACAAACGCTAGTTAATAGAAGTAGAAAATAAATGAGTACCTGATCAATTTTGAAGTTCAAAACCATAAGAGAATTTTACACAAAAGTATAGAATAGGCATGAAGGGACAACAAGCTCATTAAATTTTCGGCAAATTGTGATGGTCAAGTAAATCATCAAGGAATTGATTAATCTTAAATCCAGGGATAATATTGGGCTATAAAATTGATATATGAAAATATTTAATTAGTTTATATAGGTTTCCTTTGTAAAAAAAAATTATATACATTATGAGAATTATAACCATCAGTTTAAGACTAATTTAATGAGTTATTTACGTGAATTGTCTATTCTTTGTTATTTATTATGTAATTACATTTTTCTATAATTAAGCAATTTCTATGCATTATTATTTATTATTAATTACCTTAATTGATAAATAAATTATGAATAAATCTTATATATATCATAAATATCAATTAAATATTTGATAAGTTATAAAAGTAACATATTTTAATCTCATTCTTAATGCATTTTTGGATGATTAATTATGCAAATTAGTGAATTTGATGCTCTTAATCCTTTAAATTCATATTTCTATAGTTAGGAGAGCATTTAGGAGCGAAAGGAGCGAAAAACAAGCCAAAATCGGACAAAAGGAGCTATTTTTAGGGTCCACACGGCCTGGGCATTTTCACACAATCTAGCCACACGCCCATGTGCCAACCCATGTCAATATCGCACCCTACTTTCCAAATACGCAGAAAAACCCAATTTTTAGTCTTTCTGAGCATTTTAAAGTCTATAAATACCAATTAGAAGAAGGCATAAGGGGACAATCACAGAAGATCGAAGAAAACACTTGAAGAACGCCATCGAAATCAACTCGGAAGCGGATCTCCCTCAAGATCGAATATCTTCATTTAATTTCTTTCGAAGTTTTATTGAGTTTTTTTTATGTCTTGTGGTTATCCTAACTTTGAGATGTTTCTATTCAAGATTATGAACTAAATTCCCTAAATACCTAGGGAAGATGAAACTTATGAGGAATTTTATTATTTGATTTCTGGTTTACGTGATAAATACTTAATTCTTGTTCTCAATTATGTATGCTTATTTCTTGTTTTAATATTTCTAGGGATATTAATTCATGTTAAGGGAGTCCATAGATCAAGTTAATGCGACGATAAGGGTTTTAATTAGAAAGAGATTTCAATTAATCAACCTAGAGTCAGTTGTTCTTACTCTCGAAAGAGATATTAACATAATTTAGAGATTTCTATAGATCAAGACACAAGTGAATAAATCGTATAATTCAGTTTCATAATAATAGGTGAACTCTAGGTGGATTCTTTTCTGGGTATTATCTATCTCATTGGTTATCTTCGTTTATTTTCCTATTTCGTTCTCTATTGCATTCTTAGTTAGATTAGTTTAGTAATTTTAGATTCAAAACAACCACTCCAATTTATCGGCTAAATAATAAAAAAACAGTAATTACTAGTACTTTTAGTCTTCGTGGATACGATATTCCCTACTCACCATAACTATACTATTATTCAATAGGTGCGCTTGCCATAGTCGTATTTATAGTTAGTTTAGTGACCATCAATATTATATTTGCATGTATCATTATTATATGTCGGAATTATTATTTAAAATTATGATCAAATAATTATTTGAATACATAATACCTTTTAATCCTTGAAATGATAGCATTTTACTTTGGTATAATGAAAAAGTTAACGCCGAACATTTACCTCTTTTGTTATATTGGCTCTATTTTTTTTTAAAATTGTTTTGGCTCTAAATCATCAAATTTTAGTCAAATTGCTTTTTGTTTAGACAATTTTTGAGTAGTGCCTAAACTGGTGCCTGTACCAGTGCCAACAAGTAGTAGCAGTGTTTGCTCAAGAAACTTGTAATGTTTAAGATTCTTTTTTTTTTTTTGCTCAGTCAATTAAAAACATCAAGAAAGACATTGGAACTACCAACTCTTTCAAGAACAATAGAAAAACAACAACATTACAATTGGCAGCCAGATACAAAGCCTCCAAACAACAAGTACTAGAATGCATTTAGCAAATTCACCACCAAGCTTTAAAAAAAAGATCTCGATATACCTACTTTCGCCAAAGCATCTGCCATACCATTACTTTGTTGAAGAATAATTGCGATCTGAAATTGAGCCAACTGGTTAGTGCCACGATCAATGCCCCTAAACAATTTCCATAACGACCACAGTCTATAATTCCTATTTGACAACCATTCCGATCGAAGCAACACACGAACAAGATTCGACTACCAATGGTACATGCACCTTCCGACTCGATCTAATATACATATCCACAACTATTTTAATTGCCATTATTTCTGCCATCCATTCCCCTAGCTTCAATCCTCCCCGAAAATAACGCACAAGCCACTCCTTTATCATCCCTCAAAACCCTACAACCCGCTTCATCCTCCAAAACAATGTCAACCACATTGGCAAATTTTGCCAAAAAAAAAAAATCATTGGGTTGTGATTTCTTTGGTTACTTTGCACAATTGTCAACCCATCCTTAATATCCAAACTACACATAGCAACATATCTTGAAGATTAGTTTGGATTTGGATCGAAAGAACCAGCTTCTCAAGTTTGGTGATCGCATCGAATCAGGCTAAACTAGGAAGTATATCCTAAAGATTCAAGACTTATTCTGAGCTACTTGAAGATATTCTTTATGCTTATTATCCTACTTATCTCAAGGGAAGATTGATTGTAAATGATATAGTATGTTAGCAAGTCTCTATTAGTTATATATTGTGGAGACTTGTATAGGTATTATACTGAAGAGAGAGCACTTTACCTTATTCACTGAAGAATGTTTTCTTTGAGTGTGTTGAAATACATTATCCTCTTATTTTAGGGTTAGAGAGAGACTATAAATAATTTTAAGTATTGTATAAAAAAATAAATATAATAAATATTGAAAAAAATATAAACTCAACTAGTGATCGTACGTGGTTGCTGTTTCGCAACTAAAATCAATCACGTCACGTATCTGCAAGCTTATACAAGGAAATATAATGCAATTTCAGAAACTACATCAAGAGCGAGTAAATAACATTGTTAGGGTCGTGGTTCCTTTTGAAATAAGTTTGGCCTTGTTAGAAAAGAAATTGAAAAGCCGTCAACAAACCAAATACAGAAATATGGCAGTGCTGTATATGTACGTTCATAATAAAAATATCATATCAAAAATACAATTTCTTCTAAGATGAAGCTATCTTAAAATTTTAAATTTTTATTATTTTATATTTAAATTGACTGTTCAACCTATTATTGATTCAATTTTTACATAAAAATAAATAATTTTAAAATAAGTTTAGATTAATTATTTATAAATAAAATTACAAATTCATATTAATTTCAACAAATAATGATATTCATAATTCAACCCAATTGACCCTCTACTCTCCAGATTCTCCGCTAACATGTAAGAAACGTTTGTTTAAACCTTTTTTATGGTGAAAAATAAAATAATTTACAACGTAACAATTAATGAGAGTTTTTAAAAGTTTTGTCTTGTCGAAGAACCATAATCACATAATTGAGGGGTTCTTGAAAGATCTGTAGGGAATTTTGCCAAGTCAAATTAAACTTTGCCAATTGATCTGCGATTAGATTGCAATCCCTGGGCTAAGCTTTGCCAATTTACCGACAATTTAAAATGAAAGAAATACTCATTTAATAACTATGTAACAAAAAATTTGGCGCTGTAAAGAACATAAGTTTAACAAAATAATTGTAATTGTGTCAACAATTTAACTTGCAAATAAAAAAATAGGAAAAATCAAAAACTCAAAAAAGTGTTTAAAAAAATTGTAAACAAATCTATAACCATATTTAAATAAAGTAATATTTTTATTTAGGTTGGTTCGGGCCTATTGTTTAGTGGGATAGCATTAGACTTTATTTTTTTTTTTTTGGTGAAATTACAATAACAGGGCAAAGCCCTTACAACAAACGCGACTTGAACCCAGGCCTCACCTGGGGTGGTGAACACCCTTAGCCATCTAGACTACACATGGGGTTCGCATTAGACTTTATTAAGACACGAAACGAGCCAAACAATGACAATGATACATGCATTTTAGGTCTTTAACTCCAATTACTTAATAAAAAAAAAGAGGTAAGTCTTTACATGAACTCCCTTAAAAGTTTATGCGTAACCAATGTGGGATTGTCCTTTTCTTTTACATTACCAACAACTTATAATAATATAAAAATTAAATTAATATACCTTTCTAAGATATCATGTGCAAATAGGTAGCTATGACGTCACCAAATTCTAGAAAAGTACAAAATGAACTCAACTTGGTACCACAATGTCTCTTAGACCAAAAACCTTTTTGTCTTTGAATTGACTTCCTCAAAAATGGATTAACTAAAACCTGCAAAATTATATCATCTTTGGAGTTAAATAATAGTCCTCCTTTTAAATAAACAGAAACTTTGGAGTTATATATTATTACACGCCATACCCTTTTTTGTAAGTTTCTTAACATTAGAAAGCATTGCTTAGTAAGGTAAAGTGAATATTTATTGAAAGAAAAGCAAGCATTCGGTTTTCAATTTAGTTTCCTCTTTACGAAACACCTCTCCTTCAACCATTTTCCGATCTGAAAAGCCCTAAGGCTTAAACCTGTAGAAACCACCTAAATACACGCCAATATTACTTAAAAAGCAAATTCGATTCAACTTTGATTGAACCAATTAACGCCGCCACCGTCGCTTATATTTGGTAATAGGAATTTGAGGGATTACGATCGAGGTTGAACCACCCCTAATTCCTCGTCTTCGTTGTGGCCTTTGTCATCCACAGCCCCAATGGCCCACCCAAATTGGAAGGTAACATCGAGGAAGTACAGCATGAAAACGAGGGCCATGCAAGAAAAGAACATAGGAAGGGGTCCAAAGATCCACAAAAAGAGGGGGAAAGAGAAGTAGAAGGCACGCAGTCCTAGGGACCAAAAATAGCTGCCTCTGTTCACCGTGTTGGCTACGTATTCAAGTGTGAGATGCTGGTTTCGGTGGGACATCTTATTGAGTGGCACGTTGATGAGGATGCTTGCATGGCTGTAATACCTGATGGACTGTAAGTTGAGGAAAAAGGCCACCAAGAAGCAAAACAATATCGAGAAAAACTTTATTGAATAAACGAGGTCGCTTTTATCTCCGAATACAAACCAGGACGATCTATCGCTGGCGCTGCTCCCGCCCGACATCAGGATGGCGATGAGGGAACTAAGCATGATAGCCGTGGATGCTAATAAGGTCGACGCCATTATATTGTTTCGCAGCGATTGCACTGCCAATACTCCTTTTGACCCGTCCTGCATGCGCCCAACAATCAATTAGTTACCATTTCCATAGGAAGGAAATCAAGATTTAAAGAAAGAAGTAAAAGACCAACCTCCATCATAGCTTGAACCCAAAAACGGCGGTTGATGGCATTGATGCTGATGACAGTCTTGGTGGGATGTTTTAAGATTCGATAGAGAAGCCATAGATGGTAGGCAACCATTAAAAGAATCCCCATCGGGACTAGTACGCAATCCAAATATTGTTTCTCCATACTCAGATTGGACGGAGTACAGTTTCAAAGAAGGCCTTTGGACAGAGTACAGTTTCCAAGAAGGCCTTTGGCTGTGACAGACTGCCTCAAGCGTTCTTCAAAGCCTAAAAGACGAGTGTGTTTTTGTTTGAAGTGTGAATGGCGAGGGGAAAACAAAGAAAGAGTGCTTTTTGGTTGAGGACTCTGTTTGTAGTTTGCTTGTATGTATGGAAGGCAACGAACCGTATTTAACGAGTTGTCAGCGTGGTATGATTCTTATTTTACACTGTTTGTAGTTTGCTTGTATGTATGGAAGGCAACGAACCGTATTTAACAAGTTGCCAGCGTGGTATGATTCTTATTTTACAAGTTTTTATCATAATAAACTAAAGTTGTATTTATCAATACAGACCAGTAATTAATTAATATTTACTTATTTATTAGATTTTGAAACGCGAGATTCGATGTGGTGTGGACTAATCAATGGGGTTAATGGAAAATAAGAGTTGAGTAATGAAGTGGGACTCTAACGTGGAGGGCAAAGTGGCACTGGGCCACCCACCAAACACTCCCATCCCATGACTTGGTTTACTGCCTGGCTTACTGCTGTCAAAGGTGAATCCCTTATTCCCCTTATCAGTTATTCCCAGTCTTTAATTCACTATCAGTTTCTAAAATCAAAAGACCTAGTGCCACTCATGACCTCCACCAGTGACCTCCAACGTCGCTGCCCGTCTGTCTCCCGCTCACCACTCCGTCTCCCGCTTCCTCAGTTTTGTGCCTATCATCGTTGCGTCGTCCCACTCCAGCCCATCACCATTGCCTCGTCCGTCTTCCTTGTTGGGAAGAAACCAAACAACTGAAACAAAGCGGAAGCAAAACCGGTGTTCTTTCTCTCCCTATAACTCCAGTCAAATATTATGGCAAGCACAATAGCACAAAAATATGTTCTCTAGCAACCTTAATCAACCACAAATTAACCAATGCAACCGCAACGAAAATGATAAATAGAGACACCGATATTTTTACGTGGAAAACCCCTCTAAATCAAGGGTAAAAACCACGGGACTTTAGAGTCCGATCAAAAGCTCCACTATAATCAAATGTTCAGCTACAAGATTACAATATCAAGCCTACAACAAGCATTCAACTCCAACAAGGCTAACAATATGTAATCTTTAGCAAAAGAGAGAAAAATAGGAGAACATCACCAAAAATGTAGCTGCTGTAAAACGGGTATTTCTGACGCTACAGGACTCGGATGAAAAATCCGACCGTACAAAGTTAAGAACACCTTGTCGTCTAGCTGCTATCCAAAAATCAGCTCAATCGAACTACGGATGGACCTCCGATCGAAGAGTTGATCACAACTGCTCCAAACTTGAAAAATAATTTTTCTAGCTTCAAACTCTCTGTTTCTCCCTTCTATTTTCTCTCACGTTTTTCTCTCTTAAAAATCTGATCATTTGGGCTCCCACTCACGTTAAAAATTGGCTGCCTATCATCCTTTAAAAAGACAAAATAAAATGATGCAAAAAACAAAACAAAGTGCCATAAAACATGGCAATTTTTGAGGGATTCCCACATAGTGGGACCCTCCCAACAAATCTCCCCCTCCTACTATGTGGGGAATACCTCCATACCGGAGATCAAACAACATGCTTCAAACTTTCCTCTTGGTAAAGCCTTCGTCAACATATCAGCACCATTATCATCAGTATGTATCTTCTCAAGCTCTAACAGCTTAGCTTCAAGAACATCTCGTATCCAATGGTACCTTACATCAATATGCTTAGGTCTAGCATGAAAAGTTGGATTCTTACCAAGATGAATAGCACTCTGGCTATCACAATACAGGACATACTTCTCCTGAGTAAAACCGAGCTCATGCATAAACTTCTTCATCCAAAGCATCTCCTTGCACGCTTCGGTTGCTGCAATGAACTCTGATTCAGTGGTAGACAATGCAACACACTTTTGCAATCTTGATTGCCATGCCACAGCTCCCCCTGCATAAGTGATCAAGTAACCTGAAGTAGAACTCCTCGAGTCAATATCTCCGGCCATGTCTGAATCTGTATAGCCAACAAGAACAGGTTTCTCATTGCCGAAACAAAGTCTCATGTTGGAAGTGCCACGAAGATATCTCATAATCCACTTCACTGCATTCCAATGCTCTCTGCCAGGATTAGAAAGAAAACGACTGACTGTACCAACGGCATAAGCCAAGTCTGGTCTCGTGCAAACCATTGCATACATCAGACTCCCCACGGCTGAAGAGTAAGGAATTTTCTGCATCTCTTCCTTCTCCTTTTCTGTGGAAGGACTATGCTTAATACTCAATCTGAAATGCGTAGCAAAGGGAGTGCTCACCGCTTTAGCTTTGTCCATACTGAACCTTTGAAGTACTTTCTCGATGTACCTCTCTTGTGATAACCATAATTTCTTGGCCTTTCTATCACGTGTCAACTTTATGCCAAGAATTTGCTTTGCTGGCCCCAAATCCTTCATTGCAAAGGATTTACTCAACTCTTGCTTCAACTTCTCAATTCTAGAAGCATCCTGACCAACAATAAGCATGTCATCAACATAGAGCAAAAGGATTATAAAATCATCACCAGAGAATCTCTTAACAAACACACAATGATCAGAAGTAGTCTTCTTGTAGCCTTGCTCCCCCATGACAGACTCAAACTTCTTGTACCATTGCCTTGGAGCTTGTTTCAAACCATACAAGCTCTTCTTCAATCTGCACACATAGTCTTCTTTTCCTTGTGCAACAAACCCCTCTGGCTGCTCCATGTAAAGCTCTTCTTCTAAGTCACCATGAAGAAAAGCAGTTTTCACATCCATTTGTTCAACCTTTAAGTCATAACAGGCTGCCAAACTCAGTATAGTTCTAATAGAGGACATCTTCACAACCGGAGAAAATATTTCTTCAAAATCAACCCCCTTTTTCTGAGTATAACCCTTGACGACCAATCTAGCCTTGTATCGTGGAGATGAAGACTTCTCTTCTTGCTTCAACCTGTAAACCCACCGATTCTTCAAGGCTCTTTTGCCCTTGGGCAATTTCACCAACTCAAAGGTATGGTTTTCATGCAAGGATTGAAGTTCATCTTTCATCGCTTCAACCCACTGATCTTTGCATTCACTCTCCATAGCCTCTTCATAACATTCAGGTTCTCCCCCGTCGGTCAAAAGAACATATTCATCAGAAGAATACCTGACAGAAGATCGTCGATCTCTGGAAGAACTTCGAAGTGGAACCGCTGGTGGAGCTATAGGTGCTTGTTGTTGATCATTCACAACATTATCCATGGGAGCATCAAAGTCACCTATATCCTGATGGTCATCAGTAACATCACCATGCACATCATCCTGGATAGGGCCTGGTGAAGAGTTTAGGGGAACTGGATTCACATCGACCAAATCACCATTGTCTTGTGAATTCACTTTCTCCGTCTTATCAATGTCATCAATGGTCTGATCCTCAATGAAGACAACATCTCTGCTTCTCACGAGTTTCTTCTGAAGAGGATCATAGAGTCTATAACCAAACTCACCATCTAGACCATAACCAATGAAGATGCATTGTCGAGTTTTGGCGTCCAACTTGGATCTTTCATCCTTTAGAACATGAACAAATGCTTTACAACCGAACACACGTAGGTGATCACATGACACGTCTTTGCCAAACCAAACTCTGTCTGGCACATCACCTCGCAAAGGAACACTAGGAGACAGATTTATCACATGTGTCACTGTATTCAAAGCTTCAGCCCAAAATGATCTTGGCAACTTTGAATCTGACAACAAACATCTGACTCTCTCAATTAGTGTTCGGTTCATTCTTTCAGCTAACCCATTTAACTGTGGAGTCTTTGGTGGTGTTCTCTGATGTCTGATTCCCTGTCGCAGACAATACTCATGGAATGGCCCTGTGTACTCACCACCATTATCAGTACGAATGCACTTCAACTTCTTCCCTGTTTCTCTTTCAACTGATGCATGGAACTGTTTAAACACTTCAAAGACTTGATTTTTAGACTTCAAAGTGTAAACCCATAGCTTTCTTGAACAGTCATCAATGAAAGTCACAAAATAAAGTGCACCGCCGAGTGACCTTACTTTTATCGGACCACAGACATCCGAATGGACCAACTCTAGCAACTCTGATCTTCTATGAGGAGGACGGCTTCTAAAAGAAACTCTTCTCTGCTTTCCTGCTAGACAATGAGCACAATCCTTCAGTGTAGCATTCTTCAACCCCGAAAGTTGATTCTTCTTCGCTAAACAGTTAAGCCCCTTCTCACTCATGTGACTAAGTCGTTTATGCCACAACTCAGTTGAGCTGTCATTCACTGTCACATTCACCATCTCTCGAGAAGCTGAAGCTTGCATCAAATATAAATTTGAGCTCTTCTTTCCTCGAGCCACAACCAAGGAGCCTTTAGTCAGCTTCCACTGCCCATCACTGAAGGTGTTACAGAATCCCTCATCATCTAGCTTTCCTGCAGAGATCAAATTCAAACGGATATCCGGTGCATGCCTGACATCCTTGAGAGTTAACTTTGTTCCATTGTTACTCACCAAGTGAACATCTCCCATACCAACAACCAGAACCAAACCGTCATTACCCATCTTCAATACCCCAAAATCACCAGGAGTATAAGATGTGAAGAAATCCTTCCTCGACGTGACATGAAGTGATGCACCAGTATCAATCACCCAACTGGTCTCGTCACATGCTAAGTTGACCAAATTCTCATCACGAATGACCAACAGATCTTCACGAGTAGCAGTAGCAACACGCTCGGATTTTTCATCATCATTCCGATCATGTTTATCACCACCTTTGTTCTCTTTCTTCCACTTGAAGCAGTATTTCTTGATATGGCCTTTCTTACCACAATGATGACACTCAAGATTCTTGTATCTCGATCTTGACTTGCTTCGACCTTTATCTCTACTCTTTCCATCTTTGTCTCTGTTCCTCCCCCTGTTCTCGGTAACCAACACCTCGGACTGTGATGTAGAACCCTGAGATCGTCTTCTGACCTCTTCATTCAACACACCACTCTTAGCCAAATCCAAGGTAATAATACCCTTTGGGGCAGAATTAATGAGCGAAACCCGGAAAGTCTCCCAAGAGTCTGGTAGAGTAGCAAGCAACCAAAGCCCTAAAATCTCGTCATCAAATTTGACACCCATACCAAGCAACTGATTCATCACGCTCTGAAATTCACTCACATGGTCAGCTATAGACGTTCCTTCTTTGTATTTCAACGCCATCATTTTCTTCAGCAAAAACAACTTGTTATTGCCCGACCTCGAAGCATACAAGCTTTCAAGCTTCTCCCACAATGTTCGAGCATGTGTCTCCTGATCAATGTGGTTGTAAACATTTTCTTCAACAAATTGCCGAATAAAGCCACACACTTGTTGATGCTCAAATTCCCATTCTTCATCACTTTTCGAATCGGGTTTTTGAGTAGCAAAGACCGGAAGATGCAGAGCCTTCACAAACAACAAGTCCTTCATTTTATTCCGCCAAAGTTGATAATTTGTGTCATTCAACATAATCATCTTGCTTGTATTGATTTCCATATTTATTTGACAGAATAACCGAGCTCTGATACCAGTTTGTTGGGAAGAAACCGAACAACCAAAACAAAGCGGAAGCAAAACCGGTGTTCTTTCTCTCCCTATAACTCCAGTCAAATATTATGGCAAGCACAATAGCAAAAAAATATGTTCTCTAGCAACCTTAATCAACCACAAATTAACCAATGCAACCGCAACGAAAATGATAAATAGAGACACCGATATTTTTACGTGGAAAACCCCTCTAAATCAAGGGTAAAAACCACGGGACTTTAGAGTCCGATCAAAAGCTCCACTATAATCAAATGTTCAGCTACAAGATTACAATATCAAGCCTACAACAAGCATTCAACTCCAACAAGGCTAACAATATGTAATCTTTAGCAAAAGAGAGAAAAATAGGAGAACATCACCAAAAACGTAGCTGCTGTAAAACGGGTATTTCTGACGCTACAGGACTCGGATGAAAAATCCGACCGTACAAAGTTAAGAACACCTTGTCGTCTAGCTGCTATCCAAAAATCAGCTCAATCGAACCACGGATGGACCTCCGATCGAAGAGTTGATCACAACTGCTCCAAACTTGAAAAATAATTTTTCTAGCTTCAAACTCTCTGTTTCTCCCTTCTATTTTCTCTCACGTTTTTCTCTCTTAAAAATCTGATCATTTGGGCTCCCACTCACGTTAAAAATTGGCTGCCTATCATCCTTTAAAAAGACAAAATAAAATGATGCAAAAAACAAAACAAAGTGCCATAAAACATGGCAATTTTTGAGGGATTCCCACATAGTGGGACCCTCCCAACATTCCTGTTGCTTCCTCTGTCACCGGCGTTCACCACTACCATGGCCTTCTCTGCTCCAGCCTTCAGTCGTCGTCGTCCCACTGGTTTGCTTGGTATATATGCACCGTACTTCAAGATTTTCGTTCTTCTATCTTGACATTTTGATTTAATCTCTGTAGTTGATTTTTCACAATGCATGTTTGCCTTCCGGATAATGCCAATTTCATTGTTGTTCTGGCTTTGTTTACTGCGTCATTAATCCAATGAGGTCTTTTGGAGGTGATGTATCACTTTCAGTTTCAAATTAAACAACGTGGTGGTTTCAAATTAATCCAATTTTTACAAATTGAGCAGAGTAAAATGAGATTTTGATCGAGTCAACTCAAATAAATTTATTCGAGTTAAACAAATTTGTTTGAGTTAACTTAAAACAATTTAAATAAGTCTTGTTGACAATATTATTAAAATTGAAGGTAGAGTACAAAAATTTAAAATCATGTATATTTAAAAACTTTTCAGAATAAAATAAATAAATAAATAAACTTTAGTATGATAAATTAATTTAGTATTTTACGTAATAAAGTCATAACATTAATGATTATATAGTAATTTTTAAAAGTTTAATAAGCAAAACATAATTTTAAACAAATATAAGTCACGAAACAAATAGTTTACTCTTTATTTTTAACATAACATTAATACTCGGATCAATTTTTTTTTTAAAGTAAATTAATTTAATATTTTTTAAGGTAAGCAAAATTATTAATGAAACAAATAGAGAAAAAAAAAATGAAACCGAGGAAAATCTAAACCCAGGCTAATATGCTTCCCCATTATACTCGGTCCTATTATCCTCGAAAATCATTGCTAGAAGACATCAAATCGAAATGTAAACAATCAAGTAAAAAGGACGGAGGAAAATTCCAAGTAACATCATAAGCACATAATAGTGCCGCTCTAGCAAGACAATTAGCGGCTTAATTTGCAACCGATAGCCAGGCTTCACAGTATACCGGCCATCCTTAGAAAAATACCAAATAAGTTGATCTGGTGGCTTTGAAATCGAAAGAGGAATGCTAAGAATTTACCTAGCATCTCCAGGCGCCAAGAGAGTAATTAAAACTCAAACCATCGGTATTGAACAAAGCTTTCACCAACAAATTTTCAAAACCCGGTAAGGCCTCAAATTTAGCAAAGAAAATATCATCATTAAGTAACTAAGGATCCGCAAAAACCTAAATAGAGTTCCCATTCTCTAATCTCCAATGCAGCCTTTTAAAAAGCAAAAACGAAAGAAGGATTACTAACTTCCAAAGCATTGAATAAATCCCCAACAGAATAGTATTTAGCTTTTTAAATTCTATTAGCAAGAGAGTCTGGATTGGCAAAAAGACCAACATCACTTGCCCAACATCACTAAATTGAAAGTGTTGGGATTTGGAAATCCCATACGACTGTGTTTTTTAAGAACACAAAACTTGTCCTAAGAGACCCAATGAACTTGACCCCGAGCCCCACCAAAAGAAATTCGTCATTTTTTGGAATTCCTCACAAGTACCTACCGAGATCATGAAGACATTCATGCAATAAACCGATAAAGCTTGGGCAACTATTTTAATAATGATCTCTTTACCATATTTCGATAACAACTTATTCTTCGACTAAAGATCTATTTGGTAAGTCGATCTCGAATGAAAGCCAATTTCCATGCCTACACTATCACAGAAACAAACAAAGAAACGAAATCAAAACAAGCAAGATAGCAAAGATGTACAGAGGCATACACAACTTGCACTCTAGAGAGAAAAAGAAAAGAGCCAAGACTTTTAAACATCATTTGTAATTTCAACACTTAAATCATCGTAAAAACATCAAATTTATGTTGACGAGTGTTTTTAGGCACATAAGCTTGTGCTTGGCAATTTGGCATTTCATTCTCCTGGGGGAAAAAAAATATGGAATGGCGTATGAGATTTGATTGATCATATATTTAATGCAAAAGAACAGAAACATGGTTCCAATTACTTCAATTTTACAGATTTTATTTTTCTGAGAAAAGATTGAATCCATCATTAAAAATGGTATCATTTCTCTCAATACGTTTATAGTTGAGTTCTGCAATTTGTAGAAGGTTTTTGATAGATTGATAATTCCCATATTTACATTTATTTGTCTTCTTTAAGTATAATTACAATTGTAAAACAGTAATTTACACATAAAATACATCATTTGGGTCCAACAAAATTTTAAAAAGAAATCTAATTTATCCCTCATCTTACAAAATAGTAAATATTATTTTGCGGATTTTTTTATATATTTTTATAAATCTAAAAAAAAACACATAGGTGAGCTATAATCTAGTGGCAAATATTATTATGAGAATTTTTTTTATATTTTTATAAATTAAAATTATATATATACACATAATTCAACTATAATCTAGTGTTAGTGGAGTGTATTAAGAGTCTTTAGACTCTATAATCAAGGCACGTATATTTGAAGTTACAATTACTAACTAAATATAATTCAATTAACTATTTAATCCACACATTATTTCAAGAGTTCAATTTTTGTCACAGCCAAAATCTCATTAATAGTACCGTATACCCTCAAGTGATTGCATTAAATAGGAACCCTAAGATTTATTTTCTACAAATAAGTTAATGATTATCAACTTTTTTTTAATTTTTTTGTATAATTAAAGTATTCTTTATATTGGTTTTATGTAGCTTCCTTCTCAACAGTGTCATTCTTAAAATTAAAACTTGAGTTATATCCTTAAAAGTGCAATATATATTATCATTACATCTAACTATTATTTTTTTTAAAATTATATTTAATAAATCACATATATACAAAGATGAATCCAAGAAAAAAAAAAAGTCTCCGTCCTCTCAAAAAGTAAAATGGTCTATATTTATTTTTCACTATTCCTTATAAAACATATATCGCACTCTAAATTTATTGTAAAATTTTAAAAAAATGTGTAAGAGATAATTTTTGAAAAAACATTGTCTTGGATAATCGAAAGTAACTAGCTTTTTGCTGAAATGATCTATTTGACATCAATGTGCTTCTAGCTTGCAATTAATTGAAACTGTGAAATAGCTTGGCAAAGCAAAAGTTGGGTTTAGTATTAATAATTAATATTAACCACATATATTAGAGATAAAATATAAAGGATTAATCTCGCTTGAATATTATATGATCACTCGACTTTCGCAGCAGAATAGGTTTAGTATCACAAGTAATTCATGATGAACCCCAGAAATTTAGCAGGAATTAGTTATTATTTTAGTATGAGAAAGTAATGGTAGGCACACTAGAGTATATACTGGCTTGTCGATCATGCAAGTTTGATGCCCATCTATATTAAATATTTAAATTTCAGAAAACTTTTAAGAATATATAAAGTAGCAGTTAGAATTTACCTCGATTTGATATCGACACGTCCAAACATTAATGGTTCAACTTTGGATGTCCACATGTCTAAATGAGCATCTAGGTATTCTGACATGACATCACCAAGTTGATGAACTGAAATTCTCTAAAGGACAGGCAATGGTTCGTGCAGTCTTCCACTCCCTTCTTTTTGTCTTTGCATTTGGTTCCTTGAGAAAAATGGATTAACGTAAACCTAAACAAACATCAAATTTGAATATAGTTTTTATATATAAAAATAGGGTTGTCCGTAACTAAATACAAATCGACCAAGTTCACGCCATGCCTTTTTTAGTAGAACCAAAATATTTGTTTTATAGTGAATAAAGATCAATCTTTTTAACGCGGCATGCACTTTTTTGTTAATTTCTTGACATTACAGATCATTGCTGACAAAAGGAAATTAAACACATAAAGGAAAAGCAAGGTTTCAGTTTTCATTTCCTCTTTTAAGGAACAATTCTCCTTCAATACATTTTGGTGTGTAAGAAAGACTAGAACTCTTTTCGGGATTATTTTTCCGATGATGAAAAATTCAAATTGATTCAACTTTGATTGAACGAATTTAACGCCGGCGGGGATTAGGATCGAACTGAACCTCCTAATTCCTCGTCACCGTTATGGCCATTGTCATTGACAACCCCAACGGCCCATCCGAATTGAAAGGTAACATCCAGGAAATACAACATGAAAACAAGGGCAATGCAACAGAAGAACATAGGAAGGGGACCGAAGATCCACAAAAAGAGGGGGAAAGAGAAGTAAAAGGCACGAAGTCCTAGGGACCAAAAATAGCTGCCTCTGTTCACAGTGTTGGCTACATATTCAACCGTGAGATGGTGGTGGTGGTGGTGGGACATCTTCTTCACCGGCACGTTGATGAGAATGCTTGCATGGCTGTAATACCTGATGGACTGCAAGTTAAGTAAAAAGGCCACCAAGAAGCAAACCAATATCAAGAAAAACTTGATCGAAAATGCCAGGTCGCTTTCATCTCCGAATATGAACCACGACGATCTATCGCCTTTACCGTTAGTCATCAAAACGGCGATGAGGGAACTCAACATGATAGCCGTCGATGCCAATAGAGTCGACGCCATTATGTTGTTTCTAAACGTTTGCACGGCCAACACCCCATTTTTTGACGCTTCCTAACCAATCAAAATTATGGAACTCAGTTAATTTTTTACATCAATTAGAAACGACCACCATTGAGCAAAAGGATATATAAAAGACCAACCTCCATCATAGCTTGAACCCAAAAACGACGGTTGATGGCGTTGACGCCGATGACAGTCTTGGTGGGATGTTTTAAGATTCGATAGAGAAGCCATACATGGTAAGCCACCATCATAAGAATCCCCATTGGAACTAGTACCCAATCCAAATATTGTTTCTCCATAGTCATATTGGATAGAGAAGAGTGCCTTCAAGGCAAAAAAGACGAGTATTTCAGTTTGAAGAGTGAAGGGTGAGGGTGAAAACAAACAAACAATGCTTGGGTTGATGAGGGCTGTGTTCGTTTACAGTTCGCTCGTACGCACGGAAAGAATCAAATGAGGCGTATTTAAAGAACAGTCTCGAGAGAGTGTACCATTTTTTTATTTTACAATTTTGGTCATAATCAATTATAATTATAACATATTCATAACACCATGTGTAGTGGAGAAATAAATAGGGCAATGAATAATAGGATTTGGAGCATGAAAGTAGGACTCTTACGTGGACTGCACAGTGGAGAGTAAATCCCACTTGCCCGCCCACCAAACCCTTCCCCTTCCATCACCTGTTTTTTTCTATGCACTTCAAACGCTAAACCCAAAGCAAAAAGATCAACCTTGGCTACTTAGCCGTGCCCTTTTGACTCAAATGGTTGCCTCTACGCGGCGGGAAATTGTTAAACGAAACTATTTTAATCTTTTGGGAGAAGATAAAACTCTCATTAAAAAATAATAATAAATTATTCTCTCTCTTTTATCAATTTGAAATTTATTTTCTTAGTTAAATTTGATTATTAAATTTAAAAAAATTAGATAAATTTTTAATGATAATAGCATAGTAATTCATGTATATTTTATACTAATATGATACTATTTATTTTATGTAATAAATAATTTAAAAATAAAAAATAACATGAAGTAAATGTGAATTGTCATACAAATTGTCATATTTTTAATTAATATTTTTGTTAAAAAAATCAATAATTTAACTCTTTTTAAAAAGTTTGAATAAATTTTATATTTTTTAAAAAATTTAAAATTTAAATTTAACTTAAAAAAACAAAATCCAAATTAATAAAATGTATATATTAAAAGATAAATTCATCATTAATTAAAAAATAAATTTATCCTGTCAACATTTATGGATTGCTTTCAAGTTAAGACGTAAACTTTTTGAAATGACTTTGGCAGGTTCGTTTTTGCTTTTGAGAGTCGACCGAATTCTAGCACGAGGCGGTAGCTACTGCTACACTTTATTTTATGAGCGTTCAGGTTTCTTTTCCCTCTTTTCAGCACAATTTTAAGTCACGCATGGTTAACATGTTGTCATTACAGCACTTGATTAATTGGCATTCGCCCATGAATCAATTTTTTAATCACTCTTGGTGGCTTCTCTACCTTTATATATCTATTCTTTTTATTTTTTTCAAATTTAGTAATTATTTTATTAATTTGATAATTGGTATATCCACTTACAAATTAAAGTACACAAGAGTTTTAGACAATTAATTTGTAAACGAGACACTTGGTATAGCTATTTATCAAGATCTGATGATTTTGTTACTCTGAACAACTAAAGTTATAAGACAACAAACTATAATAATAAGAAGAAGAAGATTCACAATTTTCTGCAATTAATTACCTTTAAGTTAGCTTACTTAACATCTCATCCTCGATCTGGTCGTCGGGTTTGAGCTACGGGATGCCACAACCGTTTCCGAAGTAACTACATTCAATCATACACTATACAACCATTTACACATGCAATTCAATATAATTCACATTCATACTATGTTACATAGTCATTTATGGATCTCATATGAGCTTATGAAAGCTCTTTTGTTAACCCGAAATTGAATTAGGACCAAATTGTAAAGTTTTTAAACTTTGGGCCGACATCATGACATCATGGCTTACGCGTAGCGACATCATCAAATAGAGAGCTCATTGTTGACCTATGTCACGACGTTGGGAACTCGAGGTCGCAACGTTGTCCCTCTTTTGGCAAAGACCAGTTTTGTATGTTTTTGTGCTTTCTAACCACCATTTATACACTTCCATAATATCATCCCACAGTCAATACAATATGATTCTATATTCATTTGTATCAACCAAATTACATGAGCATTTGGAACCAAGCATTTAATATAACATATAACACATAATCATCTATCAAACTCATTTAAGTCATTTAACATTCTAGCCATGCCAACTATTTATTTCAAGTCGAATTTATTATACCTATGCAATTTATACATCAAAAACTCATATAACCTTGGCGTGAATCAAAACAAAGCATAAGCTAACTATATTTCAAACATAACATTCAAACTTACTATTCGCAAACCATGCATTAATTTATCTTGCCCAACTATTTCAATTTGCAAGCTTTAACGTACCAAGCACATGCAAGTTTAATATCATCATTATTAATAGCATTAAACTTGACCAAACCATGCATCAATTAGGTCATATGTTATGCTTAACATACAAGTTCAACCACAACCACATATATCACATGACTATCAACTCAAAAATAATCATTTGCACAATAAGGTGTCCTTATATACATGCTACAATATTTGGACTCAAAATGAATATAATTCTACCATCTTGTTAATAATGTGTGCTTCGCACTGATCCAACTTGGTTGGTTTTGCAAAGTGATTATCTACAAGTAGGGAAACAACTATAGTAAGCATACAAATGCTTTATAAGCTCAAATGAAAAATACTATGCTTACCTTGTTCATACATAAGCATGTTAGCTACCACTACAGCAAAACAGACTTTTAGCGGCGTTTTTTTAGGCTTTTAGCGGCCTTTATAAGCGCCACTAATAGTATTTGCAACGCTTTTAAAAGCGCAGCTAAAGACAACGTCGCAAACTTTAGCGGCGTTTATGAGAAAAAAACGCCGCTAAAGGTACATGACTTTTAGCGGCGCTTTTCCCACAAACGCCACTAATTTGTACAGATTTGCAATAGACAATTTCTCCTAAATCCTACCCTTCTTGCATTAAATTCAACCAAAAACAGCAAATGTAGCATAAAAATCCCACCAAAAGTATTAAATCTAAATGATACTTTAAATTCAATAAAAGATGTATGCTGTAATTAATAAATGAAGTATAACTGAAAATATTCTTGCAATAATGTTAAATGTAACAATATTAAAAATAATCTTACAACGAGAAAATAAATGTCTAAGATGGCGGCTTTTGCGACTACTGAAACATCTGCATCATTTGCTGAAGCTGTAGTTGGAGTTCATCGTACTTTTTGCTCTGCTCTGCTGCCATCGCTACTGCCTCTGCCTCCCTCGCTGCTGCCGCTGCTGCATACCCTCTAAGCTGTTGGTGGAGTTCTTCATATTTTCTTTGAACCTCAACAATTTGCTCAACCGTGCTCGCTTGCATCTGAGCTATCTGGTCTTTTAACCTCTGAACTTCAGCTTGAGCTTGACTCTCGGAAGGCATATATTGCTGGGAGCTGGGCCCAAAATATTGGGTCGGGTAACACCAGATCCTTGAAATCGAACTTGACCATACCTTTCAGGACCTAAAACACCAGTAATTATTCTATTATCAATATCCACAAGATTAGCAGAACTATCAGACGAAACAACCGTTTCATACTCTGCTTCATTTATTAATTTAAAACTATTAACGACGAATTAAACTATTATAATTAAACATTATAAATATTTATAATAAATCAAATTTTATTAGGTAAATATACCATAAATTTCTCCAGCTTCGGATGTCATCGGAGATCCATCTTTCTTCCTATGCGTAATGTCAAAAAGCTGAAGGCATCCAACTTTTTGACCAGACGAGACTTCCTACAGTGTAGTAGTAAAAATATAATTTAATAGTATAAAGTCATTAATATTTGACAGAATTAATAAATTATAATACCTCGGCCTCAGCTACACAAGCAAAACTTCTCGACCCTGTTGTGTGCGTGAATTTTTGTTTCTGTCTGCTGCTTGTTCCAACTCGCTCACGGTCCTACATAATGAAATTATTATTACGTATATAGTAAATACTATAAATCGAAAAATTTATAAGAGTTTAGAAGTACATAATACCTCTCCTTTCTTTGAATTCCAGAATCTAACCGCATCTTCCCATTGGTACCTCAACATTCCCGGCGGGACATTTCGCAATTTTTCTTTGAGGCTTATGTCTTTCTTAAAATATTCTTTTTTCAAAGTGCTTTTATGGTCTCTCCATTTGTTACCCAATGTCTTCTTGATATAGTCATCGGAGACCTCTAAAGCAAATCTCTCCTAAAAAAACATAAGTTTAGAAAGTAAATATAAATGAAACTTAAACCAAAGTATTATAAATTACATTCACGTTTTGTTACCTTAATATTATCGAGAGCTTGATTCTTGTTGTCATCAGGCATGTGATGCAATGATTCGTAGTTGATGGGCAACATATTGGCATTTCGTGATATAATGCCCAAATAGTCTGCTAAAAGTCAAGCTTCAGATCCAACAGGCTGGCCATGACTGTTTCTCCTTACTTTGACACGCTCGACAGGATTTAAGTCATATAAATCTTTAAGCAGCGTACGTCCTCGACCTCTGCGCGTCCCACCACTTTCAGCTGAAAAATTATATATTATTATTATATTAAAATTGAAAAATGAATCAATAATAAAAGTCAACATGCATGTAAAATAAACTTAACATTACTTTGAAATTCTGCAGGCTCGTCAACTGTCTCCGGCACATTCGAAGATCCAACAATTGTTTGTTGTTCACTATTTCCTTCTTCCGAATTTGGCGTATTCTGGACAATATTTAAATCTCGTAATCTTCTTCTACACATTTTTCCCCCAATACACATAAAATAGTTGAAATTTTAGTAACAAATAACAACAATAATAGTATATATAAAATAGTTAAATTATATAACATGACCAAGGTTAAAATTATAATATTACATATAAATAAAAAATTATAAAATCTTACTACATCATAATTCGTAAATATCTTCGTCCACATCCTGACGAACCCATTGAAATTGTGTACTAGTACTAGAGATATTTTCATTTAAGTTTTGTTCTAGAAAAGGCAAAGTTTCTGATCTTTCGACGATGTCATCTCTACTTTCATTGCCCATGTCCAACAAGTCTCTAGGGATGTTTCGGAGTACAACGTACCAACCCTCATCAGTTGGATCTTTTGAGTAAAAAACTTGTTTCACTTGAGAAGAAAATACATACGGCTCGTCTATCAATTGTTCTCCAGTGTGAATCAATCGAGAGAAATTCACCATTGTAAAACCATATTGATCGTTTTTAATTTCGCGAGTCACCTCGAAATAAGACAATTTTCCATTTGCCATAATAATCCAACTCAATTATGTCAGTAAGAAGTCCGTAATACTCTACATTCTCCTCGACAGGATTACTGTCCCTAGCACTAGCATAACTTGTAATTGAAGAATTAACAACAATTCCACAATTTTGGGTTCTCCTCAATCTCTCGCGATATTTTTTATGAAATCTGAATCCATTGATGAGGAATGCACTATATCTTTTCACTATTCTATTTGGACCTTGGGAAAGCCATTCAACTTCGTCATTTACTTCATTCTGACTCCAAACCTATTGAATCGAAAGTAAATTGAGTAATTATAAATGTTATGTGAGTTATGTAAGTTATGTATGTTATGTGAGTTATGTCAATTATGTAAGTTATTTAAATAATGATCATTATTATTATATTGATAAAAAAATTTATAAGTTTTAAAAACATTTAAAAATATTAAATATTAAAATCAAACATTATTAATATAAAAAATTAGTAATTTGATTTTTATATTAAAATATATTTAAATAATGAAAAAATAAAAAAAGAAATAACTTAACAAAGTAATTAATGAGTAACAAAAATAAATTTTCATTTTAAAAAGTTTTTAAATTACTTTTTTTAAAATTAATTTTTATATTTAAATAATGATCAATATTATTATATTGATAACAAAATATTTATAAGTTTGAAAAACATTTAAAATATTAAATATTAAAATCAAACATTATTAATATAAAAAATTAGTAATTTGATTTTTATATTAAAATATATTTAAATAATGAAGATAAGGTAATTAACACCCAAACCAAAATAAATTAATGAGTAAAAACAATAAATTTTCCTTTAAAAATCTTTTAAATTAATTTTTTAAGATTAAAATAAAAAAGTATTAAAGTTTCAGAATTAATTTAGAAAGTAATTTATAGTTTAAGGATAGCTGATGAAAATAATATGATAGGCTAAGTAGATATTTTCTCAATTATATCTCTTCAAATACAAACAACAATAATGGTAAATCTATAGATAAGGCAATTAGTAATACATTTCTAAATCTTGCAATTTGGAGGGTTTTGAAGGAGAGGGTAGTGAATGAGGGGTGTGTCAAGTAAATTTCATGAAATTACTGCTTGATTTCTTGTTTCATATTATAAAAAGAAATTATGTTTTAGTCATTGAATAAATAGTTTCATTTGTTCAAGTAAGATTGTTATTACTATCTATATATTGGTTATTGGATATTGAAGGGGTAGTGAGCTTTTCTATACCAAGCATGGAATTAATGCTATTCTCAACACAGACGGGGAACAAACAAAACTAACCTTCTTTTACATGGTAATATATATTCAATGCATCAACATTGTCAAAATGTCATAAATCATATGATATATAATATACCTAATGAAATGATATAATGTGGTTTAGTATATATTTGCAAACAAACATGAATAAAAGACCAGGAAATGGAGAGAAGATGGAATGCACACACATTTGATATATATATATATATATATATATATATATATATATATATTCCTGGCGCAATGATATAAAATGAAAGACAACATTGTCAATAACATTGCCACTGGAGGAAATTAATAAACTCAGGCATTTTACCATTTTAAACAATAAATTAATTTTTTCAAATCTTTTTGAATTTTTTAAGATTCATCATACATGGCATTGTTATACCTATGGAGGATCTATTATGTCTTACAGTGAGATATAAGGCAACCCATTAAGTTTCCAGCCTATATACTTTGAATCTTTTTTTTTTTTGGACAGCAATATAAAAAACAGTCTATATACCAGTTGAAACAATATAATAAACAACACTTTTTCCAAAATCATCATGATATAACCTTTTTGAAATCTTTTTGAACTTTTTAAGATTCATCATACATTGCATTGTTATGCCTAGGGAGGATCCATTATATCTTACAGTGAGATATAAGGCAACCCATTAGGTTTCCAACCTATATACTTTGAATCTTTTTTTTTTGGACAGCAATATTATAAATAGCCTATATACCAGTTGAAACAATATAATAAACAGCAATTTTTTCAAAATCATCATGAAATAACTGTTATTGATCAGAATTCTGAACTAAAACGTACCGGTCTACTCCACTCTCACCAAGAAACAGAGGCTGCAGTCAAAAAAATAGTATTTGTTAAGTAATTTAAAGGGAAAATGAATATAAATAAGCAAAATGAATATAAATAAGAATAAAAATGATTTTATACCTGTTAAGTTATTACCACCAAATCCAATCCGTAGGAGGGAAATAAGGTTTCCAATCACCGATGGAATTTCACCTAAAATATATAATTAAAATCGTCAAAATTTACTAGTTTTTTTTCTAACATATAATATCAACTATGTAGTCTGTAATCAAAGCTAAGAAAATTCTTATACTCCGTTTCTCTCCTATTCTATAATATCAACTATGCATGGCTGAGCAACAATTAATTCAACACATTAATAATAAGGTAAATCTAAAGGGTAGGTGATTCAATATTTTTTCAATTCAAAAGGGTAGCAAATTAAAATTCAAATCTTTGATTATTATAAATTTTTTCTCATGGACCAAGTTCTAGTAGCAAAAGTGTGGGGGGGGGGGCAAAGGCAAAGTGGCAAACAAGACATTAATTAAAATCTTACCCTTTTAAGTTTTCACTGTTTATATTGTTACCTTTTCTTTATATCATAAATATAGTGAAAACAAAACACATTTCTATTCTTCAACAAAAGTTTGAAGGCCATAATCAAAATTTTCCAAACTCTCGACCTATTTTGACTCAAACATAATTCAGCACTACTCATCATCATGTGTGAATGTTAAATTTGATAAAATATAGCATCTAAATACCAAACTGTAAATGGTTAGATATTATTTTCTGGGCAGT
This sequence comes from Gossypium australe, assembly GCA_005393395.2. NCBI lineage: Eukaryota > Viridiplantae > Streptophyta > Magnoliopsida > Malvales > Malvaceae > Gossypium > Gossypium australe. Next base: position 3,790,600 of record CM016625.1, read on the forward strand.
ATGGCAGCATAGAAATAAGATTTATTATCAGGGTGGAAGGCAAACTATATTTGGCCTTGTTTCCTTTATTAAAGCCTACTACACAGAAACTAGCAATGTTGAAACAGCAATAGCAACCAATATTATGCAGAATGATAATGCATGGAATCCACCAGCGATGAATGTGGTTAAAGCTAACTTTGATGCTTCGTTTAATAGGCAAGACCATACCTCGGTGGCAATGATAATTTTTAGAGATAGTGAGGGGCATATATTGGCAGCATGTACGTACCCGAATATTTTGTGGCCGACCCAACTACGACAGAAGCAAGAGCCTGTTTGCAAGCGGTGATAGTAGCTAAGGAATTGGGCTTTCGAAGATCAGTGGTAAAGGGAGATTCCTCGACTATAGTAAAAAAAAGTTCAGTCTTAAAAAAAGTTAAATATTAAACAAATTTAATATATATATATATATATAAATATTTACAAATGAATAATATTAAACAAATTTGAAATGTGAAATATTCATGCATGAATTTCAATAAAAAAATTTACAAATATAAAAAAGGTGAGCTACGTGTAGCACGTTTGTTGTAAAAATGAAGATGATGAAGTAAGAGAACTTTGTGACGTAGAGAACAAACATTCTTTGTTTGTCTCTAATACAAAGCAAATTTAGATACAATTTGCCATTGGGTTGCATGTTTATGTACCAAAAAATAACACTTCTAAAAAAAGTGTGAATTAACTATAAATATATGTTCTCTCTTTTTTAGTAGTTTGTTTATTAGTTATTCATCGAATGAACTGAACATAACAAAAAACAGAGAAGTCAACTAAAGAAAAGTGAAAACTACATGCCATTGGCAATAAGATTCCAAACAAAAGTTTCTGATTTTTGAATAAAATTTCAAGTAACAATGCTATGCAAATATATAAGGCCTCCTCAGAAAGTTATTAAAATTTATGCATTACCTTTTACAGCAATAACTTGGCTAAGAATATAATCCCTTTCTTGTTGATCAAGCAATTGTTGTTGGCCTTTTGCTAGTGTTGCTCACAAGTAAAAATCCAGAGTAGTTAAGACAATCTAATATAAACTTATCCTTAATATTTCTCCACTCACGTCATGGATAAACAGACAAGAAATATAAGTATGTAGAAGCAGGGCATTACATCGTAACATTTTATGTGAAAGTAGTGGTGCAAAGGCATTATTAATCTTACTGTAACTAAGTTGCAATTCTAGTGTTATTAAATGCTGACATCTGATGTTATTAGAGCTGAAATGGTTTCAACTTTTTGCAAATGAATATGGTGATAAAATTAGATGGAAAGTAGGGCTACGGAGCTAAAATAGAGAGAAGAATTTTGAATCTTCTCAATTCTTTATCTAGTTTTATGTTGTTCTTTTTCATATTCAACACAAACACATCGATTTATCATATTGTCATTTAAGGTACAGTAGAATGCTATAAGAAATAAACCTTGAGAAAGTCAAAAAAGATTTTATAAATAGAAAATAACTAAAACCAAAATTTTATCAGTAGAAACAAAGAACTTACTGCATCCTAATACTAATAAGGCTCCATGCTCTGCAAACCTTAAACTCCTAATTCTGTCACCAAGTTGCTATCAGCAATAACTCTAAACTTAACAAAAACTAGTAAATTCTTGACAAAAAGAAAAGAAGAAAGCAGTAAAGACAAGCCTAGAACCATGACCTTTATCTGCATTGTATGATATCTATAATATTCCGGCGTTTCCAGATAAGTGGTGGAACCTCAATGGAGGAAGCAAAACTAACCAAATCATCTTAATGTCACATAAGAATAAAATATTTTCACAGCCAAATTTCACATATAGATTCACAAACACCCTCCCCTAGTTCTAGTCTACTGGTGACTAGCAGCCCACCAGTGAGAGGACATGCTGACAAAAGAAAGAAAAAAGGAACCCCTTACTTGAGGGAAACTAAATCTAAAGACTCATACAAGTTATATCAAAGTTGCTAATATTCATTACTTGAAACCAAAAAAGAATAAAGAACCAAAAGGTAACATAATTGCTAACAAATAGCTAGAAATAAACAATTCCAACTGGTTAATAACATCACAAGGCAATTTACTGATAAAATGGCCAAATAATACACCTGGTAACATCGTTTTCTATACATTTAGTTACATTATGAGACATTAGAATAGCAATCTAAGGACACAAATAGTTACAGGATATATAAACATCAGTTAAAACATAAATCATTTAACTGGACAAGAAATCCAAGTAAATGAATCTATGCAGAAAATCACATGCAAACAGAAAAAAGGAATGACTGCATTAAAAATGGCAAATTTTAAGCGAAATTTTTTTAAAAAAAAATTGTGTCAAAACCATCTATCATTGCTTCTATGTAAGATGATACACGCACAGTCCAATTCAAATTCTACAATTTTTATACAATGCGAATGACATTTTGCAACCCATACTAACCTTCGTGCCAAAAGGACCAAAACGGTTGTTCACATCTTTAAGGATTTTCTTTCCCTATATAAAACAAAACAAAACAAAAAACAAAAATCAGAATGAGAATGAGAAAGCAGTGGCCTAAAACTGAGAGAGCAGTATAGTTATTACAACACTAAAAATGAGCTTAATGAGCTTACATTTTTTGCTCGTTCTATTTTCTGACAGGAGAACAAATCATGGCTGCCAACAACAAAACTTGAATACCGATTTCAAGGCTGGCGATTTGGGGAAAATAGTGGGACTGCTGATTTCGGGTTGAAATTAGGGATTTCGAGGGGGGAAAAATAGTAGGGAGAAAAGGTTGGGGGAAAACCTTAACGTAAAAAGGTTGAAATTCTGCAATTTTGGGCTTCAATTTAGGGATTTCAGAAGAAGGGGAAATTGATTAAGTCAATCGGGTTTAATGGTTGGGGAAAATGGAGGAGAGCAAAACGGCAATATTTTGCCTAAAACAATTCAAACTTTGCGGCGTTTATCCAATAGCGCCGCTAAAGACCTACATATTGCTGCTTTTAACATAAAACGCCACTAAAAAACATACAAAACGACGTCGTTTTAATTAAAATACAATAACATTTTTGCGGGGTTTTTTAGTAGCGCCGCTATATCCCAACCTTTTGCGGCGTTTTTGATAAAACGCCACTAAGAAATAAACAAACTTCTATAACACATTTGCGGGGTTTCTTTAAAAACACCACTATAGCATATCCTACTGCGGCGTTTTAGTAAAAACTCCACTAGAACCCCGATAAAATGGCTGCGTTTTCAGACGCAGAGAACATATTCGCGGCGTTTTTTATGAAAACGCCACTATTGCTCAATTTTAATTTTTTCTTCATTTTTAACTTTTTTTTTCTTTCAAAATTTTTGTGCTGAGATTATCATTTTTTGGAATTTTTATTTTTAAAAAATTTTGAATATTAAACTTTTTAAAAAAAATTGGAATTTTTTTGAAGATTTTTATAATTTTTAAATTAACATATAAAAAATAGACTTTTTAAATTAACAAATTTGGATAGCGATACATCTCAGAATTATATATGAATTTCGGTTTAATGTTGTATAATTGTAGACGTAAAATTCTAATTGTGGTTTAAATGTATAGTTCAAACTTTAATTTTGGTTTAATCATACACATTTTAAAAAATAAATACATCAATATATTTTTATATTGAATAAATATAAATGTTTATGTATGCAATATATAAATATAAAATGCTGTTAATTATATCAATAATTGGGTTAATATTTTACAAGATATGGATCAAATTAAATTTCATGTATATAATTTAACATTAAACCATTGTTCATGTATGCTTTTGGGATTTAACCCATTTTGATATATATATTTTTTTAAATAATAATGTATATTTATCTTATTTAGATATATATTCTAAAAATCTTAAATTAAACCATAAATCCTAAACTCTAAACCCTAAGACCCTAAATACTGAACCCGTAAACCACAAAATAAAATTACTATAGTAAACCACCAAACCCCAAAAACATGGCGCAAAAAGTGTTTTCATGTGGTGAACTACCAAACCCCAAAATCCAACTCTTGATAAATCTTAAACCCTAAACCTGATACCTTAAATCCTAAATCCCAAACCCTAAACCATAATCATAAACCATATTTTTGGGAATTCGTGTGGCCAATGTTAGTGTACTACAAAACATGTATTTTATATTCTTGTATTAAATAATATGGGTATAGTACAAAATGGCATGAATACCAGTAAAATCCAAATGTTCTTTAGTTTTCAAACAATATCCTTAAACCTTAAACCCTAAGCCCTAAACCTTAAACCTCAAACCCAAATTCTAAAACATAAACCCTTAACCCAAAATAGAAAACCCTAAATACCATAAAGCCTAAAACTCTAAACCATAGACATTAAATCTTAAATTCTAAATCATAAGCCTTAAAATAAAATAATTTTTTTGCGGCGTTTTTTATCAAAAACGCCACTAAAGCTCCACAATAAATGAAGTCGTTTTGCTCAACATTTTGTGGCGTTTTTTCAAAAGCGCCGCTAATTCTCGATCTATTGCGGCGTTTTTAGAGAAGCGCCGCTAAAGCTCGAGCATTTGCGGTGCTTCTCTCAAAAACGCCGCTGATTCTGATCTTTTGCGGCGTTTTTTTAAAAAACGCCACTATAGCCCTAACCTTTTGCAGCGTTGGTTATCTAGCGCCACTAATGTTAAACTTTTGCGTCGTTTTTAGTCTAAACGCCGCTAAAAGTCTGTTTTGCTGTATTGTACCTTAATTTGGCATAAGGTTGGTTAGGACAGGGCACTTTAAAATATCAACAAAGTGAGCATATGTACCCATGATCATTAAACATTATAAGCAACTCAAAGCATGCCAATTCATATTACTATCACATAGCTTATCCTAATATCGTATTATATCATCAATCCATAAGATTATACCAATTATACATGATTCATTTCAATGATATACCGAATTGATATATCAAATTCACTCCATCACATTTTCAAGTTTTCAATTTTAAAATAATGTTTCGTCCGATGGAACCCTAGTAAAACGGACTTGGATATATAGGTAAATTAGACCACACTAGGTTGCTTATTGAGCTAAAACTACATTAGGTTGCTCGTCCCTGTAATCAATCATTTATATACATTTATACCCTGTAATCATTCAGATTTCCACATTTATGCCCTATAATATTACATAATAATCAATCATCACATAACAATTCCAATTCAATCCATTACTAGCCATATATGCCAAATTCACTAGTATTTCAAGTTACACTCAAACACACATATGTCAAATTAAATACAAACACTCATATCATACAAGAAACTAGATAGTAAGTTCCATATGAACTTACCTGTTCAAAATATGAAGTGGGTGAATACTTTAGGGACTAATCTGAAATTTTAGCTTTTCCCTTATTAGCTCCACTTTAATCCAAATCTTGATCTATACAATTATTTTACACAACAAATCAATACCAAACATTTTCATACAATGTCATGCATGATCCTATACAAATCAAAATTTCAACTTCTCTCCTTTTTTACATTTTATTCAATTTAATCATTGAACTCAAGATAAGCATAACTTTTGATTCCTAGCTTCGGATTAAAATCTAATTTTATATATTCTCATTAGGGACCTTATACTTTCTATTTATAACATAATTTCATGACATGTTTTACATTTATTCAATTTGGTCCCTAATGTAACAAAGTTAACAAACAAGCTAAAGTAACTTTACAATCTAATTCTTTTCATAATCTAAGTTTAAATTCTATCAAATTTAAGTCTAATTCATCAAGAAATCGACAATGGCAACTTCTTAAAATTTTAACAATTTATCAAATTGGTACATGGGCTAACTAAATCTAGCTCCCATGACCTCAAACCCATAATAATAATAATAATAATAACAACTTAATTTCTCACCTAATCAAGTTACCGAATGTATAAGGATTTTGAAATCTTTCATTGGTTTCTTCTTATGGTGGACAGTTTAAGGTAGAGAAGAAGATGACCATCTTCTCTTTCTTCCCACCAAAATTTTATATTTATAGTTAAATTAAAGTTTAAGACTTAACTGATCATATTTACTTATCTTAACCAATCATTGTTCATGCTTAATATGCCACCATCATCTATTATCTTTTAATCCAAAATGGTTTATTAATCATTTTGGTCATCTTGATATTTAAGTCTTCAAACATTTTGCTAATTAAAATTTTATAACAATTGAATTTTATAATTTAGTTCTCGAGTCTCAATTAACCATTAATTCGATAAAATTACTCGATTAATCTTTAATACATTTTTATGTTAATTCCGGACTCAATTTATAAAAATAAAATTTTAAAATCGTATTTTTCAATATCATTAAAAAACGAGCCGTTAGATAAACCTTATTTCATTTTCATGTTTTGCAGATTTAAGTTTCATAATACATTTTAAAGCACTAACTTCAACACTCCTAAAGCTTACATTTGCTTTGTAAGGACTTTCAATTTCCAAATATGGTCTTTTGTATTATATCAAGTGCCTTCACGTCATCAAAAGACATTAACATAATATGATTTATTTAATATTATGATTTAAAAAAACTATAATGAAAAATAATTAAAAAAAAATTACTACATATGTCAAAGTCCTCTTTTTATGATTCTAAAGTCCCGTTTTTGGCCAAGATGATAACATAAAAAGCCATTTGAGTCAAAAAGTGGTGTATAAAATTAAAACTACAAGTTGAAACATCATTTGAATTTGCCTAATAGGTAACTCTTTCAACTATGATTGCTAAGCAAGGAAGAAACTTCATTAAGTGCTTCAAAAACTTTTTCATGGTATTGATTTACATTAGTTACATTTTTATTGGTTTGATATTGATATTCGATATTTGTATTTAATACATATTTTAAAATAAAAATACAGGTTTTAAAAATATAAATACATTTAGAAAAATTAATCTGATATTTATCTTTGAGTCCACGTATACATCATGGATAATAATAATTTTTTAAAAACAAAAAAAAATATGTAAAAGGAAAATTTGGCATGCTGGACATGGAATATGATATTTGGGAGTTAACACTATTTATTATTTTTTATTTTAGATATGATTAACCAACTACATGAATATAATTATATGTTATATTTTTTTAAAAAAGGGTTTAATCTATAAATTTAGGCTCCCTTTGTTTGCCAGTAAAATATTTTCCTAAAAATAATTTCTGGAAAATGATTTACTTTTCTGGAAATGATTTACTTTTCTGGTGTTTGGATGAATCTGTATAAAATATTTTATGTTGTTTGGCAGATTTCCTGAAAATATTTCATAAAAAAATATATATTTAAGAATTTATTATATTTTCATTGTTTAGTTGAGTTTATTATATATATATTAATAATTTTATATTTTAAATTGTTTTTACATATATTGCAATGATTTATTTAAAAATAAATAAATTAAATTAAATATATAATAATTCTCAATTATTAAGCTAGAATATTAACCGTTATAAATTGAAAACAACCAAAGTCAAATAAATTATTTCTAATTGTGTTATAAAAAAATAAAAAATAAGGATTGAATAATTATAATTAGCTTCCAAACCACAATTAATACTAGAAATTAATAATATTATCCAAATTATACTAGAAACAAGGATCGTATGCACACACACAAAGAAGTTCCTCTGCTGAGCCAACCTCCTATATAGCTTTGAACAGCTCAGAGCCACGAATGGCAGCTCTCCATGAACGGGAAACAAGCTCCAACTTAGGATATAGGTAGAAGGGAACTCGTGCTAGGCATCTAAGGGCAACAGCATCTGGAAGACCTTTAATTAATCCAGACATACTAACCAAGGTTTCATCGAATCCAACAATTCTTCACTGAAAAATTTTTACTATGTCAACCTCAACAGTGGAATATGCAATCTGAAAGAGCAAATTTATAACTTGTGTGTAAGAACCAAATCAATAGTTTTAGACTTTAGAAGTAATGCATTAATCAATGTCCAGTTAGATCATAATTTAAATAGAATCACTATATTTGTGTTCAGTAGCATTTGCAGCACAATTAGCATCGGTTATTTTTTTCAGGAAAGGGGGATTAGCATCAATGACGTCATCGAAAATCATGATGTTAGTCAATATAATACCAGAGAAAAAAGAAGTAGCAAATCATACGTAAGATGAAGGTGAAACAAAACCTTACATCAAATTTAAAAATTTTCCTATAAATAAGAAAAAGTGCTCCATAAGACACTGAAAGGATATTGAAATCACTGTGAAAGAAATTAACCACCAAAGCATCAGTAACTCATCACATATGTTGGAGTAAAAATATATTTTCTTTTTCTTTTTCATAATCAACAAGGCTTGTTCCATATTTCTATCGGATTGAATCAACCACCAAGCAAACATACCAACCACTAAAACTCAGTAAGTCAAACAATGAGGAATAACCTGTGGATTCATCAAGTCGATAAGGCATTGACTCGAAATAGATTGATGTGCCAGATACTCGTCTTTTAGGAGTCATAAATCCATGTGACAAATGTCCTCCATGAGGTAAGTCCAGACCCTATACCAGTTATATTAAGAAATCATTTATTTGACTACCATCTAGCAGAAAAACACTAATTTAAGGTAGCTAAAACAGGCAGAAGAATATTACCATTGTTCGATCATGTGGATTAAGAATAGCTGTATAAACCTCAAATTTTGCCGGAGAACCAGACAACGGTTGAATATTAATGCCCCACTTCTTTTCATCCAAATGAAATGCTGCCAAAGCCCTTTTCTAGCAAAGTATTTCAAGTTCATCAATGTACTCATTGCCACCATAGTACCTGCAATAAACAAAAAGATCATTGGCTGCAATCAATTAAATCAAAACCAAAAACAGAATTAAATCTCTTTTCACTTTGATCAATTATACATAGTATAGACCCCTTTTACCAGGTAGTCCTTCGGAATACTTGTTTGTGAGGCATGACCCGACTGCCTCCATCATAGCACGGGATGTAAAATTCTCAGAGGCTATAAGCTCAAGGCCATCAATCTACCCCCTTAAAACATGCAATAACAGAAGCCTCTCAGTTTACAAATTATAGAACCATAAATTTCTGTTATCAACATCCACGAGATAGTCAAGCATTGAACATTGCTTCTCACAAAAATGCAAAGTCTTAAGCAACTAGCAATTCTAATTTCAAAACACTACAATTAGTAAAAGACCTAAACTGAAATTTATTCATCCAAACTTGTATCAGGTAGTACTAATCACAACAAAAAAAAAATTCTCAAATCTATAATCTATAATAACAACCACACAAACACTGAAAAAAAGGAATGCAGCTTCAATTCCAAATCAAATTCACAGCAAATTAAAACAACAAAAAGAATCAAAAAAGAATTAAACAGATTAAGTGAGCCTTTCGAAGTGAAACAAATCTAAATAAATCTAAACAAGTTAAAAAGAACAAAAAAAGAAGAAGATTAAAATGAGTTAAGATTATCACATTGGCTGTCTCGGAGCGATTCAAATCAAAATTCTAGAGTTTAATTTTCAGTGAAATGGAAAAGATGGATGCAGATGGGGAGGGTGACTCCAAGTATATATGTCGACTGGTGGTGCATTAACCATTTTGACAATGAAAGGCGAAGATGAGGAAAATCAAATATGAACGCCGACGTCTGGTGTTGAGAATCATTGTTGGCTTATGGCAAGCAGAAGATCGATGTGTCAAGGATGGGAGAAAGGGAAGGGGAAGGGAAAGGGAAAGGGAAAATCAGGTGTTGAGAGTTTTTGGCTTCTTTTCCTGAAAATGTCTTACCGAAATAAAAACGGTAGGACATTTTTCCAAATTAAAGGCCTCATTTTCCGTGTTTTGTAGTTCATTTTACGTTAGGAAATTCTTTTTAGCCAAACAAACACTGGAAAAGGCTGAAAAGCTTTTTCGGAAAATGATTTCATGGCAAACAAACGGAGCCTTATACTTAAATTATTCTTTTTATCTTGGTATTTAATTTTTTTGTCGCAGTACCTAAACTACTTTTTTTTCCATGTTAGACTTTCGTTAATCCAACCATTAAATCTATTTAAAAAAAAAAAGGCTTAACTTACAAATTGGCATATAAATTGTGCGCTTTCTCTCATTTTGACACATAAATATTCTTTTTTTTGTCATAAGTGGTACCTAAAGTTAAAGCTATGCAAGAATTGTTCCGAACTGGCTAAACCGATTAACCCGAATAGTTTCGTGTTTCCAAATTGGGTTTAATCAATTTGATTTGAAATCGATTCATAAATTTGATTGTTTTAATTGAGTTGGTTTGATTTCAGTTCTGGAAACTCAAAACCGGATTAACTTAATAAAACCATTACCCAGCCCAAACCCAATATTTATTATACACAAAATTAATAACTAAACCCAAAATTAGAAATAAAACAAAACACAACTTGTAACCCAGCACTCCAGGACCGTGAACCCAAATAGAGAAAACAAGTAAATATGATGGTGGTTTAGAAAACCAAAAAACTATAATTAAATTAAAACTTAGCAAAAATAATAATAATTAAAATCGAAGGAAAATTTAATGAGATGAAACTTTAGTTAAAGGAAAAACATTGGTTTGATTCATAAGTTTGATTCATAAGTTTGATCATTGATATAAAGATAATTTTGATGTGCTTTAACAAATTAGTTATAGCTGTCAATGTAGCGCCTAGAAATTAATCTCTCGTTACCTTATTGATAACCGAGAGGTAGCTCGCTGTAATTATTTCCCTTATTGATAAACAACTCTATAACTTAACGCCTAAGATTTAGCTTATTGATAACATTAATGACGAAAGAGATCTAATTCTAACCAACAAACACATATTCAAATTAAACAATTACGTAGCTCACATGACATAGATTAGATATGTAGCTTATATTCACTTATGATGTTCGTTACAAGTATTGGAATTAATTAAATAATTACGAATTTAATAATTTTAATTAACAAGACAAATATTTTAAATAATTGAATACGAACTCTATATTCAATAAACTTAAATATTTGTAATTAAATAAGACTACAATATTTGCTTGGGCTTTAATCCTTGAGAAAATGACAAAAATAGCCTTGAATTGGAGTCAAAATGGCAAGAAAATCCATGGCACACAAGCGATAGTGCTGCGACTCGGGCTTTTGGTGCTAGGGCTCCCGGGCTACTGCACCGGGGCTCCGCAATTTTGATATGCAACCCACTCTTCCACCTTTTATTCTTTGTGTTTTACCTGTTTTCGCTCTTTTATTTCACACTAGTGATCCCATAGGGTGTTATCTTATTACTATTTATTCTTTAAGTTATCTTATATTACGGGTATAATATTAAATTTGTAACTAATTTGTCCTTTATTTTTATTATTTTAATAAATTTAGGTTTTTTTCTTAAATACAGTTTAAGAGTAATTAAAAATAAAAAAAATCTTAATGGTAAACTAGTAAATGTCATACATTACAATTATAATAATTATATTTTATTTAATAGTTTATTTATTAATATGTTAATTATGATTATAACCATAATTATGGTTGATATTAAATCTCTTTTCATTAATTATTATAATTGTGATTTATAAATTTATTCCAACACAATAAATTGTAATAAAAAATAATAATTGTAACAATTTGTTATAATTTTATGGAATTTGGGACTAAAAATATTAAAGGAATTAAACTTGTTTAAAAAACAAATTCTATAATAAGGACAATTAAGTAAAATGTCCTTTTAGGTAATCTCACATTCTGTTCTGTTAACCAAACACGTGAATCTTACATTCTAGCCAAATAAACCAAACAAGTTAATCTTGCATTCTACCGGTAATATTATATTTCTATAATCCTATTACGAAACGTAATCTAAGATTCGACGAACCCAATATTCCCTTAATCTTAGGCTCCGTTTGTTTCAACATAAAAGTTTTTGCGAAAATTATTTTCAGCCTTTTCCGATGTTTGTTTCATGTAAAATAGGATGGTCAATGTAAAAGATTTTCAAGTCAACATAAAATTACCCCCTTTATTCCTGTAAAATGTCTTACCAAATTTTTTTTTGTAAGACATTTTCCAAACTGATAAGGCTTTGTTCACTGTAACACCCCAATATTCGACCCGAATATCGGGTCAAAGCATTAGGATGTTACATTCTCTACTACATTCTTCACTTATCAATTATTTTCTTATAAACTTTCACAACTTTTCAATTTAGTCCATTTTTGTCATAAAAGTTCAATATTCAATCATATCAAATCAATATTATTTCTTGTTACACTTTAATCACATAATTTATCTCAATATTTTGTTTAACGTATCAAATTTCTATGTATTTCACTTCTATTATTTCATCCACATATTTTATCAAGTTTAGCAATTTAATCCTTGTCATCATAAAAATTAAATATTTTTCCACAATTTAACTTTTACAATACTTTATGCATATTTTATTATCTCATAACACATTCATTACACTTTTATCATAATTCCTTATTCACATATTAAATCGTTTCACACTTAAACTTTTGTACAATTTTCAATTTAGTCCCTATTGCCATGTAATTTATTTTTCACCATATAAGCACTTTTATCAAATAATTTATTATATATATTATTTCACATAACAAATTTTCATACATATCACTTCTCTTGTTTCAATTATAAATTTCAAAAAATTTACAATTTAATCCGTAACATCATGAAGATTCTTTATTTACTATAAATTCACCTTAAACATCACTTTGTAATCAATTATCTACTTATTATAAATCTCAAATTTATGTTTGTTTCATTAAAAACAGCTTTTATGAAACATTTTCAGGAAATTTGTCAAATAACATAAAATATTTTACACATATTCATTCAAACACCAGAAAATATTAACTTTTTCAGAAAAATAAATCATTTTCTAGAAATTATTTTCTGTTAAACAAACGGAGCCTTAAATTTTTTAACATGTTCACTGCAAAATTTAATTTTCAAAAAATTAACAAACTTCTTTTCACAAATTTAGAAACATAATTTAGAAATTTTCTTCAGAATAGAAGAGACTCCTTTGCCGGATTTATTTAAAAATATTAAAAAGCAAGACCATAAAATTTAGGCGAGACAAGAGAATAATTTCTTGAAATAAAACAATATGTAAAACAGACATTTAAATTTCTGTTTTTTGAAAATTAATCGGTAAAATCACTTATTCATGATCCTTTTAAAATTTAATGAAAAAATATTTGTTTTCACTTTTTAGGGATAAAATAATTAAGATCACCTCCAACATTTGAAAATGTTCATGTTTATAATATAATTTGTATAATTTGTATAAAAATAAAATTTTAAAATTGGTTTTGACTATAATTACTTGTGTAATTACTCCAATTCTTATTCTCTCGGCGAGATCCATAATTACAATGGTTACCCAAATATGTTATCATTGTATAATTACGAACAATTACGTCCAAATCTAATTATGAAGTGAATTTTCAAAACATTTTATTATTATTTAAGTGCAATCGAATTGATGCTCCAATTCAACCATATTATTGTTTTGAGGCTGAAAATTTATGGTTACTTTTTTTTAACAATATTGATTTCAAATCCAGAGTCTCTTAATTTATAAATGTGGTGCCATGTTGTGGTGGATTTCGGGGCAAAGGAAAGGAAGTTAAGGCCGAAAATAGTAGTTAAAATAAGCCCATACATTATGCGGCATGGAGTTCATTTCATGATCCTAATGGTGGAAATAATCATCCAAATCATTGTGCATATTGAAAGTTCAATTTTATATCATAAATTCCACCTTTAAGATATTGGTGTTAGGGTAATCATTTTAATAATGCATTTAGTTTAAATCTGTATCAATGTTTTTTCCAATAAAAAATTATAATTTTTTCACTCAACATTCTTCTGAAATATTTTTTTTTGGGAAAATAATGATTTTGAGGTGAATTCAGTTGTGTTTGATTAAGACTTAATTCACAAATTGGTTTTTGAAGTATACTTATATTTTTATTTTGATACATATTTTTATTTTATCTGAATTCGATACTTAAAGTATGCATTTGTTATATTTTTAGTGCATTTTTTGATAAACGTTAAAAAATATGCTATAGTTAATCATAAAATCCCACATGGTGGCTTTATGTAAAAAAAATATATTTTTTATTTTATTAAATATATATATATACACAAAAAATATATGAGAACTGGAAATGAATATATAAAAAATTCATAATAATATATACAAAATCTAGAAAAAAAATATAAAAATTATAAATAAAATTTACAAAAACATGATAATTGAAAATAAATTAATTTAAATTAATAATACTATTACAAAAATGTAAAAATGATTTTAAAAAGTTTAAAAATAATTTTTTTATAACATTCTAAAAAGCATTTAAATTTAATGTTTTTTTGCAATTACTTAAAATTTAAATATATTTTTTAATTTTATATATTATATGTATTTTTTTTACATTTTTAATCGATATAACATATAATTTATATATTTTTAAAATGACACGTGGCGTATTCTAATAGTGCCACGTGGTAGGTCAATGTCGATCACTGATTAGTTCATGATTGGTCAATGTCAAAAGTTTTTTATAATATTTAAAATTATAAATTTATTTTTTAATTTTAATTTAATATTTATATTTTAAATAAATTTAATTGCTACATGGCATTTTTTCATTGGCAAAAAGTAAGTCACATGACACTTTTCCATTGGCCAAAGTGGCCTAACAGATTTTGTTTAACTGTCGTTACAAAATGGGCAAAAAATAGAGAAAATTGATACTTTAAGTACCAAATTGGGAAAAAAAAAGTTTAAATACCAAAATGGAAAAATGGATATACTTTATGGACTAAATCGTGAATTAAGCCATTGGTTAATTTTTAAAAAGATAAATTTGTCATATGTTCTTATACTCTTCAAGATTTTAGAATTTAGTCCCAATATTTTTATTTCTATGGATTTAGCCCTCTACTTTCAGCTTTTAAAAATTCAGGTCAAACTGTTAACACTCTTTTTTTTGTTAAATTCAGGTTAATTACAACTCATTTTTTAAATTACATTGCTACAAATAGGGGTGAGTAAAATCTGATTCGATTCGGCTTAACTCGAATATGAATTACACAATTCGAGTTATCTGAAAATCTGAATAAGAAAAGGCAAAACTACGTAGTTTTGATAAATATTTTCATTTTCTAAAATTAAAATCAAAATCATTAAGTTAAAAGGTAAAACTACGTCATTTTGACCATTAAATTGTTTATTTAGTTAAATCATCTTGTACTTCGTCTACTAGTTAAATAATAGGTCTATGTAAATGTAACACCCCTTACATGTATCCTATGCCGGAACCGAGTCCGAGACATTACTAGACTTAACAATACATTTGGTCAAATTAATTAACACAAATACAAAATGACTTAGTCAAGCCCCTATACATGCCATAACTTTAGTCATTTATAAATAAAGATACCCATAGATAGCTTGATAGTGTGAAGCGATCTCTGACGACCTCCAACCCGAGCTTGTATAGTAGGACTCTATAAGATGGGAAAGAAAAAGGGGGTAAGCTTATAAAGCTTAGTAAGTTCACATGAAAAATAATAATAAGCATTAGCAATGAATTTAGCTTACTACTAAGCTGTCATAACTTGCATAAATAATGCTAAGTTCTTACTTTCCCAACTTATTTGTAACCTTATCAAAGCCTCAACGTGACAAATCCTCACAACAAGTTCTCAAATTGATACAATCATTAAATCACATGCTTATACCTTATTACTCATGTTCACGTTAATCTGTCTACTTGAGTTGCTGTCACTAAATTATTTATTTCTTGAGCTACAGAGCTCCAAATTTCAAACCGCTAATTTTTCCTGAAACTAGACTCACATATCTTCATACCATAAAATTTTCAGAATTTTTGGCTTATCCAATTAGTACAGTTTATTAATTAAAGTTTCCCCTATTGCACTGTTCAACAATTCTGACCACTTTTCACTACGAATCAATTTTCTCCTTGTACAGAATTCAAATAATGTTATAATTTGTTTCATTTGAAACTAGACTCATTAAGGATTTCAAGAATATAACTTATATCCCATAATTATTTTTTTCCAATTTTTAATGATTTTTCCAAGGAAGAACAGGGGATCACATAATCATTCTGAACCAATCTCTCAAGAATTTAAATATCCCAAAATATAAAAATCCTTTGTTTGTTTTGTTTCTTTTATATTAAAATAGACCCAATAAGCTTTAAATCAATATCTTATCCAACTTATAATTCAATTTTTACTATTTTTTCTGATTTTTCAAATTCACGTCACCGCTACTGTCCAGAGCAGTTCTATTGTAAATCTTTGCTCTCTTTCACTTTAACTGTGTTCATCACTTGCTTATACCAGTCTTTCCAATTTCCGATTACATATCGAGCATATTGCTCATACGTTACACATGCATATACCTACACTTATCACTACAAGCCACACATAATTTCACTTAGCATATTGCTCATACGTTACACATGCATATACCTACACTTATCACTACAAGCCACACATAATTTCACTTAATCGATTTTTCCCGATGAACTCATCGGTAACCTTACCAAAGGCTCAGAATACAAAGGGGACCTTACTTAATAGCTTGCTTACATACCTGCAACATTCTCACTTAACACATGAGCACTCTTTCATAATATAGGCATATTGCCAATCATGTCATAAAGTGTTACAAGCATAATTGAAAACTCATCACTTACTTAATACTTGATAATCTCAATTACTTACAATCTCAATATTAAATAAGCCTTAAATGCATACCTGTACTCTTTCTTCATGTTCTCACCTTGTCATTTCTTTGACTTGCTCTTTGGACTACTCGTGACCCTTTTTCGTTTTGAACTTACCATTGCCATGTCTTGACATGGTCTTACGTGGTATCCTTGCCTTATGAACTCACCAATGCCATGCCTTGGCATGGTCTTACATGGGACCTTTGCCTTATAGTAACTCATCAATGCCATGTCTTGACATGGTCTTACATGATTTCCTTGCCTTATAGAACTTATCAATGCCATACCTTGGCACGGTCTTACATGATATCCTTATCTTACCAAATGCCATGTTCCAAACATGGTCTTACATGGTATCCTTGTCTTAGTGCCAACGCCACATCTTGATGTGGTCTTACATGGAGTCCTTAATCAATGTCGATGCCATGTCTTGACATGGTCTTACACGGAATCTTTGTCTTACCAATGCCATGTCTTGACATGGTCTTACATGGTATCCTTGCCTTACCAATGCCATGTCTTGACATGGTCTTACATGGTTTCCTTGCCTTATAGAACTTATCAATGCCATACCTTGGCATGGTCTTACATGATATCCTTATCATACCAAATGCCATGTTCCAAACATGGTCTTACATGGTATCATTGTCTTAGTGCCAACGCAACATCTTTATGCGGTCTTACATGGAGTCCTTAATCAATGTCGATGCCATGTCTTGACATGGTCTTACACGGGATCTTTGCCTTACCAATGCCATGTCTTGACATGGTCTTACATGGTATCCTTGCCTTACCAATGCCATGTCTTGACATGGTCTTACATGGTATCCTTGCCTTAATTGCCATGGTATAGCCATGGACTTTGAGATATCAATTCCTTGTTAAGTCATAGCTGAAACATACTTGCTCAAATTCTTAAGGTTAGTCACATAACTCAGCAATAGCATTGCTAAAAACAATAATTGCATAAAAATAAAATACTACTCAATTTACATACTTACATTCTAAATCTCATCATGTCATCAACTTAACTTATTCTCCTCAAGCTATGCTAGTCAATACTTTCTTATTATCATACAAAGCCATAATACAAAATATGGTCTAACTTATAAATTATACAAGTTCTCTTTCCAATATCGAATTATTATCGACATTAATCATTATATCTGAAACTCAATACTAAAGTATTTATGTCCAAAATATCGATTTATCATCCAAATATGCATAATTAAATGCTTATTAAACATATGAACTTACCTCGAATGTCGAAACAACCATTTTACCAACTTTCCCAATTTTCGATTTTCCTCCAGTTCTAGGTCCAAATCTCATCTTTCGGGGTCTAAAACATCACATTTTACTTATTTAATTAATGCACTACTCAAAACAGCCCCTAACTCAAACTTTGACAAAATTACAATTTTACCCCTAAACTTTTGCATAATTACGATTTTACCCCTAGGCTCGAAAATTAAACTTTATTCCTTTTTCTTATGTTTTATGACATGCTGAACATTTTTCCCTTCTATAGAAACTTCAAATTCCTACTATAACACATACTTATGAACAATAACAACTTTTACCGATTAACTCGTTTTACTCGTTTTCATCGAAAATCACTTATTAAAAATTGTTCATCTACTCATGGACGTGCATAATCCACCGTTAATCATCAAAATACACACTTAATCAACCATGGCAAAATTCACAAACTTCAACAATTTTGAAAATAAAGATTCGGGATAGCTAGATCGAGTTACCACGACTCCGAAAACGTATAAATCATTAAAAACGGGACAAAAACCACTCACCTATCAAGCTCCTTAGCTTGGCCGAATATGGCTTTCTACATGGCTGCCATTTTTTCTTCTCACATTCTGCTGGAGAAGAAGAGAAGAAGGGTGTTTTATTTTTTTATTATTCTTTTACTATTTTTTTCTTATTATACCATTTAACTTAACTTCTAAATTTGCCCTTTTTCTTTTCAACTAACTTCAAAAATACCAAACAAATATCTTCCATCAACTTATAAGTGGACTAATTTCTTCATAAGGACCTTCACTTTAAAAACCCATCACAATTACACCCTTTATCATCTGAAACACACACTTCGCACTTATAACAATTTAATCCTACTAATCAAATTAAACACTTTTTCGATAAAATTTCTCAACGAAATTTTCACACAACAATTTAATCACATTGTAGATCTCAAATTGATAATCCAAGCTATTTCATACTTAAATCTTCTAAGACCTCATATTTTGCAACTTATTTAATTTAGTCCAAAAGTCAAATTGGACACTTTATGCCTAAAATTTCTTCATGAAATTTTTACACATGCATACGAACATATCATAAACCCCATAATAGTCATAAAATAATTATTTCTACTTTAGATTCATGGTCTCAAACCACTATTCTGACTAGGCCCTAATTCGGGATGTTACAATTCTCCCCCCTTTAGGGATTTTCGTCCCCGAAAATCTTACCAAAGGAAGTTACTCTCATCCTTAATGAGATACCTTCAAAATCTCTCTAAAATCACAAATCGGTATAACTTCGTATTTCTCTTTGCAATACTCTTTAACCTATAGTGCTGAAATACATCATCAAAATCTTTTTTTTTTTTGAAGTACATTTACTCAGTAATCCGTCAAATAAGAATTTTGTATCATACAGATCCTTGACAACTAATTAACACCAATCCAGATAACATCTTACTTTTTAGATATTTTGACAATCCCGATTTTGAAGCTTATGGCAACTCTATCTAATCTTCATTATCGTTCCACCACTGACTGTAATAGTCTTGGATACATTTGATTTCGATTTACTTGCTAGCGAATAGACATCATAACATTCTGTCTTTAACTCGCTCATATATATATATATATATATATATATCAAGATCATTTGAAAAGTGAAAACGAATACACAGGTCTAAGTTGAACTTCCTATCATTCACACTTTGCCAACTTCAATTTCTTCTCAAATCTAGAGAAAGATTAAGCTTATAGTAGAATTTACTTCAACTGTTACTCGTCGAAGCACTTAACTATACTGATGCCACAATACTCATACAGCTTAAAAATCATAGTGCCATAATAAGACTAACTTCTCAATTACTTTAGTAGATAATGTCCCCGCTGAAAAGAAAGCATCTCGATCATGATTGCACTATCTAATTCTGTCATCACCAATCTAATATTATTCCAATTGCAAACAGATATAAATTCAGAATAAATTCCAGCAATTACATACTTTAGGTCTCATACCTGGATGAGTTAATTAACTGAGCCTGACCTTTCTTATATAAATTGTAATGCCTCTGACTTGCCTCTTATATATTCATGCATATAACTTAACACTCATCAATATATATTTTGTTTCAAGTAATTTAACATGTATACTCATTTTACACAACCTTCCTATCATCTTATACAAACAAGTGCACTTATACTTTCATTCATAAATCTCAAGTAAATTTACTCATAACATTCACTTAATTTCACAAGTTATACTCATAGTATCATACAAATGCCAATCAAACATGAACACCTATCATAGTATAAACTTTCCTTTCATCTCATCTTTCATATTTCAAAAGAAATTTCTATCCATAATTTATGCATCATCACATAAACATCATAAACTATTATTCTTACTTTTTACCAGTCTCAGCTTATCAGAAACACACTGTTTGCACTATCAAATTTAGCTCAGTTAAAGTGCGCATCTGTCTAATAAAATAATTTACATCCGGGTCAGGAGTTGTCACACTATCACAATTCATTATGGCATGTATAGCTAGACTCTCACACTCACTATGATAGTCCGAGAACCGACTAAACCATTGCTCTGATACCACTAAATGTAACACCACTTACATGTATCCTATGCCGGAACCGAATCCGAGACATTACCAGACTTAACAATACATTTGGTCAAATTAATTAACACAAATACAAAATGACTTAGTCAAGCCCCTATACATGCCATAACTTTAGTCATTTATAAATAAAGATACCCATAGATAGCTTGATAGTGTGAAGCGATCTCCGACGACCTCCAACCCGAGCTTGTTTAGTAGGACTCTATAAGATAGGAAAGAAAAAGGGGGTAAGCTTATAAAGCTTAGTAAGTTCACATGAAAAATAATAATAAGCATTAGCAATGAATTTAGCTTACTACTAAGCTGTCATAACTTGCATAAATAATGCTAAGTTCTTACTTTCCCAACTTATTTGTAACCTTATCAAAGCCTCAACATAACAAATCCTCACAACAAGTTCTCAAATTGATACAATCATTAAATCACATGCTTATACCTTATTACTCATGTTCACGTTAATCTGTCTACTTGAGTTGCTGTCACTAAATTATTTATTTCTTGAGCTACAGAGCTCCAAATTTCAAACCGCTAATTTTTCCTGAAACTAGACTCACATATCTTCATAACATAAAATTTTCAGAATTTTTGGCTTAGCCAATTAGTACAATTTATTAATTAAAGTTTCCCCTATTGCACTGTTCAACAATTCTGACCACTTTTCACTACGAATCAATTTTCTCCTTGTACAGAATTCAAATGATGTTATAATTTGTTTCATTTGAAACTAGACTCATTAAGGATTTCAAGAATATAACTTATATCCCATAATTATTTTTTTCCAATTTTTAATGATTTTTCCAAGGCAGAACAGGGGATCACGTAATCATTCTGAACCAATCTCTCAAGAATTTAAATATCTCAAATATAAAATCCTTTGTTTGTTTTGTTTCTTTTATATTAACATAGACCCAATAAGCTTTAAATCAATATCTCATCCAACTTATAATTCAATTTTTAGTATTTTTGCTGATTTTTCAAATTCACGTCACTGCTACTGTCCAGAGCAGTTCTATTGTAAATCTTTGCTCTCTTTCACTTTAACTGTGTTCATCACTTGCTTATACCAGTCTTTCCAATTTCCGATTACATATCGAGCATATTGCTCATACGTTACACATGTATATACCTACACTTATCACTACAAGCCACACATAATTTCACTTAGCATATTGCTCATACGTTACACATGCATATACCTACACTTATCACTACAAGCCACACATAATTTCACTTAATCGATTTTTCCCGATGAACTCATCGGTAACCTTACCAAAGGCTCAGAATACAAAAGGGACCTTACTTAATAGCTTGCTTACATACCTGCAACATTCTCACTTAACACATGAGCACTCTTTCATAATATAGGCATATTGCCAATCATGTCATAAAGTGTTACAAGCATAATTGAAAACTCATCACTTACTTAATACTTGATAATCTCAATTACTTACAATCTCAATATTAAATAAGCCTTAAATGCATACCTGTACTCTTTCTTCATGTTCTCACCTTGTCATTTCTTTGACTTGCTCTTTGGACTACTTGTGACCCTTTTTCGTTTTGAACTTACCATTGCTATGTCTTGACATGGTCTTACGTGGTATCCTTGCCTTATGAACTCACCAATGCCATGCCTTGGCATGGTCTTACATGGGACCTTTGCCTTATAGTAACTCATCAATGCCATGTCTTGACATGGTCTTACATGATTTCCTTGCCTTATAGAACTTATCAATGCCATACCTTGGCACGGTCTTATATGATATCCTTATCTTACCAAATGCCATGTTCCAAACATGGTCTTACATGGTATCCTTGTCTTAGTGCCAACGCCACATCTTGATGTGGTCTTACATGGAGTCCTTAATCAATGTCGATGCCATGTCTTGACATGGTCTTACACGGAATCTTTGTCTTACCAATGCCATGTCTTGACATGGTCTTACATGGTATCCTTGCCTTACCAATGCCATGTCTTGACATGGTCTTACATGGTTTCCTTGCCTTATAGAACTTATCAATGCCATACCTTGGCATGGTCTTACATGATATCCTTATCTTACCAAATGCCATGTTCCAAACATGGTCTTACATGGTATCATTGTCTTAGTGCCAACGCAACATCTTGATGTGGTCTTACATGGAGTCCTTAATCAATGTCGATGCCATGTCTTGACATGGTCTTACACGGGATCTTTGCCTTACCAATGTCATGTCTTGACATGGTCTTACATGGTATCCTTGCCTTACCAATGCCATGTCTTGACATGGTCTTACATGGTATCCTTGCCTTAATTGCCATGGTATAGCCATGGACTTTGAGATATCAATTCCTTGTTAAGTCATAGCTGAAACATACTTGCTCAAATTCTTAAGGTTAGTCACATAACTCAGCAATAGCATTGCTAAAAACAATAATTGCATAAAAATAAAATACTACTCAACTTACATACTTACATTCTAAATCTCATCATGTCATCAACTTAACTTATTCTCCTCAAACTATGCTAGTCAATACTTTCTTATTATCATGCAAAGTCATAATACAAAATATGGTCTAACTTATAAATTATACAAGTTCTCTTTCCAATATCGAATTATTATCGGCATTAATCATTATATCTGAAACTCAATACTAAAGTATTTATGTCCAAAATATCGATTTATCATCCAAATATGCATAATTAAATGCTTATTAAACATATGAACTTACCTCGAATGTCGAAACAACCATTTTACCAACTTTCCCAATTTTCGATTTTCCTCCAGTTCTAGGTCCAAATCTCATATTTCGGGGTCTAAAACATCACATTTTACTTATTTAATTAATGCACTACTCAAAACAGCCCCTAACTCAAACTTTGACAAAATTACAATTTTAACCCTAAACTTTTGCATAATTACGATTTTGCCCCTAGGCTCGAAAATTAAACTTTATTCCTTTTTCTTATGTTTTATGACATGCTGAACATTTTTCCCTTCTATAGAAACTTCAAATTCCTACTATAACACATACTTATGAACAATAACAACTTTTACCGATTAACTCGTTTTACTCGTTTTCATCGAAAATCACTTAGTAAATATTGTTCATCTACTCATGGACGTGCATAATCCACCGTTAATCATCAAAATACACACTTAATCAACCATGGCAAAATTCACAAACTTCAACAATTTTGAAAATAAAGATTCGGAATAGCTAGATCGAGTTACCACGACTCCGAAAACGTATAAATCATTAAAAACGGGACAAAAACCACTCACCTATCAAGCTCCTTAGCTTGGCCGAATATGGCTTTCTCCATGGTTGCCATTTTTTCTTCTCACATTCTGCTGGAGAAGAAGAGAAGAAGGGTGTTTTATTTTTTTATTATTCTTTTACTATTTTTGTCTTATTATACCATTTAACTTAACTTCTAAATTTGCCATTTTTCTTTTCAACTAACTTCAAAAATACCAAACAAATATCTTCCATCAACTTATAAGTGGACTAATTTCTTCATAAGGACCTTCACTTTAAAAACCCATCACAATTACACCCTTTATCATCTGAAACACACACTTCGCACTTATAACAATTTAATCCTACTAATCAAATTAAACACTTTTTCGATAAAATTTTTCAACGAAATTTTCACACAACAATTTAATCACATTGTAGATCTCAAGTTGATAATCCAAGCTATTTCATACTTAAATCTTCTAAGACCTCATATTTTGCAACTTATTTAATTTAGTCCAAAAGTCAAATTGGACACTTTATGCCTAAAATTTCTTCATGAAATTTTTACACATGCATACGAACATATCATAAACCCCATAATAGTCATAAAATAATTATTTCTACTTTAGATTCATGGTCTCAAACCACTATTCTGACTAGGCCCTAATTCGGGATGTTACAGTAAACGCAACATTGAGTATAAATAATAAAATTTGTTAACTCGACTTGAAATTTTTTGACTCGATTCAATTCGATTAAAAAAGTTTCAAATTGAATTCGGTTACTAAAATAAGATTTGGCATCTCGACTAGCTCGAAATTTTTTGACTCGATTCGACTCGATCCGGTCGAATACTCACCCCTAGCTACAAAGCGGTACTTTTTTATTTTAAAATGTCATAACAACAAATTTAACAAAAAAAATCTAATAATAGTAACAATTAAACCTAAATTTAAAAATTAAAAAAAAACTAAAATTTTAAAAATAAAATAAAATAACTAAATTCTAAATTTTGGAAAATAGAACTTCCAGCGTATTTTGAATTTAAGGTGGGTTGTGCGTTTACCTATGATTAGTGTAAAAACAGTGGTGATGATAAGATTAAATACTGTAGCAATAATGTAGCGTAAGATAAGAGGTAAACTAAACATATCACGCACTTGACCGTCCATCCAAACTCACCCTTAAAGAAAAAAAACCATACAACGGAGGTTTATAAATAAAATTAAATATATAATATTTATCATTATTTTCATAAACAATTTGGTGTTAAAAGGTCAACGTAAACAAAGTGAACGTTAGGTTAGCACTTTAACCAATGGTTTTCCCTTTTTACATAATAAAATATCTAAAAAAGGGGGAAGATTCCATTAATTATCAAATCCAAAGAAAAAGAAAAAGAAAAGCAACGTCAATAATTACTTATCATAAAAGAATATTTTTAGTTAAAGGGTTTTGTTGGTTTAATTAAAAAAAGTATATATATTACATGGATATAAAACTATATTTTTATAAAATTAATATTTTAATAATTGAACCTTCTTATTTCATATTTTATTCATAGTCTAAATGCTAAATATAAATACTTAAATACGAGCCTTATTTTTTTTTTTGTAAGATTAACAAAATTATTACTAAACAACTCCAACAAGTTGAAGAATTAATATAATTAAACGGGAGACTAGTAATCAAACGCCGAGCAATTAATCAAGTAGTCCAAAGATTAAATATAAATGCCCAATTACGAGTCTTATTTTGCACATGGTCACTTTTTTCTCTTTTACAACTTTAAGCTATTTTACCTCCATCAAACCTAACTAAATCCATCACATGAAGTAACAACTAGCAACAGTGATACATTGATTTAAATATCTTTACTTAAAAATTTATTTAAATAAAGAAATTAATTACCAAATACAAAATCAATAGTTATTATATATTTTTTATTCTTCCAAGTGTACCCAATCTACTACTTTAATAATTAGATTGGATGAACATGAAATATCAAACAAATTGTTTATTCAATAATTGATTTACAAAGTCTATCTTTTTTAAAAAAATAGTATACATAAAAGATTTTATATTATTGTCGATATAACCACATCTAAAATGTTTTATTAGTTTAAAATCGACACAAAAAGAAAATTAAAATAAAATCTGCAGATCATTGAACAGATTTAGGTGGGTGGTGGGGCAAACAAAGTAGCCTACCTAATCATTAACTAAACCTTTGATGCTAGTGGGAGTGGACAAAGTCTCCTTTGCTTAAATTTTCTATGAAAAATGATCCATCATTATTATAAAACTAAAATCAATCTTGGGTTGCTGGAGTTGTGAAATCTTAATTTCTTTTAAATATCGTCCCAATTTTAAGTTTTGGGTATAAAGACGACACCCTAAATTTTATTGAAATCAAGTATAACTATTAAATGATCGGAGAATCTTGGAAAAACTGTTAATTTAATTTTGGTCACCCAATTTGGTGACTGAATTCAATTTGGTACATGTCCCCCCCCCCCCCATATTGCTGATTGATTTTGGCAACTTTTTTGAACTTGGATTTGTAGAAGTGCGAAGAGATTGCGTTATGTTATCAATTGATTTTTTAAAAAGATTTGTTGATACATGAGTGTAGACGAGAGTGGAGAAAAAGGAGAAGAGGTGGTGTCGAGGAAGGTCAGTTCACTCATGCCAAGGTCGATAGCCTAATGACCTAAATGAAAATTTTTTAATAGTTCAATGACCATTTTGTAACTTATTGAAGTTGAGTGAGTAAAATGCAAACTTACTAATAATGTAGTGACCTTAGTGTGATATCTATACTATTAATAAAACCCTTGACAAAGTTAGTGTCACGAGTCAACCGAGCACCAACTTAGTTAGGAAAATTACAAAAATGACCTATTGTAATTAAAATAAATTATATTATTTGAGGGTGCTTTAGTATTTTTATTTAAAAAAACCAATAAAAATATACATAAGATGGGATTTGAATCCATGGCAATTGGATTAGCAAAGTCTCAAATTTTCTACTCAAGTTATATTTTAATATTTTTTATAGATTTTAATTTTGTTATGTATACTTTATTACCTCCATAAACTATATATACCTCTACTTACTATTTATAAAACCCTTTATTAAGTCGTTGTCATCCATCAATCGAGTTCTAACTCAATTAGGAAATTTATTTTAGTGTCCTTTTGCATTTAAAATAGATTATATTATTTGAGGGTGAACTAAAAAAAATGCATATGACGATATTTGAATCCATGCCAATTGAATTAGCAAAATTTCAAATTTATCACTCAACTAAAATATTATTTTGATATTTTTATACATTTTAATTTTATTATGCACATTTTACTACATACATCAATTATATATATCTATACAATATATAAAGTGGTTGACTGAGTTAGTGTAAGTCATAAAATTACTAAAATACTATTACTTTGAATGTTAATTAATATTATTATAAGAGTATTTTTATCTTTTAATATTTTTATATTATCTTCAAATAAAATAATTAAAAAATATTATTTGGGAATTGAACACAAAACCAACAAATTCATATAAAAAACCTTTGCTACCCTCTACTTTTATCTATTTATTTATATATTTTTGATATAAAATATTTTTACACGTGTTACTTATAATTTGCCCAAATTATATTAACCCAAAAAATTATAAAAATAAAATTTGAAAAAAAGAACAAGGGAAAACTGCGAGGAAACCGGAATGAAAAGTCAATGGAGAATAAGGAACAGAAGGCGACAAAAAGTGGGACAAAGAGACGTTAGACACGTGATAGTAGTGAAGTGAACAGTGGAAATTTAAACGGGTCTTTGTTTTGAGTCTTCTTGGTTCCCATAGAAATTTCATTTACACTTGACATGTGAATTTGTGGGGCATTTGAATTTCATGTACCCCCTCCCCACCCCCACCCACACCAATAACCTAACATTAATAAAACACCATTTCAATTTGCTTGCGTGTTGTGTCACCAATAAAATCCTCTTTTTTAAATATATTTTAACTAAGGGTGCGCCGCGTCAACTCAACCTCACTCTTCGCCTCTTCTTGCTGCGACCCATCTATCTTCCACTTATCCCCCCCTCCTCTTTTGTATATATACCCCCCACCCTTCCCTTCTTTCCCCCAATTTTTTTCTTACCCTTTCTCTTTCTTTTTTAGGTTGTTGCAGCTTCTTCTTCAAGAGGCAGCTTTTTTTTTTCTTTTCTTTTCTTGTCTTTCTGGGTTTTCGTTTTTGTTCCTTTCACTGTCCCCTCGCCAGGTGAGTTTTCTTTTTCCCCATCTCTTCTTGTTCTTTCCTTTTAAAGTTTTGTTCTTTTCAGATCTGTTTACAATTTTATCTTGTATTTTCGTGTCACTGCTTTAAATCTTTGATCTTTAGCTGGGTTGGGTCGTTTTGACAAAAAAAAAAAGCCATATTAGCAGTAGGTAGTAGCTAGCAAGAGAAGAGAACCCTTAGGTGTATGAAGAATTTGACCCTATTTCTGTTGGGATCTGCAGAAGGCCGGTTGAGTTATTTACACGGTTGGGAGCTTTTGGAGGATTCTTCATCATCTTTAAGGCTTTTTGTTTTCGGTCAATGGAGGTATACGGCAAAACCATGGCTGTTGCCCCTGCAAATGTTATTTATTTGTCTACTATTCTGGGCCGTGATGGTCCTATCCCTTTTCACAAATGCGATTGGAAATGTCAAAACGAACATGTTTGTGGCAACATGTATCGCTGCAAACTAACTGGAATTACACACATCTGTGACAAGAACTGTAACCAGCGAATCTTGTATGATAACCATAGTTCCCTCTGCCGGGCGAGCGGCCAGGTCTTTCCCCTCACTCAAGCCGAGGAACAGGCGGTCAGAGGCGTCCGGAGGAAGTTTGATGCCGACAATTCCCCGTCCTCTGATAGCTGTGGTTTTAAGCGCAGACGCGATGCACAGTTCCATCCTTCTCCGTTCGAAAGATCTTTCTCTGCTGTGAGTCCGATCTGCAGCCAAGTCGGAGATGGCATGGATACTAGCTAGATTAGAAATTTACGTTACGTATAATTATAGTATCCTATTATTAACCATAAAAAGACTCCTATATTTCCCTTTAAGTTTTCGATTTGCTTCTCATGGGACAAATATGGATAATTTGACTTTGATGTTCATCGACGGTGGGCCGATGGGGTTCTACCTGCCTGTAGGAAAAAAACAGAACACTTTTATTGCTTAATGCTATGTAGTTCCTCCTAGATTCGTTGTGAAACTTAAGTTTAATTCTGTTTCGTTCTAACTCTTATTATGATTTATTGACAGCTACAGGGTTCTTGTAGGTTCTTAAATTAGGAGTTGAAATATTACCATGTTTTCGTTTCGTAGTTTCTTATTTATATATGTTCATTCTTCTTTAATTGTTTGTGGATGTATGGTGCTCTATTTCATTGCCAGCCTTGCTCTGAATTGTATTTATAGCCTGGAACCATATCTAGTTTCATGGTTTTTTGGCATATTTTAATGTGATTCTATTTGTTGTTTTTTTGTTTGCCTAGTTGAATGCAGGTTGAAGGGGGATGTCATGTTTTCCATATATATATATTCTAGTTTATTTTATTCTCTTCTTGTCCCTGTTTAATTTCCTAAATAAGATCCTGAAGTATATGTTGATTTTGCAGGGCTTGAAAGTGTCCAATTCAGGAAGTTTAAATATGCTTTTGCAATATTGAATGAATCTCTTCTTTTCCATTTCTAGGTTTTGTGAATTTAAATGCCTGACTTATTTTCAATTATTATCATGCAGGTAATTTTGTCATTGCTCGCTATTGATAGCGGAACCAATGTGAAAGTGCCATCTTATGCTTGTTTCCTACTAGGGATTTCCCATAGGTTGCAAAGTGGTTCAACCATATTCGAGTAGGACATGTATCATTGCTGACTTCAGACGGCAACCAGGTAGAACTATTGCTACTACCGTATGTAAAGATGTACTGTTTGAGCTTAGCTCGTGGAGGAACTGCTACATGCTAATGCATGTGAGTTGCCATGTTCTTGCAGCTTTGATGGGGTGAAGAAACCAATGGGGAACATCCTTCTGTCTGGCTGGTTGCAGAAATGAGTTAATGATGTCGACTTTCTCAATGGTAATAGACATTTATGAACTGAAAATGAAGTTAATAGGCAAGTTGATTGATCCTCCTACTGTTTAATTGCTTGATCAAGTAGCTTGCTGTCATCTCTATCCTTAGAATGTAGTAACATACTGTCTGAAATGTACTGAATCAGTTGCCCAAAACCATGAAGAACTGAGATGGCCAGTTGTGGACCTGTGAGAATCAGATACTGCTTACCAGACGGCTTATTTGTCTGGCTGACAATTATGGGGAGTTCAGTTTAGCCGGTGAAGTGGATCTTGTTTAGCTGAATTGAAACATTCATGTTCTGGTCCCACAATGGTGTCTTTTCCATTGTTTGCTCATCCATGTTGATCATTGCCAATAAGTTCTTGTCTTGGCTTAATGACAAAATTGCAATTCTGGTTCAGGTTTGAGTCTCATTTGCAATTCTGGAAATCTGTTGGTTATGTTTTTGTAATGTTTGATTTATTTTTAATATAAAAATATTGATTATCATTTAAAGTTAAGCTGGGGATATTTGTATTTTTGGCCCTTTGCTGAAGAAGCAAAATTATGCTATTCAATTTGTGTTACTGGTTTCACATATTTTATGGAAAGTGCTAATCGTGTATGCTAAATAGGGACTCGTTCGGAATTAAACGTCAACATTTTACTTCTTTTTTATATAAAAAAATGAAAGAAAATTACCTCCCAAAAGTAAATAGGTGTAAGTTTTTGTTTTGTTATTAAATCAAAAGAGATTTATACTAGGACTGGTACCATTCAACGCAGCCCTCCCATTCTGCATCGCCGGCTAATGTTCTTTGGCCAATCGTATCCGTTACCTTTGCTCTATTTGGATTCGGGTTTTTTAGCCACCAATATAGGTTTCTCCATCCACAATCGACAAGTTTATAATTTATGCTCTTTTCCCCTTTTGTGGCTCCGTTCGTTTCTCAGCATCGTCTCCGATCTGGAAAGGCTCAGGTAGACTTGCCTCACCTTCCCCTTCGCCTCCTTCAGCTCTACTACCCTTGTAACTCCTCTTTCTTCGGTTGCTGACTTCAGTAGTTAGATTGCTACATGCTTCCGATTGAGCATCCCTCTCGACTAGACAAGATATCTGGCAAGAGATTTCAAACAATGAGGATGGGTGTGAAAGCCTAGAGTTCATTTGAAAGTCTTTACGGCGACCAACTGTTCGGTTTTTGAGCATCTCCCACCGTCCTTGGAGATGCATCTTTGATGTTGGTCATCGGCCATTTTCTAACATGTTATGACAATCCCCACGAAATAATAACATTTGTCAATGGGTTGGGGTATGATCTGGCATCACAATTGCTACTTGTTGCTCTTTTGAGTTCTTTGATACTTATTTTTAATTGGGGATCAGTGTATCTGTTGTTTTGGGTCGAAGGTTTTTTCACTACCAAGATGACAAGAATTTGCATAAAAACTCACCGTACAAATGAAGAGTGTGGTGATGATTACTACGGTATTCCCGTTCTACCAATGGGAAGCTTGATTCAAATAATAGGAGCTCGTTTCTGTTTCATAGAGCAATAGATTTTAGTTTTAAGAAACAGATCTTCTATTGCTTTTCCCATTCCGTGTAGCTGAGCATGTAACTTTTTTTGGGCCTATGTTCGTATGGGACATTAATCGTGGTTTATTGTAATACCTTCTTTATGAAAAAAGAAACTAGGGCTGGCATCAGGCAAAAAATATTAAATGGGCTGAAAGAGGTGTGGGCCAAATTCCCATTCAAGAATTAAACCTAATCGAAAAGAAAATTGGATTACCAGATTGAGCTTTGTCGATAAAAGATTCTTCACTTGATTTCAATTTTTTTAGATAAAAAATACGGATTGATTCGGGTGAAAAAATATTAGGGTCGACCCAGTCCGTGCCAAAATCTAATATATCTATATCCATTTCCAGCGGCAGCACACCCAGCATTACAAGCATCTCTTAAGCCTCCCTCTCCTATCCTCTGAGCATAAAAAATTTATACACAAAAATGGAGCGAGGAAAGGAGCAGGGAATGGTGGTGATGCCTCAGCAAAACCCTTTGGAACAGTTGCAAGCTAAGTTCAAGGAAGTGGAGACCAGTTTCAGAGGATGGCTAGCCAAGCAGTCCTTGCCCGTCGAGGCGGCTGTTGTAACCACCACCAGCGCTGCTCAGGGTGCTGCTATCGGTGCTTTCATGGGTACCCTCACCAACGATGTCTCTTCCTCTCTTCCAACTCCCCCTCAGGCTTCCCTCGATCCTCAAGCCATGGCTTCTCTCAAGCAAGCCCAGGTCTTGTCCCCCTTTTTTTTTTACTTGCTTTCATTCTCTTCTACCACCTCTCGATATTTGTAGAGAACTGTAATCGTCCTTTTTTTCAATTGCGTTGACTCCAATTGCTGGTTTTAGTTAGAATTTACAACTGGTGAAGGGTTTTTGAAATAGTATCGAATCATTCATTGGTAAATGGAATTTATTGATGTATGGTAGGTGTTTTACTTTATTACAGGCTCTATCAGGAGGCCCCTTGATACAAGCACGGAATTTTGCTGTGATGACGGGTGTGAATGCAGGCATATCTTGTGTTATGAAAAGATTGAGAGGAAAGGAGGATGTCCAATCTAGGTGAACCTTTTTATCTCCGTTGATTTCCTTATGTTGTTTTATAGCTAGAGGAGATTGCTAGTAGTCATAGCTCTCAATAAACCCATAAAAGATACCAACTGATAATTGCTATAAGGGACTTGTTTTAACTGTTAACGGTTGAAAGGGTGATTAATTGATTATATCTCATGTTGAGTAGCAAAAGAGAGAACAATTTTTGCTGATTTCCCCGTCATTTTTGAAGCTTGGAGCTACTTTTACATCCTGCTCTCAAGGGGGCAATCTATATTCTGTACCTCCATTGAGCCCGTCATAAATTAGAATTGCTATATTATATGTGGAGAACATTGTATGGACAATTCAAGCTTGTTTCTGACTAAAGAATTGTAGACTTCATTATTTATCTTTTTTGTATTAGTTGACCTTTATACTTTAGGTTTACACTGTTGTTTAAGATAAGTACTGTATGTTGCAGCATGGTGGCGGCTTTCGGTTCTGGGGCAATGTTTTCTTTAGTGAGTGGTATGGGTGGCCCAAATCAGATTGCAAATGCAGCAACATCTGGTCTTTTTTTCGCCCTTGTTCAAGGTGGCCTTTTCCAGGTGATTTATTATCTCATTAACCTCTCCAAAGTCACTGTTCTATACAATATCTGGTTATTGACTGGTTCGGTAGCTATATGTACATGATGCAACTAGCATAACTGCAATTGGTGTGCTAAAGTTTTAGAATCAATTCCATGAGTTTCTCGATTGAATTTCCCCTTCCAACAGTTGAATATTCTGAATGCATAAAATATTGCTCTACTGGCCTGTAGTTTCATATCTGACAACCTTTATTTTGTGATTACAGCTAGGTCAAAAGTTTTCTCAACCACCTGCCGAGGATATATACTATTCCAGAACAAGATCCATGTTAAGTAGTCTTGGCTTGCAGAACTACGAGAAGAACTTCAAGAAAGGCTTGTTAACGGACAACACATTGCCTTTGCTCACTGATAGGCAAGCAATTTGATTTTATCTTCAATTCAACTTCCAAACTAATAGTTTACGAACTGTTTAGTTATAATCTGATGACCTTTAAATCAAAACGACGTGTTTCAGTGCTCTTAGAGATGTGAAAATACCACCCGGACCCAGGCTCCTTATTCTTGATCATATTCAGAGGTTTGGTTCAATCTTCCATATAGGATAATCATACATTGCCATTTACTACCATCTCACCTTCTGGTTTAATATTTGTCTTTAGGGACCCAGAATTGAAAGAGAAGCAAGGGCGACGCCGGTGAGCTTCTACTATCAAGCTGTTTCTCCATTAAGGGGCATTTTCCTATCCATCTGAAACTAAAGAACAGGAGCCAGCTTGTAATGGAAATGAATTTCTTTTCTTTATATCATGCTGTCATTAGGATCCAATTTGGATAAACATGGTTGTTTAGGAGTCTTTAAACAAGCTTTCCTTCTTGCTTTAATTTATTAAGTAGTTTCAGTTGGTGTTATACTAAATATATTTATAAAGATCCCATATGCATGAGGTTAAGGCATGAGTGCAGTTATTTTGGTATTTTTGCCTGTGCTTTTGTAGCCAAAGCATTAAAGATTACCAGCCAATGTGTCTTTGGGTAGCATCTAAATGCAGATTGATAACTGTAGACTGCTATATCGGGAAATTGGATATAGGCTTCCTTTGAGATTAAAAACAATGGCGATGAGTTTAATTACTAGTAGTGAGAGTACGGTCGTGAGTTTAAAATTAGGCGATGTGTCATTTTTTAAATTTGTTTATTGGTCCGATTTCGTTATTTATTTAATATTAAATAGTTAAAAAAAAGAGAATATTTATATATTTTTATAACTCTGTTTAAGGTGAGATCAGATCTGTGCAGCCCTTGGAGGTATATCTATACTCATTATAACATTCAATCACCAAATATTATTTTTAAATAAAATAATCGTAACTTTGATGATACTTTACTGAAAAAAATCTATAATGTTATTCTTGTCGATGAAAATCAATAAAAAAAATTATACTTATTTACGTAATTAATATAAAAGAGAAAATTATGGGATTAACCAAAAGAAACAAAATCGTCTGAATTCCATTCATTATCAATCATTTTCACCAAAACAGTACATATAATATTTATACGCTATAATGAATAATGATACAAAAAAAATTAAAATTTAAACTTCAAGAACAACTTTTTATTACCACATATATATAATATTTTTACTACAGCGGATAGATCAGATCTGTTTTATCTTTTTATTTTTCATTCTCAATCAAATCATATTCTAAAGTCTAATAATCCTTTAATTAATTATTTGCGTTGTACGCCATTGTTGTTGTTTATGATTTTCACGTCTCTTTTAGCTTTGACTGCATATCTCACGACACCCAGTTTTTGGCCCATAGTCAATCATCTTCCCCACTCTTCTCCTGTCAAAGTAAGTTGATCTATTTTCTTATACTACTTATCTCCTTTTTCTTTGATTTTTTTTTTTTGTTAACTTTTGCCTTTTGTCCGATTGTCCAGCTCCTATTACAGATCTGCAGGTAAGGTTTTTTTTTTTTTTTTTTGAATTCTTGAGTCCTTAGATTTACCGCCTGATTAAATTATTTAGTAACGGATATTATATGAATGTTTTTTTTATCATCGGTAATAGGTAATGATCAGTGAAATCGTTGGTGGGTTAGAGTTGAGAGGGAGATTCCTTTCTCCAATTCCATTGTTGTTGATTAATTATAGCCATTTTCGTTATACATCCCAATAATTGACTGTTTGTTTTGGGGATGGACTGATTGCTTGCCATGGAAATGGATCGAGAATCTGGGAAATTGGAGCAAATTGTTTCCCAATTTCGTTCCAAGATCTTGCACGTTATTTTGGACTCTAGGGTCCCTTCTCTTCACCACCACCACCAGCAACAGCAGGAATCGCTTTCTCATTCTCGGGTGAGAAAGACTGACAAATGGTTCAATTTAGTATTAGGAGACCGTCCCCCAGCTCTGGAGAATCTCAATTTCTCCCTTAGGAATCTCTTGGATCCTATGGTAATAGACATAATACTGGTTCACTGTGGTTCTTGTTCCTCATCGGTGGACAATCTTTATAGTCCTTCATCTCCAGCTGCGGGACCTGCTGATGAGACTGTTATCGAAAGATGGGTTGTTCAATATGATTGCCCACGGTTTATTGCTACTCCAAGCGGTGCTGATGCTTCTGTTTCTTATAAGAAGATTTACAAGAAGTCAATCATACTTTTGAGATCACTTTACACACAAATGAGGCTTCTCCCTGCATATAGAATCTTTAAGCAGCTAAGTTCGTTGAGCCAAACATATAATTTCAATCTTGTTTACAAGGTTTCATCATTTAGTCATCCCTTCTCTAGGGAAGAGGAGAGTGGAATGAAAGAATATAGTTTTGCACCTGTTGAGGCTCTTTCAGGTTGCCTTTCTGTGTCGGTGACCTACCGTGCAACTCTATCTGATTTCAACCTTGAGCCTTTGGTATCTTTGCCACCGAAAATTATAACAGATTATGTTGGCAGCCCTACGACGGACCCTATGAGATCCTTTCCTTCATCAGAGAAGGGTGCTCATGCTACATCCTTTCCTTTAAGAGGAGCACGACCTCCATCTTCGTCTCCACTTCAACGTCCGCACAGCTGGTCTAGTGGTTTTCACAGAG
The DNA here is from genome assembly GCA_005393395.2 of Gossypium australe. Taxonomy (NCBI): domain Eukaryota; kingdom Viridiplantae; phylum Streptophyta; class Magnoliopsida; order Malvales; family Malvaceae; genus Gossypium; species Gossypium australe. Next base: position 3,827,028 of record CM016625.1, read on the forward strand.
GATTCCCTTCTACAAAAACTCAATCGCTTGCTGGATCTCCACCTGCTTATCGTACATCTCCCAAGCCATATGATATTGCATCTCCACCTACTGATTTATATGGTAATAGAATTCAAAATCAAAGAGTGTCAACTCTACAACAGGTTACTGCTTATGATGAATATAAGTCATCACCCCCATTCTCACCATCTGCTTCTCCATCAACTCCATCTTACTTATCTGGTGCTAATCCTTTGCTTACTCGTCATTGTTCTGAGACGGCTCCAGTAACTATTCCACTTCCACTAACTGGCAGAAGCACTAGATATCTTTCTCCTAACTCTTCTGATCCAAGTAGGCATTCCCTTCCCCCTTTGTCTCCTAGAAGCTCAAAGCACGATGCCTCATCTCAGGAATCTCCTTCTGGGATTCGGTCATACAGGAAAATAGAAGCTCTAAGGGCAGGAGAGTCTCCTTCTGGCTTATCGAATAATTATTCTACACAGAAGGTAGTCTTAATTTCTGTTCCTTTAAAAGTTCTGCGCTCCTACAAAACCTTGTATCGTTATTTATATCCCAGCTGATGAGGCCAATACTCATTTGTTTCACAGGTGGTTAGAGATAATAAAGATGACTCGGGTCGATTCTCTGCATTGTTGTCTTCTAGTGGATCACCTCGTATTGGATTCTCTAGAAGCTCTAGTAGATTATCTTTCCAGGATGACATGGATGATTGTGAATTCTCTTGCCCTTTTGATGTTGACGATGTCGATGTATCTGATTCATCCAGGTACATACCTTATTCCTTTTTTCAATCTCTCTGCCTGTACTGCTTTCCTTGAAGAAATATCTAGAATTGGTTCTGATGTCTGTTAGTTTTTCATTGAACTAGTGCTTATTTTTGAATCGCTTCTCTTGTGTGGCAAGACGTTGCATGATATGAAAGGCTGGACCTGAACTGATATCTTAATGCTGCATTCATCTACTGTGTCTAATTCTGCCTCAAGTCTTTCTTACATAGAGTACATCTCCGTTTTGTTAGTTACTTGTCATGGAGGCAACTACAAGTTAAAAGTTTTAGATGCTTATGTTGAGCCATTTTATACCCTTGTTCCTAAGCTGAGAATATTATATTGATAAAGATAAAGGTTTAATTTCTGAAGTATGGCCCTGCTTAAAAGAAGGAAACTGAAAGTGTAGAATTAGGTTAAGGTTCAGAAGCTGTGAGCCTGATTAATATACCAATTTGGCTTATAGGCCATTTTTGTCATTAGAAGGAAGATCCCTTGGAGAGCAATGAAAATGAGAAAAATGTTTTTTGGATTCTCACACAAACTTACCCTTTTACGGATTTAAATCAATTCATTATGGGACTTACAATTTGTGTTTATCTTTGCATTCTTTTCATGCTTGCAATGCGTGTTTACAGTCAAAACACAGAGGGGAAAAAGGCTTCAGAATTCACTGCACAGTCAAATCTGGTTGGTAAAAAATCACAAGATGCTGCTGTTGGCATTCTTGTTCACATGCTTAGAACAGCACCGCCTCTCCGGCAAGACTCGAGTTGCTATTCGACACATTCATTGAGGACTGAATATGAGGGAGGTGTCAGTATCGCTTCTGGATTTTTTATGCCACGTAAAACGGCAGATGCGCTCGAAGAGCTCAACAGCTACAGAGAAATGAAGGATCTACTACTATCGAAGAGTGGAACTCGGGTTGTTCGGAAAGCGGAAATGAAGTAGCTCTGGGTTGAAGATGATCATATGACTGTCAACTGTTGTTAAATACAGCAGCAGCTAATGCATTTTAGCTTTAAAATAGAACACATTTTTTTTAAAAAAAGAAAGGATTAACAGTTTATGTACATATTTATATTAGTTACTAAAATTTGCTAATGCAAAGAAAATCTCTCTCATGTAGATATTGCTTGTATGTTTTTGGGAGTTCCCTTGTGAAATCAATTCAATATAAAAAATGTATCCGGGCTAACCAAAATTCAATTTACGATAACTATTTCATTCATAGTTGTTCAATGATACAATTTTCTTTTCAAAGAAAATTATACAGTAGTAGCTTAAATGGTACTTGTTGTAGTCTAGAAGGATGTAGATTTTTAAGTGAATAAATTAGATTAGTGTTGGAATTAAGACTAAAATTGGAATTTAAAAAATTAAATATTAAGAGTAAATTAAAATTTTCAATAAGCAAAAGGAAATTGACAAAAGAAATTTTGAAAATTGCAAATTCGCATGTAATATTTTTGAAGTGAATAAAGGCAATAAACTAGACAAGGTATTATGTTATTAGACTGTTATAACGACTGTTATGTAGCCTACTCTATTCTCACTCCTTACACCAATTGAAAGCTCTTCTTTCTCTTCTCTTCTACAATTCATTTTTCTAATGAAATAACTTTGAAAGTCACAACTTTGTCAACCAAAATCCAAACAATTTTCTTCATCGATATCTGACATTGACCATTAGATTGACTTGGCTCTAAGGTATGTTCTTCTACTCATCGATGAGTATTAACTGATCCACCATAACAATCGCTGAATCGTTGTTGGAGCTCGCTAACCGGACTTAAGAAAAAAAAAACTTAACAACCTAGTGACCTAAATAAAAACTTTTAAAGAATTCAGTTACTTGAATGAAAACTTTTAAATAATTCAATGATCATTTTATAACTTTTTAAAATTAAATGACTAAAACATAAACTTATTAATAATGTAGTCAACTTATCAAAATCATGATATAAGTAAGGGTGCCAGCAGATGAGTTAAAAGTAATTTAAAATAGATTGGCGTGCAAATAAAATGTTGCAAGAATCAAGATGATGAAATGTCTTAACAAAAATTTCATTATCACGGTTGCCTTCCTATTCTCAACAATCTCTTTTATATAAAAGCAATCACATCTTATGGGTGATTGATTACTTTATTTAAGTAGCTGAAAATGATTGACACACTTTTTTTTATATCAACACAACGTGGATATAAATATTTGGTTAAATTTTATTATTAGGTACAAGCTTTCTAATTCAATTAACTTTAATTTATAATAGTTAAATTGGTTTAAGCAAATTTTGATATTAGTTTTGTGTAATGGTATTTTAGATTTTTTTTATCAAAATAAATAAAAACAGTTAAAAAATTTTAAAATAAAACAACCCACAAGATGGTTTCAAAATGGAACAAATTTTAGAGGAGAGAGCGGAAATCGGTTTCCTCCAAACTAATTTCAACGTTTCTCAATCAATTTACCGATCTCAAAAGAATTTTTTTAGGAGGAATAAAATGCAACAGGTGTCAGTCACAATGAAAAAGTCAAGTCAAGTTGATCGTGAGGTGAGATTTATATAAGAAAACATGTTTGAGGTTGTACCTACTTTTTTAAAAATTTAAATTTAATCCATCTTCTTTAAATAAAAACTAATTTTTTATTCTTTATATTCTAAATAGAATATAAAATTATAATTTTTTAAAAATAAAAAAATCATATTTTTTAAAAATTAAAAACTATTAAAAAATAAAGTCAAAAGTGTAATTAATATATTCAAACTTTTTAGAACTATATTTGGGCATGATAAGATTAATATATTAAACTATTAAAACTATTAAAAAAATAATATATTAAAAATTAAGTCTTATCATTTAAAACTATTAAAAAATAAAGTCAAAAGTGTAATTAAGAACAATTATTGGGCATGTTCAATTTAAAAACTATTGTAAAAAAAAGTCAAAAGTGTCTAAGTTTATTATTGTTTTATTGTTCAATTAATTATATTTGATTGTTGATTTTTATGCAGATAACATATATATTTATTTAATTACTTAATTGCTACCATATGACTTTTTTTCATATTTATAAATATTTCTCCATATTATTTTATCATCACATTTACCTCAGGTAGATTTATTTCTTAGGTAAGCTCCTATACATATCAACACGCATCCTATTTTAAGATTAACACATGTTTTTTAGGTGTAGTTTCACTTGCATGATAATATAAACTCACTACGTGCGAACTCATATTGACGAACTATGCAATCTATCATTATGGGAGTAAAGGGGATCGAGTCGATCCTAGTCGGATAACCGAGTAGCAGGGCAAACACCATAACAAGTATAAACACAAAATGTTGATGTTAATTTATACCATTTCCATATTAACACTGCATATGGTCATATTTTTGTTAATACAATATTGACCCTATTTATAATAAGTTCATTTTACTTTTTTTATTAAATAAATATGTTACAAGTCAATTACACACTTAGGTTAGTTTAATTTTTTATTTATAATTTCGTCCTTTGCAAGTTGTATAAATTTATCTTTTAGGTCCTTAATATTTTAATTTTAATTCAATAATGTATTACTATAAAAAAATTTCTGTAAAAGAAATTGTAATTGACGTTAATCAATGTTTGAAATACTAAGGTAGGAATATTACTTTTTTAAAGATTTCCATATATTTATAATGTAAAGACAAGTTTAATGGAGTGATTAAAGGGATGTTTTTGAATAAATAATTTAAAGAATGTCTCTAAATAATAAGTATAATGGTGAATTTATTATATGGACATAACTACTAATAATTAGCTAGGAAAATTATGTTTTTTTAGAAAAAGAAAACTATGCTATAAATACAATTTTATTTTATTAAATACTATTGAAATATTTAACACAAAATTTATGGTAAAAGCTAATTTTTGTGTCATTTATTCCGTAATTTATATTGTAAAATACGTTTCTAAATTGTTTATAAACATTTTCTTTAAATTTATTTATTGCTTAATATTTAATATAACTTTTTGTATTGCATCTTTCTTTGTACGTATATATTTAAAATTTTTATGTATTTAATTATATTGTAAGTAATTATCAAAAAAACCTGAACACTTGAACACCTGTCTGAAGCCATTTTAGCTAGGAAATCTGCATTTTTATTCTTTTCTTTAGGAACATGCCTTAATCTCCATTGTCCAATATGTTCTAAAACTTAAAGAATTCTCCTTAGCAAGGCAGAATTTAAAACTTTCAATTGTCCATCTTAAATGGTTTTGATCGCCTCTAGGCTATCAATGTACACCATCACTTTATCAAGTTTTCACCTATGTGAAAGAATCAATCCATCCAAGATCCCCACATCTCAACATCAAACATTGAGCACTCCCCCAAATAGTGATTGTAGCCAAGAATCCACCCTCCATTATGATCCCACAACACTTCCCCTGCAAAAGCAATGCCAGCACCCGACTTAACCGCCCCCATCAATATTCAAGTGATACCAAGTACCTGTATAGGAATGGTCTGAATCGATTACATGCTGTCCAGATGGTTTTTTCATATGAGCCAAAGCATATTATTTCGCCCAACTAATAGAGATTTTTACAATCTCAGGAGAGTTCCAAGTTATTCTTTGAAAATTGAATAAGTTTTTATTTTTCTAGAGGCACCAGGCAATCAACCTAAATAAACAAAGACCAACTAATCCCTACAGTAGGCATCCAAAAGTGCTCATTCAAATTATTTTCCAACCAATCAAATAAGTTGTTGGAGAAAAAACTACTTTGTTTATTGTTAAGCACAGCCTGGCTCCAAACATCTCTTACTACTGAACAATCTCTAAATACATGTAAAATATTCTCTGACTCATTATGGCATAACGAACATAAGAGATATTGATCAATGCCCTGCCTTACTTTTTCCTTATTAGTAAGGAGTCGTCATTTGAAAACGAGCCAAAGGAATACCCTAACTTGTTGTAGTCCTTTATACATCCAAGGGACTTTCCACATCCTTCCTTTAGTGTTCCACGAAATCTCCCGAATAGCCTGATATGCACTTTTAATTAAGAATGACCCTGTTTGAGTATTTAACCAAGTGATTCGATCTGACCTCATTGAAGGATGGGGGGGAATGCTCACAATTCTTTTAACAAAATCCTCCGATAGCCAAACACGAAACATCTTAAGATTCCATGTTTCCTCTGCTGTAACCATTTCATTAAGCTGACAATCTGATATAATATTTCCATGACAAGGTATTTGTTTAAACAAATACCCTAAGTATGGAATCCAAGAATCCTTCCAACACCAAATAGAGCTACCATCTCCTACAAACCACATTAAGTTTTCACAAAGTAGAAGCCATACATTAGAATGGACTCTCCAAATTAACTTAAATATAATATACCATAACATACAATCACCACTTCAATATGAATTACAATTGATCAATGTATCGCACGAGAATGCACAAAAATTAAAGTTTTCAGAGTTTATCATACTAAAATATTTGTTTTCTTATTTTGCTTTGAAAGAGTTTTCGAAAATATATGGTTTCAAATTTGTATGCTCTAAGATAGAATTAGTTATATTTTAACAAAATTATAATTAACTCATCCAATTTAATTCGACGCGAATTTCATTTTACTCGACTTGATTTGAAAAAATTTCAAATCAAATTAGGATGATAAAATGAGACTCATCGACTTGGTTAACTTAATTTTTTTTTACTCGATTCGATCGAACACTCATCCCAATGGAGAGTATTTAAATATTTTGGTTATTAACAAATATGTAACTAATGAAAGATAATTACTGTTTAATTTTTTTGTTTTTTAAAAAGTTAACTTATTTTAAATAAAGATAAATAATTTATTTTTTAAAACAAAATATTATTTTTCTATTTTCAAGTAAAAAGTCTGGCTTCTCAGTTCTCACTAGACTTGTTCATGAGTCAGGCCACCCGACCCGGCCCGAAGGCCCGCCTGAAATGTGGGAGGATTTGGACAAAAAAATAAGGTCCGTTTAAAAAACGGGTTGGGCCTCAGGTAAGGCATTTTTGGCCCAGGCTAAAGGACAATTTTTTTTTGTTTTTTAATATTATTTTCTTATTATTTTCTCCCTATTTTGCTACCATTTTACTATTATGTTGCTACTATTTTGTTGTTATTGTTTTGATATTATATAAAACTTATTTTATTGTTAATTTTGTTATTATTTTAGAGGTATTTGCTTGTTAAGTTGTATCTATCATAGTGTTATTTAAGTATACATATTTTTAAAAATTTATTTTCAATTTGTTGGGAAATATTTATTTTGATATTTTTAGTATTTTTGATGTATTATATATTTTTTAAAATTATATAAGAAAATAATATAAAAATTAATATGTGCGGGCCAGGTCGGGTCCGGGTTTTAATATTTTTATCCGGGTCGAGCTTAGACAAAATTTTAAGCCCATTTTTCGAGCCGAGTCCAAACATAAATTTTTAGTTGAGCCCAGCTCGACCATGCACACCTCTAGTTCTCACCCACATGAATGAATCGAAATCTAGTTATATATAATAATCTTAAAAAGTACATTATTGATATAATAATTAAAAAAGTAAAAACATTCCTGATCAAAAGACACTACCATGTGAACAAGGCAACATTTATTTATCTAACAATTAATACGAACTACCATGTGAACAAGGCAACAATTTTTTACCTAATAATTAATACGAATTAATTTTTCAAAAATCAGGAATTTCAATTTTGTATTTATATTTTCAGAAATTTAATTTCTTTATTTTAAAATTTTTAAAATTTAGATTAATTAAATATCTTTTCTAATTAGATGGTTATTAAGTAAGTATTTTTTTTTAAAATATTATAACAATAAATTTAACAAAAATAATTAAAAGGATAATAATTACACTTGAATTTTGGAATTTGAAAGGTATAAAAATAGGGACCAAATTCTTAATTTTTGAAACATATCTAGACTAGAATTTATTAGCAGTTGGTTAATGGTTGCTACTTGGTTTAAAAAGAAAATCATAATGAAGGCAGAGACAGAAGAAAATGGTGGATTGAAAGGCTGGCAATATCCAGTGAGATGGGACCGTACTAGATAGGGTTTTCAATAATCGAACGGCTCATAATTTAGGATCTAGATCAAGTTCATTATGAAATAAAAAGTAGGTGAGTGTGGCTTTTGCAAAAATGGCTACCATGTAGTGTCACTGGTGTCACAGTTATAAAAATATAAGCAAATAAATAAATAAGACACGCGATCCAGGTGGGTGAAAGAACATTTAAGTACCCCCGGCCGTAGACTTCTCTTAAAGTCATCTTCCAACGGCCCCAATCTAGCTTACCCCACTTCAATTAATTTCTTTAATATAATGTATTAGGATTAAGTGTTTTTCTTTGGCTACATAAGTCGTAGAGATAAGTATTTTGTTTTTCACAACTACTGAGGAAATTACTAGGTGAGGTGAATACTGTGTGTGAGTTGTGGTGGGGCTGTACCATTGATCACTTGGAAGTGAAAACATGGACATGGTGGTGGAACCACAACAGCAACTTGACACAAAGTTAGTCAATAAGAGTTCGTGGCTAAACCAAGAGGATGAAGAAGAAGAAGAAGAAGAGGTGGGTGTGAACCTGTTAGCAAGGCACTCTAGCTCAAGCCATCCACCGCTCAATGGAGTCGGAGCTGATGATGAGTTTGAGCCTGAGCCTGAGCCTGAGCCTGTCCCTGTCTCCGCCCCTACCAATGGAACCACAAGTGAAAGCTCTGACCAAGAGGAGGAAGACAAAGGCGGTGTTCGAAATGAAGAGATGCGTGGTGAGAAGGGAGATGGAAACAGCGTTTACTATGACAAAATTGAAGGTGCCCAATTTTCCTCATAACCATTCGCTGTTACCATGAATGTATGTTGGTTTCATATACATAATCATTCTCATGCTTATTCCAACACTGGGTTCATCTCTTCTCCTTCCCCTGTTTAATTTTTAAGTTACTTCAATTGTTGTCTTCCTTTTTGTTCATTGATTGTTGTATGCCCACAAAAAATAAAGGTTATCTTGCCATTTTACTAGCAACCTGTTGTTCACTGGTCAAGTTGGTGAGGACCACGAGGTTTTGGTTTCTTTTGCCTCCTCCTACACGTGACTAATACTGACGCTCAACCTTCACAATTATTCACCATTCACGGTTAAATTTTCATTTTCAATTTATCACTTCATTTCCCAGAGGAAGTAAAGGAACTAGTTCTCAGTATCATCGGAAATTTGCACAAAGGTCATTGAAAGATAGTTTAATTGTACAAGTCTTTGATTGGTGATTGAAGAGTTTCACCATGACATATTGCTACCATTTCTCTTTGTTTCTTCTAGCCTCCGATGATAAAAGAAAAGAAATTACCTTTTACTAGCCATCTTGTTCTCTTTGAGTTCACTTCAATTGGATTTTTTCTCTTTTTGTATTTATCTTATTCCGCCACTTGTTTCACCATCGTTATCCTCTCTTATATCTGTTATTAGTGAGAATGCAATTGGTTTTCATTGTTTGTGGCTGAAGGAACATGGAAATGTCGCCATTGCAATTGGACCCATCAAAATGGAAGTCCTTCTATAGTTGATATCGAGAGTCATGAGGGGTACTTCCACAAAGCAATGAATACAAAAACGTTAAACCAGTGGGGACCCTGTTTTGGTTTAGAAACTAAAGGTCAGTAGACTGTAGATGCCAAGATTAATGCAGGGATTGTGGCAGGTAGCTGCTGGTCAAGATTCCATAGACTGAACTGAACCTCGTCAAATGGGTTATTGTAGTGATTTATGGTTAGATATTTTCTTTCATTATAGCTTAAAACTGGACCAGTTGCTTTATTTTTCCTGATGTTGGGTATCTCTTGTTAGATAATATTCCCGGATTAAGTTTATCCGACAACAATTGTCGAGCTTCGGTTTATAATGTTGTGCTGGTTCTGTGTGTTCTGCTGTGTATGAGTTTTTTTGTTTTTGTCATTGCTGGCTGGTAAATTCCTTTGCACTTTTGTTGTGTGTAGATATATTTACATAATTCACTTTCCATCTATAAAATGTGACTTTTGGTGCACATTCTAATATTCCAATTATCAGTTGCAAGTTTAGAAATTTAACTAGATCATGGCTTATTATCTGAACATTTTTGTTCAAACTGAATTGTTTCTTTATATAGAAGGTGCTTGACTGCAGTTGCATAACAAAGTATTTATCTGCTTTCATGTTTGCAGGCGCTGAATCCATCGATGAAACTTATGAAATGCAATCTGAAATTACAAAAACCTTGACCATGGAAGTCAGTCATCAAACGGTGAGAAATGTAGAGGATCAGAAAGGCTTTGGTTTGAGCCCTGCCCCGGTTGAACATTTACATGAAGAAGCAAATGGAAGCTTCAAGCATTTTGAGAAAGAGGCCAAAGTAGATGCCAATGTTGACTTAACTGGAGAAATCAAAGAGGATTTGTACTGTCCAAATGGAAGTTTCAAGCACATTGAGGAAGAGACCAAAGATGCTAACATTGACTTAATTGGAGAAATCGAAGAGGATTTGATGGACTTAGATGTTGAAGGGGTTTTAGAGAAACAAACTACACATGATTTGTACTGTCCAAATTGTAATTCTTGTATCACAAAAAGGGTGATCCTTGTTAGAAAAAAACCTAAAGTTTCAATACGCCCCAAACCAAAGCGTGGCAAAAAGCCGGATCTGATTCCTACTTCTGCAGGTTTTGTTGTCAGTGGTGACACACCTGAAATACATTCAGATCCTAGTCCAGCAGCAGCACCTGACGAGCAAGATGCCAGTAGAGAACAAGAACAAAAACAAGAACAAGAAGCATTCAGCTGCTTATCATGCTTCAGCCTTTTCATTCCTATAGGTATTACATTACTTATGTCACATAATCATCTAAGTATCTTACTGATCATTAGAGTAGAAACAACCAACGAAGGTGTAGATGCATTCAATAGTAACCTCACATGTATGCAATTTCTATTTTCATGCATGCTTGTATGTTACTTGTTAGTTCCTTGGTATGAATTTCAAATCAAATAAATTTAGCTTTTTAACTTGACAAATTTTAGATCATTACCATGTAGGGTGTTTTTTGTGCATGAAACCTAATTCCATTCTTTAAATCTTGAAGGAAATGGTTGTTTCAAGATCTTTCAGTTCTTCAGAGTGGGGAGACAGACTGAACACACCCAAAGTCCACAAGAGATAAGGCAGAGGGAACACTCAGAAAGTACCCAAGGAACCAACCTGAGTGAAAACAATCTAAGTCCACAAGGAACAAACCTGAGTGAGAACACACAAAGTCCTTCAGAGATTAACTCGGAGGGAAAAACACAAAGTCCTCAAGAGATAAGCCCAGAGGGGAAAACACAAAGTCCTCAAGGTATTAGCCAGAACGAGTACCCCGCAACTCCTCAACTGATAAGCGGCAATGATGACACACAAAGCCCTCAGAAGAGAAGCCATGATGCAAACATGAGTAGTCCTCAATGTATAAACAATAATGAAGATGCACAAAAACCTCAAGATATAAGCTGGAATGGAGGTACACAAAGTCCTCAAAAGAGAAACCGCGATGCAAACATGAGTAATCCTCAACATATAAATCCTAATGAAGATGCACAAAAAGCTCGAGATATAAACCGGAATGAAGATACACAGAGTCCTCCAAAGATAAGCCGCAATGAAAATGCACAGAATCCACAGGATGTAAACCAGAATGACAGCAAGCAAAGACCTCAAAAGATTCCTACAGAGAAAACAAATTGGATTTTATCTATTTTTGGATATTATAAGAGCAAAGGAGGTATGGTTAACTTCAGAATCATTAAAAGATGAAAATCTGTTATGTCTATTTGCTATTACTGTCTTTGTATGTTTATTGTTTACCTCTTTCTCTTTGCTTGGAGTTCATAGTTACTTTGAAGGTTTCAGATTGCCTTGGAACGGTTTAGATGAAAGCCTTGACCATCTTGGCTATCACCATCTTATCATTCTTACTAAGAGTGGTCTATTTGTGCTTGATATGGAATATTAGAATATCCACCTGTTCAAGCTGATCATGCTGTATCAGTGCAAAGTGCTGCAGTGCCAACCCCATCAGTTATCAATGGTGAACATATAGATGCGACAGCTATAAAACTCAAAGAACCTGGAATAAGTGACATATTTTCCTCGACAGACAGCTCTCTACTTGGCAAGCTGAAAGGTGAATCTACAGTGCAGAAGCCAGATACTGACTTGTTTCAGAGAAATATTGGTATGTGCATATTTGGGTGTATTTTACTGCTAAACCATCATTTTCACATTTGATTTTAACTCCTTAAATTGTTTCTTTTAAACTGGAAAAGGATTGATTTCTCACTTGTATTGACTCATTTACTTGATTGTCGTGGTGCAATGTATTGCATGTTAGATTCGCTGAAGTTTCTAATTTTCTGCATCTTCTGCCATTGCAATATGAAGCAGGTGACAATGACATAAAGGATATTGAAACTGGGTTACTCGAGCCATTATTACGTCCCAGTGTGGAAGTGCCACCTTCGTCTCAAACAATAACAGAAACTGAATATAGAGGTACTGATGCTGGTGAAGTTCGTGAATGGGAAATTCTGAAAAGTATCGTCTATGGTGGATTAATTGAATCAATCACAAGTTTAGGGATTGTGTCTTCTGCAGCCGGTGCTGGTGCCGATACATGTAAGTTTTCTCTCTTTTTCCCCTCTCCAGATTATATCAAATAGTTCGAGTAGATGCATGTTTTGTCATATTCTCATCCCTTATCATCACACACACATATATATATATATATGTATAATGTAGAATATTTCCTTTGCTTATAGAATAAAGAACAACTTGAAACTTCATAATGACTCCACTTCCTTGCATGGAACATACTAGACCCAGTTTTTGCTTTGATATTGCAGTGAATGTTTTGGCTTTGGGAGTGGCAAATCTGATTGGAGGACTTATCATCATTTGTCATAATGTGAGTCTTTTTTCCCTTACGAATAACATTCTTTGTTTACAATGATGCTTGATAAAAGTTGTCTATTAATATGTACATTGTAATCTGTAATAAATGCTTTTTAATTAATATATTGTTCTGCAAATGTCCTTTCACTTATAATATAACTTTACAGCTTAGGGAACTGAAAAATGACCAACCTCGAGCTTCTAATATTGAGGAAGATCGGTACCAAGTGCTGTTAGGACGGAGACAGAATTTCAAACTGCATGCATTTGTAGCTATTTTATCATTCCTCATATTTGGCTTGGTTCCTCCCGTCGTCTATGGCTTCTCGTTTCGCATTAGCGATGATAAAGACTTGAAGCTAGCAGCAATGGCCGGTGCTTCTCTAATATGCATCATTTTGCTTGCACTAGGGAAAGGTCATGTTAGAAAACCAAACCGAGCTTATTTCCGAACTGTATTTTATTACCTCAGCCTTGGGATAACGGCGTCTGGCATCTCATACGTAGTTGGTCAACTATTGAAAAAACTCGCCGAGCAGCTCGGTTTGTTCGACTCAAGTTCAACTGTCAGCATGCCGTTTTTGGAGACAATACCAATGGAGGTGGGAAGGGCATCCTATTGAAAGTTATGGGATTGGATTCCGAAGGAATTTTGAAGAGAATGATGGCATGAGAGCATCAATTCTCAGTGAGACATAGCATGTTTTTAGCTTTTTTCTTTTTTGTTGGTACATTTAATATTCTCTTTAGTGACTTGCATTTCAGCTTTGTGGCGACGAACAAACTTATTGAAGAAATAAGTAAAATTTCCCAAAAGTTCTTCACGCCATTTTTTGCACTCTATTTTGTTTTGGTAACATGGCTTATATTATTCGTTAATAAATTATAATAATTACTTTTTTTTTTCTTTTAATTTGCTATTAGGTGCTTTTAAATTTGGGTACAATAGACTGATATAATAACTCTTAAAATTTAAAATACATTTTCAATTCTTTTTAACAGTTAATGTTTTTTAGACAGCATCACGCATTTCACTTTCAGTGATTTATAATTTAAGTTTTTTCTTTTAGAAAAATTTTATTGGTATAAGTATTGTTGTTGAAGAATTGAATTTGAGTGCACTGAAACAAATTTTATTTTTATTTATAGATTAAAAAGAGGGATAAAGAGTAATTTTAGATATTTTATAAAAAAATAGATATGAAATTATTAAAAAATTTATTTTATTAAAATCGATCAAATCTTTTCATTATCTTCGAATAAATAGGCACGCGTTCCCGTAAGGATTAAGGACCGTAACGTCCCCATCACTGTACAGCCAAACACTAAAAAGTTAAAGGTTTAATATACAATCTGGTATTTGAGTTTTGACATTTTTTCTAATATGGTACATATAATTTTTTAATCAATGTGGTACTTATATTTGACAAAAAGTTATACGTTTTGATACTTGAAGATAATGGTGTTAATTTTTTAATATTTAATTAGGGTTTTAGAGTTGATTTGATGAAAATTTACAACTTACTAAATAATATTAGCAATTAACTTTCATTAAATCAACTTTAAAATTTGAACTGAACCACTTCCATTAGACCGCATTTGGCAAATTAAATACAAATTTAAATAAATTCATAATTGACATTAAATTTATTCTATTATCAAAATCATGATAATTTCAATTTTAATAATATTAGCAAATAATTTTTATCAAATTAACTCTAAAATTTGAGTATCAAAATATATAATTTTTATCAAATATAAGTACCAAGCCAAAAAAATAACACAAGTATTATGTTAGAAAAAAGTGTTAAGCTCGGATACCAAATCATATATTAAGCTAAAATGAAATCATTTATACCAATAACTTAAATAATAATAATTTTAAAAATTAAATAAATAACATACATGATAATTTTTTTTCAATTTTGCTTATGGAAATAAAAAAAAAATTCACTACTAATATATTAAATAAAAACGTTTACAACCATATAATTAAATAATATGGCAAAGGTCTCTCCTACTTTAACCAATGGTCGAGAGTCATTCCTCATTTTGAGTATAGAGTAACTTTAAAAACTCATTTTTCTATAAAAAAATGTAGAAAATAATAATTGTAGATAAGAGTTACTTATTATTTATATTAGCATTTTATTTTGATTTAAATTATGATGAAATGTTTAAAAATGTGAAATATTTTTAAAATTTAAAATATATATTTATCAACAATATAATTATATTTAGCAATTAAATTTAAATAATATATCAAATAATTTTATAACTTAAATTTTTAATATTTAATTTTTCAATTTATCACATAACTTAATTAAATTTGATAATTTTTAAATAAGATTTAAGACTTAGAACTACACCAAATGGAGTAGGGATTGAAAAAAATAAAAAATTTAGAAAATAAAATAAAATAGTTTCCAGTTGCAGTAAAATTAGTGATATGAAAATTTGAGCCATCGTAGATTTACTACAATAAAATAGTTTTTTGGTATAATTTAGGGGCACACATTCCAGACCAGGACAGGCCCTAATTATCCTTTTTACCTACGTAAATTTGCTTACAATAAAAAAAGACCAAAGTATAAACAATTTTCACTTTTGAACCCAATTGACAACTATGTTTGTCACCATCAATTAGTTATTTATGGCGGTAATCTTTGGCCGGCGACAAGAGTAAGTCAATGGAACCCATTTTCTCCTTCATTATTTGCATGATTTGGGAAGCTGATGGCCTAACAGTCGGCGACTGGTGAAGGCAAAGTCCAGCAATTGAAACCATAGCCTTAGCTTCATCCAAGTCATATTCTCCACCCAAACGTGGATCCACCAGCTCCGCCACTTCCACCGCCGTCCCAACTTCACTAATGGCTTTTAAATTGGGCGCCATTATCGACGTCAATAATTGTCCCCTTTCGGGACAAAAAGCTTCCATCCCAGTAACAAGCTCTAAAATAATAACACCCAAGCTGTAAACATCGTTCTTTTTGGAAGCCAACCCGGTTCTCAAGTAATGAGGGTCGGTATAGCCCGGTGACCCTATCATCACTTGCTTCGTCGTCCTGGAACACGACGGTGGCATCACCGTCGACGAAAAACCCATCTTCGCCGACCCGAAATCACAGAGCTTACAATTAAAACGCTCATCCAACAAGATGTTTGAAGCTTTAATATCGCCGTGAATGATTTGGAGGGTACATTTTTCGTGTAAATATTCGATTGCTTGAGCGAGTTGATAAGCTATGGCCGTGCGGGTCTTCCATGGAAGTACTTCGTTATTCCTTTCGTGTAACTTTTCTTGTAAGTTTCCATTAGGAATGTACTCAAACACCATGGCCCCTTCCTCTGAAAAAATATTAAAAAGTTTTCAATTAATCCAAAAAAAAAAAAAAAAAGACTTGTCCTTTTATCTTTTTGAAGAGTAAAGCAAAAGACTCACGCAACGCACCTAGATCATTGCAGTAACCAAGAAGTTTAACGATGTTGTCGTGTCGGAGCCGGAGCAAAATATCCAGTTCTTGTTTAAACACTTGGTTAAGTCGATCACCGCCGATGTGGACTTTAACTGCACCTTGTCTTGAATTACCAGACAAGTTAGCCAAGTAGACATTGCTAAACCCCCCTTGACCAATCACAAGTGAGAAATCTTTAGTAACATTCTTAATCTCATCCCAACTGAATTTCCTAACAAACCCTTCACCGCCGCCGCCGACGGAATCTTTTCCCTTGCTTTCGGTTTCTTCAGGTTGAGCGGCTGATGTGGGTTTACTTCGTCGGAGTTTCCTGAGTTTAAGGAATCTGAACAAGAACCCCATGGCAAACAACAAGGCTAGAACCAAGACAAGAGAAACGGTGATGAGGATGTCGATTTGAGGGTGAGAGTGGGGTTGGGTTGTTTTAAAAGAGGGTGTCGGTGGGTCGGTGCCGGAAGTGTGGGGAAGAGTGGAAGCGACGCAGAAAGTGAGTGGAGAAGATGAAAGGAACAATGGTAGTAATAAGAAAATGGATGGGAAGGGACATGAACGGCAGTACCAGCAGACAAAATTTGGAACACATAAAATCCATGTCCTTATAACCTTAGATTTGTCAGTAGTCAAAGATGTAGCCATGGAGACGTGCACAATCCGACAAAACTCGATCTAATATTCCGATCTGGGACGAGGGAAAGAGAAGAGAAAGAGACAAAGGATGAAAGCCAGAGAGAGGTTCTTCTTTTTCTGCCTAAAGAACCATTTGAGTTTGACCGATCGGCTATAAACATATTTTTTTAATTAAAAAAACACAATTTTTATCCAATATTTTAAAGATTGAGAATTCTTTTTTTTTTTTCATTGGTTCAATTTATAATTTTCAAAAAGCTAATCTTTTTATGTAAACATTTAAATTAAAGTGTTGATTTTGCTAATTTATCGTTTGTTGACATACAATTTAATAATAGCATTTAAAGTTTCTATAGTATTTTTATTATTACTCATAACCCCTAAACTATTAAATAGGAAGACGATTTATGTTGAAATTAACTTGTTTTTTTTAGTACAACAGCATTATCAACTCAGAAAAACTCAATTATTATTTAATTTATATTAAGGTAATTAGATTAAATTTTCAAGTATTTATAATTTTTTTCAATTTCCATTTTTACATTATTAATTAAATAATTAAGAAGAAAATGGCATACCAATCAAAGTAGTCAGTACTGAATCGATAGGTGTACCGTTTTCTCTACTAAAACTGGTAGGTATCGATATCGGTCTATTTTGATATACCGTTTTGGGCTTATTGATATTTTTGAAAAATATTTAATATATTTAAATAAATTAGATTAAATAATTTCAAATATAAAAATATTAATTGATTATATAAAATACTAATTAATGAATTTCACAAATAAAATTTCATCATTTAATAAATCTTAAATAAATAAAAAACCATCCCACACATTAAATAACAAAATTATACATAATATTATTTTAAAAAATATACAATGAAATCACCTCATGCTAAATATATAAAATGAAAGCTTAATAAAAAGATAAACACAGAGTTTATGTTCCAAAAGTTTTTAGAATTTTTTCTTTCTTGGGTTTATTTGTTATTTAAATTTTTTACTTATTAATTTTTTTAAAGTTGCTCATTAACCTTAGTTAAAATTAAAGTTTAATATTTAAATTTTAAATTTGGCTAATAAAAAATTTAAAATTGGTAAAAATAATTTTTTAGTATTATTCATGCATTACACCGTGTGAAATGTTTTAGTCAGTGTAAACGATACGGATCAAAATTTAAATCGGTGTAGAAAAATTTTTAATTATTCTAATTTATTATTCAAACAGCGTCCATCAAGAAATGCAACCAAAACCAATATACAACCTACTACATTAACACCAACACCAAGACCAAAGGCTAAAGATGATTCCCGCGTTGTTAGGGCATTGATGATTTACGTATAAATTATTAATAAAGGCTAAGTCAAATTAGGATATTTGCCGCGGATTAAGAATTGAAACGTTAACAAACCAAAATATTCAATCCATTAAAGCAAGATTTATCAAAATATAATTAATTTCTTTTTAAATTTAACGAAAGGATAATTAAATTTGAATCGTACTAGTCGTGTTGTTGTTAAAGTTTTATCCTCTTTTTATAATTTATAAAAGAAAAAAAATTCTTAAAATGAAATTTAAATAATCATTTAATCCATTAATTCACGTAAAAACAACATTAAATCCTTTTTTTTAATTAAATGAAAATGGAAACCAACTCCTCTACTCCGTCTATGGTTGTAGTCCTCAATCAGAATAAAATGTGTCGGACTAATAAATTTTAAATTTTGTACGCCTAACAAAAATAAATCAAATCGAAGCTTGCTTAGGAAAGCAACTTTTGAAGGGTCCGTATAGTTTGCCTTAGACACTATATATAACTCATTTTTCATGTGTGTATGTGTCTACGTCTTTCTTTTTCATTTAATTGATTTTTTAAACTCAAAACTTGCATGTTAATCCAAAATCTTTGTTTAAAAAAATTAACTATACATGTTGTTCATGCTTGGTTATTATAGCGTATGATATAAAATAATATGATCAATGTTAAATCAGTTGTTACGAAAATTAATTTAATCAAAGATTTCACATAATTGTCCTTATCAATCTAACAACCCAAGCCTTTTTTTTTATTTTTAAATAATATCATAGTGTACGCATTATTTATGATGTCAATGGTCGCACGGGGGAATTGGTCCTTGTTTTCCCTCAATCATTTGGTCGTTGTCTTTTATAATGAAAACGCAATTACAAGTCACTATTTTCCCAGCAGCCGTCCATAAGAGTTAATTCCAATAAATGTCCTTAAATTACGAGTATCGTTTTAAATTGTCTAATTATATGGATAAGTTATCACCATTTAGGTAAAGAATCTCTCTTTTTTGTTATGTTTTTAATCTTTACTTTTAAAAGTTTTCTTTAATTATATTATTTTAAATTATGTGATATAAAGATTTGATGTGCCGTTTAATTATTAAATTGAATATTTTAATAATGAAAGGACTTAATTCATGCAACCTTAATAATTTTAAGCCGTAATAAGAAGGTTTTGAAGTTTGGGGATAACTTTAAAATAAGGGCCGTGGTTTGAGAATGCTCAATGCAATTAACTCTCTTTAAAAACTATTTTGTTTGCCAAATCACTGCCTTAAAATTTATTATAATTATTAAACATATATTAGATACCAAAAGTGTTGGGTGCGATGGTAAGATACATTGCGCTCTCAACTAGAGAATACAAATTCAAACTTTAGAGACGACATTATTAAAAATAACAACCTCGAACATAAACAATAAAAAAATACTAAATAAAAATAAATATTAATTGTTGCAATATTCAATAATAAAAATGACATTTATTTTGAAAATAAAAAAGAGAGAGCACAAAATAAAATAGTGGATAATTTAATAACAAAAATTTCGTCAATCAATGATTACCATATTCAATTTATTCCATAACAAAATCATATAATTTTATTAAAATTAATTTGTTGAAATCAATTCATTGCCTTAAGTGATAAAAAGAAGGATAAATTATAAAAAATAGTCACTTTTATTTGTTTTGGATTACATTTTAGTTGTTTATGTTTGAAATGTTATGTTTTAGTCACTTACGTTATTGTTTTGTAATGAAGTGGCCACTTTACTGTTAAACTCCGTTACCTCCCTAACGACAGTCCTATGTGACAGTCCAAATGGATTTTAAATACCAACTTGGATGTCCAGTTCCTGAGATGAGAATAGGTTTTTAATTAAATAAATTTAATTTGAACTGCTACGTAAGACATCTAAGTTGGAATTTAAAACCCATTTGGATTGTCAAATAGAACCGCTGTTAGGGAGGTAACGAAGCTTAACAGTAGATTGACTACTTCGTAACAAAACGATAACATAAATGACTAAAACGTAATATTTTAAATATAAGTGAATAAAATATAATCTGAAGTAAACAAAAATGACTATTTTTATAATTTACCCTAAAAAGAAACATATGACAGATATTGATAAAATGGTTGAAATATTTCAAATAAAAATAAAAATAACATGGTTGAAAAAGTTACTCTCTATCTCAAGCATTTATCTTCTCCTTTTTAAATTAAAGAAAATTATTCCTTCCTATTTAAATTAAAAATAAATCTAATAAGCCTTTTTTATTCTTTAAAAAAGAAGGAAAAAGATAAAAGCTCTCTATTAAAATAATATAATCACAAATAAAGTTAAACCTTGAATTGTTCAAATTAAAATATCGCTTATTAGTAATTAATTTAATAAAAAATAGTTTGAACAATTCCTTTTCTTAATTTCCCCTGTATTTTGATGGTGACCTAATACCATACACTTCCCAAAAGCTAATACGGCAACGTTTATGTTTACCAACCAAATCCCTAAGAAGAGATTGCTGTTTGGGCTCCCACTATCCTATAAGACCACCAACAGACAATAAATAAGGCAGGGCGCAAGGGACCCTTTTCTTTATAATTCCTCCATTTACTTGAAAATGTTCAATGTACGTAATTAATAATAATTAATCTAGAAGTTATCCCCAAATCCATGGGATAGCTCAATTTAGAAATTATCTTTTATTTTTTAATTTTATTTTCATCAAAATGTGTTATATTCTCTTTCATATTCTTTTTATGTTTGTAATTATACATTTTATTATTAGATATTTTTGTCCATTTTATGTGTATCTATATAATATGGTGTCTTAATTCAACTCACTATAATCGTTCAAATTTAAATTTAAATTTATTTATTTAAATTTACTTAATTAAAATTATTTTATTTTATTTTAGGTAATATGACTGGATTATTATTAATAAAAAACAACAAAACTTAATTGAGCTAAAGTCCAAAGAACAAAACCATACTAAAACTAAAGAAAAACACGGAAACAGGCCTATAGAAAAATGAAAACCCTGAAAAAATCAAAACTAGAAAAAAAAAACAAAACAACGATTCAAAATTTAAAAAAAAACACCCAGTCAAATCAGCAAAAATAGCTGGCGTGCATCATTACTGCCATCTGTCACATCTACTGTCCAGCTTTAATGGGAGCGGGTTTCCAGGTAAAAAGATAATGTTCTGCTCTCTACCCTTCAGCCTTCCATTGACTCATACCGTTTCATTTCCCCTTTGATGAAAACCCCAAAAACAATTCTCCAGAAAATTTCACCAAAGAACGAAGCTAAGTGGTTCATTTGTCCTCCCTCCGTTCCCCTCTTCTCCTTCCGATCTCTCTGTCGGTCAGTCTGGTTCTCTAATACTGTCATTTCGCGCCTGAGCTTTGGCGCAAGACGGAACTTCCCTTTCCAGGTAAAGTTCTCTCCTGTTCTTCAAAGAGTCTTTTGCTATTAGATGTGCTAGAATGTTACCAGATCTGGGGATGAAATCAAAACTTAACCTACTAAAAACGGACTTCTTTTGATGTATATCGAAAATATATGAGCCAATTTGCGATCTGTCTACCGAATCTTGTCTGCATTTTTTAATAACTGTTAAAGAATCACCCTCGATGATGATGTTCTTCTCTTGCATGTCGATGCCTAACTGAATCGCCTCACGACAAGCCAAAGCTTCAGCCACGAACGCGGAACCCACCTTCTCATGTACTCTGGATTTCGAAACAAGAACAGATCTGGTGTTGTCTCTGGCCACTACTCCTGAAGCAAAAAAATGCGCCTGTACATCAAAACCGCCGTCAAAATTTATTTTCACCTTCTGAAAAGGTGGGTGTTGCCATTTCTTTACAGTCTTTGAAACTTCAACTGCTTTGGGTTTTGCTCCATCAATTTCTTTTACATAATTTCTCACAAAGTCAGCAATCTCCTTTCCCGATTTACTTCTCCTTTCATGAATCTGAGTGTTCCTATCCCCCCATAAGGCCCAGAGAGCTACACAAAAAAGGCGACATAAATCTAAAGACATAAAAGAAAAACACGAGGTGAGCCACTGTTGAAAATCTCCATTAGTGTCCTGTATCAACTGTATTTCAGTTAAATGTGACCACATATCGACTGATACTGAACAATCTTTGAATAGGTGACTCAGCGTTTCAGATTCCCGACTACAGCGAGGGCAAGAACTATCGGAAGCTAACTTCTTAAGCGATAAATTTACCCGTGTGGGTATATAGTTCCAGGAAACTTTCCACGTGTTGATTTTAATCTTTGTAGGTAGTTCAGTAGACCATAATTTTTTGTAAAAATCAAAGTAGCTAAAATGTACCGCATAAGCGATAGGATCGAGGCTCTGTAATAGTTTATAGGTACTCTTGACCGAAAACACCTCCGTTGGTTCACCCCTCCAGACCAAAAAATCATCATGTGGAGACTGTGCTAACGGAATGCGAAGGATCTTGTCCACCTCGTCAGCTCCAAAGGTATACTCGATCTCCTCTCTATTCCATTCTCTTGTTTGCCGATTAATAAGTACTTCGACTTTATTAACACTTGAACCTGAATAAGAAGATAATAAACTGGAATTAACAAGATCAGGCACCCACACATCATTAACAATCGAGATACTAGAGCCTGTTCCAACTCTCCAAATTAGCCCTTTTTCCAAAATACCCCTTGCTACCCAAAACTACGCCAAGCATAAGAATGTCTACTACCCAATTGTGAATTAAGAAAATCACTGTTTGGGAAGTATTTTGCCTTAAACACCTGCGCTACTAAAGATTTAGGATTTTTTATGAAACGCCACCCCTGCTTAGCCAATATTGCTATATTGAATTGAGCCATATTACGAAAACCCAAACCTCCTTCGCTTTTCGGTCTACATAAATGACTCCATTGGCACCGATGAATGCCCTGCTTGCCCTTCCCCTTCTGCCACCAAAAGTTAGCAAATTAACTTTCCATCTTTTTGCATAAAGATTTCGGTAATAGAAAACAAGACATAGCAAAAATAGGAATAGCCTGAAGAACCGATTTTATGAAAACCTCTTTTCCCCCTTGCGAAAGCATTTTGTTACTCCACCCGTGAATGTGCATCGAAATTCTATCCAAAAGATTTTGAAATGATTCTTTTTTCCTTCTACCAATCATGTTCGGAAGACCCAAGTATTTCTCTCGATTAGAAGCAATTCTGACACCTAACAAACGAGATACTGTTGCCTTATCTTCCTCAATAGTATTCGGACTAAAAAAGACTGTTGATTTTGAGAAATTCACACACTGACCTGAACACTTCTCATAGTCTTGGACTATGTCCTTCAAAATTCTAGTACCTTTCGGAGAAGCCTCCCCGAAAAGAATACAATCATCAGCAAAAAGCAAATGTGAAATTGCTGGTCCCTTCCTACTAGCTTAACTCCTTTGATTGAACCTTGTTTCATAGATGTTCTCATAAGAGATGAGAGACCCTCACTGCACATCAAAAATAAAAAAGGACTTAACGGATCCCCCTGTCTCAGCCCTCGAGACGGTTGGAATAAATTCCCCCTTCTCCCATTTATGTTGACAGAATACCGAACTGAAGTAATACATCTGAGTAAGAGTTCCGTCCATTCATTAGCAAAGCCCTTTTTTGTCATAACAACCTCGAGAAACCCCCATTCCACCCTATCATAAGCCTTACTCATATCCAATTTTACTGCCATGATCCCTTTTTTCCCTGAACGTTTTTGCTTGAGCGTATGAAAAATCTCATATGCTAAAAGCACATTATCTGTGATAAGTCTCCCAGGTACGAAAGCGCTCTGAACTTTATCAATGCATTTATCAATGATCTTCTGTAAACGATTGGCAATAGTCTTGGCCACCACCTTGTATATGACTGAACATAAACTGATAGGTCTAAAATTGACTAAGTGCGTAGGTTTTGGAACTTTCGGAATGAGAACAATGTCTGTATTATTGAAGTCCCCAAATTCTTTGTTCTTATTCAAAATACCCAAACAGAAATCAATAACATCTTGACCTACCACATGCCAATACCTTTGAAAAAACAAAGCTGGAAATCCATCTGCTCCTGGAGCCTTTGTAGGACCCATTCCCTCCAAAGCTACTTGTATCTCATCTGCACGATATGGAGCTAAGAGAAACTCATTATCCTCTTGGGTTACTGTTTTTTCAATACCTGTAATGGCCTAAATTCAAGATTATCGGAATAATGGTTTCTTAACCATAAATCCGATTTAAATAGAAATTTATTTCAATATATTTGCATGAGTATTTATATGATAGGAAATATTTTTATAAATATTTATAAAATGTTAGTAATGTGGTATTAAATTTTCGTTAGAAAATTTTAACGTTTGGGTAGGAAATTAAATGAAAAGGACTAAATTGAAATGAAAGTAAAAGTTAAATTATAGATTAAAAGAATTATGAAGGACCAAAATGGCAATAATGCCATTTTGTAAAGTTGAGGCGGTGTATTGATGAAAATCTGAGATTTTTTTTAAGTATATTATTATTATTATATATTATTATATTATTATATTATATATATATATATAAACAAACTAAAAGAAACAAAGCATAAAACAAAAAAAGAAGAACAGAGAGCAAACGTGAAGGAAAGAAAGAAAAAGAGAAAAGAGAGAAGAAAAGGGAAAATTAAAGTTTGAAGCTTGGAGTTTAATTTGGTAAGTTAATTTAGTCCTTTTCTTTTAATTTTGATGCTTTATAAGTTTTAGAACAAAGTTTTGATGAATTTAAGTTGAAGTTTTTGAAGTTTTAGAGTTTTTGAATATAGCATATGATGAATAAAATGATGAATTAGTGGTTTAATTGAAAGAATTTGAAGCTAGAATTGGATAAAGGACTTAATTGTAAAACAAGCTATAAGAAAACAGTTTTGGGACAGCAGCAGTAGAGTAAGTTTGAAAATTCACCAAAAATCGTAGAAGTGGAATTAGAAGTTGAGTGAGATATGAAATTAAATCTTATTGAGTCTATTTTCATATGAAAGAAACAAGGAAAGAAAATAAGTTCTGTATTTTGAGATATTTAGATTTTTGTAAGACTTGTTCAGAATGAATTCGGGTTCCCCTGTTTTGACTTTAGAAAATCATAAAAAATTGAAGAAAAATAATTAGGGGCTTAAATTTATATGTTTAGAATCCTGAACGAGTGTATTTTCTATAGAAATAAACGGGAACACCATCTGATTTCTGTATGAAGAGATAATTAATTTTTAGTGAAGAAGAGTCAGAACTGCCAGACAGCAGAACAGGGGTAACTTTGATGAATAAACTGTACTAATTGGCAAGGCTAAAAATTCTGGAAATTTTATGGTATAAATAATTTAGTGACTATGACTCAAGTAGACAGTTTTGAATGAACTAAAAATAATAATAGAATTATAGAAAATGCTACATGTGAACATGAAATGTATTGAATTGATGATTGAATTTATTTATTTAGATTCAGAAAACTCAAATACGAAGCTAGATCGAGGAAAGGAAAAAGTCCCGGATTAGTAGATTCTGAATATGAACTAGTATCGAGGTAAGTTCGTGTAACTTGAATTATATTCTTAAATGCTTGAAATGTATGTTATTAATGTGAATATAATTTGAATGTTCATTGTATGAAAATTTATGCAATATTGATATTTTTTATTAAAAGGGAAAGAAATCCCGGTTGAATGAAAGGAAAAATTCGATAGATCTCTGAAAGGAATTGACGGTAAAAAGGATCTAGCCCGGACGGGTGATCCTATCCTGATATAGCCCTCCCGAAGAATATGTGGAAAATGGATTTAGCCCGGACGGGTAATCCGAATTAGGGTCTGAATTTAGCCTGGACTGGTAATTCAGATCCAAGCTCATTAGAGTAATTGTCGTTGCAGGGGATTTAGCCTGGACTGGTAATCCCGACAATACTCTATGAGTTTATATTACAGGGGATTTAGCCTGGACTGGTTATCCCGCTGTAAAGATGAGGTTCGCGGGAGTGTGCTCTCTGAAATGAAAATGTGCGCACATGAATATGAATTGACGGACCCGGATTTGTACACAAAAGTGTACCTCTGAAAATCCATCGAAATTCCGAGTAATTCAACAGGATAAATATAAAAAGAAAATATTAAAGAAATGGAAATCATGGTATTGATGAGCTCATCAATCATAATATATATTATTGATATATGGAAATTATTGGACTGACTTGAATGTTGAGTTTGTAAATGTTAGGGTAATAATGCATTGAATGTGTATATGAATGTTTATCGCTTGTATTGTAGATATTAGGTAAGTATAATTCTTGTTACATGGGCTTACTAAGCACAAAGTGCTTACCCTATTTCCTTTTTCCCTGTTTTGTAGTGTTAAGAGCTCGGAGGTCGGATCGGTGGGAGACTCATCACACTATCAACCCCAATATTTCGGTATTTAAAGAAACTTTAGTTTGGAAATGAATGGCATGTATAAGCTAATAAAATAAATGTTAATATGAAATGAATGTAAGGTCAGCCATTGGTATGGCTTATGTGTTAAAGTTATCTTATAAATATGCATGAATTATTTTGAAAATATGTTGAATTGGAATGGTCTCGGTTTTTTTAAAAAAAAAATCGTAAATTCTGGTAATGCCTCGTACCTTATTCTGACAACGAATACGGGTAGGGGGTGTTACAATACCATCCAGAACCTTGCAAGAATCTGTCACCCCTTTTGACTTATAGAGATTCTGAAAAAAAGAAGAGGCAGCATTTAGAATTTCAGACCCCTCCTCAATCTCCACACCTCCCTCTGTAACCAGTTTCGAAATTGTGTTTATCTGCCTCCGACTTAAAGCACATCTGTGATAGAAAGCTGTGTTTTTATCTCCAAACTTTAACCAGTTCTGTCTTGCTCGTTGCTCCCAATACATCTCATCTTTGTCAATTTCTAAATTCAAATGTATTTTAGTATCAATGATCTTGGCCAAAGTTTCATCATTCCTCTCCCTTCCAACTAGATCTTCCAGCTCCTGCAATAATCTCTTTTTGAGACCCTCCCTATGTTGTCTATTTTTACGTGACCAGTCCTCCAGACATATTTGCAGCTTCCTTAACTTTTCCAATAGCGATCCTCCAATAACCTCCCAGGCTTCCCGTATAACTTTCTCAAAAGAATCTTCCAAAGTCCACCAGGCCTCAAAATGGAATTTTCTACTCCCTATAAAATGCAATGACTTGTTTGTATTCAAGATAAGAGGACAATGATCTGAAAATGAAAAAGGTAAATTCTGAAGAGAATGCAACGGGAAAAGCTTAAGCCACTTCTCATTCGCAACCCCCTATATAATCTCTCTCTTATATTTGTTTCTAGCAGATTTCCCCTTTCCCATGTAAAGCAGACTCCCGAAAAACCAATATCAAACAGTTGACAGTCAACTAACGTCTCCCTAAAAGCCTCCATACGTCTATCATCTCCAAGAATTCCCCCGCTTTTCTCAAAAGAATAAAGAATATCATTAAAATCACCTATAACCAGCCAAGGAAAATCAATCTCTTGAGCTAATCTTCGAAGTAAATTCCATACGAAAATTTTGTCTTTTACATAGGGAGAGCCATAAAACCCCGTATATCGCCACTCCTCATTGACATTCTCCTCCTTAACTAAAACGTCAATGTGCCATTTGGAAAAACTTCTCAACCTAACAGTAATATCTTTCTTCCAAGCCATACATAGACCTCCCCTAGATCCCTCTGCTGCAACTTCGAATCCATTTTCAAAACCACACCTTCTTCGAACTTTCTCCATTCGTATCTTATCCAATTTTGTCTCCATAAAGAAGACCAAATGGGGATTGTGCTGCTTGATTAAGAAGCACAGCCTTCGAACTGCCCGTGGACTCCCCAAACCACGGACGTTCCAATATAGGCTTTTCATTGTGTTCGGTCGGCTTGCCTAATGGCAGCCGCCGATTTAAAAGAGTTTGAATCTACATAATCTACCTGAAATTCAAAAACCTCATTCCCAACCACGCCTAGACCATCGTCTACTTTAGTCCTTTTCCCAGATCCCATTTCAAAACCTCCCTCAAAATTTGAATAATCCCCATTATCAAAGAATTTTCGTTTTCCCCCCACCTGTTGACTAATTCTGCTATCACCTTTCTGAACTGCTTGTCTTCGTCTCCATCTCTTCTTCCCAACTTCTTCTTTGTCTGCTTCCATCTGAGTAGAAAACTCTCCGTGAATCACCAAATCATCCCCTTCCTTATACATAAGGCCGTCCTCCCACTGTGACAATGAACGTCCATTGATTAAAATTTCAAAAAATTTCATGGGATCGGCTCTCGTATCACTACCTACTATCCCCTCTTTTGAGCCCCCTGTATAAGAGCTTTGAGACTGCTGTAACTTTGAGAATGCTGCAAATTTCATGCTTTCCTTACCAATTGCCTTAGACTTTGTTTTTAACGCAACTGAGAAGGGGGGATCATCTTTAATTTTCTTTTTATCTTCCAGTTTTACTATCTCACAATCCTGCAACCCATGACCCATATGCCCACAACCGAAACAGAAAATCGGTAATTTTTCATATTTGAACGGAACCCCAGAATTAACACTACTGCCACTGGAAGCAAAAATTCCTCTCCTCAAAGGTTTCTGCACATCTACCACAACTTTAAGTCGACAAAGATCATCATGAATTTCAGATCTAATAACCCCCCCAAAAGTACTACCAATTGCATACAAAAGATCTTTTTTATCAAAATCCGATAAGCAGGGACCGATTTTAATCCAAAAAGGAGATGAGGTAAGACAGATCAAATCTCTGTCAATTGGATTAACTAATCTATCAAAAAGAATAAGGTACTTACGGAATAACCAGGGGCGCCCTTCCAATATCTGCTCCAAATCATCCTCCAAATAAAAAATTATAGAAAATAAATTCTGACCTTCGAATCTAATCTCAAATTTCTTTTTTGTTTTCCAGATACTACGCATTTGTGCCTTGAAACTATCAAAATTAAATTGCTTTTTAGTCCATACCGAACAGATCAACATGGGTTTATCAGTTGGAGTAACCAAAGATCTTTTTATGGACAGTTGGACTAGTTCTTCAGCAAGCAAGGAGATCTCATCACCCAAAACCCTCTCTTCGCCACCGCTCCCCTCCATCCCAAGCCGCAATAGAAGACTGCTCTCTCTAGGACTCTGTGGACAGCACTTTTGGTTTCAGAGGATTTTATCAATCTTTTAATTGAATCACTTAATTAAAATTACTATGCATTAATACAAAACATATGATCTTTTCGAAACATAATGAATAATATTTTCCAGTTAAATTTAAACTGATATAAATAAATATAACTAAAGGTCGAGATTATATAAATTTAGATACCTCGATTAAAATCTTAACACCCATAAATATTATATCTAAATTATCTCATATTATTTTAAATTTAAGATTGATCATATATGGAGCCTAACAAATGCAATCACAGTCACCATCATTTCCGGTGTTCATCTTTATTGCTAAAGTTTTGTTGTTGTTTTTCTTTTAATTGTGGATAATTAAGCATATGAATCCGAGCACTTAATTTCTCCATGATTTTCTGCTAATCATTGTCTTTTAAATATTCCATTGTGGATTTAGGTGGTTAAGTGTTTTCTTAAACAATATGATATTGCTATTATCATTTTGCATTAATCCAGTTTTCTTAAAATTTTGTCATTCAACTTGTTAAATTATTTTATAATTAGATATTTATAGCCCATTTGAAATTACATTCCATTCTTAAAAATGTGAAATCGAGGTAATTGAATTTGTAAAATTTAAAATATACCAATTAAATATTAGTTTAATTGATATTGTTGCTATTACAATATCAATTCTCTCTGTAACAATCACTTGTTGTAATAGCATTTCGCTATAACAATTAAGTGTCTAGAAAAACTAATTTTTTTATGTTTTATTTTAACCACTTATGACAGTAACATCTATAATTATGAAGTATGTTCTTTATTGAATTAGTTTTCTATAACAACATATGTTCTAAATTTTTAACTAAAATTATAGTTATTTCATATAAGCAAGCTTATTAATTATTATTTATCAAATAAAAATTATATTAATTAAAAAATTATTTCAATAAAATGATTAAATTTCACGTGAAGAAATATATTAATCATATTTCATTAATTGAAAATAATCTACAATCAGTGAAATTAAAGATATCAATTCAAGAAACTATTAAGTTCTCTAATTAAATATGTTACTATGGATTTGGAACAACATAGACTTATAAATTAATGACTTGAATTTACTAACTCATTATAAATTAATTAATTTAATTTGATAACTTATATTGATTAACTAAACTTGTTAGATTTATGAACTTTAGTTAATCACGTGAAAGAACGTAACACAAAATGTGCATAAAAGCAATAATACATGCACATGATATGCATCTTTGAATTTTGTTGATTTGATTCTTACTTCTTTTTTTAAACATAATTCTCACATTCTTTATTCAATGGAAATTTACGATATGAATTCTATAATAAACTTACAACGATTATCTTTCTATTCTGTGATTATAGGTGTATAGCAAATACTTTTTTTATAATAGGTAAAATTTTAACAGATAAATGAAAATTTTTGAAGGATAAGGATTGAAATATGGTTTAATGAATGATAAAAAATTGGATTATCTATTAATGAATTTAAAACAAACTCATTATTACTTGTTTTTTAATGTTTCGTTCTTTCTAATAAATTATTTTTCAAATCTAATTAAGTTTGATAAGAGAGACAAGTAACATTTTAGGATAGGGCTGGCAGCACTTGCGGGCCTTGTCATAAAAGATGATGGGCTTTGGAAACATGCATATAAATTAGGGCTTTGGGCGACACAATCAACACGTCATAATCCCTAGCTCGTGACTCTGCCGAGAAAAGGAGTAAAAGGCCAAGGGGAGCAGCACAGACCACTGACTCAGCCTCATGCATTAGTAAGTTTATCTTTTCTATTTTTTTGTTTGGGTAAATTCCAGTTCCAGTCATTTAATTATGTGAAAGTTATGAAACAATCCCCAAATTTTTCTTTGTTAATTCAAAGTAGTTGTTGTGACACAAGCTATGTGTTTGGAAGGAGTGGTTAAGGGAGTGAACAACTTGTTCAAGTATCGCAATAAATAGAAATAAAATAGGGATACAAATGTTTATATAGTTCGATTTTTTTTATGTTTACGGAGCCTAACTCAATAAGATATAATCTATCTTGAACACTTACAATAAGTAATCCTAAATTTATCACAACTGTGATAATTTCCTCACTTTTGCACCTTTAAGATTAATACTTTCATCACTAAGTTTATCCCGTGAACTTAGCAAGTAAAATTACAATACAAAATGTTTTACCATCAAAATTCAATCATAAAATGAAGTTCATCACAAAAACAATCAATGCTCTATATACAATTTCAAAATATTATCTATTGATTATATAGAATATTTAAAGACTTGCTAACATAAATGGATTTATCATAATTCCTATAAAACAATAATAAAATGCAGTCCGTAAAAAACAACAATAAGATAAATTGAATATAATAAAATATTAATAAATAAGGTAAACATAGATTATTGGCAGCTAAAAATGTAATGTTTTAATTCAATCTAATATCCACAATCTAAGGGATTAGATAAGGGTGATTTTTTTTCCCGATTGGGCCCAAAATTTGATTTAAAAAGGCATATATCTTGATTTTATTTGATTCCAAACAATTTGATTTGATTTTATTCAAATTGATTTAATTGCTCATTTAATGCAGATTTTGTATCATTATTCATGGTTATTTTCAAAATTTCTCCATATTGAATGCCTATAAAAGGCTAAGAAGTCTTCAGAATCTACACTCTCTCACACCGAACTTGTTTTGGTCTTCAAGATTCTTCTTTTTTTCTCTCCATATTTTTCAACGTTTCGGTGATAGAAAAATGTAACGTTTGTTCATTGACCACTGTAGAGGTGCTACTGCTTTGATCATCATGTTGTTGTATCCTATGAGATAGTCGACCAACATTTCTCTAAGTATCGTAGGAGCGGCCAAATCTATCTTAAGGAAACTTTGTAAAACAGACCTCAAGATGTAGTAAAACTCGATTCTTCTTTTAAATTTTTGGTTTCCGTTAACTTATTTTTTTTCGTATATGATATTTTAAATATAAATTATTTAATTTATTTTATTTTATATAAATATTTGTTCGCTAATGTGTTTTGTCTAACAATCTTAAGATAGAGATTTATTATTTTGCAATTCTCTAATCCAAGACGAACGAGACACCAAGGCGAAGAAAAAATAATTGTTTTTATTTGAAAATAAAAATAAAAATTGAATAAAATCTGTTCCAATATTTATTTTCACCAATCAACAAATTTTATTCCCGTTGAAACAAATTTTATTTAATTTTAATGCTCGTTTGGAAACAAAATCAAAGATGGAATAAAATCTGTTGAACGGCGAGAATAAATCCCGAAACAGATTTTATTCAATTTTTATTTTTATTTTCAAATATAAACAAATTTTTTTGTTAGCCTTGGTGTCTCGTTAGTCTCTGACTAGAGAATAGCAAAATAATAAATCTCAATCTTAAGATTGTTAGACAAAACACGATAGCAAACAAATATATAAATATAAATATAAATAAACAAATATTTATATAAAATAAAATAAAATAAATAATTTATATTTAAAATATCAAATATGAAAAAAAAAATAAGATTACGAAAACCAGAAATCTAAATAAGAATCAAGTTTTACTAAATGTTTAGGCCTATTTTACATAGTTTCCTTAAGACAGATTGGACCGCTCCTATCGTACTTGGAGAAATGTTGATCGACTGTTTCCTAAGATACAACAACAAGATGATCAAAGCAGTAGCACCTCCACAATGATCAACGTTGCATTTTTCTATCACCGAAACGTTAAAAATATGGAGAGGAAAAAAGAAGAATTTTGGAGAGCAAAATAAGCTCGATGTGAGAGTGTGATTGTCTAAAAAATTCTGAAGAATTCATAGCATTTTATAGACATTCAATATGGAAGAATTTTGAAAATATCCATGAACAATGATACAAAATCTACATTAAATGAGCGATTAAATCAATTTGATTAATCAAATTGATTGGAATCAAATAAAATCAGACTATATGTCTTTTTAAAACAAATTTTGTATATTTACTGAGAAAAAAAATATATTTTGTGTTGAGCTGAAGTCCATTTTGGGCCGGTTAGAAAAAAATATATATCTCGTTTCAATTAAACATCTAAATTAGCATTTAAAACCCATTTAGATTGCCACATAAAATTGTTATTAGGGAGGTAACAGAGCTTAACAGCAGAGTGACTATTTCGTAACAAAACGATAACAGAAATAACTAAAACGTAGCATTTCAAATATAAATGACCAGGATATAATTAGAGACAAATAAAAATGACTATTTTTATAGTTTATCCATATTTTTTTTATATAATTCATGCATTTTATTTCTATAAAAATCAGAGTCAAATCATGGGGAAGATATGATTATCATTACATATGAGCATAAATTAACAGCGGAATTTGCATTCCATAAGGAAATATTTCATGGGGAAAAGAAAAAAGCAAATTGCAAATTTTTCCTATCAAAGCATGCAAATTGCATAAAAATATATTGAAGGGATTTCTAGTACTGTATTGCTCTAAATGCTCGACTTTAGTATGGATTATTTTATTAATAAAATGGAATTTACGTATATTAAAAAACCTATGGGATAATGGTAAAATTTATCCTTGTACTTTAATAAATCTTTCAATGGTAACTCTATTTCTAAAATGTTCGATGTGTTACTTGAACTCCGTCTATTAAACTAGTACCTCCCTCTAACGGTGCTAAAATCTTATTTCATTTGACACGTGATACTATGTCAAGTATTAAGCCTCTTCTTTGTATGACGTGGGAGATTTTATTAAGTCCACTTAAGTTTAATCGTTGCTTGATTACCAGATCCAACAATCTAATCATTGTTTAGCTAAAAAATCTTTACATACACATGTTAAGACTTTGGGGTGATAGAAAGCATTATAAGAAGTATGTTGAATGATTGAAAGAGGAGGAAAGCTAGTAACCTAACAACCTAGCTTTCAAGAAACGAAATTGTAAAGAGACAATAAAGATAGTTGAATGGTAGAAGAGAAAAGAATGTATGATAATAACAATGTTGAATCATAGAAGGAAAAAAAATGGAAGAAAATGAGAAGCAGGGAATCTCTAATGGAACTACTGATTGTTAAGTGCAGTTTCTTTGTTATTTTCATCTATAAATGCACCAAATAGACAATGCTTAAGAATAAGCTCAAATAATAATATCAGAAAGACTTCCTTTCTTTCATTATTTCTTCAAAAATTCATTATCATTGATGAATTCTCACATAAGGATACTTTGTGAGTGGTGACTAACTTTATCTATAAATATCCCCTCCTTCATATCATAAGAGACAATACCTTTTTTTTTATGCCAAAAACACTGCTCAACTGTCTCCAATAAGTCCGACTTTCTGCATGATCACTTCTCTTCGCCATGTGATCTGTTGTTTTCTCATTCTTTGCCTCAATAGTAACAAATTTAAAACCATTGCTTTACTAGGATTAAATTAATGAAAAAGAACTAAAAATACTCTTGAATAACAAAATAAGGAAACCCATATGTTAATTTCCTACCTAAAGAAAGACAGGCCTAAAAAAAAGTACCTTTGAAGGTCCTTACATGCTTAGCTAAAAGCATGGTTAAATGGTTCTAACATAAAATATAATTATAATACCATAAATGGACCATTTCGAAACATTAACAAGTTCTTAAGAGGTTTCTCTCGAAATCAAAGGAAGTAGCGAGAAGTAGAGGAAAGGGGAGAGCAAAATTGATAAGAAAAGGAATGATTTTTTTTTAATTTTTATGTTTATTTTTTTACAATCTTTTGATCATTTTAGAAAATGATAAAATTGATATAATGTATAAATGTTGAGTGTTGTTTTTTATAATTAAAATCCGATCGATATAATATGTAAATATTGATGACTAAATTTACTATTATACCAAATAAAAGCAAGTCATGTTTCAAAATATGAATTAGGTAATAAAAATAGATAAAATTGAGAAGATTATATAATTTAAAAAATATTAATAATTGAGCGCTTATTTATGTAATTTACTTTTCGGTAAACTAGGCTATTAGATTATTAGTAATTTACACTTTAGTCACTTGATTTCAAAAAATTATAAAATGATCACTGAACTATTAAGATTTTTATATTTAAGTTTGTGGGTTGTTATTTTTTTTTTTTAAAGTTAATTGGCAAGCTTCAAGTAACGATTCGATAATCAGTATGATAGAACAATACCCACTAACAAATAGATAAACATATCTTAGATTAAAGTCAATATGAAAATCGACAATGAAAATGGGATAAAAAGAAAGTCATTCAGAGTTTGGTTAATAGATTTGTGACATTTAAGACTGTTTTATATAAAAAAAAGCTAAACTGTGAAAAAGGAGTGAAAGTAGAGCTTACAATGGTGTCTGCCAACGGTGCAAACAGAAAAAAATCATATGATAATAATTTTAACAATATAATAATTTAAATAAAAAATTCCAAATAATTTAACGATATTTCATATCTTTTTAAAGTTAACCAAAATGCCAAAAAGTAAATATACAATAACATTAGATGTAATTTATTATTTATTTTTGGAAAAATCTTTGATAATGAGCAGGATTTAGATGATGACAAATATTTTATATATAATATAATATTATAAAATAAATATAAAAAAATTGAAACACATTATAATTATTTAACTCTTCTCTCGTGTTAAAAAAATATTTATCAAAGTACCAAATATTAACTTTTTTTTTTTCTATTATAAATCTTAAAGAAAAGTTAAAGAAAAAAAGCTTGTCACAACAACCGAGACCAAATTATGGCATTGGGGGATATATTCTAGACGCGTGTCTTGGCTGCGCTCAGGGGTGGGGCCCATTTCTCGCAGTTATCCCGTTGAAAAATTCGAATTTGCATGGGTGGGAACTGTTTTTCCCAACTAAGAATTCCGGAAAGAAACCAAGTCCCTCGATATGCTTGGGTAAAGACAAAATGAATCACACAAATTTCTTGTTTACCAGTGTACAAGAATTGGTTCTTTGGTAATTACAAATATTTTTACACATAAAAGAGCCAGCTACACCCAGATAAGATCAAGGAAAATAAGCTTGGATTCCAAGAAGAATATCTGGAAAATGATTTCCTATTCCTAAAGAAAAACAATGGACAGCCAACCCAACAGAGTGTAAAGCCAAGCAAAGAAGCTTTAACTTCCAGTATAAATTAAAGCTTACAAATACGCAACGGCTCTTTCCTAACTATTTTTTGTTCGACGGTCCATTTCCCTTTGTGCGTTTTTGTTTTTGTTTTCGTTTCAGATTTTCAAATTAGCGTAAAACGGACTCTAATAATTATTTTCCAAAACCAAAGAGAGTAAAGTGCGGAGGAGAGAGAAGAAAACCCTTAATTGGGGATTTGGATTTACCTTTTAGATTCAAGTTCAATTACGCCCCTTTCAACTGGTCTGCGGCATCTTTTACCAAATCTTAAACCCTTTCAAGTACGTAGCACTATCGCTTTCTCCGCTGCCGTTTTACTCTTTTTTGGTCTTGCCGTTTTGGATTAGGCGGTGGCGGAAATGAGCGTTGAGGGTGAGGCAACTCAACTTCGCGATGCTGCCTTGCCATAATAATATCTCAGTAACCAATGAACGATCTACACGTCTCCCTCGAAGTCGATGTCGTCGTTGGCGTCAGAGCCGTGCGGGTATTGCCTTCGTTGCGGTTGCCGCGTTGCTTATCTCTACTGTCGCTTGGCTTTCTCTTGTTTTCTCCGGCACTACCACTCATCGGTGGCGTCGTTTGAAGTACTGGGAAGGGAGTCCACATTCCCTTTCAGGTTCCATACCCTGGTCTTCTTTTCCTGATCGGTTACCGATTCCTCCTCTTCCTCCTTGGTTTGATTCGTCACAAGACACTCCTCGTAACCGCAGTCTCTCTGAGCGTGGAAATGGAAAACGAGAGATTTCGTTAAACAACATAGTATTCGGTATAGCGGGATCCTCGCATCTATGGAAGCGACGGAGAGAGATAGTTCGGCTTTGGTGGCGACCTTTGGAAATGCGAGGTCACATTTGGTTAGAAGAGCAGGTTCCTCCAGAAGAAGCCGACGATTCGCTTCCTCCGGTCATGGTTTCTGAGGACATCTCACGTTTCCGTTATACTAACCCGACGGGCCACCCCTCCGGTCTCCGAATCTCCCGCATTTTAACGGAATCCTTCCGCCTCGGTCTGCCCAATGTCCGGTGGTTTGTTTTGGGAGATGACGACACGGTTTTCAATGTAGACAATTTGGTGGCAGTCTTGAACAAATATGATCATTCGGAGATGATGTACATTGGATCGCCCTCGGAAAGTCACTCCGCTAACGCGTACTTCAGTCACTCCATGGCGTTTGGCGGCGGTGGCATTGCCATCAGTTATCCTCTCGCGAAGGCGCTCTCTAATTTCCACGACGAATGTATTGAGAGGTATCCGAAGCTTTATGGAAGCGATGATCGTCTACACGCCTGCATTACTGAACTCGGTGTTCCTTTAACTAGAGAACATGGTTTTCACCAGGTAACCGGAGGATAAATTTTTAGAAATTCTTCTAATTGATCTACTTAAATATGATAGACTAATTGCTTTACTTGTTTTGATAGTGGGATATTAGAGGAAATGCGCATGGTCTTTTATCTTCTCATCCAATTGCACCATTCATTTCAATTCACCATGTGGAATATGTGGATCCGTTTTATCCTGGATTAAGTTCGTTGGACAGTTTAAAGCTTTTTACGAAAGCTATGAAAACTGAACCCAGGAGCTTTCTACAACGATCAATCTGTTATGATCGTGAAAGGCATCTCACCTTTTCGGTTTCTCTTGGTTATGTTGTTCAAGTGTTCCCAAATATCGTGTTACCTCGTGAGCTAGAACGTTCAGAGCATACCTATGTTGCCTGGAATAAATTAGGACATCCCCAAGAATTTGATCATGACACTAGGAAGTCATACAAATCTGTTTGCAAAAAGCCAGTTCTGTTTTTTCTCAAAGATGTAACGAAAGATGGTAATGCTACATTGGGTTCGTATTCCCGGGCCAAAGCCAAAGATGATCTGAAAAGAAAGGTTTTCTGCTTTCCGCATCCGCCTCCATTGCAGTATGTGCAGAACATCCAGGTTTTAGGGTATCCTCTTGGAAAGAATTGGCATCAGGTGTGTTATATTCTCATACTTTTTTTTCTAAGTTTTCCCCCTTTAGGTAGTTTCAAGGCCTTTTCGGTTTCATGATGCATTGTATGTACTCTGGCAGGTGCCGCGTCGATTATGTTGCAAGGTAAACAATACTGGTGATGAAGCCTTTCAGTTGACGGTTGGGCAGTGTGAAAAGGGAGCACTCAGTTCTTTTACTGATTCTCTGTGAATGATTGAGTGATGCTGTTGAGTATGTATATTCAGGCTTCAAGATGGGACCTCAAGCTATCTTGTGCATTACGCCTTTTAGCTGCATTGAAGTTTTGGGCTGTGCCTTGAGACCAACATTTGGCTTTTTTCTTATTTCTTACCTCCTATATCAACTATTGGAGTGGTTTGTTGTACACACTACACAGTTGATAGAGTTGAAGATTTAGGTTGCAACTTCAGCTCAGTCATTCAATTCTTGCCTTCATTTTTGTTCAGAAGGTAATTCATCGTATACTGATAGCTAACATTGTGAGCTTGTTGATGCAGTGAAACTGGTAGTTATTTGTGGATAACAAAGATTAAAGTAGTTAATTTTATTTCCAGTGTGCCTCAAGATCCTCGGTGTTGTGTACAACTTCATTAATTTTTATTGTTTTTGGTTGAACTTGCATGAATTGAAAAGAGTTCTTAGTCTGGAATAAACCTAATCGCCTCATCTAGGTGATTGGTCTTGTAAACTAATTATGTTGGCAGAATGACTAGCTCTGAAAGTGAGGAATATTCCATTAAAAATGAACAATCTTATACCAAAACAGAATGAACAAAGTTTATCAGTAAAATAGTTTTGATTTCCTTGTCTATTTTAAATTGTACGCTTATGGATCTCGAGCTCGACTTTGCTAAGAGCATTATCTGTTTGTGGTTAGCTACACATCTCTGTTAAGTTACTCCTAGTGTACCATTTAAGGCAATTGTATTGAACTAATATTTAGGTATATCCTATGAGGTTTTTGTCTCTCCACCAAGCAATTCCTTTCCTTTCTCTATTTCCATTGTTTATTGTTTTACCATGACCAGATATTCCATTTTATTTTATATCGCTGTTGCAGTGCTTTTTCAAATATGAGTCCTGCATTGCTAGTATTTGGACTATGAAATCCTAGATTCTGCTAATTTCTTCGTTATCGTATTACTAAGTTGCATATTGAGAGGAGGTTAAGAAAGGTACAAAAAAGTGTTTTTAAATTAAAATTGGAAATATGTAGCAACTAGGATCAGGGCATTCTATATACTCGTCATTTATCAAGGTGAGCCTTTTAGTTGATCATGATTGACTCTATGTGACTGAACTAATGCCTCGTATACTTGAATTACATATCATATCCATAGTTGCATAATCCTTGGCAATCAGTATACGATGAATTACGAAGTTGCATATTGAGAGGAGGTTAAGAAAGGTACAAAAGTATGATTCGTGGACCATCTTAACTTTTTAAGTTGCGCATTTATGATTTCTGTGGATCTATGTGTTTGCCTTTTCTTCTAGTGCTGTCAAGTTCTCTTTTAAAGACATTCCACTTGATCTACTATTTTCTTCTAGTGCTGTGTGATTTTCAAAACTGTAAGATACATTTTTCCATTTCACTTTTCTATTTTCTCAATCAACGGTTGTTATAAATAGTTGAAATGAGGACCATGGGTGGAAATGAAACTGCAATGTCTATCATTAATATTATGGCATGAAATGTACACCAATGGACAATCAGTTTCTCTGTGCTGAGATCATCCTTTTTCACTGCAGTTCTATGTTTTCCTGTGGTCTGTGATATGCATGATCTGGCATTCTGATGAAAGAAACCTTTTGAAAATGTGGCATTAGTCAAAATATTCTCCTTTTTCCTGTATCTTTTTTTCTTTGTACTATATATCTCGTTGATACACTGTTTGGTTGAAAAACAAGATTAGCATATACAATACACGAAGGTAATAGAAGAAGTATAGCATTTTATCGACCTTACTGCATCAACCCCTCTAAACAATAGGAGTTTATCCTTCTAAGATTAATAACTCTATCAAAGTTAACTGATGGTGACGACCTGTGTGTGTGAAGATGGGTGAAACTAGGATTTAAGAAGTCAAGCTATCTAATCATTGCACTCGATGGCACATTTGTGAAACGATAGGTGTGTAACTTGGTCACTAGCTAGAAACACTAACAATTGCATATTAGATGCACCCTGTTATGTTTGCCTCTTGGATCATAGTTCCATATGCTTTTGTTATGAACATTTTAGGACATGCTGAGAATTTTGATTGCATCAAAATAGGATTTTTTTATTTTTTTCTATTTCCTTGTTAGAAAGAAATATGCCTGTTTTTGATCTTATGGTGACTAAAAGGAGCGAGTCTTTGATAGCTAGGATTGCATTTCTCACCTTTATTTGTTTTTTGGTGTGTTTTGAACTTTTCAGTATTTTAAGGAAAAGATTGAGTTTGACTCACTGTGTATCTGCTACTTCTCTTTCTCAATGCATATAGAAGGCAGAAAATTTTGGAAAAAGATAGAAGTATAGAAATATTAGTTATTGTAAGGAAAGCAGTGATATCCTATGTTGCTTCGACTCTTTTTTTTTTTTTTTTTTAAATACTTTTTTTCACTCATTCCCAACACATGCAGACACATGGGTACAGGAATTTAAACTTGTATTTAAAACATACTTGCATCCGATATTCACTTCCGTACTTAACGTCTGAAATTTTTTGATCTTAACCAACCCTTGAAAAGTTGTACCCCCCTGAAAGAATTGTACCCTCCATTTTACATAAGTCACAGGGAAGCAGCCATTATAAAGGTGTACTTTTAGCTGATATCATTTGCTTTAAACACTTGTTAGATCCTCTGGCTGAAGTGTGTTCCAATATTCCTTCCTCTCCACATTCAACCAAGGTAACAAACTTTCTTTGAAACATAACTTGCTTTGACATATGGTCCTACTACTCTGCCTGTAAATGTTGACTTAAAAAGTTGTTGCTTAACGTTGAGGCAATTATTTAAAATTTGGGATTTTTGACCAAAGGAACCGCCCATCTCATTTCTGTCCCGGTTGCCAAAGATTACTATGATTGATGTAAATTTTAAGTGTTTTCTCTTCCGTTTGCTTATTATTACTACCACGCGGTTATCTATTGGCCAACCATGTGATTATCATGGAATGAAAATATGCCCCTCCCCTCTTGCCCCCCTTTTTTCGAAAAATAAGTAAAATGTATATATTTATAGCTATACAGAAATTCTGTTGTATTATTTCTTTCGGGTCCAAGTTGCTTTCAAAGTTTAAGCTCAAAGGGCATGACTTCTACCAAAAAATTCCAGCTTGATTTGAGAGTTCTGCTCGACACTGTTACGTGAACTTAAGAACCCCAAAAGTGGATTTGGATCACTATAACACATTAAATTCTTTTGGGTTCAATTGAATGCAAATGTTGGATCTAATAAACACGATAAACATACTAAATTATTTAAATCCAATTTGTGGTGAAAGATAAAGAAATTATTATTTTATGAAATGATCGGATATTTGGTAATTTTTTAGTATCTGATACATTGACAAGTCAAATATTATTTTTTATTGTATAGTATAAATATATGAAAAAATATTTGGTACACTATCTCGTATTATTAAAAAAAGTAAAACAAAATCAAAATTCAACAAAATTAAGGTTCACTGTTTAAAAATATTATTTATTATTTAATATACTTTTTAAGAAAGCATTTTATGATTTTATAAATAAAATATTTTATTTGGAGTTGAAATGTAATTAATTTTTAAAAGAAATAATAAATGTTAACTCTATTAGAATTTGATTTTATTTGAGTTTTTAATAATTAATGATTAAATTAATTATTTTTTTAATAATAGAAGATTTAATTTAATCCGGTGCATAAATTTATTCAAAATTTTATAACTAAGTAATTATTTTATTTAAATAAATAATATGTGACTTATAATAATAAATGTAATTTTAAAAGTGAAATCCATAAATGTTGTTACTGATTTTTTTTCCCGTTGTGTGGTTTATAATTGCGTTTGAGACGTTGAAAGCACACGCACTGTTTACAGTTCACGCCACCTTTTGATGTTTAAAGTATTAGTGACATGCACCTTGGTTTTTATGATATTTATTTTTTTGCCATACCATTTTTTTTTAAACTGTTGTTGCTTTCTTAAAACTTGTTTCAATACCTTACAAAATTCCCACTAATGGTTCTATCTTTCTCTTTCAACAAAAAAGAATAATAAAAAAAGAGGAGGAAATTTTAGTGCAATTATTCTAAATTCCCAACTGACTATTTCAACCCTACCTTCCATCAGAGAGCCTATGGCAAGGGAAAATACCTGTTTTCAAGTTGGGGGAAAAGTCAAAAGTTTTTTTAAGAGAGTTAAAATATAATATTTTTTAATGTATTAATATATATTTTTATAGTTTTTAAAAAGATAAAATCAAAATTTTATTATTTTAGAGAGGTTAAATTATAATTTTATTATTTATTTACTTAAAATTTTATAAATATTGTAAAAACATAATTTTTCATTTTAAGGAGATAAAGGAAATACTTGATCCCAATAAGTCAGACGAGGTAAAATAATGATTGGGTTAAAAAAAGTTTAGATTTAAATTTGGTAAGATATGAATGAGATAAACTTGTTTATCAGTTTATATATTAACAAAATATTAGAAACATATTTGATATTAATAATTATATGTTTTTATGATTAAATTTAAATTTAAATTAAGATATTTCTAATTATTTAAATAAAATTCGAGCAACACCTAATTGTTTGAGATGAAAATTTTTTCACCCGAATTTATCTGAATGGAATTGAAACTCCAACCCATGAATAAATCTAGGGCATATTTGAAAAATCACCAATTAATTGGATTTGAGTGTAATTACATGTTCGTGATATATTGTTTGGCAACCATTGTAATTAGTTGAAACACTTCAATTACACTTTCCAATTAATAGGGTTGAGAATGAGAATTGAAGTAATTATGGGGATAATTACAAATAACAATACTTAA
Organism: Gossypium australe; assembly: GCA_005393395.2. Classification (NCBI taxonomy): domain Eukaryota; kingdom Viridiplantae; phylum Streptophyta; class Magnoliopsida; order Malvales; family Malvaceae; genus Gossypium; species Gossypium australe. The sequence continues at coordinate 3,870,721 of CM016625.1, forward strand.
ATCCAATTACATTATAATTTTTCAAACATGATGTACATAATTTAAGTTATAAAACTTATTTTTATACAATATTAGTATTTTAATTTTAAGACATGTTTTTATTTTCAGAATATAATTATTAGTTATTTTACTAATATTATTTAAATAATCTAAAAATTTTAATGACGACAAATAATTTACTATACATTTTGACTTACTAATTAGATAACTAAATTAAATAATATTTATTATTAAATGTTCGATAGTTTTTAACTCAAAAAATATGAAATGCTCGAATAACTAAATTATATAGAATATTTATTTTTTGTTGTTAGTTTTATTATAATTGTTAAGTATGACTCCTATTTCAGTCAAAATTGAGAAATAATCTTATAGTTAAACTCTGCTTATTTGTTTCAATCAAACACTGATTAGTTTTGAGGGTTCTTTGTTTTCGGGGTTTAGTTTTTATCTCCATCTTTTGTACTCTTCGTTCTTTTGCCATTATAGTAAAATTATATTTCCCCGTGGTTTTTTATCCTCTTTGGAGGGGTTTTTCACCTTAAATTTGTGTGTTCAATTTCTCAATTTATTTCGCTATTTTTTTTACTTGTTGCTTAATCGAGTCGATACTAACAAGTGGAACTAATTCAATTTTCATAGATTAGCCCATTCAAATATGGCAGCAACGAAGTTTGAAATTGAGAAATTCGATGGTGAGACAAATTTCAATCTGTGGCAAGTTCGGATGATGGCAATTCTAGTTCAAACTGGCTTGAAAAAGGTTGTTACCGGGAAAAAGCCTGAGAATATAAATCAAACAGAATGGGAAGAGCTTGATGAAAAGGCCTTGTCTGCAATCCAGTTATGTCTCGCGAATACGATATTGCAGGAGGTATTGATGGAGAAAACCTCATCCGCCTTGTGGAAAAGGTTAGAAACTTTTTATGCGACTAAGTCTCTGGCTAACCGCTTAGTGTTGAAACAACGTCTATTCACGTTTCGTATGAAGGAATGTGAGCTTCTTAGAGATCACATTAGTCAATTCATTACTCTTTTAAATGATTTAAAGAATGTTGAGGTTTATATTGATGATAAAGATCAGGCTATGCTATTATTGTGCTCTTTACCCCCTTCATACAAGTTTTTCAGTGAGACCCTGATTTATGGTAGAGACAAACTCTCGTTCGAAGATGTGAAGGGTCATTTGTTGAGTAGAGACAAACTCGAAAATGAGTTTGGTTTGGATATCAAGGCAGATAAGCAAGCTTCCATTTTGGTAGCATCAAAGAAACGAGACAAAAGGTGTCGCTATTGTAAAAAGTTAGGTCACGTCAAAGCATATTGTTATAAACTGTGAAATTGTGAAATAAAAGAGCTGCTGAGAGTAACGAGGAAGATGTAGCTGGTGCTAATTTGGCCAATGAAAGCGGTGATGATTTCTTGTTAGTGTCAACGAGCAATAACTCTAAGCTCACGTCTGAGTGGATCTTAGATTTGGGATGTTCTTTCCACATGTGTTCCAATAGAGAACGGTTTTCCACATACAGTTCGATTGAAGGTGGAGTTGTGCGCATGGGAACGATTCATCTAGTAAGGTAATTGGTATTGGTACTATTAAAATTAGGATATACGATGGGATGATTAGAACACTCTCAAATGTCAGGTATGTACCTGATTTACAAAAGAATCTCATCTCATTGAGTATTTTAGACTTGAAAGGATGCAGAATCAACATCGAGTCGAGCGGCATTAAAGTATCTCGTGGAGCTCTCATTTTGTTAAAAGGTAAAAGAACTGACAGTCTTTATATTCTGGAAGGTTCTACAGTAACCGGTGAAAACGGACGTCTCTCGTCCGTTACAGAGTCGAAGTCAACTCGTTTGGAGTTGAGGCAACTTGGTCATATGAGGGAAAAATGTATGACCGTTTCGTTGAAGAGAGGTTCTCTTTTGGATATAGGTTTTGAAAAGTTAGGGCACTGTGTTTGTGAAAATCAAACCCGGGTTAGTTTTGATTTGATAGTGTACAAGATGAAGGCTAGAAGTCTTCTAGTTTCTAAGCACAGATTCGACTCAGTTAATTCCCTGCACAGTTCAAGATAGGCTCGTGGCGGGCTTTGGCAAAGATAGCGTTGTGGAAATATGAGTCAAGGTGGAGATTTGTTAAGTATGACTCTTATTTCAGTCAAAATTGAGAAATAATCGTCTAGTTAAACTCTGTTTATTTGTTTAAATCAAACACTGATTAGTTTAGATTATTTTATTATTATTTGACCTATAAATTTAGCCTATAAGTAGGCTCTTTTACAACCTTAGAAAACTCATAACACATTTAGAGAATTTTGTAATTATGTTTTGAGGGTTCTTTGTTTTCGGGGTTTAGTTTTTATCTCCATCATTTGTACTCTTTATTCTTTTGTCATTATGGTAAAATTATCTTTACACGTGGTTTTTTATCCTCTTTGGATGGATTTTTTCACGTTAAATTTGTGTGTTTTTACTTGTTGCTTAAACGGGTCGATCCTAACAATAATTGAATACTTTCTTCTACTAATGTATTATACACGATGATTTAACTGATTTAATTCGATTGTAGAAAAAATAAAAAATTATATTTTTATTGTTGAAGCACATTAGTATAGTTTTATAATTGCATTTAGTTTCTTCAGTGGCTGGCAAGAAGTTACTAGAAGAAATCAACAGTCTACATTTGGAACACATTTGATTTCACATTGCTTTCAGGCTATCCCTAATTTAAATAATAAAAATAATAATTAAAAAAAAAAGAAAAAGGGAGACACCATCTGATTCAGATGTACTGGCATCAATAAAACTTTAAATAAAGTTTAAAAAACTCACCACTTCCCACTAGGAATCTATGATATAATAAACCCCTTGAATAAATTACTTCTATACATGTACATATACATTATTTGCAAACTACTACTACCATTTTTAATTATTTTTTTAAGAAAAAAAAAGTGGACATATACCATTACCAACAAGCAAAGAATAATTATTGTTATTATCATAAATCAGAAACCCAAAGTCTGTACTTTCTTCATCACCTGTCTTTTCTTTGTTTCAGTGAGAGAGGAAATTGAGCTGCAATTTAACTAATGACAAAGAAAGATCATTTTTCAGGGTTTAAACCCCAATGTTTTCTTTTTTTTTTTTTATCTAGAGATTTAATTTAAAATTTTAGTATCTATATTTATTTATTTCAATTTATGATTTTTTTTCATAAGAATTTTATACATATGAAATGATTGGGTTAGTGTGAGACGCAAGTAACTACATGTGAAAGTGAAGAATGTGTGAAGGGATGAAAATGAGAAAAAACAAAAAAAACGAGAGAGGCGAGGGGCATGTGCGACTGTTTGAGCATAATATAACGGGGGTGGATCAAAGGATTAATTGCAGCCGACGTTCCCCCTAATTTTTTATTTGGTTTTTAAATTTTGAAATATTTTAATTCAATTTTTTAAATTTAAGTATCGTTTTTTCATTCTCTTAATTCAGTCTTCAACTTTAACCTTAATTACATAATTATTGATTTGTATGATAATAATTCGTATAAGATTTTTTTATAAAAAAATTAACATTAAATTTAGAGGTATTCATGAGTCGAGGTAAGAATGACAATAGGTAAAATGGGATACTTTTATGCTTACCTGACATTGATCCGTGCTCCTAATTTTATATACTATTTTCATCTCTGACTATGAAATGATTTACTCAAACTCATTGAACTCATCCTAAAATTCTAAATAATGTTTTATGATATACTAATCTTTAAAACTTTAAATCAAAAATATATAATAAAAGTGGACAATATAACAAAATATATAAATATTTTTGTAAAATTAACATATATATTAAGATTATTACCAAATAAAAAATTAATTAAAATGTATAAAAATAGTTATGAAATTATTATAAGAGTATTTTTGTAAATATATCAAATAGTTGGGTTAATATCACCTAAATTCGGCCTCAAAAATCGTAATAGAATAACCACCTTGCATTATTTCAGAACTCGGTTTCTAGAAAGAAAGAAAAAATGCTGCCTCTAATAGGTTGGGGTAGATTGGAATTCATTAGGTTCGATCTTTTTTTTTACCATCCCTAAGTCAGAGGCTAGGCCATACATGGTATCAGTACCATATATGGTTGCCCAAGCCCTCAACCTAACTTGAAATATGGATTTTAAATTTTGTCTAAGCTCGACAATATATTTTAAATAACTAACTTAAGCTTATTTTAGTTTGCCCATACTATAATTTTTATTTTTAAAAATAAAATTATTTTTATTTAACATTTTTAATTATATATATATCTTTTACTATCATTGTATATACTTTTATTAAATTTCTAAGCATGAGCAGCTTAACCTACTTTTAATATTTACATCATAGTGTAACTTAATTAATTTTCATATGATATAAATTATTTATAAAATAAAGAAATAACTCATTATAAAATTAAAAATGAGTTGTGTTGGATTGTACTTGGTTTTGAATTTTACTTACTACTCAAGTTTGCCCATACAATAAAAAGATATATTTTTGCCTGTCTAATATTATTTTTCAAATCTTCCTATATTTCGAGCAAGCCTTTAAGCTTTAACAGATAACTTAATCCTTGAATCAGTTTAATCATATCTAAGCTAGCATTTAACGATAAACCCGATTAGACTGATAGTTTAGCTTAAGGATTTAATTGGACCGTTTTGAAATTTAAGGATGAAATAAAAATCATCATAGTTTGGGGAGGTATAGTGGAATTAAGCCGGAAAATGAAAGATGGATGGGTGGTGGGCTAATGGGATTGGCTGGCAGATGGGGGAAAAACGCCACGCACGTTCTTACCTTAGCACCTCATATGTATTGGGGCCTTTGACAGCTGTGTCAATGTGATCCTGTCCTGTACCTTATTATCCTCACTTGTAATTTCATATCAACATATTGAAATTATTACATTATACTCTTCACTTACTATTTTTATGTAATAATAAATCTAATTAAATAACTAAAAAAAAAAGATAGGTAGCTTAAAGATGGAGATTAGTATCTTACCAGCAAATATTACACAGATATTTGAGGTTCATGTATTTAAAAAAATCAAATGAAACAGAGTGGGAGGCGATCCTTCAGGGTGATTCTTAATATTTTAATTAATAATAAAACCAATGGCCCCAATCACATGCAACTTACTAACACCGGACCCACACCTTTGTTTAACTAAAGTAAATATTGTCTTTTTATTACCATTTGCCCACAAGGTAGATCTATTGCTTTCCTTCCATTTTTCTTTTTAATTAATTAATTTTTTTAATCAAAAATTAAAATAGCAATTAACCCAAATTTAAAAGCGCAGCACTAACAGAACCCAAATGAACGTAGAAAGCATGCAGACTCAGCTTTAACAACTTCAGAAACCCTAATTTTTCTGTTCTCTTTTAAAAAAATATTAATTATAAATTCAAATAAGGAATACTTTGGAGTGTATTATTATTTTAAAATAATACATGAATTAATGTAATAAAAACCTAGAGTAATAATTTTTTTAATTTAATAAAAGACATATTGGGGAGGGGGGGGCAAAAAGTTGTTTTTAACAATTATTAGCTGTTACTCAAAAAAAAAAAAAACAATTATTAGCTGCAAAGTGAAAGCGGCTGACAACACAGCTCTCGCCTTTGTTTTATCATTTCATATTTTTTCATTTCACCATCTTTCTTTTCTTTCTTTCTTCTTCTTCTTCTTCTTCTTCCTATTTTCCCTCTCTCTTAATCATCATCATCATCATCATAATCCTCAAATCTCCATCCATTTTTTTATCTATAATTCTCTCTCTCTCTCTCTTCCCTTCAATCCCTTTGCTTTATTCTGTGTAAAATTTATGCAGCGGGGTACTGCAGCTGTTTTTGTTGATAATGATTATGCCCTTCTGTTATTTGTTTAATTTTATCAGAGAAAAAAAAAAAGCTTTTACTTTATAAAGAAATGGAGAAAACAATAAAAATCTAAGCACTAACTCGTAGGAATACTCTTTCTGGCTTTCAGTCTTTCCAGTTGTCTTTCTCTTTCTCTCTCTCTCTTTCAGTTCCTTCTTTCTTTTTCTTTTGATTTATTTTTCAAAAGAAGAAAGAATTCTTCAATCGTATTTAACATCAACCCATATTTCACCAAACTTTCTCGAACTTACTGTTTTTGTTTAATTTCTCAATTATTAGTCTCCATTTTCTTTGTTTTTTTTTTTCAACATACCCATCACCTCCAAAAAGAACACCGCCGATCCCCCCCTCTCGGTGTGCGGGAAGGACGAAATACAATTCAGCTGAATTGTGTACTAACCATTGATGAGGAGGAGAAGAAGAAGATCTTGATACACCATTGATCAAAGAAAATTAAATCGAAAGATCATTGTTCTTCAGCTTTATCGACATCACAATTAAATTATTGAAGGGGAGATGCAGCAGGAAGGTGGTGGTGGTGGTGGTGGTGGAGGAGGAGGGCAGCAATCTCAATACGGTGAGATGACGACTGGTCCTCCAACGACTGGTGCAGTAAGCGAGGCGTCGGAGCAGTTAGTGGAAGCGGCGTCGCCTATAAGCAGTAGACCACCAGCTGGGAATTTAGACGAGTTCATGAGGTTAGCAAGTGTTGGCGGTGGAGACGAATTAGGATTAGGGGACCGACATGGTAGTGGCGGCGGCGGAGGAGCCGGTGTAGCAAGTGGCAATCGGTGGCCACGTCAAGAGACTCTTGCTCTCCTCAAGATTAGATCAGATATGGATGCTACTTTCCGTGATGCCACCGTCAAGGGCCCCCTTTGGGAAGATGTTTCCAGGTAAATTAAATTAACTAAAACCCATAGATCATTTCTTCTTCTTCTTCTTCTCTAATTCAACAACAAATAAAAATCATATAATCATTATCACAGATTCATAACAAGCATTGCTTGCTGCTCCCACTGAAATATTAATGGGAATAGTTATTTTTTTCTCTCTCAATCTGAAATCTGAACCCCAAACAAACAAACGCACGCACGCACATGGTTTCTATCTGTTTCCATCACGAATCACGAGTTGGGGGCATCTTCTTTCTTACAATTAAGAAATGGCCCAGATCCACTGCAACTACTCTCTAGCCAATCCTATCTTTTCATTTTTCCCCCTTTTTTTAGACATCTTATTCTCCTTTATTTATTATTTACTACTACTGTACCCATCTAAGTGATTTAAATGCCTATCTTATTTTATCACTTTGAAAATCCCGAGAGGAATTCTTTTTTTTTTCCCTCTACTTATTAAACTTATCAGTCGCCATGGAAGAAAGGGCCTCCCACACTCTCCAGTTTCACCCCATCAACCATTTTTAATTTTATTCCATCTTTTCTTTTTTGGGTTTTTTTTTTTTTTCAATCAATAATAAAGGCTACCATTGATTATTACTATGGAAAGTATAGATGAGGTCAGTTGGTAACTGTGTGAGAGCATTTTCATATTATATATATAACTTGTTCCATTGAGAGTAACCTGGGAAACAATACCATAGATGAATTATATGAAAAAATAAATAACGAGGGGCCTGGTTTTGCAGGAAGCTGGCGGAGCTGGGTTACAAAAGGAGTGCTAAAAAGTGTAGGGAAAAATTCGAGAACGTCCACAAATACTACAAGCGAACGAAAGAAACTCGTGCTGGGCGTCAAGATGGTAAGAGTTATAAGTTTTTCAGCCAGCTAGAGGCGCTTCAAACAACTTCCGGTGCCGCTCCTGCCAACTTATCAATACCGGTGATTCCTGCTACTGTCGCCCTTACCGCCGCCAGCTTGGACGTGGCTCCTGTTTCGGTTGGGATCCCAATGCCTATTTCTTCTGCTGCCAGAATTGTTCCACCTACAACAGCTGTACCAATGGCTTCTTCCTCTTTCTTAGCCATGCCTGGATCTGCTCTTGCTCCAGTACCTGTAACAGTGCCAGCGCCAGCGACGGCGCCAGCGCCAGTGCAAGCGCCTCCTGCTGCCACCACGGCTGCTCCATTTGGAATTAGCTTCTCTTCTAATAGCTCTACCTTCTCTCAAGGCTTTGACGATGATGAGGAGGACGAAGATGAAGTTGGAGTTGGAGGAGAACCGTCAAGCATGGTTGGCACTAGCCGTAAACGTAAAAGGTCGTCGTCAAGAGGAGGGGGTGGTAGTACGACGAGGAGGATGATGGAGTTCTTTGAGGGTTTAATGAAACAAGTCATGCAGAAACAAGAAGCCATGCAACAAAGGTTTTTAGAAGCCATGGAGAAGAGGGAGCAAGATAGGACGATAAGAGAAGAAGCTTGGAAAAGACAAGAGATGGCAAGGTTAACTCGTGACCATGAACTCATGGCTCAAGAACGAGCCATTGCTGCTTCAAGGGATGCTGCTATTGTTTCCTTTTTGCAGAAGATTACTGGCCAGACCATACAATTACCCACCACCACAACTGTTATTGTACCCGCAGCACCACCACCACCACCACCACCACCTCCACCGACACAACCGACCGTCTCTGTTGTTCCACCAGAGGTCCCTATTGCTCCACCATCGCATCAAACACCGTCATTACCACAACAAAAGCAACAAGAACAACAACAGACGCATATATCTCACCATCAACCACCACCACCACAACAGCAGCCACAGGTTGTTCAACAGCAGCAGCAGCTTCAACATATGGAACTTGTGAGGCATCAACAACAGCCCATTACTACAGAAATAGTAATGGCAATCCCGGAACAACAGGTCCCACCACAAGAGATTGGTGGGAGTGGGAGCTTGGTGGAGCCAGCCTCGTCTAGATGGCCTAAAGCTGAAGTTCTTGCACTTATAAACCTGAGGAGTGGGCTTGAATCCAGGTACCAAGAAGCTGGGCCTAAAGGTCCTCTTTGGGAAGAAATCTCTGCTGGTATGTCCAGGTTGGGTTACAAGCGAAGCGCCAAACGATGTAAGGAAAAGTGGGAGAACATCAACAAGTACTTCAAAAAGGTCAAAGAAAGCAACAAAAAACGTCCCGAAGATGCCAAAACTTGTCCCTATTTTCACCAGCTCGATGCCCTTTACCGTAAGAAAATACTTGGTGGTGGGACTAGCAGTGGCAGCTTTAGTGACCATAATAGACCCGATGAAGAAACGTCACGGCAGCATCATGACCCCACACTAAGCACGGCAGCACCGCAACCATCCCAAAACGAAACCGGAGCTAATGCTGATGTGGTGACAAGCAAAGAAGGCTTACCTAGTCATCCCTTTGGAGAAGGAAACGGTGGATCTGCAAAGAAGGTAAATTCATTTTCACATTGTTCATTAATTAATAATATTGCATTTTGATTAGCCATCATTGTATGATGCGTATTGATTAATTGTTGGGTTGGTATTGAAGCCAGGAAGTACCGTGAGGGAGCTGATGGAGGAGCAGAGGGAAGGGTTACACCACCAACAACATCACCATCGAGGACAATCCTTGTTGGTAGATGGGTATGGTAGGATCGATGAACCTGATAGCGATATTATGGATCAGGAGGTTGATGAAGATGACGATGAGGAAGACAACGATGACGATGATGATGAAGAATTGGAAGAAGAACGAAAGATGGGTTATAAGATAGAATTCCAGAGACAGAATTCAAACACTCCCAATGGAGGAGGAAATGGGGCACCCTCCTTTTTCACCATGGTTCAATAACAATGGCAGGCAGTGATAAGTGTTCACTCCATCACAACAAAAAAGAAAAATGTACCATATGTAGCCCCCCGTGTGTGCAGAAGCTCAACCAAAATACCCTAACAATTGTGTCCTTTTTCCCCATTTCTCAGTCCTTTACCTCATATACCCTTTCTTTTCAAACCATTTCATTTCAATAATTCAGTATCACCTTCTTCATGAATCTCCTCATTGTTTTCAAATTAGCTCCAGTCCCATTAGCTGACATTGGCAGAGACGCAGTTCCACTTTTGCATTTATTGATTTGTTGGTGAATAAGGAAAATCCCGTTTTCAAAGGAAAAAAACGGGATCAGAGATTGAATTGAGCAGCGAGAACAAAAAAAAAATAAGCTTGGGTAAATTACCAGCAACACCACCAAAAAGAAAAAGGCACAAACAAAGCATAGAGAGAAAGAAAAGAGATTTAAAAAAAAAAAAAAAAGAGTGATATTTTTATACATTTCTCTCTTACTTTGTTTACTTCAATTTAAGAGTTTCATGTAAGAATATGAGTTTGTTTCCTTCAAAAGTTTCCTAGAAAATTCTTTCTTTTTCCATCAACTCGGTACTGACTTGTTTCTCCTTTGTTATCAAATTCTTGATTTATAATTTTATATCCAGGTGGTAAGGTTTTAGCAGTTTCAGATTTTTTTTTTTGTTCTTTTTTGGTTTCTCAAAAGAGAATCTCACAGAACAAGTACCGATGGAATCAGTTAAATAGTTACTACTTATAGGAGAAAGGGTTGTAGTTTTCATCCATCGTCATCAATCCTTCTTTTTCTCCCACTTTTTTCTTCCATATTTTATATATAAAAGTCTTTGCTGTGTCAAGGTATTAAGTGTTCGTCTTCGTGGCCATGGAATTCAGTGTGACTGTCAATTAATATTATGCTTCCGTTTTATTAAATTTTTTATTTTTTTAATCGAAAAATCCCTAAATCAAATCTGATATTAGTGTTACATAACAATTTTAAAATCTATGGTAAATATTTATTTTCTTAATAAATTTAAAAAATACGAAAAAATTAATTACTCAACTCGAAATGATAAATTCTTCCAGAAATAAAAAAAAATAAAATAAAAGGACAAACGTAACAAACTGAAAGAAACATTACTAACTGTATTGGTAATCATAAATAATTCTTTCCAAAAGAAAATCATAAATAATTTGGGAAATGGGACCACTAGCCACTGCTCTGTGCTCACCACTCACCAGTCGATTGAAGAGAAATTACAAATAATAACAGAAAAAGAGGGCATTTTTTGGGTCATTTATAGCCGTTAGATTTACATTTCAATCGTATCTATAATATTTGATGATGAATGAATAATATCATTAAATTAACATAATTACACATTAAATATATTTATTATAAATAAGTATTAATAATTTTCATATTTAATATCTTCGGTTAAGGGTTTAGGGTATAGAGTCTTAACATTTTTTATAATTAATTTCTATTTAATTATGTTCAAATAAAGTTATTAGTATTTATTATAAATTCTCTACTGTTTTTATTTTATTTAATGATGAGGTGTCATGTTATTATTCATCGATCGTGCATGGAACTTATGCATCGACCCCACATAAAATATTCTCGCATATATTAAATCCCTTGTTGAATTATTGTTACAAGCTAATGTAATACCAACTGGTATTAAATAAATGTACTTTTATATATTTATATTTATATTATATAAATTAATAAAAAAATATGGGATTTGAACATAAAATATTATATTTTTTCAAGTTTTTAACTTTAGCATTTTAACCTGAATTATATTTTGTTTCTATGTAATTTCTTTTTTCAACAATATATATCTATACTATTATTTAAGCTCCTAGTTAAGTCGATGTCACTCTCAAAGTTTCGAGAATGTCATTTCGTAATTAAAATTTGTAATATTTTTCGAGGGTATTATAGTATTTTCACTTTTAAAAAAATCAATAAAACTATTCATATGGTACGATTTAAACCTACGCCAATTACATTAATAAAACCTTTAATTTACCGTTCAAGTAAAGCTATTTTTATACATTTTAATTTTATTATCCACACTTTATTACCTACATAAGTTGTATATATATTATATTAATAATATATCTAATTAAGTTGGCGTCACAAATTAACTTAGCACCGCCTCAAGATAGAGGATAATACCATGATAAATAATTTAATATAATTTTTTTTATTTTAATAACGTACATATTTTAGATGTTATTATTAACTAGTTTCTAACAATACATTTTATTATTTATTATATGTAACTTTTAAATAGACATATATTTATATCTAATATGTAATTTTCACATATATATATATATATATATTAATACGATGTCTAGTATTGTAGTGTACGTCTCAAAAAGGAAAAGGAAATTTCTTTATTATTGGTATTAGTTGCCATTTATTTTATTTTATTCTATTTTTTCGTGCAGGACCCGTGAAAGAATTTAGATTTTTCTTCTAATAAAAAACAAGTTTCATTATAATTAAAAAAAACTTAGGCTAAATTAACAATATGCTTATTAATATTATTTAATTTGTATCAAACTCAATAAACCAAAGTTTTAAATAATTAAAAAAATTCTAATTTTTTTTAGTTTAGATCAATTTGCACTTTACAAAAAATAAATTTAAACCTAATTCTTTTTCCAACTAAAACCCCATTTGAAACCCTAATCTACCCCCTAAAACCCTCAACATATGCCCCCCTAACCATGTGCATGCAATTTTACTACCACCACAAACTCCCCCCTCCCACTTGTTTTCATTTAGTTATTTGCTTTTTTTTTTTTTAATTTCCATCTTTATTTATCAACTTACTAGTAATCCTTCTTCATGTGCCTCTGTTTCTATAAAGGAAAGTATTATTACATATAAAAAATATTAACATGTAAGTATATGTATGTGTATAGTATTAAATGCGTGGCCCAGCAGTGCTAAGTGAGTGATCATATGAATACATATATCATGAATTAATAATAATAATCATATGATTATTGATAGAAACTACAGCGTAACAGTAGTTCCATGTGGGTGTGGGTGCCTTTTTGGTTGGTGATGGTAAAAAGAGAAGGGGAATACACATTGGGCTGACGCCAATGCCAGCAAATATACTCTTGAGTCCAACCAGAATTATATTACGAATACGAATAAAAACCGAGAAAATTTGACATAAATATTTATATAAAAAATTTCTCTGAAAAGATAAAAAAATTACGGATAAAGATAACTTCGTTAAACCAGCCAAAATAAAGAATGAGAGTACAATATGAAGAAACAAATAAACTCTAAACTCGAAATATAAAATTTTCTCGAGATTCTCATAAACCCTCCTAATTTTGTTGTTGTTATTCTAAACTATCTAGGGTTGCTAAGAGCCCTATTTATAGGTTGAGTTTCTTGTACAAATATGACTAAAACATCCCTAGAATAATTATAGTTAGACTGGGAAAAGATAACAGAGTTTAACTAGGAGAAGAAACCCGGTTGAGTAAGGAACACGTCGCTACATCGCTATCGGTTCGTTAGGACGTGTTGGTCGCATCGTTGGAATAACGGCTCTTCCTGATTACGACATCAACTCTGTTCGACCAAAATGTTAGACACACTCCATATATACTATAATTTACGCTGTTTAATTCATATTTTATAGTTATATATCGAGAATTTACATGTATAAATATCTAATTTTTTTTCATGATAATTATATACCATATATCGATTTTATATGATATTACTCAGATTTAAATGCTTAAAAAAATTAAGATTTCAACAATTATAGAATGTGGTTAGGAGGGGACATAAATTGATGCAGCCATCAAATCTCCCACTAAATAATTATATCTTATTCTCCTTTTATTTTATCCTTCTTTCGCTTAGCTTTTGAATTTGGGATTGGGAAATGAGAATCAAAAGCAAATATAACACTGAGCACATGGGGAACGGACAATGGGAGGACATGAAGCATGTGCAATGCGCTACTGCCCTTATAATGCGATTGTGAATGAATGAAAGACACACACCCTTCAATTATACCTATCCATCCTTTCTTCTTTTCCTATAATTAATATTATAAGTAAAACCTCTATTTTACATTCTAACTCGCGAAAATTTAAATTACTCAAATCTAAAATAATATAATCTTAAAACAAATCGAAATAATTCAATTTCAAAATGATAATTGAAATCAGTCTAAATATTACTCTTTCAACTTGATTCAAATTAACTTAACCTTAAACTGATTCGATCTTTATTACGAGTTAATTGAAACAAATATAACTCTACAAGTTTACACAATAATATTTAATCTTTCAATTGAGTTGATGTTACGAGTTAATTAAAAATTAATTTAATAAAATAATAAATAATCTTTTTGGATTTTTATATTTTATATATTTTTAAAAAATCAATTTATAATTAATTTAGAAATATAAGTACATATGTGAATATGAAAAACCATAAATTTTAAAGTTCAATTGCAACTATATTTAATTTTTAAATTATTAATTAGTATAAACTAATCAAACTAAATTAGAAAATCTTAATCTCAATTAACCCAATCAAAAAAATTAAAAAGAAAAAGAAAACATTCACAGATTTTATTCCTCTATAATAAATTTTATCCACCACCACTTCCCTTTCGATTTTAATACTAGTTTTATATCGATGTTTATCATCTCCACTCATGTATTTTTCTTTTATCTCCCTTTAAATATTTTATTTCATAATGTCTAATTATTTAAATGATTTTCTCTTATTTTATACATTATAAAAGCTGCATTTGCATATCAACTAAACCCCAACTCTAAGTAATAAATCTTCGAAAATCTACAATAATATTGATTTAACCTCCAACCAACAAAAACCTTCAAATTTCTGAACTTATTCTTTAATTTAATCAACCAATAAATACTATCTGAAAAATAAATTACATCAGGGTAATTTGATCTTAAATATGATTTATTGTCTCATCTCATATACAATAAAAGAAAAACTAGACCTAAAATTTAAATGCACCTAATTATAATCGAAAACACATCTGTCAATTCATCACATTCATAACAACTATGGACCAAAAAAATATATAGAAAAGAAAACAGTAGAGAAGTACTGGCAAAAAGAAAAATGTAGAAGACAACTCAAAAGGGGTTGATTAAGTTGCCCCACCTCTAAACAGTTGTGTATTAATTAATGTATGATGTACATATACTATTGTAATAATAATAATTCATCTCCATATGATGAATCTGGGGATCCAACATTTAATAATGGAACAGTGACATGTGAATTAATGATTAACACCACCCTTTTAAGGTACCCAGTGTTTGCTATAAAACGATTACAATTACCCAAATTTACAGATGGGATTAAATTAAAGTTCACGCTTCTCTTTTTCGAGTAATTATACTTATTTCGAATTGATTTAACACAATTTAAATTATACATTAATATATATTTAATCCACTTTTTTTTTTTTTACTCCAAACATGTGATATAACTATTACAATTGTTGAAAATCTCTTGAGTCATCTCTGTTCATTCCATAGAATAGGATTGTTTAGTTAAAAATTTATTAAATATATAATTTTGATAATTAAATAGAGTATTTAATTAATAAAAAGTGTGGATTTGACTTAATGGTATAATTTTTAGCATATAGATAAGGATAAAATATTAAAATTTCAAATTTCATCACCAATTTTTTAATAATAATAAAAAAACAATACAAAGCAATGTTTTTGTTTCATGGTTTGATAAATTGTAATAACGATATGACATTATTTTATACATTGGACACATTTTTTTATCTATCTTTTTATTGATTGGACAACTTTTCAACCAATTTTATATATACATTAGCCTAAACTCTGAACCAGTCCTAAAACATAATCAATGTTTTATTTCATACCCTTAAAATCCTCGTTAACAAAACTCATGAAAATTAGTTGCATTACAAGCCAATTATTTGTGCCCAAAACAGAGGCCAATCCTTGGACTTGGCAATATCTTATAGAGTTGCAAAATAGTGAAGAACTTCAAGCCCAATAAGGGGGAAAAAAAGAGGAAATGCCAACAAATATGGACTGACCTTCACCATTTTTGGGTCCAGGAAGCTCCGAGATTTGAGATTCCCTTTCTGCCTTTTTGCAAATTTAAGTGAGAGTTCTAGGCATTGCCCGTTTCCATTTACAAAGGTGATCTGGCCATTGCCTCATTTAAACAAACATGTTCAAGACACCGTAAAACGTTAGAAACAAAATGAGATCATAGACGCTATGTTAGGATTGAGCTAACAATTACAAACACCTCCTCTACAACTCTTGCTTGCCCTTTGTTTTTTTCATCTTTTCCTTAAACCTTGACTTGGCAACGAGTGTCTGTACCGTGTTTATAAAGTTCCCAACAGCCATAACAACCAAAAGTATGCCACAAAAAATTATCTGCCAAAACCCACATTTTTCTATCACTGATTACATTATTTTCTAGCATATATACAGCAGTAATACTTGTTTTCTGATTTTGATATGTGTTTTTTAACAGCATAAATGAATGAAGAGAGAAGCTTTGAGAAGTGAACCTACCTGCCATTCAGGAACAACCCAGAAAAATGCTGTCTTGAGCAATAGTACTCCAACATATGCCTCGAAACCCTAAAATTATGTTCACAAGCACACAAGAATATGATAAGGTTTGATTGATCCAAAACTGATCAATTTATGAAATGCATAGAAGGCAAGAACGTACTCCACCTCAAAGTTGTATGGCCACTTCAAATAAGTTAAACAGATTACTTATTAGTCTAAAAGTGGTATGCAACTCAAAATACCGACTTATTTGTTGACTTGAACCATATTAATTTATGGAAATCATAAGGACAGTTTCTGAAGGTTTTAGACCCTTTTAGTAGAACTACATAAAATGGAAAATTCCCATCTAGACTATTACCAATTAGTCAAAAGTTTGCTTGTATTACCTGCATAAGGAAACGTATTGGACATAAAACCCACAATTGACCATCTACACCAGCCGTTTCTCCCCAGACAACATCCATTCTCTTAGCCTGAAATCAACAATGTTAAAGATTAGAACCCAGAATTGGTTCTCCATATTGCAAGGATCTGATGAAGGCATAATAGCTACTACTCATGGCCAAGATTTTGTAACATGTAAAAACAAAATGGGATTCAGACCAAGGTTATAACTAGTATGCAAAAACAATTAATGTTGATGAAGGGGAAAAAGATGTTCTTGATGCAGAAAGAGCAATAACACCTTTCCTAGGGCAATACGAGTATAAAGTCTTTGGCGCTGATATCTATTTTGAAGAAGCATGGCAACATCTTGCATCATAGCCCATTGAAGGAAAAGTTCTACACCCCTCTGCACAGGATTGAACAGTTCGTTAATCGATGACACAAAATATAATTACTGAAATATAGTAAAAGAAGGACCTGCTTCTGAGTACAATTAGGCTGTCCTTTAACCTCCCAAGTGATACTAACTAGGGCCATAGCCATGGCACAATAGTGATGGTATATCCACCTGGGAACGTGTCACAGTCAACAATTCAATTGCAAGACTAAGCAGGAAAATATGATTCACAAACAAAAATTACAGATAATAACCGAAAATGAACATTAGAAGTTTTAGAATTGATAACTAACACATGGGAACTTCATAATGTAGGCAATAAATTTGACTCCCAAGCTGTCATAAGCCACAATCCAAGAAACATGTATCCGCACAAAACTGAGAACATATTAAATCTAGACTAGATAAGTAATTTCCACAAAATCATAAAATCATACTAATAAAGAAGATTCCACAAGGTACTGGAGGCTTCATGGCTAGACCCAGTTACTGAGTGGATTCAAACAACTTCAAATAACCCAGATAAAACCATCATGGATAAAACCTCTTTCCCACTGATTTTGACATGTTGAAGTTGTAATTAATCAAGCAAGTCTACACACTCTCACAAACAGATCATGCAATGTAGCCAAGACAATAAATCAAGAGGTTTACAGAAAGAGCAATAAGAGACTGTTCCAAGCACTAACAGTAATCGATCTAAAACCAATTACCTACTTGAAGGTCTAAATATTTGATTCCAACCAGGCAAGAAGTAAGATATAGATACTGGTGACCTCTCACCTTCAAACTCTCCTGTGACGATCTTAGGACATCTTATTCTCCCTGATGCATTTTACTCACTAATTTCTACTTCTCCATTCACCCAGGTACTCACACACAAGCAGGAACTCTGTAGAAAGCAAATATCTCATCCAAGTGGTCCTATACAATAGCACAAGTTCACCAACCTAAGCATGGGAGAGAATTACAACATGAATTTGATTACTCCAGAATGAAAATGTGATATGGCAGGACGATTGGTGTTAGTGCATAAACATGAACCAGAACAATGACACCAATTGCTTAAATCTTTCAAGCATCGTACCTTAGCTAGCATTACATCAAAACTACTAAGATATACTTAAAAGCTTGTTAGTCACCCTTAAATGAGAAACAGGAAAAAGAGAACCATCTGATAGCTAGGAAATGAGCTTATCTTCAAATATAATCTTGGCCACAAGTCGCCATTTGCCTGAACTTAAACTCACTTCCCAGGTTATTTTAATCTCAGAAGTACTGCATATCAGAATCACATTTTTCATGACAAAGTCCCATTTTGACAAACAAAATCAACACTAGAAAGCAAACAATCTTTGCTTTGAGGAAACTCTAGAAAGAAGATGACATGCAATTACCATGGACGAATATCACTTCCATTTGACCACAATATGTTCTCTCGTAAAGCCAAACCAGTGTAAAGGAACAACAACCATGCCTGACAAAGCATACACTTGGCATTAAATCACAGAAAATAAAAAGGAACTTGGATTAGATGCAATAAATGAACTAAATCCCTGAGAACAAATCAACAACCTAAGGAAAAACATGTATAATACCTGGTACAGCTGAACTGGAAATGCAGGCAAGCATCCTTTCCAGATCCAAGATCTTAAAATAAGCAAAGTTAATGGGAAGAGAAGAAACAGAAAGGCAGTCCTATCCTGTTGAAGGAAATAGTAGTTAGTAAGTAGAAATACTTAAATTTCAAATATCCCCACGTTTTTTCCCTTCAAAAAGCAATAAAGAAACCATGAATCCAGGAAATGCTACTACTAAAATTTGAAGTGTAAATATAAAGTGGTAAGCGGTGACTGAAATGTAAAATCCACCTGCATGTGCATATCGGGGTAATGACATGCGATTGTGAAATTGAAGAACATATCGAATGCCAAGCAAAACACAATCAAATAACTTCTTTAAAAAAGAAAAAGAAAAAAAAAAAGAATTCAAGAGCATGATGCTTACTCTGTAGCTGTTATATTCCTCTTTAACTTTCAACTGCACGTCTTTGCGAGATGCACGCACATTTATTGGTCCCAGAAACGCCTTCAAAAATTTTCCTGTCATCCCCAATTACAAATTCATAACATCAGGAACTTCAAATTACTTCATTCAAAGTGCCAAAAAAGAGAAAAGAAAAGAAAAAGAAATTACAATACCCTGATATTTGGCAGGAAGAAAAGCAACGGCGTCTCCATCGGTTACAAAGCATCTGGCTCTCTCTAAATCCTCTTCGAGCTGTTTCAAATCCAAAATTTAATGAATTTTATTAAAAGATGAAACAATAAAAAGGAAGGTGCAAGCAATGTAGGGAGTTTCTTTTAACCTTGTCGGCGAGCTTGGGATCCAAAAGCTTTTGAGAGAGTAGGGAAGTGATCAAGGAACGGAGGCGGCGAGTAGAGGATTCGAGGGAATTAGCTCTTTGACAAAGGGATTGCTCCTCATTGGATAGCCTCCATAAAAGCGAAGCGCCTGATTCTTGCAACTCCCTCGCTTGCTCCAGCACTTCCCCTACTTCTTCTTCCACGTTACTCGCCGATTCCTCCACCTTCTCCATTTTTAAAAAACTTATTTTCTTCTCAGATTTTCAATGTAAAAGAACAAATACATACATATATATATACACACACACGAATAAATAGTTGGATGCTTTGCTCACTACTATACTATGATATCACTCCCCACTTCTCTGTTTTTTTTCCTTTAAGCTTTTATTGCTGAAGACGAAAGAAAAAAGAAGAAGATAAATTATGATAGATAATAAATCTCTTAATCTCATATTGTTAAAATATGCTATATTAACTCCCTCAACTCTTTAAATATTTGGAATTCGTCTTTATATTTTTATTTTTTTTAAATTTTATCTTTCAATTTTTTTAATTTAAAAAAAAATTCTAATCTACCAATTACACTATTTGAAGCTTCAACTTACAACTGAATTAATAAGTATTCTTACACCAACTAATTCAACTAAATAAATAAATAATAATTTTGAAACTGAAAATACATGTTTAAAAAATTTTAAATTATTAATTTATAATAAAAAATTCAAATTTTATAATAATTTTCTATTGGGTTAAACCATTATTTAGGTTCTCAACTTAACTATTCTTATATTAGAGTTTAATTTTTTTTTTTAAGTTAGACCTTGAATTTAGTAATTGTTTCCATACAGGAACCTATACTAGACAACTATTTACACGTAGGGGTGAGAAATTTTGATTTGACTCAAAAAACTCAATAAAAAATTCAAATTTCGAATTAAATAATTCGAGTTATTTGGATCAACTTTATTTAACTCGAATATGAATTACACAATTCAACTTATCCGAATAAGAAAAGGCAAAACTATGTCATTTTGATAAATGATTACCTTTTCAAAAGTTAAAAGTCAAAATCATTAAGTTACAATGTAAAACTACGTCATTTTAATAAATGTTTACCCATTAAGTTAACCATTATATTGTTTATGTAGTTAAATAATTTTGTACTTCATCTACTAGTTAAGTAACCGGTCCATATAAACACAATATTGAGTATAAATAATAGAATTTGTTAACTCAAATCGACTTGACTCGAAACTTTTCAACTTGATTCGATTCAATACGAAAAAATTTCAAATTGAAATCGGTTATTACAATAGGATTCATCAACTCGACTAACTCAAAATTTTTTGACTCGATTTGACCCGATCAAATACTCACCCCTAGTTTCCACATTAGGGCTTGAACACTTTTTTGCCCAAGTTAATCCCTAAACTTGGCAATTATTATTATATTGGTGCTTGAACTTGACAATTGTTCCCACATTGGGGTCTATACTATGCAACAATTCCCACAACAGGGCTTGAACTTTTTTGGGTCAAATTAATCTTTGAACTTAGTAAATTTTTTTTCCATATTGAGGCGTGAACTTAACAATTATTCTCATATTGGGGCATGAACTTAAACAAAAAAAAAAATTTAACCACAACATGGGAACAACTGTCAAATTTAATGCCTAATTTAGACAAAATAAAATTCAAATCCCATAAACAAATTCATGATTTAAATTAAAAAAAGAAAAGTTTAGACCAAAAAATAATTTAACCCTTTCTATATGGTTGAATCATTGTTCACTAATAGTGGCGTCCAGTGCTTTCGTTGTCTTTTCGGAAACATAGCCTCCTGAGAGTGGGGGCCTTTTTTTCTATGAACGGTATTGTTAGACCGATCACGTAAATCCAATATGAAACATTATACGAGAAAAGGATGAAAGTATACTAAATTATAGAATATTTTTCTAATATATCAAAATTTATATATGATCTTATAAATATAATGTAAACATAATATTTTAATGTTCGACATCGTACATATAATTTTTTTTTGTATTTATTAATTTATAGATGATAATTTGTTGACATGAATTTAAATTTGGACCATCTCTTTACTTATTATTGGTAAAAGTATAATTGAGAGAGGGGCAAGGACCACCTAAACTTTCCCAGGTTTTCCAATTGCCAATTCACATTCATATATACAAACAAATGCTTTATTAGGTGTAGATTTTTTTATATATATTCAATTTTGTTATTATTATTAATTTTTGAGTTGGGTAAATGCAATAAATGAAAAGTAGAAACATGTTGAATTTAACTATTATTCATAATAGAATTAAATAAATCGAGTGGATTAGAATAATTGAAATACTGATTTGATAAGAGATATAAAATTAGTTAATTCATAAATCGGTACGAACCAGTTGAATCGGATTAAAAAAATTAATTAGATCGATTGAACCAAAAAATAATTATTTGATTATTTGATAATTGGTGTGGTTCCAAAAATATTGCAGACAATAACCTTATATCCCCACCCAATGCCAACAACCTGCATAAAGTGAGTTTCATTGAGGGATAAAATTGATTTCGTCGAGATGAATGACGAGAAAAGTTACTCAAAGGATGAGATATAGTGGAATCTATATTTAAAACATTGCTGATCTCTAACAATTAATTCTAGAGCCCAAACATTAACTCACAAGTGTGTAGAAATTTTCAAGTTGATAAAGCCCATTTAAATTAACACCCAAAGACCCAATAGTTCCACGTAACAACACTGCCGTCTTCTATCTGGGTTTCCTAAAACCCTTAAAATCAAATTGGGGAAGGACAGAGAAAAGAAGACTTTGGGGAAGAAAGTTAAGCTTTGAATACCCAGAAACAGAGTGGAGAAGATGTGGTTAGCGGGGTTGGTGAAGAACAACATAAAGGGAGGGAATGGCGGCGTTGGGAGTCTACTGGTTCGATACATGTCGAGAACTAGGGCAGTAAATGTGAGAAAGATCAATCCAAAAGTACCCATTCCGGAAGCTAAATCCATCGCCAGTTCCCTTTATGACCTCATCAAGCAACGTGGCCCTCTCACCGTTCCCAACACTTGGACTCTTGCCCAGGTCTTCTTATTATTGATTGTAAATTTTTTTGTGATTATCATTTTTAAAAAATGCCGATCGCCGTCACTAATTTGCATTGTTTCTCCTTTATTCTCATTTGTTTCTGAATACGTTAGTAAAATTTTTTAGCTTTTCCTTCAATTTCATCTTGCATTTGTTGACTTGTTCTTACAGTATTGTCTTGTAGGTTTTGTTTATGAACTTAAAATCTGTTTTTTAAACTATCATTTCATTTATTGATATGTCAAAAATTTATAGAATTATGTCTGTACAATTCCATAGGGTTCTGAATTAAAGAGGCAAAAGAAAAAAAAACTTTAATTTGTTAAAAATGGATTATCAAAGCTTGATTAGATCACTGCATTCATTTTCTCAATATCTCTTTGCCATTTAGTTGCATTTTGTTTCCGATGAATCTAAATGAATTACCATAGTATTTTTTACACCTATTACTAATAAAGATGTAATTTTCCTTTTTCTTTTTAGCTCTAATTTGCATTCTGTTCTATCGATCAAATGGGTTATGTCTGAACCTTTTAGCATGAATATACTGGTAAAAACAGTGAGAGCTCTTTAGATAGTCAATATCCATTAATGCCTTGTACATGCTGAAAAGGCTTACTATATGTGCTCCACAATGCCAAGCAACACACACCAACTCTGCAATTAGACATGTATCATGATGCAGTACTACCTATATTATAAGTAGTTGTCGTCATTTGGATGTCAAGCTGTAGTTGATGGTTTCTACTTAGGCGTTTGTTCTGCTGGTTTACTCAGATTCTGCATTGCATGGCATTTTTTTTGTCAACTTCAATGTTGGTGTATTTATACTACATTCTTGTTTCTAACTTTGGTGCTTTTTTCATTCAAATGAAAGGAAGCTGGAATTGGTGGATTAAACAGCAAAACACACATGAAGATAATGCTCAAATGGATGAGGGGAAGAAAATTGTTAAAGTTGTTCTGCAACCAAGTTGGGTCCAACAAGAAATTTTTGCACTGTACGCTGCCGGAAGAACCTCGAACTGAACAATTAGAAAGCCTTCCAGAGCCTGTACTGCAAACCAAGAAGAAGCCTTCTGCTAAGAGAAAGAAGAAAACTAAAAAATGATTTATAATGGTTCTTTTGCATGCAATCAACTTTGCTGCTATACAAAGATCCTGTAGGAATTCAAGTCTTACGTTTTGGGTGAATGCCTCTATCGTATTTTATTATCTGCTCCTTTACCTTACTTAGGCATTTATTTTGCAGG
The DNA here is from genome assembly GCA_005393395.2 of Gossypium australe. NCBI lineage: Eukaryota > Viridiplantae > Streptophyta > Magnoliopsida > Malvales > Malvaceae > Gossypium > Gossypium australe. The sequence continues at coordinate 3,894,556 of CM016625.1, forward strand.
TTCCTTCTTCCTTTTTCTCATTAGAATCTTCTGAACACAAGCGTGATGAGTTTTAATCGGATCTGATGGACTGAAAGATGTTAAAGCATGTTTACGTGGTTAATAATGTTTATGTGCCTGCTGACTGTTATTTGATATTGGGTTGCCTATGTTGTCTTTAAACATGAACTGGATTTTATGACAGGTTTGTAGCTGGAGGTTTTAGACAACAATTTGATCAGACAACATGCTGAAATTTGTGTTGTGTTGTTAAGAAGGATACTAAGAATCTCAAGTAGGAATTTGTTATCAAGTTTGGTTGATTTGTGAAGATATTTGTATTCCAACACTTGATGATGCTCAATTAGAGTGCAAGAAACGATGTTGAAGTTAATACATAATTATATTGACCTTAATTCCCACGGTTGTCTGCGTTTAGTTCAATGGTCTAAATGGCAATTTTTATTTTCTTTTAGGGGCCGGGGTGTTGAAGAGAACTGGTCAGTTGAATCAGGAATAGATATTCGGAAATAATTAGAATTGTCTTGAGCTAGTAAGAAATCAAAGTTAAGAACTGGGAAAATTTGTTCAAAAAGAGTGATTGTTTAATTTTTATTTTTTAATAACAAAATTTTGGATGTTTTTATGTTGTTTGAGTTCATTTTTTGTATTTTATTTGTAAATATGTCATTGGATTGAAGTGAAAGCTGGAAGTTGAATTGATTTTGATTTTCATTGCAATTCCTAAAAAGGGTCAATTTATTTGCAACAACTCCAAAGCAGTAAAACATGATTTTCCATCTCTAAATCGAGCTCTTTGGCCAACTTTATTTTTTTATCAGTATATCTTTAAACCATTTTCTCATACATATTTTTCACGATAATTTGCTTTTTGGATTCAATTACTTTTAAATGACTTGCAGCATAAATATACTGTATATATGTATATAGAAAGGCAACATGTGCATACAGATCTTAATATGCTACAAAGATCACTCAAATGTGCATCAAGTTCTTTTAGAAGGGGAAGGATTCTGCAACAACTGGTGCTAGAGTTTGTTGGCAATTGATCTGTTCACCAAAGGCAAAAGGAGGCTTGGGATTGAGAAATCTGGTTGACTGGGATAAGACTTGTATATTACATAAAATCAGAGCCATTCTTGTTGGAGAAGGCTCCCTTTGAATTTCATCACTCAGAGTATATGTTTTGAAGGGAAGGAGCCACTGAGATGCTACTTGCCATTCCATAAGCAATTGATTTGGAGGAGATTTCTTAAGCTAAAGGAAATTGTTGCTAGGTCGTCAGTTGGTGATATCATCACTTCAAAGATTTTAGAGGACATTAGAATCAAGAATAGCAAAGTTTCTTGGCACAAACTGGTTTGCTTCACCTTACAAATCCTAAACACTACATTACTGCTTGGTTGGTTGTGTTAAATCGGCTTCCAACTAAAGATAAAGACTTATTTCTCAAGGGCTCAACGACGATGCAACATGTTTGTTTTGCGACAAGTATGATGAAACAAAGGATCATATCTTTTTTGAATGTAGCTAATCTAAAAAGATCTTAGAGATGGTTTTGCAATTTTGGTTAAGTTGTTGGATCTTGAAGTCAATAACTGGCGTGGGTATTTTTACAGTTGAATGATAAGTCTCTTACGGTTGCTATACCCAATTTGTTTGGAATGCTGGAGAGAGAGAGGGGAAGGGGGGGGGGGGGCGTTAATAGAGTTGTGCCAAATAAAACATTTAGGCCCGCTGTAACACCCTATACCCGGTCCGACTATATAGACTTGATATATGACTATTACATTTGGTGCCAAAGCGATTTTGGCTAAATATTCTATAATTCATTATTCATACATTGCGTTTTAACTTATTTAACTAAAAAAATCATTAATATAAATATCCGAGGTTATTAATGGATGTTTGTTTGCGTTTAGAAATGATTTAAAAATTTGTTTTTCCTCAAAATAGGGGCAAAATATCTATACCGCTAAACAAAAACGATACCAAAACAGCTCTCTGTTTCTAAAAAAAATTGATTTTTAGATCAATGTATCGATACCTTTTTCCTCAAGTATCAATACCTTGAGTTATGGTGACACAAAAACAGTTTGAAAAAATTATTAAAAAGCCCCCTGCACTAATTCAAAGCATTCAAACACTTCCAAGCCAATTCAATTACCCTCAAACTCATTAAAATTCATCACAAAATCTATATAATAACATCATACATGCATGCATATGTTAAGCTATTATAAATTACTTTCAAAAGCTAATAAAATATACCATTAGATCACCAAAATAAAAAGGTTTCCAAAGTTTGCATTTTAGTCCATCTAACATTCACCTATACCAAAAACCTATGTACATGTCATACTAACCCCGAATTTCATACATACAATCTTGCCTCCTGGAATGGTGATGAGATGGGATGCACACGACCTCGATATTAGCCCAAATGGATCTACTTCACCTACGTGTTAGAGAATTAACGCGGTAAGTCTGTGAAGACTTAGTAATTACTTCAAGATTTTTAAAATCTACCGTTATTAATAATATAAAATAAAATTTTATCCATTTTATAGACATATAATTTTCATCAAATTAGTCCCTAAAGTTTAATATATTTTTCTTAAAAATCACACTTAGCATTACTTACCGTAACCCATTAATTGATAATAGCTGAAGTACGACACTGTAGCCCAATGTAGACTAGCTAAACACTTAGGATATACGGAAATAAATCGACAATGCATTACACATATTACTAAGCACGAAGTGCAAATAACGATAAGCACCAAAGTGCATATTTTACAACGATAAGCACCGAAGTGCGAAATAATACGATAAACGCGCTAATTTTCCTTAATGGCATGCCATCAATATCCCAATAGTTCGGGACTTGTCTATATGGGCTTTTCTTATTATTAAATCTTTTTATTCATTCACTTGACAAAAAATAATATAACTTTGTATTTTTTACAATTCAGTCCTTATCACAGTAATAACACTAAAACTTGTAAATTCTCTTCATTTTTACCACATAAAACACTATAATATTTTACATCACTTCATTTAAACTCGAGTTCCATATATTCATAATATCATAACATATTTTAATTTCTTTCAATTTAGCTCTTTTTCATTATCACAACAATACATTATAATGGTACACTAAAGTCAAAATTCATAACATTTACATTACTTACCCATACTAATTACTTATTATGATATCATTAATTTAGTAATTAAACTACTTATTTAACATAACTTAAACAAAATTACTATTTGAAGTACTTACAACCAAAATTTAGATGATGAGTTTTTCATTCTCTTCTATTCCTTGGCCACCTCTTTTCCTTTCCCTTCACTTTTGTCCTCAAAATTCTTCTCTTTTTCTTCAATTTCATAACAACATATGACATTTATAAGTTAAAACTAAAAATCAAATAACTTTTCTATGCTAGATTATGAAAATAAACATGTATGTTATGAGAATTTCCATCATACTTACCTTAACTTTTTGAAAACCCAAAACCTTAACCCATGTGTTTTTCTCTTTTAGCCCATCTATGTAAGTTCCCTCATGAAATAAAGTTACTCACTAGTCTTTTTTTTAACTTTTACTAAGGAAATTTCAAAAAAAAAAAAAGAAAGTTTAGAGCTTGGATGGTTCAACAATGGAGGAAGGACATAAAAGGAAATAAAAGAAAAGTTAGATGGATTTGGGGGAAGCTGAGTGACGGTTGGTGTGTTGGGAAAAGACTGATGTCTTTCATCTTTTCTCCACTTTTCTACACATTTCCACTAAAAATGTCTCACGTTTTTTTATTAAATGGTCAATTTGCTAATAAGTCCTCAAGCCGTCCATCTTTAAACGTTTATCCATATATATCTCCCATTTTATCCCAACTCATCTTTTATAATTCCTAGGATGACTTATACTTCATTTTGGTTAAATTTCTTTTTAATCCTTCCTTTCTTTCTACTACCACTATATATCTCCTAACTTTCTAAATTCCTACTTCCACCACAACAATTCTTATACTATTTCAATTTAGTCTAAGCTTCTATTTAAATCTTTTCTATCTCAAAAATATTTTCTAATCTCCTATCGGGTCTAGATATTTCTTAATTTAATACTAAATTTCAAAATTTCTCCACTATTTCCTAGCCCGATCCTTCACTGTACTTAACTCCAAGTTAAAATGTGGTCGTTACACCTATTTTCTAGGCTTGAACTTGAAAAATGAGCTTAAAATTTTACCCAAGTCTAGTTGAGATAAAAAAATAAAACCCGAGCTCGGCCCAACCTGCCCGTATTAAAATTTTTTATATTATTATTTTATATAAAAAAAATTTGAAAAATATAATACATTAAACAAATTAAAATAAATGTTTTTCAACAAATGAAAAAAAAATTGACAAATGAAATAAATGTTTTTCAACAAGATAATTGAGTTTTCTGAGAAAATAATAAGAACACGATGAAAGATGGTAGAAAGGAAATAGAATATAATTCAATTATCGATAAAAAAAAGTAAATCACATTTTTTTTATTTAATGCATTCATTTTATATGAGTTTAGCATCACGATTTCTAATTTATTTTTATATAATATCTAAAATTATCCATAACTCTTTCCAATCATTAAATAAAAGGATACTGCGTTTTAGCGCACTCGAACACACTATCTCCTTATATTAAAATATTAAAAAAGTATAACTTTTTCCAAGTCCCTCTCTTTAAATAGTTGATTTTTTTTCGATTATGACATATGGTGATTCATGATCGAGTCACGGGACAAATAAGGCCAAAATTTAACACCGTTAGTCAAAAACATCATATTGATAATCAATATCAAAATAAGCTTTTTCAAAGTAGAAGTATTGTACTAAAAGATTTGATAAATTTCAGGACCAACTATACTATTATCCCTACAGATATTTTGACTGTTCTCCGAAGATTTGATAAATTGATGACAGAGACGATGATATATAAGAACACCTTACTAAATATCTGTACCATATATATATATATATATGCACACACATAAAATACATGTATAATTGTCAACGTGATCTATTTGCATGAGTCATGCTTACGAGAGTATAGTTTTGGTTTAATGGAATTAAGGATAGAAAGATTCAATATACATTAGATTACAATATACTTATTTATATATATTTATGAAAAATTTATGTAAAAAATAATGAGGTTGAGATTTAAATGATAAAGTTAAAAGTTTAAATCTTTAATTGTATATCTATATATTATTATTGTGTTTATAACTTAAATCTTTAAATTTATATGATATTATTTAAATTATTGGTTAAATTAATTTTACGAGTCAATTGAGTATTAATTTAATTAGAAAAATAATAAAATATTTTTTTACAATTAAATTAATATATTATTTGAGAGAGCTTTAATTTTTTTAATAGTACATATTGTATACCTTATTATTAATTAATTAATTTTAAATTATATTTATTATTTTTAAAGACATGTCTATATTTTAAATACTTAATTTTGATAAAATAAAATTTTAGTTGTTAAAATAAAATTTTTAAACACGGCGGGGATATTTTTAGCAATAAAAAGGAAGCGCAAGCCGCCGCCACCGTGGCCTTACAACTGTTATAAAAGGTTATTATCGCTGCGATTTTGGTGGAGAAGAAACAAACAAGTTACAGATTAAAAAAAAAAAAAAAACCAGTGGAGATTTTCTCTTTGGTCTTTGGGCTTTCTACACTCAGATTTATTATTGGAAATAAAAGGGTAAGCTTCTTCTTCTTGTTCTTTTGCTTAAACCATCCATTCATAGTTCATATGTCTGTATGTTGAATCCCCACACGAATTATCCATTGTTTCACTTTGTAACCCAAAACCATAAACTTCATGTTCTCCACCCATCATCATTCCTTTTTCTGAATGTCAAAATGGAAACTAAATTAATTCATCCATCCATGGATGCGCTCACCTGGAATCTGGGTTTTGGATTCTGATGGAGCACCATCTAACACAAGATTTGTTCCCTTTTTTGTTTCTTTTGTCTTTTCATCGGGGAATAGAATACTGAGTTTGTATTTGTTCTATGGTGGATTAGTTAGACCAATGGATTCCCAGACCAAAACAGAGAATTGCCTTGGATGGGCTGCTACAGATCCAACTGGTGTTCTATCACCATACAAATTCAGTCGCAGGTGCGTTTGGATCCATTTTTTTTTCTTTTACCAATTCCACCGCACCATTCATTCATTTGACTATCTTCAATACCATCTTTTTTCTTGTTGCTGGTAAACTGTATTCAGGCCTCTAGGAAGTGATGATGTTTCCATAAAAATTACTCATTGCGGAGTTTGTTATGCTGATGTTATTTGGTCGAGGAATATGTTAGGAAATTCAATATATCCTTTGGTGCCTGGGTATGATTTTTCTTTCATTGTGAATTTATGAATGCTTTCTTAAACTTGATCTTATACTGATTTGGTTATTATAATTTCCTTCTGTATCAGTCATGAGATTGCTGGTATAGTGAAGGAGGTCGGTTCCAATGTTCAACGCATCAAGGTCGGTGATCATGTCGGAGTGGGAACTTATGTCAACTCATGTAGAAATTGCGAGTACTGCAATGATGGCGTTGAAGTTCAATGTGTAAAAGGGCCGGTTTTCACTTTTAATCATATTGATGTCGATGGAACAGTCACAAAAGGCGGATATTCTAGCCATATTGTTGTCCACGAAAGGTAAGCATTTCTTGATGCATAAACCATATGGCCTCTTAACCCTTGCAAAACCCTTGTGTGATAGCTTTTAAGGATAGTACTTGCAATGTATACCCTTGTAATTTGGAGGCTTTTGCACCTTTACATGATAGTGAAGTTGAAACTTAAATGTAATCATCTTATAATTGCGAAGTAAAAGATGCTATAAAACCAATGCTGGATTTGATGGTGTATGATAGTTTGGTTTTTTCTTCTTTTTTTTTTTTTTTTTCCTGCAATTTTAATGTTTCAACAGATACTGCTTCACAATACCAAACAACTATCCATTGGCTTCAGCAGCACCTCTGCTTTGTGCTGGGATCACTGTTTATACACCAATGATGCGCTATAACATGAACCAACCTGGCAAATCTTTAGGGGTAATCGGGCTCGGCGGTCTTGGTCACATGGCAGTGAAGTTTGGGAAGGCTTTTGGTTTGTCAGTAACAGTTCTTAGCACGAGCACCTCTAAGAAAGAGGAAGCTCTGAGTCTGCTCGGTGCAGACAATTTTGTTGTCACATCTGACCAAGAGCAGGTGAAGGTAAAGACCTTAAGGAATCTCAGCGTCTTAGAAGCTAATATTTATAATAATTCTGATCATTGACCTTGTTCTGGAGCTGATGTTTTCGGTGCAGGGCCTATCAAAATCATTGGACTTTATAATCGACACTGCATCTGGTGATCATCCATTTGATCCCTACTTGTCTCTCCTCAAGACTGCTGGTGTTTATGCCCTCGTTGGGTTCCCAAGTGAAATCAAATTTAGCCCTGCAAGCCTTAATCTGGGTACGTAACAGTATTCAAACCTGATCAAAGTGTAAACTAAGTTGCTTGAAAATGACCATTTGGCTTGGCAGGTATGAAAACATTCGCAGGAAGTGTAACAGGGGGAACTAAAATGATTCAAGAAATGATAAGTTTTTGTGCTGCTCGTAAAATATACCCACAGATTGAGGTAATCCCTATCCAATACGCCAATGAAGCTCTTGAAAGGCTGGTAAAGAAAGATGTTAAGTACCGATTTGTGATCGACATCGAGAACACCCTGAAATGAGATCATGCCAAGAGAAAATGAATTTGTTTTCTACAATAAATAGCTTTTAGTTCCGCCTATTGAAGAACATACGGTGAACGCACATGTACCATGACTAGCATAAATCTTGGATGGTGGGCAATGCACTTATTATACAAATATTAAGGGATATTTGTTGAAGTTTTAGACCTTTTCCTTTCCGTTCTTTCTTGCTCTTTGTAGTAGTCTTTTTGGTGGTAATAATTCGTAAAATAAGTTGATTTACTTTCTCAATGTATCGTCTTTCTTGTTACAGTTTGTTTAATTACAATTATAAAAAACTATAAAATAATCTCTTAATTAGACTATGAAATTATTAACGAAAAAATAAATTGAAAGATTTTAAAATTTGCATAATAATAATTTTAATTCTTACCGTTTATATATTATGCCCAATTTAATCTAAATTCTAAAAAAATTAATTTTTAACTTTTACATATTGTATAATTTAGTTATTTCTCTTTGTAGATCATTAATAACATTGAGAATTAATTTTAAAAGAATAAAAAATTATAAAAAGAATATTATTTTAGATTTTTGAGAGTTCACTTTTGGTTTTTTTTTTCTTTTATATTTGGTTGGAAGGATACGATATATAATGTTGAAGCTTAGTTTTTTAAAAATCTAAAGTGACCATTATACCGATTTTAAAAACAAACATATTTGATAAAAAAATTATGTAATTTACCCACCAAGCTGAAGATATTATGCTTTTATTAAACCAACAAGCTAGGAAATAGAATTGTAAACTTCACCCATTTCATTTAGAACTAAAGATCAAACAGCAAGTCAAAATTTTCCAAAATAACAAATAAAGATAAACATCCTTCTACTCAGCAGCTGTAATCCAAATACAGAGGTAAAACAACAAAAAAACATGGTACCAAAGAAATTACTATGACATAAAAATAACATGGCACCCATAACTATGACTTGAGATAACAATCATTCCTCTTCGGCGATCCTGCCCTTTTCGCTAACATAGATACCGTCGAGAAACTTTCTAATATCCTTGTTCTTCACATGGCATTTCTGTTCAATAATGAAAGGTCAGTCAGGTCATGAAACATACACATTGGTGAAATGTTGGCATAAGGTGGGCAAGAAGAATGTTTAAACACACCTGGTTTATCAGAGCTGCTGAACGAGACACGAGTTCAATATCATTACCATCCAAAACGACCTCATCCTTAACCTTCTCGGATCGAGTAATGGAAACCCCTTCCAACATATCCACCTTACGCACCTGATGTTTTTCAACAAGAGAATGGAGCAATATAAATATAATGTTAAAGAAATATCAGAAACATCTTGACCTTCTTAAATAACAACAGGCATACAAATCAAGAGTGAACATTGCTGCTTTTAACCCCTAAACAAGAACAATTTGGTTGAAAACACAATACCTGACAATTTCTATACATCACTAAATCAAAATCGTTCGAGTTTTCTTAGCAAGTTCTATACTAAAATTAAAGCAAAAACAATACCTTTTTAGTTCATTTGTTTTAGAATAAGAATGTTCTATATAAGTTATATTAAGCATCCAAAATGATAAGTTTCTAGTGGAATTCATGGGAATTTGTCATTTTTCAACAATTTTCTAAACTATTATACAACACCATACACAAGCAGAAACTTTAAACCCTAATACCGAAGCACCATCCAACAATCATTTAACAAATGGAGATCAGATGTTCATACTGTAACAAAAAAAGTACATTCCTTAAATCAAATGGAAAAAAAAAAGATGAAACGAGTCGGTAACAGTCAGAGTTAGATTCACTAAAAATATGCAGCAAAAGATATGAAACAAAGCAAGGAACGAGATAAAGATGGGGGACCTTCTTCTCGCCAAGGAAGTTACGGATCTCGATGGACTTGTTGCCGCTAGTGATAGAGGCGTTGATCGGAAAGTGAGCGTAGACGAACCTCATCTTGTACCGGTAACCTTTGGTGACACCGGTGATGAGATTCTCGATGTGGCTGAGGGCGGTACGGATGGCGGCGCTGGTCTTCCTGGTACCGAACCAGGCCTCGATCCTGAGCTTACGCTTGCCGGTCTCCTCGTCCTTGGTGAGGTGGAAATCGAGGTTGAGGTGCTTGAAGTTACGAGTAAGCTTACCCCTGGGACCTTCAACCTCGATCATTTTAGCCTTCACTTTGATATTGACCCCATCGGGGATATCCATGGTCTCTGATGAGAGTATGGTCTTCATTTTCTCTTGCTCTCTGTTTTCCTTTCTCGACTCTCTCTTGGGCGGCTTCGAGGGGAGGAAGAACCGAATGCTCTGTAACCCTTACCTAACCTAAATGCCTCCCTATAGATACGCACGTCTAGTTGGAGTCCTGAATCTAGGGTTTTGGTTGGGCTTCTCCTTGGGCTTAAAAATAAAACGAAAATGGACCTCGATATAGTGAAATGTTAATTAATAATTAATATTACTTTTTTAGGCCATCAATATATATTTAATCAAACGAATTATGATTTATACTTTAAATTGGTGTGTAAATTTTATAATATTGTAATTGATTTCGTAAAGTACCAATATTATTATTATATCAATTAGGTCATTTTATCAACTTAACATCAGTTTGGACATTAATTGTTCACTCAAATATGGTATACAATGTATTTAAAATACATGATTAAAATTTAAACAAGTTTATACTTAAACAATTTAGATATAACATGTTAAAAAAATATGATTTTATTAAAGTTTAAAAGGGTTTTTTCTACTAGATTTTTAACAAGTAAAATTGCACATATGATAAATATAAATGTGTTTAAAACTTCGTCAATATAAATTAGGCTGGGTCAGATTCTATCTAAAATTTGACACTTAAACTGATAGTTTAACTAACAAAAAATTTTATTAATATAATACTAATACTTTAAGGATTCAATTAAAAATTTCAAAGTACTATAACTGATTTCGAATATTAACTATTTATTAATTTAAAAAAATCTAATTTCGAATAAAAATGACTGGTAATAAATATATACAAATGCAGCATTTAAACTTTTCTCTCCCAATATCAAGTGTGTTGCAATTATTTTAATTAAAACTCTCAGCTATTTATTTTCCCTAAAACTTAATGAATTTTAAAACCTAAATTTTTAATGGATCCTTGAATATAAGTTTATGGATGATAATAAGTCGATGGAAGACGAGAATTTTGTACTATCAATGGGAAATAGCATGCATAATGCATTATTAAATTATGAACAATGTCAAAAGACACTAACATCCAATCTCCCCACCGGCAGGGACTTTCCCATTACAAAATGATATATGCCAATTCAGAAGTTACATGTCCAAGGAGTAAAAGAGAATACTGATATTCAGCAAGAGAGAAAAATAAGTAAAACCACGAAGGCATTAAACAGGATGATGATCATCATGAACTCCATTAGCTTTTTGGTGACCTCTGACTGGGTGAATTCGTTCTATCGTATCACCATTTTCAGCTGGATTTTCCACAACCGTCATATCGATAAAAAGAAATTAAACAGTGGAAGAGATGCTGCCCACAAGCCGATTTAAAATGATCCTAAGTTGAGCTGGTAGTTGTAACCAGATTTTATCTTATATAAAAATCACAAAAGAAAAGGAACAGATAACAGGCTACCATGTTTCTGTTTCTGATTGTCTAGCAGAGAGTTACAGAAAATTTAAACTTCACAAGCTATAAGTAGTTCCTAAATGGCTAAGACAAGAAAGAACTGTTGTTTAACTGATTCAATTTTCACTAAGCAATACTGGTGATATAAATTAATTGAATGCCAAGACGAGAAATTTCAGGTAATGATAAAGTTCGTGTAAAAGATGGTACTTTCTATCTTTATTCTTGGCATTGGAACCATCACCTGAAGTTTTGCCTAAATGAAAAGGTTGTTCCAAAGAGTCAGCTACGAGCAATCAAAAAATAAATGCAATCAGACCATTCAAAAAACTAAATAAGTACAGAACTCATATATTTGAAAATAAAAATCATCACAGCATTTCCCAATGCAATATTACAATTGCACCAGAAAAGCGACTTTCCATGAGATTGCAATAATAATCACAGCATTTCTCATCGTTGTTTTGTCAAGTTTTAAATTTATATGAATGAGAATAATCGAACCTGGAAACTAACTCTGACAACGATTGAGGCAAGTGCACCTATCGAACAGTAGTATAGCTTAGGCAAGATTGGATTGTCAAACCTAAAGGAACTAAAAATACTAATACTAACTTTCTTTTTATTATCTAGCCTAAAATAAGTGAAATTGTTATCTAATCTAAATTTAACTAACTACTAAGCTAAAGACTCAAGACAAAAAGAACGAATTGAGAAAATACTGTTGGGAAAACTCAGTTGATTACGACGATACCTTAGGAAGAATCCACTTAAACTTCACTTGTTATCTAACACTGAACCAGACGATTTCTTCACTTGACTTGATCCGAAAGATTCCCTAAGTTATATTAAACCCTCTCTCGAGACGAATAATGTCTAACCCTAGGTTGATTAATTGAAATCTCTTTCTAATTAAAACCCTTAGAATCGCATTAACTCGATCTATGGACTCCCACATTAGGTTTCACCCTAATCCAGCAAAATCTCGTCACCCTATCTCTAGGCGCGCGATCAACTCCGCTTAATTATGCTAGATTTACTCTTAAGCAGGGACTTTTGCTCCTCCACCTAAGCACATCCAACTTGAATCAATATCCCGGAAATATTAACACAAGGATTAAGCACACATAATTAAGAACAAATCAAGTATTTATCATATAGTTCACAAAACAATAACAAGATTCGTCTTAAGTTTCATCCCCTTCAGGTATCTGAAGGGTTTAGTTCATAACAATAAAAGAAAACATCTCAGAAGAAAATATAAAACAAAACATAAGAAATCCTTAAAACTCCCTGAAGGAATTGAAGGAAAGATCCGCCGTCTTGAGTAGAATTTCGGCTTCTTGAGATGGATCAACTGGCTATCTTCGAGTGATTCTCACAAATCTGACCGTTTCGGCTTGGCTCCTTGGCCTAGCTCACCGCCCCCTTTCAGGTTGCACTTTAGGGGGTTTATATAGGCTCTTGGAATGTGTTTCTTTGGCCCTAAGTATCTTTTTCTGATTAAAATTTCTCTTTGCCACGACAGGGACACGGCCATGTCACACGCCCGTGTGAATGGTCTTTAAGCCGTGTTTGGATTTCTTCAATAAGGCACGGCCGTACGAATCGGGATCAGGCCGTGTTCTAGTTGCTCAATGAGGCAAGGCCGTGTGGGTTTAAGTCCAGACCGTGTCGAGTTCCTCTTTAGCCTAATTTGGTTCGTTTTAGGCCCATTTTTCGTTCTTTCCATCCTTGGGTGCTTTCCTGAGTATAAGACATGAAAAGAAAGGATTAAAGGCACCTTTTTACATGAATCAAGGAATAAATCATCCGAAAATATGCTAAACGTGGGATTAAAATATGTTACTTTTACGGTTTATCACATACCCCCACACTTAAGCTTTTGCTTGTCCTCAAGCAAAATTCTCAACTCACAATTAAAACGAACTTTCCATGATTCATAATTCCTATCAACAATGTATCATCATAATTTATAGATAATTTATACATGGATGATCTAACTCGAAGAGTCCTAAAGATTCAAACAATATAAGTCATACATTTGTATTCACGAAAACGTAGGTGTTTCCCCTTACTTGAATAATTACCCTTAATTCAAAACCTACAAGGACTGAAATCCTCACAAAAGATTCACTCAAATCACTCGAAGTGTTTAAGGTTCAGGAAAAGAGCACTCAAAAGTCGAACCTAAAAAGTTAATCTCATAGGCTTGCCTAAAAATCAGATCTCCACCACTGTAAAATGAGATGATAAACAGATCAAAAGGTCTTTAACAGGGTTGTAACGGGACTAGGGTTAAAGACCGACCTGACAAGTTACCTATCTAATGATAAGTAACTACATCAACTGAAAAGTAATAACCCTAATACTACAAGCTTTTCTTTTGATAAACAGACTTTTAACTGTATATGCTCACTTTTCATATTACTAATACTAAATATACTTCGAATTTTTTTTTAAGAACAAATCAAGTAATAAAAGATAAATTTAACTACTGAAATAATATAATTAGGTAACTAATCAAATCAAATCTCGATATAAGGGTAGTCAAAAGGAATGGTGATAACAAATACAAAGGGTTTTGGGGTAATATTAGTGGGCGAGTCAATAAAAAGGGTTGTTAGGATCAACGGGGTTCACTAGGGGTTAATTATGAAGGTGGGCTTTTTAGTGGAGTGAGTGGGTTAAAACCTAGGTGCCTTTATCACTCGGTATATCAAATCATAGGTGTGGTCTCAACATGTATAATCGAGGCAAGTTCTAGAATAACAATTCAATGTTGACACACTCATAATCAATAAAGTGAGCATGAAAAAGAATATATGCTCTATAAGGCTCAAAATGTCACAAAAATTATGGGTGTTTTTGACATCAACCTCATAAATTTTAAATTTCAAGGTAACATTCAGATTCAGGTAGACAACCTATTCAAAAAAATTTTATTCTGAAAAATAGACTTATCATGCTTCATTCTCTAATATTCTTCTAATTTAATCATCAATACACAATTAACTATGGCTTACTCAGAAACACGTCAATAAAGATCATAATTCATTAGAAATTTCATCCTAATTAGTAATATGAGAAAATTACTTAAGAACAGAATATAATTTAGGGATTTGAGAATAATGAAAAAAGTTTGGCACTTTTATCCTCAGAGATTGAGAATAATGCAAAAATTTAGGCACTTTTACCCCCCACACTTAAGATGTACATTGCCCTCAATGTACAAAGATAGATAATAATAGTTATTAGATAATCAACAGAGAGGGGAAAAAGTGACACTTCCTGAATTATGGATGGATTCCTTGGAGGATGTGGAGAATACGTTGGAGGTGTCGTCTTTTATTGTGGCAGTTACTAACGAGCTCTGTGCTAGATGAAAAAATTGGGGAGCTCGTGAAGAATTGGCCAGGATTTATTAAGACACATTTAAAATAAACTAAATATATAATTAAGGACAAGAAAACTAAAGAGAAGGAAAATAGAAAGTAAAATAAAATTAAAAGAAAATATGGATGGACCGAGGAGTCCTTATTGTTGGTGGTTCGCGAGGTGGGTGTGACCTCTAAGGCTGCGGAGGTGCTAGCGGTGGCGGAAGTGGCGTGGCTATGGTCGCGGTCGTGGTGATTTCCTAGCAGCCTTTTGAACCTGACACTAAGAAACTAAAATAAATTAAACTAGATTAAGCATAAGATTGTCAAAGGGAAGGAAATTAAAGCAAAAGAGAAAAGAAAAATAGAAACTAAATGGTCTCAAAAACCCTTGGCTTGTTGTTTGGGTGAAGCGGCCGGCATGAACTTATGTATAGGGGTCTCCCTTGAGGAGACTATGCTTGCTTTCTTCCGCTTCTTCGTCATGGCTTTAGTGTGGCTCAAGAGTTATAGAGACTTGTTATGGAGAGAGGAATCTGAGAAAAGGGAATAAGAAAAGAGGGGGAAAGTAGATGAGAAGAATGTAGAGGGGGTTAGTATTTAAATAGAGGTTCAATTCTGGTACTTCCCCACGCCCGTGGACCGAGGGCGTGTTGTTTCACACGGCCGCCTTGCACGGCCGTGTGTCTAAGCGTGTTGATTTTCAATGCCCGTTTTTCAGCCAACCACGCCCGTTTATGATAAGTCAGTGTCGTCTACGGCCGCCTCGCACGGTCGTGGCGCTTTGTCGGTGCCCGTGGTGGGGTGGTTGGTCCGTGATTTCAAAAATTAGTTGGGATTTGATTCGTACCGGATCTGCTATGTCAGTACGGAGATTCTGTACTTTCACACGGTCACGACCACGGTCGTGTGCAAGACCGTGTGGTCTGGAAATCTGCACTTTTGGTTAGTTTACAACTAGGTATTCAGAAAGAAAAGAAGAAAAGAGAATAAATTGAAAGTAGAATGTGAAAATAAATTGTGTTAGTGCTTGGGTTGCCTCCCGAGAAGCACTCGTTTATAGTCTTAAGCTAGACTTTCCTCGTATTTGAAAAATCAGGGAGGTTTAAAGGTTTGAATATCTTCCTTCATGCGTACAATTCTATTTTCTTGATAAAGTTTGAGTCAAGAAATGTTTACCTTAAAAGTGCCGAATATGGGGTTGCTTACCTCGACTGTTTCGTATGGGAAGATATTGTGTACCTCAAGGGGGATTTCTTCGTTTACTTTCAGGTCTGACATGGTGATTCGATGATCTGATTTATCTAATAGTACCTGGTCTCCTATTTTGAAGTGGTTTGATGTTCCTATGAGCTCTTCTGGGGGCTCCTTCGGTTTTTCTTTGTGCGGTTCTGGTTCTTCTTTAAAGTGTGTCTTCCACTCTTCTAATCTGTCGCCCTTAAGGCTTCGCTCCTTGTGTAATTCTTCTGTGTTGGCACGAGGTCCATGATTTGGCTCAGGTTTGTATCCTTGGGGTGTTTCTTGGGGTGAAAGTTGAACAACTTGGTTATCAATTGAATTTGCTTTTTCACCTTCATCAATTGTTGTCCTGGCCGAGTCAAGAGCTTGTAAACTGATCGATTCATCACCTACCTGAAGTATGAGTTCTCTTTTGCTAACATCAATTTTAGTTCGAACAGTTGCTAAAAAGGGTCTTTTTAAAATTAAGGGAATCGAATTATCCTCATCCATATCTAAGACAACAAAATCTACTGGGAAAACGAATTTATCAATTTTTACAAGAACATCTTCGATAATACCCCTAGGAATTCTAACAGTTTTATCAGCTAATTGAATGCTCGTCCTAGTTTGTTTGGGTTTCCCTAGACCTAGTTGTTTAAACATTTTATAAGGCATGACATTTATACTTGCCCCTAAATCAGCTAATGCATTATCAACAGTTAGTCTACCAATTAAACATGGAATTTGTAACATCCTGAATTTTTGGGCCTATGCGTTTAATGGGTGGATATGTTTAATGTGTTAATTTAAGTGTTAGGGGTCCAAATTGGGCTCAGGCTTAGGCAAAGGCCTTGACTAAAATTATCTGTTTGGGCATTATAGGGTTTAAAAGGTAGTATCTATGTTTAAAATACCAAAGTGGGCTTGTGGCCCAATCTTAGGAGGTGACGCCACACAAGGGAGTAAGGGGCCCAAATTTAAGTTTCATGGAGCCCAATTCTTTTAATTTAAGTTAGCTAAATTTTGGGCATTAGGATTAGGTGGAGTGGATGGCAACAAGGCTAAAATTTAGGGGTTTTAATGTTTAAAATATGTGGATAATAAGCAGATAAAGGCTATTATTTAGGAATTTATTTTATGAGGATAATAAGTAGATAAAGGCTAAAATTTAGGGATTTTAATGTTTAAAATATGTGGATAATATGCTGATAAAGGAGGGAGGAGTTAGAGATAATTAAGTCTCTTTTAGATGAGCCAGTAGATTAAGATAAAAGAGAAAAGATAGGATTTGTCTGCAAGGTTACGTAAGTGCCGAAATTTCTATAAATAGGGGGAATATCTCTTCAATTTCGGCATTTGGGGTTTTTCTCTCATTCTTTTCTCTTCTTCTCTGAGTAAAAGCCGAAAACTCCTAAAGTTTCATCTTCTTCTTCATTCTCTGCAAAAGCCGAAATCTCTAAACCTATTCCCTCATCTTCACTTTGATTCAAAAGCCGAAACTACACCTATTCTTCTCCTTAATATTCATTGGCCGAATCTCCCTTAGCCATCTTTTCAATTTTTAGTTCTTTCAAAAGCCGAAAGCGCGATATATCATCTTTCCGGGATTTTTCCTAGAAGCCGAAACTCATAGATCTCTAAGTTATAGAATCGTGTTACATTCGGGATTTCAAGGTAAGAGGATTTGTTTATTCATATATATAAAATCGGGTAGAATACTAACTATGGCCGAATATAGGAGAGGCCCTATTTTCACATCTTTCCGGCTTTTTGAAGCAAAGTGTAGATCGGTTTAGCAAGGGTATCTACATTAATCAGGTGTGTAATACTTTCCCACCATCTAGATCTGATTATTAATGTATGTTAATAAGTTTTATATGTTATGATAAATGCCGAAGTCTCGGTTTAATGATGGAAGCCCAAGAGGGTAAAAGCAAACCACCAGGTTAGTGAGTAATCTGATTAAATGTTATAAGTAAATTGCTTGTATGTGATTGCATGGGTTGGGTTGATGACAGGAGGAAGTTATACGTTATATGTGGAGCGGTTTTTACCGTGATCTGTTGTAGCGGTTAATGCCGTGATCTGTTATAAGGGCTTCGGCCATGATATGTTGATGAGCAGCATGACTGTCATCTTGGCGTGTAGCGGTGTGTGTTGATTGTAGAAATCCCCAATGGTGTGAACGGTTGGTACGGGGGCGTGTAGCGGATGGAAACCTAGGCAAACGGGTTGGGCCTTGCATATTATTTGTTATTTATACGAATGAAATTATTAATCTGCTTTATGGGCCTAAGGCCCAAAATCTAGTGGTGCATGAGGGTTGCACACTGAGTCTCGCGACTCACCCTTTTAATTAACATTTCAGGTGATACTTAGTGTTTCGGACCGGGCTGGAGAGGAACGCAAGGTGGCCATGCAGAAGAATATGAAGATTTGGAAAAAAGACTCCAGTTAATTATTTTTATAATGTATTTTAATTAATGGATTTTAAACTACGATGTAATAAGGCCATGGGCCACTAGTTTATATTTTGTTTTATTATGGGCTTTTATTACTTTTAGTTATTTAAATTTTTATTTTAATTAAACTAAGGCATGTAATTAAGTATGGGTTTTATTTTACAAAGGCATATTCTTTAAAAAGTATATTTGGGCTTTTCTGAAAATACGACATGTTTGACAAAATTTTTCTTAGTGACATACCAGATCCGGTTGTAGTGTTTGGGCCGGGTTTGGGGTGTTACAGAATTGTAAAACTCCCTGGATCTTTTTGCTTCCGCGGTAGTCTATTCTGTAACATTGCTGAGCATACTGCGTTTAATTTTACGTGTTGCTCTTCGTCTAATTTGCCCTTGTTCGTCAAGAGCTGTTTTAAAACTTTCCTCAAATCTGGCATCTGAAAAATAGCTTCAAGAATAGGTAAGTTAATATGTAATTTCTTTAAAAGTTTAAGAAACTTACCGAACTATTCCTCTGTATCTTCTCTCTTCATCGCTTCGGGATAAGGTATGCGAGGTTGGTACTACTTGATTACCGGTTTTGGCTTTTCTTGTGTTACCTCTACTTTACCTTCTTTTACCTCGTTTCCTTGTATTGAATTGGGTTCATCCAACCCTATACTATCATGAGCTGTGATGGCTTGGATTTGCTCCTTTGGGTTAATCTCAATGTTGCTTAGTAGACGCCCTTGCTGTCGTTCGGACATTAACTTTGCAAGTTGTCCAACTGACTTAGTAAGTTCCCCAACTTGGCTCTTGATCTCTTCAATCGATGTTCGTTGGTTTGTTTCAGTGTTTTGGAAATGGTTTTCTGTGGCTTCCATGAATTTTGTCAGCATCTCTTCAAGGTCCGGCTTCTTTTCCTGTGGATAGGACTGATTTTGGAAATTTTGAGGAGGTTGTTATCTTTGATTTCCTTGATTTCCTTGACTTCCCCATGAAAATTTGGGTGATTCTTCCAACCTGGATTATAAGTATTACTATAAGGGTTATTATTAGATCTGAAATTATTACCTATATAGTTTATCTGTTCGCTTTCTGTGCCTAGTTGGTAGGGTGGGTACTTAAGATTCGCCACAGTTCCACTTGCGTCGCACTGCATTAATGGATGTACCTGCGAAGAACACAAACTATCAAGCTTTTTATTCATCATCTCTACCTGTGTTGATAGCATGGTTACTGCGTCTAGGTTGAAAACTCCGGCTGATTTTGTTGGTTTTGTCCTAGTGACCTGCCCCTGATAATTATTCAGTGATATCTCTTTAATAAACTTTTAGGTTGCTTCAGGAGTTCTATTGTTCAGGGTTCCACCGGCGGCTGAATCAATTAGTTGCCTCGTTGAGGGGTTTACACCATTATAAAAAGTTTGGACTTGAAGCCATAAGGGTAAACCATGGTTCGGACACCTTCTCAAGAGATCTTTGTATCTCTCCCATGCGTCGTATAATGTCTCTAAATCTATCTGCACAAAAGAAGAGATATCATTCCGTAATTTGGCCGTTTTGGCCGGTGGGAAATATTTTAATAAACAATTCTCGGTCATTTGATCGCATGTAGTGATTGACCCTCGTGGTAACGAGTTTAACCACAGTTTGGCTTTATTCTTTAATGAAAAGGGAAATAACCGAAGACGTTTGGCATCATCAGAAACGCCATTTATTTTGAAGGTATCACAGAACTCTAAAAAATTAGCTATATGAGTGTTTGGGTCTTCGTCCTGCAAACCATCAAATTGAATAATTGTTGAATCATTTGTATAGTGTTAGGTTTTAATTCAAAATTATTAGCAGCTATAGCAGGCCTAACAATACTCGATTCTGCTCCTGTTAAATGAGGTTTAGCATAATCATACATAGTACGCGGAGCATTGTTTTCTGCCACATCTTGTGGTGGTGGATTATTCTCGTCCATCCCTTTAGTAGGATTGGATCTGTTTTCGCGCTCTTCTTTTGTGTAATTTAGGGCTCGCTTAATTTCTCTGCGATTCCTGCAAGCGATAGCTTCAATATCACTATCGTATAGTAGTAGTCCTTTCGGGTTCCTTCTAGTCATAAACTAGAGGTACCTGTTGAGAAAAGAAAGAAAGAAAATTTAGCAAAATCAAAATTTAATCTAAAAATAAAAAATAAAATGCGGAAAATAAAAAAAATAATGGCTAAAGTAATAAAAATAGAGCTTTCTTAATATTTTAGCTTCCCGGCAACGGTGCCAAAAACTTGATCGTTGTTTTGTTGAGTTTTAAATTTATATGAATGAGAATGATCGAACTGGAAACTAACTCTGACAACGATTGAGGCAAGTGCACCTATCGAACAATAGTATAGCTTAGGCAAGACCGGATTGTCGAACCCAAAGGAACTAAAAGTACTAATATTAACTTTCTTTTTATTATCTAGCCTAAAATAAGTGAAGTTGTTATCTAATCTAAATTTAACTAACTACTAAGTTAAAGACTCAAGACAAAAAGAACGAATTGGGGAAATACTGTTGGGAAAACTCAGTTGATTACGACGATACCCTAGGAAGAATCCACCTAGACTTCACTTGTTATCTAACACTGAACCAGACGATTTCTTCACTTGACTTGATCCGTAAGATTCCCTAAGTTACATTAAACCCTCTCTCGAGGCGAATAACGTCTAACCCTAGGTTGATTAATTGAAATCTCTTTTTAATTAAAACCCCTAGAATCGCATTAACTCGATCTATGGACTCCCATATTAGGTTTCACCCTAATCCGGCAAAATCTCGTCACCCTATCTCTAGGCGCGCGATCAACTCTTAAGTAGGGATTTTTGCTCCTCCACCTAAGCACATCCAACTTGAATCAATATCCCAGAAATATTAACACAAGGATTAAGCACACATAATTAAGAACAAATCAAGTATTTATCATATAGTTCAAAAAATAATAACAAGATTCGTCTTAGGTTTCATCCCCTTCAAGTATCTGAAGGGTTTAGTTCATAACAATAAAAGAAAACATCTCAGAAGAAAAGATAAAACAAAACATAAGAAATTCCTAAAACTCCCTGAAGGAATTGAAGGAAAGATCTGCCGTCTTGAGTAGAATTCCGGCTTCTTGAGATGGATCAACTGGCTATCTTCGAGTGATTCCCACAAATCTGACCTTTTCGGCTTGGCTCCTTGGCCTAGCTCACCGCCCCCTTTCAGGTTGCACTTTAGGGGGTTTATATAGGCTCTTGGAATGTGTTTCTTTGGCCCTAAGTATCATTTTCCGATTAAAATTTCTCTTTGCCACGACAGGGAAACGGCCATGTCACACGCCCGTGTGAATGGTCTTTAAGCCGTGTTTGGATTTCTTTAATGAGGCATGGCCGTGCGAATCGGGATCAGGCCGTGTTCTAGTTGCTCAATGAGGCACGGCCGTGTGGGTTTAAGTCCAGGCCGTGTCGATCTCCTCTTTGGCCTAATTTGGTTCGTTTTAAGCCTGTTTCTCGTTTTTTCCATCATTGGGTGCTTTCCTGAGTATAAAACATGAAAAGAAAGGATTAAAAGCACCTTTTTACATGAATCAAGGAATAAATCATCCGAAAATATGTTAAATGTGGGATTAAAATATGTTACTTTTACGGTTTATCAATTTCCTTGCAGGCAATCTGATCCACCTTTGTGAAAGGTATTGAGAAGTCATTAAGGGTGATATTCTAACAAGAGAAGGTTTGTCAACGACCTAATATATTTATTACCAGTCACCCAATTAATACTATTATGTCTTAATTTACAACAAATCATTGAAGATACTAGCATCAAGAGAGAGATCTATAACAAGTAAAAAACAACTAATCAAACTCGAAACAAGGTAAGATAGTTACAGGTATGCTAGAAATCCCATAATGAAGTGATGCTGCAGTCCCAGCTCGACCAATCGACATTTGAGGCATTGCAGGGAGTTTTCCATAAGGGTTTGTAATAGATGGGTTGTACTGCAGCAGCACTCTTTATAGCAGACCTGTCAAACACATTTTTCATAAAGCAATGCATTTTTTTTTTTCATTAAATATCTGAAACACATTTCAATCAACTAGTTTCCAACCTTGACATTTGAATACGCAAAAAGCTATCCTCATAGAAATATTGGCATCTGAATCCAAGAATAGAAAAAAAAAAAACTCTTATCCGGATTTTTAATAATCAAATGATAGTCTACTACTCAATCAATCATGGGCTCAGAAGTGAACAATTAGCTTGAATTCTCGATTTAATAAAAGAAAGAAAAAAAAATGCAATTCAGCATCCCTGCAGCAGCATATGATGAAAATGTACAGAAATAGAGATCGAAGTTGAAGGCTAAAGTGTTGGTGTTTTGACAGAAAAACAAAAGAGAAAAGAAGCAAAGAAACGGATGCAAAGAGAACTGAAAAATTGAAAACCTCAAAAACTGATTTCATATTCAATTTCATTAAGATAAAGACATGTTACATGACAGTTTCCTAATACATAACTGCTCCCACTAATTACTTAACTAAAACATAGCTTAAATTACACACAAAATGCAGTTGACATATCAGCTATTACATCACATTGGACAACATTCAAATCAGCAACTTATCCTACTAACTTTAAATACAAATTACATAAGAACTAAAGCTAGTTACACATGAACAAAATGTTGCTGCTGTACTGATTGAGCTTCAATGCTTCTCTGCTGTTGCATTGCAGGCCAAAGTTCAACATAGAGAAACAAACATAATATCCATCATTCTATAAACAAATTACATGAACAAATGGTCATAAGTATGACAAAAAGGAATAATGATAGTAAAGATTTCACGAGCAACTTGCAGTTGCCGGGCCAAAGGCAGCCGGGTTGTTAGCAGGAGCCAACAGTAGAGGGCTAGAAAACATATTCCCACAAAACCCAGTTGAAGATGTGTTTAAAATGCTTGTTTGGTCAAAGCTACCAGTATTCTGTCCAAATGTAGGGGTCACCTGCCCAATTGCAGGGGTAGAATTGAACAAAGGGGATGCTTGGCTGCTGCTAAAATTTAAACCAGTAGCAAATGCTGGAGTTGTTGAAGGAACAGCAGCAGTACCAAAAATGGATGGTGAAGATGGAAATGAAGGAGTGACAGATGAACTAAAAAGAGATGAACCAGTTCCAAATGTAGGAGTCAAAGATGAAATAAATATTGAAGTTGTTGAGGAAATTGGGTCAAAAAGGGTTGATGATGTTGATTGGGAAGGGTTTGAGGTAGTAGTCGAGGTTGCAAAGCCTACACTGCTGAAGGATGGAGATTTTAGACTAACTGGATTGGTACTTGTGATGGAATGAGGATTTGCAGATGTTTGGCCAAATGTTGGAGAAGAACCACAAGGACTTGTAGGTGCAGTTGACACATCAAAGCAAATCCCTCCAGAAGGCTGAGTGGTTGGCTGCAGTCCAACTGACAGTCAAATTATTACAGCAAGTTAGTCGATAATGAACATGGGAAAGAATAATGAATAACTTCCAGGTTTTCTTAATATTTTACAAAGGTACCTTTATCTCCTAATTGATAATCCTCCCATCTCAGCTCCTCGTGACTTTTATCTTTGTAAACAGGCATAGCTGAAATTGACTCCAACTTCTCAGAAGGCCGTGTACAAATGCTACTATCAGCGTCAATTGTAGGTGTGTAAGAAGCAACTCTACTTCCCCCACGTTGAGCCCCAAAAGTTGACTGTCCAAATGCTGGTGCAGTAGATCGGGGTCCTACATGAGAACTCAAAGAATTTTAAATAATATATATATGTATACGTATACGAACTCCCTTGACCTTAAATCATGTAAGGCCCATGAAAATATATATTTCTGCTTAACTGTACAAGTAGTTTCGAAGTCTATGATCAAGTAGGCTTGGTTACTCACCAAAAGAACTCTGTGCTCCAATTGTAGTTGTTCCAAAAGGACTACTGGCAAATGCTGGTGTTGATTGGCCAAAAGCAGGGCTTGACCCAGAGCTTAATGAAGGAGTAGAAGATGATCCAAAAGTAGGAGTGTTGGAAACGCCAAAAGCAGAACTTGACACTCCAAAAACAGGAGTCTTGGAAGTGCCAAAAGCAGAATTTGATGCTCCAAAAGCGTGAGTGAGAGGAGTGCCAAAAGCTGGTGTTGATTGGCCAAAAGCAGGGCTAGACCCAGAGCTTAATGAAGGAGTAGAAGATGATCCAAAAGTAGGAGTGTCGGAAACGCCAAAAGCAGAACTTGACACTCCAAAAACAGGAGTCTTGGAAGTGCCAAAAGCAGAATTTGATGCTCCAAAAGCATGAGTGAGAGAAGTGCCAAAAGCTGGTGCGCTTGATGCTCCAAATGTGCCTACTGTTCCAAATACCGGGGAATTAGACACACCAAATGCAGTTCCAGTGCTCCCAAATGCTGAACTTCCAGTTGAACCGAAGGCAGGAGTGCTTGTGACACCGAAAGCAGGAGTGCTTGCAGCACCGAAGGCAGAAGTACTGGAACCGAATGCAGACTGGGAAATGGTATCGGGGAACCAAATGCAGGCTGTGATTCCAAAAGGACTTGATTGAGTGGGAGTAGACCCAAAGCCAAATGCCGGCTTCTGACCAAAAACAGAAGATCCTATCCAAAAAAAAAAAAAAAAGAGTCGTCGATTTAAAACCAAGGAAAAGACTGGTTGCCCAAGAATAAATGGATAGAAAGTCAAGACAAGCATACAATTAAAAAAAGAGAAGGCTACCAAAACCTAGCAACTTCAACAATAGTAGAAGTAGAAGAAGAACAATTACCACCAAAAGATGCTGATGAACTGCCAAAAGCAGGAGAAGAAGAAGATCCAAAAGCAGGCATAGAACTTCCAAAAGCCGGAGATGAAGAGGTACCGAAGGCTGTGGTTGACAAAAAGGGAGAAGACGACTGGGCTGCACCAAACACTTCAGTAGAAGAACCCCCAAATATAGAACTCCCTGTTTGGGAAGCAAAAGGGGGTTGGACTACCAAAGGAAGGTTTAGGTGCAAACTGATTGCTACTTGCATTGTTGGTCTCCCCAAAAACAGACTGGGATGCAAATGGGCTGTTTGATGATTGCCCACAAGTTGTTTTAAGAGTTTCCAATAGTTAATTTAATTTTCCAAAAAATTCAGCAATGATAAAAAATTTATTCTCAAGAAAGGACAACATGCAATATGTATGTTAAAGATAACAAAAATCTGAAACACGAATGAAAATATTTCAAGCATATATATCAGAAAAAAAAGGAAGAAAAAAACTATTGTAACTAATAGCATATCAAGAAGGTAAACTATTATAACTAATAACACTTACCACAGAACAAAGAATTATCAGGATACACTTTTTCTGCGACCAAATACAAAGCAAGCAAAAAAGTACTAAAAAAATTATTAACTTTAAAAGGATACTGCCATACTGGTAAACACTCAAAAAAGAAGAAGAAGAAGATAGCTATAATTCATTGGTATCAAGGCATGCAACTTATGAAAGCTTTTTGAAGACTGAAGTCAGTCTTCGATATAAAATACCAATCAGAAACTCGGAATTTCATAATGCCTATATACAAGTAATAGCACCAACCGCAAGCTAAGTTTCTAACAGGACTGGAAGCAATTATGCATTCATGGAACCGAATCAAAATATGATTTCCAGTTAAGTGTAAGAAAAAGACTTACGGCTAGTTGCACCAAACATCTTCGTTGAAGTAGTTGTTCTCGCACCACAACTCCTTGATCTCAAACTGGGGCGGAAAACAAAAATGAAACCGAAAGTAAATTAAACAAACGAGGAAACTAAAAAGAAAGTAACAATGCGAAATAAAATAAAACGACGTAAACGTGATGCCATGAACCAAACTTAGTGTCCATTTTGTGATTTATTTGCGCACCAAACAAGCAATTACTCAGTGGCGATTGAAGCCTTTTTCCTTCCGATGCATTTACTTAAAAACTTTAAAAAAAAAGTTACGCAAAGAGAAAAAGAAACCATCGAATATTTCAGCCTAGCTATTACATGTACTTGAAATTTTGACGCCTAAAAAAGAAGAAAGAACTAGCAAGTGCTATAGAGCAGCGAAGCAGTGGGAGTGCCAGAGAAAAATAAAATAAAGAGATGAGAGTTCGAACCTTTTCGGACCGATCTGAATCGGGAGGGGGAGAAATAATGGAAGCTTACTGAGTCGGAAAAATTCAAATTCGTAAAAGGTGGAAGAGAGAAAGACCTCCTGATGCAGAAAAAAGAGTCCCAAACAGTAACGGTAGCACAAAATGGAGCGAACGGACGGCTTTTTAGGGTCGGGTGAGATCCGCGTAGCGTTGTTTTAAAGTCCGGAATGAATTATAATAGTGTTTTCCTTCTGGATTGTAATAGCGTGGCGTTGTTTTAAAGTCCGGAATGAATTATAATAGATCCTAGAAGCGTAATGTTTTCCTTCTGGGTCGTAATAGCGTTGCGTTATTTTGCAGACTTAACAATAGTAATTGCAAGACTTAAATTTTAAGGGTAAATTCCAACTTTAGTCACTGAACTATGAGAAATTTTTTATTTTCATCACATAACTAAAAAAGGTTACAATTTAGCCACTAATGTTTCAAAATTATTTTTTGGTCACCCGACTATTAAGTGACACATTTTTAGTTGGTATAATAATTATTTTAGATATCAATTTTTATACTTTATGTCATATTGACCTTGATTATATATAAAATGAAAAAATTAAAATTCTTTTTTTTCAATTTAGAAATTTATAAAAAATAAATAAAAGTAGATAAAAATTTCAAAAATAGATAAAGTGAGAAAATTGAGGGAAAATTCACTAACTTTCAAAATTTCAATATAATTGAAGTAGTATTTTGTTTTAGGATTCTAAAAACATCAAATTTACAAGAAAAAGGATTAAATTAACTTACCAATCAAACTTTAAATCTTAAACCCTAATTTCTCCTTCTTTTTCTTTCTCCCTCTTTCTTTCTTTCCCTTCTCTGTTTCGTTTCTTTCCTTTATCTCTTTTTCTATCTTTATTTTCTTTATTTCTTTTATTTACTTTACTTTAATTATAATAATAATATAATAATATAATAATATAATAATATAATATAATAACATAATATTATTTACTTAAATAATAAGTAAATAATTAATTAATATATGTATTTTATTTTACCAAATTTCATCATATATACCATACACTTGTCACTTATAGCTTAATTGCTAATTTAGTCCCTTCACTTTTCTTTAATCTATAATTCAAATTTTACCCTATTTGCAATTTAGTCCATATACCTAATTATTCTTAATTCAATCAATTCACCTATCCAAAACCTATTAACCACATAACTAACTTCATAAATATTTTTAATAAATATTTACGAGTCCGTTTTACGAAAACTGAGACCCGAAAATACACTTTCTAATAACTATAAATTTCGGATTGTTACATATTTTAATTAAATAGACAATGCATCCAATTTTTCTTCAATAAAATTAGTCACTAAAAACTATGGTAAGTTTTCTTTTTGGTTACTTAACTAAAAAAAATACAATTTGGTCATTGAACTATTCAAAAAAATTCATTTAAGTCATTGAGTTGTTAAAATCGATGCTTTACAGCATTCTCCATTTGCACTCTTTACACCAATCGAAAGTTCTTTTCCCTCTTCACTTCTATAATTCAATTTTTTTTTATGAAACAATTTTGGACATCACGAATTTACGAACCAAAATTTAAATAACTTTTTTCTCTCATCTTCGACATTGACCATCAGATCGACTTGGATCTGAGATATATTTTTCTACTCATCGATAGATATTGATTTACTGTACTGATTAATCGTTGATTGAGAATCATTGGTAAAACTTAAAAAAAAAAATTTAACAACTCAGTGACTTAAATAAATTTTTTTGAATAGTTTAATGCCTTAAATGAAAACTTTTGAATAATTTAGTGACGAAATTATAACTTTT
The DNA here is from genome assembly GCA_005393395.2 of Gossypium australe. Lineage (NCBI taxonomy): Eukaryota > Viridiplantae > Streptophyta > Magnoliopsida > Malvales > Malvaceae > Gossypium > Gossypium australe. Next base: position 3,923,044 of record CM016625.1, read on the forward strand.
TTTAATTAAGTGACCAAAACTTACCCATAATCACTAAACTAATTGTGCTGTTTACCCATATATTATATATGTGTGTCAAACAGTATTTTAACGGCCAGACAAGCAATTGGTTAGGAAGTTAATAATCCAGTGACTAAAAAGATAATTTTAGAATAGTTTAGTAATATTTTATTTTTTAAAGTTAAATGATTAAAATGAAAATTTGATAATAAATTAATGAATAATTCACCCAAGTAATTAATATAAGAAAGGGTAGAATAATCGGCATATCCTATAGTATGTCTATTTATGGTTTTTTTTAAACTAGAGGCATACAGCGAATAAAACCAAAAAAAAAGAAAACAGAAAGAAGAAGAAGAAGAAGATCAAGAAAGAATGGGTTTTGTGTGATTGTGTGTGTGTTTGTTTGATTTCTTAATTTCTCAGAAGGCAATTTATGAAAAGCTGGACTTGCTTAAATGTAGCTTTCGGGCTTATATTTCAACCTTTTGTGAACTATTTATATATTTGTAAAATGCAATTGCAGATAATCTCTGAGTTGACATTTTGTTTTAGTTATTGCGTCGATATAAACAACTGGCCTGCAATTTTAAGACCAGGTTTTGCAGTTTTCTTTGTTGTCGACTAGTGGTATATCAAATGTACCCGTGGCCGTGCCTTTATAAGCAACCTGAATCTCGGCGACTCAAAGGTACGATAAAAAGGAAGAAATTAACTATGGCATCAGGAGCTTCCACCGATGCTGATGAATTGGGCTGTAGAATGAAGCCGTCGTCTAGAGGACGCCGTAGATTCGTGGGAATTAGGCAAAGACCATCAGGGAGGTGGGTGGCTGAGATCAAAGACTCTTTGCAAAAAGTCAGGCTTTGGCTTGGAACATTTGATACCCCCAAGGAAGCAGCTCGAGCTTACGACGATGCTGCTCGGGCGTTGCGTGGGGCTAATGCCCGTACCAACTTCAAACTACCTGGTCCTCAGTTGGCTTCTAGCTCGTCTACCAACCGTTTAATCTTTGACAATCTTCAGCCTTTCTCATCTGAGAAAGACTGTGGGAGTGATGCTGTTGGGCTTCTTGTTGGTGCACTTTCCAAGTTGCTTGATGCTGGTAAAGGGAATGGAGTCATTTCAACTGCTAATTCTGCTGGTTTGCAACTTAGCGTTGCTTCTGACCTTCCTCTCAGCAACAAGAACTTATGCCTAGAATCAGGAAACATGAACCTTGTTCAGGGTTCTAGCAAGCCTGACCTTGCCATAAATCATGATCAAGCATGTGATGGTCAATCGGCAGTTGGTCAAATTGGGGTTCAATGGCATCAACTCCAAAGTCAACCGACATCTATGGCAAGCTCTAAGTGGTCCAATGAACTGTCATTTGAAGCATTATGGGATTCACAGATGACCCTTTCCCCTCTGAATGGCTTGTTTAATATCTCTACTTCGATCACTGCTACATCAACATCAAGATCTAGAGGACACCAAAGATGGGTGGCTGAGATTGATGACTCTTTGCAAAAAGTTGGGCTTTGGCTTGGAACTTTTGATACTGCTGAGGAGGCAGCTCCAGCATACGACGAGACTGCTCGGATATTGCATGGAGCTAATGCCCACACCAACTTCGAGCTGCCTCAGTCAGCTTCAAATTCGTCTGTGAATCGCGTCTCGTTTGATAACATTCGAGTTAAAATTTATTTTATGCAAAATATTAATTAAATTACATTTTAGATTTCTAAAATTTTTATTTAATATAATTTTGAAATTTTATTTTTTATATAGTCACGAGACTTGCACCCTGAATCGACAATCGCCAAACTTTCCAATAAACGTGTTAGGGGTTCTGATGATTACATGAACAAGAAAAAACTTAAAGCTATCAAAGTAAGTCTTTAATTTTATCATTATTTTATGTTTTGTGATTTTTTTAACCATATCAACAATTGTTCATCTTCGTGTCCTCTAACTATATATATTATCGGAAAATTATTTTCTTCTTTTTTGCAGAAAACTTGTAGGGACAATGCGTACAAGTATTGGCATATTGACGCTGGGTTTTGGTCTCAAGCTATTGGGTGTGCTGCAAGACCAAGACCACGTGTTTCACCTTCGACCAGCAATTCACACTGCCATTCAGATGCAGCGAGCTGCACTCCTTATGTTCCTACTGTTTCCCAACAGGGGTCGTCGACGACACAACAATTTCCTGAAGAAGTGCAAACATTGAAGTCTAATGTTTCCAACATCATGACGCAGATGGAGCAAATGAATCAGACACTTTGTAACATTCAGCGGATGTTGGAACCCATGATGCAGTTACAACAGCGGTCCCAACGGCAGTTCCAGTTTGTCGGTGGCGGAGGCAGTCATGTAGGAGCCGGTGGTGGCAAAGAGAATAGCCCTCCTCAGCGGTGCACTTATGATCCATCCCATTTCCTATTATAATATGAATGTTTGAATATTTTATTTTAAAATGCCATTTTCTGTAATTTAAATGCTTTGCTATTTTGTGTAATTAAAATGTTTTGTTTTTATAATATTAATTAATTTCTTTTGGTTTGATTATTTCATTTTTGGGATTTGCTTGTCTGATCTTTCTCTCTCTAGAATTTTATCTTAAGGATTTTAGGCCTTGGTTCAAGAACTATGAATCAAGAATATACTTTTCAGAAGGTGGTTGTGAAGACACAAATTAGATTTTTTGTTATAAGAAATTATTGTTGTTTGATAGTTTGTAGAATCCATACTATTGTATGTACTTTGCATGCCTTTGTCCATTCAATAAGATTGAAATGAATGAAATATTCATCATTAACATTTTAAATGACCATTTTTTATAAAAATAGTTAAATTATTTTTTTTATAAAAATACTGATAACATTAAAGTTTTAAATATGATAATTTACGCGATAATTCTGTACATTCATACTATATATCTTTTAAAATTTTAATAATTCTTTTTATATTTTTATTCAAACACGTGGGCTATCACGCATGTTGCGTCTTATTTAAATGGGATAAATATCAAATTTATACACGAGCTTTCATTTAACGTGTAATTTTGATAAATAAACTTTAATTTGGTACAATTATACACATGAAACTTGAATTGTGATTCATATTTGTACATGAAATTTTGATTTTGATTCAATTATACACATTTAAAGAAATGAATACATACATTATTTCCATATTGGATTAATATATTTATTTGTGTATGCAATATATCAATGTAATTATAAAATGGTGTTAATTTAATAATATTGTTAGTAATTTGTGAAAATTGAATCAAATTAAAATTTTATGTATAAAATCACACAAAATCAAAGTTCATATATGACATTGCACATTAAATAAAAGTTCATGTTAAGTTTTGATGTTTTCCCCTATTTAAATTGAATTAAAATATTGCCTTAACTTGATTCGAGGTGTAGCAAACTCTAATGATTGAGTTGCTATCACCCTCAACCGAGTCATCAACTCATTAGGAGGTTCAAAGAGTGTCCTTTCATAATTAAAATAAATAATATTATTCGAGAGTATTTTAATATTTTCACTTTATAAAAAAACTAATAAAAATATGCATAGCGTGAGATTTGAACCCACACCAATTATATTAGTAAAATCTTTAATTTACCACTCAGTTAAAGTTTTACTTTATTATTTTTATATATTTTAATTTTATTATGCACATTTTAATACCTCTATCAGTTGTATATCTATACTTACTATTAATAAAACCGTTGATTGAGTTGTTGTCACCTTCAACCAGTTCACCAACTCGTTAGAAAGTTACGAGAATGTCATTTCGTAATTAAAATAAGTAATATTATTTGAGGGTATTTTAGTCTTTTCACTTTATAAAAAACCAATAAAATTATGATTAATTAGTTTCAATTCATACATTTCATTAGTTATTTTTTATCATATTTGCTCTTTTGACACAATATCTAGAATTAGGCATAGCCCCTCCCAAACCCATAAATAGGAGGACAATGCGTTTTAACGCACTTGAACCCATATTCTCCTGCATTGACAACAATGTCTATTCCAATCGAGTTAAGACTCAATCGATTATTATATGTTATTTTTAAACACATTTATCTTTTTAACTCAATAAGATTTTTAGTTTGAAATAAATGAGGTGAAACGTTAAGTGGTAATTAAAAATGGTAAAATAATTGGAAAGAATATAAATTGCGTAGCTAACCCATTAATCTTATCTAATATTCTGTCGTCCACAAGTATATAGCAAATAAAATTATAATATACAAACTAAAAAACAAATCACAAAAAACAAATAAATCATTAAAAAGGGAAACCATAGTCACTACCTATGGTGTGATTAACACCTAAAAGATAAAGTGATTAAGAAAAAATAGGTTTCCATTCTTTCATTTTTCATGTCTCTAAAATATTTAATATATATAAATATTTACAAATACAGGATCAATGAAATTAAATAAATTTAAAACATAAAAAATTATCAATAATGTCGTAACCATTTTTTTGACAAAAACGGAGATCGAACTTGGGTTTTGAAAATGAATAAAAACGGGAGTCGCCACCGACCTTTTATTAGGTGTGATCGGATCACCTTTGTTTTAATGAAACATTTCGGTTTACTAAACGGGGTCCATGGTCTACGAACATTTGAGAAAATAGGTTCGGGAGTCGGTTACGTGCGAGGAAGGATTAGCACCCTCGCAACGCCCAAAATTGGTACCAAATTGATTGATTAATGTCCCAATGTCGAAAATTTAACAAAATTAGAAATGAATTTAGAAATTTGGGTCTTTTGGAAATGTTTGAGTCTTCTTAGAATATTAAGATTTCCTTGTTTCGGAGGGACCAAATATCACATCCAATACATAGGACACGATAATTTCAATCCTCAAATCCAAGGTCGTCTCTTAATCACTAAGACTCATTTATTAAAATAACAAAAGGTTATTCGATTATTTGGTCAAGCAAGAGAACCGAGACCCAACACATAGGGCACGGTCTCTCGAATTTCCAAATACGGAACATTGCCTCACTTTAGAAAATTTTAGTTTTTAGGGTGAAATTGATGAAAAACTATGTTTTAAAGAAACATTATTTGAAAAACGGAAATAGGGTCATGCGATGAATAATGATGATAATACAAAATATATACAAAATGATAATATAAGTATAATAACGATAATAACAATATGCAATATATACAACATGTAAATATAAACGTGACGATAATAATAATATATTAATAATAGTAGTTAATACGCTATATGTCCAAAATAATATAAATATCGTAATAATAATGAAGAAAACACATAATATGCACAATATACTAATAACAATAATAATAATAAAATAATAAAAATAATAGTAATGCAGAAAATATAACAATAATAATGACAATATAATATAATAATAGTAAATACTATAATAATAATATAATAGTATAGTAATAATGATAATAATAATAATTATAATAATGCAAAAAATATGTACAAGTAATAGTACAATAATGATAGTATAATAATAGTAATAATGGAAAATATAGATTAAAATGATAATAATAATGAAAATAAAGTAATAATAATATTGCACATACATAAAATAATATAAGTGTGAGAATAACAATAATAATATCATAATAATAATATGTACATATATACACGCAGCTACAAATATTAATAGTAGTAATTAATAATAGTAATGATAATAATAATTATTAATATATATATAACTATAAGGATAAAGTGAATAATTATAGAATACTAAGAAGGGGATCAAATTGTATGAAAAATGAGATTTCGGGGTCAATTCAAGAATAAAATAAAAGAAAAGGGCCAGGTTGAAACGCGCGAAGGAGGGGAGGGGCTTCGCGCGCAATAAACCCTTCTGGCCGAAACGCATAACAGCAAGGGGGACTGAATTACAAATGAAATTAAACTTTCAGCCCGAATTTTAAAACAATAAAAAACTGATTAAAAATTATAAAAAATGCGGAAGGGCTAAACATGCAATTAGCCCTTCCGGTCAAAAACACGCGGACCCTAGGGGCAGATTCGGGTCGGGTCACGGGTCGCGCCAAACGGCGCCGTTTTGGGGTTTATGAGCGCCGTCCAAAACGACGTCGTTTTGGAGCGCCTATATAAGCCCCTTTTCCTCTTTTTTTCATTTCGGCTACCACTTTAAAAAAAAAATTTCTCTCTCTCAACTCTCTCCTCAGATGCGCCAAGGGCGATTTCCGGCCGTTCCCTTCCGCCGCCGTGCCGCCGCGTCGGCCACCGCGAGCGGTGGCCGAATAGGGTAATTTCTCTTCTTTTTCTCCTCTTTTTTTTTGTACGTATGTATATATGTATATATATATAAAGAAATCAAAATAATAAAAAAGGGAAGAAATGATTATCAATAAATAAAACGCGAAACCACCTTCGAATATTACGGATCCGTCGTTCTCCTTGTGATTTTTGATCGAAAAATTTTGTTTAGATCTGTCACTATTCTCTCTATATTTGAGACTGTTTCTTTTCTGTATCTTTTTGATTGCCAAAAAAATGCTCCCCTTTTACATCGTGTTTTTCACGGCTTTATAGCCAAATGAAAAGTAAATAAAAATACAATATGCTTTGTTGTTCTTTGTCCTTTCTTACAGGTCGCGGAGACCGTGGGGAGTGGGTGCGGCGCACTTGGTAGTGGAATCTGCACCAGGGGTGATGGGCATGAGAGAGGGGCTTCGGCGCAAGGGTGGCGCGCGTGCCCCCACGCGCACGGCGCTAGGGTTAGGGGACCTTAGGGTTTCCTGGAAACCCTCAAGATATGGGCCCTTTGGGCCTATTCTGTTTTGGGCTTTGTAATTACATTTAGTACTGGGTCATTTATTTTGTAAATGGACTATTCTGGACTATTCTTGTTTTTGTCGGGCCTTGGCTTGGTTTTGGGCCTGGGTTAATGAACCCGGGCCAAAAATTGGTGATTACAGCTGCCCCTCTTTGCTCATTGTCGTGAAACGATAATAGGGCAAAGACAATAGAAGAACCAATTTTGCCCGGTCTTGGCCAAACCTTGACTTGTCAGTCCTCGTCTTCTTTAAACAGCTTCAAACTCGACTGTAACTCGTTGCTTTTGATCTGCTTCACTGTTCCGTTATATCTTCAGGGAGATAACATTTCTTATTCCATTGCTTCTTCAAGGGCACATTAACTAGCGCTTCGATCGGCTTCAATGTGGTTTTACGGAGAAGAGATTTGAGGCTTTGACCTTCTCCACTGGGACTTCTGAACTTTCCAAACTGCTTCCTTGCTATCTTCGGGGACTTCAATCTTCATTCTATTCCACTGCTACTTCAGAAAGATGTGGCCTGTAGCTTCATTTTGCTCTTGCTCAATCTTCTTTGTCCACTGGAACTTCTTTGTCAAATTTGCTTAATGCGACTTCAGTCTTCCTTCTGTAAATACCTCCGCGTGTGCCCCAAGGCTCAACCACACTATCATGAGTTTTTTTTTTTTTTTCAGAAGTTGTAAGCATTTTGGCTTCTTGTAATATGAGCTAATTTTTGCAAGCAGGATTTGAAAGAAAAACAGAAATTAAAAGACCTCAAAGTGTGGCCCGAGGCTCAACTCACTTCTCTCTGATATGAGTTGATATTTTGAGAAGAAATTAAAAGACACCTCAGGGGGTGACCCGAGGCTCAACTCACTTCTCTCTGATATGAGTTGTTATTTTGAAAGGAAATTAAAAGACACCTCAGGGTGTGACCCGAGGCTCAACTCACTTCTTTCTAATATGAGTTGATATTTTGAAAAGAAATTAAAAGACACTTCAAAGAAATTAAAAGACACCTCAAAGAAATTAAAAGACACCTCAGGGTGTGACCCAAGGTTCAACCCACTTCTCTCTGATATGAGTTGTTATTTTGAAAGGAAATTAAAAGACACCTCAGGGTGTGACCCGAGGCTCAACCCACTTCTCTCTGATATGAGTTGATATTTTGTAAAGAAATTAAAAGACACCTCAGGGTGTGACCCGAGGCTCAACTCACTTCTCTCTGATATGAGTTGATATTTTGAAAAGAAATTAAAAGACACCTCAGGGGGTGACCCGAGGCTCAACTCACCTCTCTCTGATATGAGTTGATATTTTGAAAAGAAATTAAAAGACACCTCAGGGAGTGACCCGAGGCTCAACTCACTTCTCTCTGATATGAGTTGATATTTTGAAAAGAAATTAAAAGACACCTCAGGGTGTGACCCGAGGCTCAACTCACTTCTCTCTGATATGAGTTGATATTTGAAACTGGAATCTCAAAATATATCATCTGGTGGAACTCGGATGCCTTCTTTCTCCTTGGTTCGGCGCAACCGTGGTCAAGACTTCTGGTTTTACTGGCGTACCTGTATGTGTCATGCGTGATGATGTCATGATATGCATGCGTTTGTCCTAAATGCCTACATGATCATGCCATGTGTCTTGGGCTTGCTTTTCATGTATCTCTTCTTGTTACTACTCTCCTGATGACCTGCATTCACTGCTTCGACTCTTGACTTTCCTCAGGCTTGATACCCGCCCTCAGGAGTAACAAGTAATTCGTGTTTCTCGTTTTTTTCCTTTTTTTTTGTTCCCTGTTGAAATTTGTCCTTGCTTTGAAGCTCCCGTGTCTACCCAATTCTCCTCCAGGTAATACTCCATATTCTTTTCGTTTAGAGTGTGTAATTTTACTATTCATCTCCAAAATGAAACATAAGAAAAATGCATGAAAATGGCAAAGTAGGCATGAAAGGTGTTCCTCGTATTTATTTCAAAAGCAGCAAGAAAATTGACAAGGAATAACTCGATTAAAACATTATAAAAGGAAACAAGTTTAGTTGTAGTAAATGCTCTAGATATCCGACGTATGAACTTCTCCATGTTTCTTCATCCAAAATCTTTTCGAGCAAGATTTTTCGTGTAGAAGATTCTCGAGCTTCAGAGTTCACTTCAATTCTATGATTTCACCGTTTGACTCCTTTGTTCAACCCATTCCTGCTTTCTCGGATCAGATTGCTTCCTTAGGATGCCCTTTCGGGTTTTCATCCTAAGCCTTCTCCGTTTATCAGGATGCCTTTTCGGTTTTTTTTTTAGGCGTAATATTTCTTCACGGCATCTGAGTTCACCGGGTTTGGTAACTCCTTCCCATCCATTTTAGTGAGGATCAAAGCTCCACCTGAGAAAGCTCTCTTTACGACGTATGGTCCTTCCCAATTCGGTGCCCATTTTCCTCGAAAGTCCTTTTGTATAGGGAGAATCTTCCGCAACACGAGTTCTCCTTCGCGAAATTCCCTTGGACGCACTTTCTTGTTATGGGCTGCGATCATCCTCCTTTGGTACATCTGTCCGTGACAAATTGCCCTCAAGCGTTTTTCTTCAATCAGATTCAGTTGATCATATCGAGCCTGAACCCATTCAGATTCTTCTAGCTTTGACTCCATTAAAATTCGCAGGGAGGGGATTTCCACCTCAATTGGCAGCACAGCTTCCATTCCATAGACTAGAGAGAAAGGAGTTGCCCCCGTAGAGGTACGCACACACGTGCGATACGCGTATAGAGCGAATGGTAGTTTCTCGTGCCAATCTTTATACGTCTCAGTCATCTTCCCAATGATCTTCTTGATATTCTTGTTAGCGGCTTCTACTGCTCCGTTCATCTTTGGACGATAGGGTGAGGAATTATGATGCTTTATTTGAAATTGCTCGCACACTTCCTTCATCATTTTGTTGTTCAGATTCAAAGCATTATCTGAAATAATTCTTTCCGGCAAGCCATATCGGCATATGATCTCCTTTTTTAAGAATCTACACACTGCTGTCCTGTCACATTAGCAAACGAAGCGGCCTCTATCCATTTTGTGAAGTAGTCTATGACCACAAAAATGAATCGATGTCCATTAGAAGCTTTCGGGGAGATTGGTCCTATAACATCCATGCCCCATATAGAAAAGGGCCACGGGGAAGTCATGACATGAAGGGGTGAAGGTGCTGCATGAATTTTATCGCCATAAACTTGACATTTGTGACACTTTCGTGCGTAACTAATGCAATCGCCTTCCATTGTCAACCAGTAATAACCGAGCCTCATAATTTGCCTGGCCATAGTGAAGCCATTGGCGTGCGTTCCACAAACTCCTTCATGGACCTCTTCGAGTATCTTTCTGGCTTCAACAGTATCCACACATCTCAGGAGGACTTGATCCTTCCCTTTTTTGTACAGGATGTCCCTATCGAGAGCGAATCCCGCTGCCAATCTTCTGATCGTTCTTTTGTCGTTCTCATTTACTCGCTCGGGATATCTTTGATTCTTGACATATTCTAAGATATCATGGAACCATGGTTGCCCGTCTGCCTCGTTGTCAATGCTAAAGCAATGCGCAGGGGCCTCGTATATGCTCATCTGGAGAGGCATTATTTCTGTTTCCCGGTTTGCTTTGAACATTGAAGCTAAGGTGGCCAGGGCGTCAGCCAACTGGTTTTCCTCTCGTGGGAAATAATTAAAGGTCACTTCTTCGAATTCTTCAACCAATACCGCGACAAGATCACGATATTTAATCAATTTTGAGTCTCTTACTTCCCAATCTCCACGGATTTGGTAAATCACCAATGCCGAGTCCCCGGAGACTACCAAGACTTTAACGTTCTGCTCGATTGCTGCACGAAGTCCCATGATGCAAGCCTCATATTCTGCTATGTGGTTGGTACAGAAGAAATTTAATCGGGCAGTAAAGGGGTAATGATACCCTTTGGGTGACACTAAGATTGCTCCAACTCCGTGCCCCAATGCATTTGATGCGCCATCAAAACTCATCTTCCATGATTTCTCTTTCGACGATTCACATTCTTCTTCTGTAACGCATATCAAGTCTTCGTCTGGGAAGTCAAATATCAATGGCTCGTACTCCTCAGTTGTCCGAGTTGCTAAGAAATCAGCTATTGCACTCCCTTTAATCGATTTCTGGCTTACGTATACGATGTCATACTCTGATAGTAGGATCTGCCATCGTGCTATTCTTCCTGAGAGTGCAGGCGACTCCATCATGTATTTTATTGGGTCTAGCTTCGAAATCAGCCACGTCGTATGATACAGCACATATTGCCTAAGCCTCCGAGTTGCCCAGACCAGAGCACAACAGAACTTTTCGATTGTCGGATATCTTGTCTCACAGTCCGTGAATTTCTTACTGAGATAATAGATCGCCTGTTCTCTTTTTCCAGACTCATCATGTTGCCCCAAGATGCATCCCATTGAGTTTTCGGACACAGTCAGATATAGTATTAGTGGCCTTCCGGGGGTTGGTGGTACTAGCACCGGAGGGCTAGATAAATACTGCTTTATCTTGTCAAAAGCCTCTTGGCATTCCTTGTCCCATTCTCCAGAATTGTGTTTTCGAAGGAGTCGAAAAATTGGATCACACTGCTTGGTGAGTTGAGCAATGAACCGAGCAATGTAATTCAGCCTCCCTAGAAATCCTCTGACTTCCTTTTGTGTGCGCGGCGGCGGTAGTTCTTGTATGGCCTTTATTTTATCCTGATCAACCTCGATACCTTTCTCGCTGACAATGAATCCCAATAATTTTCCCGAGGTAGCCCCAAAGGTACATTTGGTAGGGTTAAGCTTTAGTTGGAATTTTCTCAGTCTTTCGAACAGCTTCCGGAGGTTCTCAACATGCTCTCTTTCTCCTTGAGATTTGGCGATCATATCGTCGACATAGACTTCTATTTCCTTATGCATCATGTCGTGGAACAGTGTCACCATGGCTCTTTGATATGTTGCCCCGGCATTCTTTAAACCGAACGGCATCACTTTGTAGCAGAATGTCCCCCACATCGTCGTGAACGTAGTTTTCTCCATATCCTTGGGAGCCATCTTGATTTGGTTGTAGCCCGAAAATCCATCCATGAAGGAGAACAACGAATTCTTCGCCGTGTTATCTACCAATGTATCAATGTGTGGCAGCGGGAAATTATCTTTAGGGCTGGCTCGATTCAAATCACGGTAATCCACACACATTCGTACTTTTCCATCTTTCTTCGGTACTGGGACTATATTAGCTACCCATTCTGGATATCTAGAGACTTGCAGGAATCCAGCATCAAATTGTTTCTTTACTTCTTCCTTTATCTTTAAGAGCATTTCTGGCCTCATCCGCCTTAACTTCTGTTGGATAGGCTTGCATTCAGGTTTCAGTGGGAGTCTATGGACCGCTATATCTTCGTTCAAACCTGGCATATCTTGATACGACCATGCGAACACGTCTTTGTATTCATGAAGCAAGGTGATTAGATCATGTTTGGTGTCTTCAGATATGGAGGTCCCGACTTTTACCTCTTGCTTCTTTTCCTCACTTCCTAAATTCACTGTCTCGACCGATTCTTGATAGGGCAAAATCTGTTTATCCTCTTGTTCTATCATTTTCAGTAGGTCTGGGGAAGAGGCATAATCTTCGGTGTCTTCTTCAGCCTCGAATTCTCCTACACAAATAGCCTTCTCGAAGTCGATTTTAGGACTCGTAACAAGATTGTTCATGTCGTTGATATCCGAGCACCTGAAAAGTAAAAAAGAAGACTATAGAGGGACATCGAGGTATCGGGTCCTATAAACGTGACATGATGATATGGGATATATAGGGACAGGTAAAGAAATGAATGTGGAACCGATGAGAATGAAAAAACGCGACAAAATGCATCTTTATTCATGTTTCATTTTAAAAGCTAGATAGACAAAATAAACTCTCACAACATATTCCCCTACAGCTTAGGGGCATACAAAAAGTTAATACTGAGCATTACTCCGGAGGGGATTTGGAAACTACAAGGAGATCCACAGCAGTCCAATTGTTCAAAGTGAATCCTGGAGGACAAGGGCGTATCATCGAAGCATTTCCAATCGCATTATTCCCTTTGCCAATGACATTTATGCTGAAGTCCTGTAGACCCTTTTCTACCCATGACACCATACTCCACGGGTCCTCTTCTCTCTGGAATATAATTCCGGCCGAGGTAAATGTTTTCGACAAAGGCGGATATGTTATGGGTTCCCACTCTAATTCTCGACCTGTGACTCTTGCGATCCTTCTTTCTTGCTCCCTTTGCAATTGTTTCCTTCTTTGTTGCATGTCGGGCTTAAATCCTAAGCCGTATCGAGCCTTGTGGGGTACCGGTTTTAGCGCTCTAGCCATCCCTTGCTGGTATTTCCCCAAGCCTTTCTTTGCTAGGGCTCCTTTTCCAACCGTTAGTTTGATTCCCATCCTGGTATTCTTTGATAACTTGGGCGTGGGAGCTTTACTTCCTTCAGCGACGAAAGTAGCATTGATGAATTCAAAGGAGCGGAAGGAACATTCTACTGTATCTTTGTTCACTTCGATATAGGGTGCATCAGCGGAGATAGACGCGACGATGTCTTCCTCTCCAGCGACTGTGATCAAGCGATCATCCATGATAAACTTCATTTTCTGGTGGAGAGATGAAGGGACTGCCCCAGCAGAATGGATCCAAGGTCTCCCTAAGAGGCAATTGTATGAAGGTGCAATGTCCATGACCTGGAATTCAATATTATATGTGCATGGGCCCACTTCTAGAGGGATCTCTATCTTTCCCATGACCTCTCGTCGCGTCCCATCAAATGCTCTGACCGTGGAATGACAAGGTCTCAAATAAGACATATCCACCGGCATTCTGGATAGTGTTGCTAAAGGCATGACGTTAAGCGCAGACCCGTTATCAATGAGTACACTTGGTACTATGTATCCTTTGCAATAGGCCGTGATATGTAGTGCCTTGACGGAGCCCCTTCCATTTGGTGGTATTTCATCATCGCTGAAGGAGATGAAATTATCTACGTTTAGGTTATTTGCCCACCTATCAAGTTTTTCCACGGGTACATTATTCGGTACATATGCTTGGTTTAACACACTTAATAGAGCGTTTCGGTGTGGTTCTGAGTTTAACAGTAGAGATAACACTGAGATCTTTGCTGGTTGCTTGTTCAATTGCTCCACAATGTTATACTCGCTGTGCTTGATGAACCTCAAAAATTCGTGTGCTTCGTCCTCACTCACGGGCCTTTTAGATTCTTGTCCAGATTGTACTTCAACCTCAGCCTCGGTTTCATGCATCGGCGCTTTCCCCTTTTGACTCACGTTTACGACTTTCTTTTCCGGTTCGACCATCTTGGGAGAATAACACCTTCCGCTACGGGTGAAATGCCCTACTTCGCTAACGCTTCCATTCGTAGCTTCTGGCAGGGTAATGTTGACATCATATTCCCAAGGCACTGCTTTGTCCTCCTTGTAAGGGAACGGAGTTGGCATCTTAATTATCATCTTTGGTTTCGGCTCCTCCCTTTTTGCCTCGTAGTAGATTATCAAAGGTCGGTCGGCACTATAAGGGGGTCCTGATGATCGATCTTCGGATGCACATACATCTTTTTCGATGATCTCTTCCTTTTTATCATAGACCTCAAACTCCTTATTGTTCATCATATCTTGGAGCAATTCTTTAAATTTCTCACAAGATTGGATGCGGTGCCCTATTATGCCATGAAAGACACAAAAACTTTGACCTTCTGTATCTTCCTCCTTGGAACTTTTGTCAAGCGGACCAAGCAAACCCTTTTTCATCATTATTTCCCATATTTTCCCCAATGGCGTCTTTATTTCAGAGACACGACTTTTAGCTCGCCGGCCATCTTCATTTGTCACCACGTTCACGTTCCTTTCAGTATGGTTAGGAAGCGGATTTCTGGCCACCGTACTGATCCCATCAAAACGTAGAATGCCCGCATCAATTAGACTCTGAACCTTTCTTTTAAAGGCTATGCAATTATCCGTGGAATGCCCCCGGTTTCCAGCATGGTACATGCAGCTAGCATTAGGATCGTACCATTTAGGATAGGGAGGTTTCAAAGGTGCTATGTAATGCGGTGCTATTAGTTGTTTCTCTAGCAACTTTGGGCACAGTTTCCCGTATGTCATGGGAATAGGGGCAAACTGAGGTTTTTCGGGGTTGGGTCTCGTTGGCCTCGGTTCATTTCTGGGTTGGCTCGGAGCGATTGTGGTATTTGGTGAGAAGATGGTGAGTGGTCTTTGGGCATCAGCGGTATAGACGGGATAAGGGGGAGGGGTTTGATAATAGAGGTTCTGAGGAGGAAAGTAGAGGTTTGGAGTTGGGCGGAATTGAGGTCGAGGTTGGATAGGGTATGGATTAGGAGTGTAGTGATTCTCGGTCCCTACCATATGGGTTTCTGGCTCCTTCTTCTTAAATGGCCTTTTGGAGCTTTCAGACCCTTCCATTCTCCCGTTCCTGATGCCGTTTTCGATGAGCTCTCCAGATATTACGACATCTGCGAAATCCTTTGTGGCATTCCCCACCAGTTTGTCATAGAATGACGCTCTTAAAGTGTTAATAAAAAGGACTGTGATCTCCGTCTTGGTTAGTGGAGGTTCCACTTGAACCGAGACGTCTCTCCACCTTTGAGCATATTGCCTAAAGGTCTCAGATGGCTTCTTTTCCATCATCTGCAATGTTAGGCGATCAGGCGCTATGTCGGAGACGTGTTTATATTGTTCACAGAATGCTGCAGCTAAGTCATCCCATGATTGGATCTTTTCTTTTCCTAGTTGATTGTACCATCGGAGAGCTGACCCTATCAAGCTTTCTTGAAAGCAGTGTATCAGCAACTTGTCTTCGTCCTCATAACCGGCCATTTTCCGACAAAACATGATGAGATGCGCCTTTGGGCACCTTGTTCCATCGTATTTCTCAAAGTCTGGTGCTTTAAATTTTGGGGGCAAGACCAGACCAGGAACCAAACTGAGCTTTTTGACGCTCATTGCGGAAGAGGCTCTAGTTCCCTCTACTGCCCTGAGTCTTTCTTCCAGATCTTTAAACTTGTCTTGAGCGCCCTGATCCTTCATTCTTAACTTAGCTAGTTCCACAGGATCATCCAAATCTGGGACAATAGGGTCAGCTGGGTTAGTTCCGTGACTTGATGCAAATACTCCTTGCCCTAGATGGGCAGGTGGGAGTACAGGTGGGTGTTCTAGGCCTGTAAATTCATGGGGTAGAGTAAATCCTGGAGGATGGCCTTCGCTTTCTTTCCCGGTACTAGTTGTAGGGTCTTTTCCTTTGTTTGTTATCCCACTCATTAATTGGGTCATTTGGGCCACCATATCCTTTTGAGCCTTTTCCATCTGGTCTTTCAATTCTTTCTGAAACTTCTTCATTTGGTCTTCCATGTCCTTCTGGAACTGTTCGTATCTTTGGTCCATTGCTTTTGCCTTACTACGAGTGTTGTAGTAATGTATGATAGGTTGATCCTCATCGGTTTCCAGGGTAACTTCTGTCACGTTTTTAACCAATTAGGCTCCTTTTTGATGCAAATGGTGTGATGTATGCGAATGGATGGAATGCAATGCATGGAATGAATGCAAGAAGAAAAAGGTGTTGATTTGATTCAATCCCATTAGATAAACTTTACTAGAAAACGAATTTCCTTTCATAGAACGGACGATTACATATACGACCTTGCCCTAATGCCTAAATCCTTAATTTTCCTAAGAAGCCAAGCTAAACTTTGGCCTCGCTTCGATCCTGACTCATACATCAGACTTAACGTGTCGGCCCGAACCGCCAAGGTTTGCAAATGATCGGCCGCCTCTCGGATTTGAGCCACGGCTTCGCCCATTAAGTAGTCTCTGTTTCTGATCTGTTCTTGGGAACGGTGGAGCTGCTCCTTCCAGTGTCCATTGCCCGCTTCAAGGATCTCACATCGAATTTTGCTATCTCGTAATGCAGTCTCGAGCTCCTCTATCTTTCCTCTCATCTCCTCGATTTTGTTTTGACTAGCTCTTAATTCAACTACCGAGTTGCGACTACGGTGCAAAAGTAGTGACCTTTCTAATTCTACTACTTGGGCGCGTAATTTCTCCTTTTCGCTTTGGTTTTCTAACAGGCTCTTTTTCAAAGCATCCTCTCGTCCTCGAGCATCTTGGAATTTCTTCTCCCACTGATCAGCTCTGGACTTTTCTTCTTTAATTTCTTGCCGCCATTGTTCTAACTTTTGCCCAAACCAGCAGTTCTGATGGACATGCGTAGCTTCTTATAGTCCGTCTTTAGACTATCCAAATCCTCTTCAGCCTTGTTCTTTCCCTTTTTTAATTTTTCGGCCTCAAACTTGTGGAGGTCAACATCTAACCCTAACCGCATCTTTTCCTCTTCTAGCTGTTCTATCTTTTTACCCAATTCTCGGCTTCTTCTCTCGAAATCTTGCTTGATAATCTCCAATTCAGACGAGATTACTTGCAGCTGTTCTTCTACTGGTCGAGCATTCCCTTGGGTAGGCCTTGGGATGTTGTCATTGACTCTTTTGGCCCATCATCGATCGTATTCAGGCGTAATCATCGGCCTTATGGCGAGTCTCTTCATTTTCCGAGTTTGAGTCCATGCATCTGATATCTCACGAACTTTCTTCTTATAATTATCGTCCTTGTCGTAACCATTTTTCGGCGAAAACGGGCGTCGAACTTGGGTTTTGAAAATGAATAAAAAACGGGAGTCGCCACCGACCTTTTATTAGGTGTGATCGGATCACCTTTGTTTTAATAAAACACTTTGGTTTACTAAAACAGGGTTTATGGTCTACGAACATTTGAGAAAATAGGTTCGGGAGTCGATTACGTGCGAGGAAGGATTAGCACCCTCGCAACGCCCAAAAATCGGTACCAAATTGATTAATTGATGTCCCAATGTCGAAAGTTTTAACAAAATTAGAAATGAATTCAGAAATTTGGGTCTTTTTGAAAATGTTTGAGTCTTCCTAGAATATCAAGATTTCCTTGTTTCGAAGGGACCAAATATCACATCCAATACATAGGACACGATAATTTCAATCATCAAATCCAAGGTCGTCTCTTAATCCCTAATACTCATTTATTAAAACATCAAAAGGTTATTCGGTCATTCGGTCAAGCAAGAGAACCGAGACCCAACACATAGGGCACGGTCCCTCGAATTTCCAAACACGGAATATTGCCTTGTTTTTGAAAATTTTTGTTTTTAGAATAAAATTGATATATAAAAAACGTTTTAAAGAAACGTGATTTGAAAATGGGAATAGGGTCATGCAGTGAATAATGATGATGCAACATAAATTATGTACAAGATACTATTATTGATATAATAACGATAATAATGATAAAGCTAGTATGTACAAATAACAATACAATAATGATAATAGTAATAATAATAATATCAAGGGAAAATATATACAGTATATTAATATAAAGGTAGTAGTGGTAATAATAATAATAGTAATAGTAAAATATGTACAATATAATGATAATATGATAATAATGTTAACACTGCATATGTAAAATAATATAAATCTAGCCATAATAATGATAATAATAAAATGCTAATAAGAATAATAAAAATAAAAATAATGATAATAATATACTATTAATAATGACAATATGGTAACAATAATCATAATAATAATAATAATATAATAACAACAATAATATGAAATATATACATATATAATATACTAGTACGAACATAGTAATAATAATAATGTTAATAATAGTATAATAAAATAACATCAGGAGCAACATTAATAATTATAACGATAATAATATTAAAATTGATAACAACGTTAGTGAAGATACGAAATATAAATAGACAAAAAATAAAAGAAAAAAAAAATAACAACTCGACCATCATGCATATAAAAACCTGAAAATGAGTAAATAAATGAATACAGGACTTGATTGGAATTAGAATAAAGTTCGAAAGACAAATTATAAATAAATAAAAAAGTAGGGCCAAACGGAGGACCAAGGTGTAATGCGCGTGGGTTTGTGGGGGACTAAATATGTGAATAATCCAATTCACAACGCGCGGCGTTTTATTCGGGACTGAATCTAAATAGTGCGTAAAGTGCGGGGCGAATTTTAAATTAAAAAAAAGGAATCTGCTGCATGTGGGTGCAAAGAAGGAGGGCTAGATGCGTAAATTACCCATTTAGGGTAAACACGCGGATCTGACCACATGTATCGGGTCGGGTCGCACGGGTCTCTTAAAAGCCCAAACCTCTTCTTTTTGCAGACCCTTAGGCTTCAAAAATAAAAAAAAAAACACAGTTTTCTCTCCTCTTACCCGACGAATGGGTTCTTTCCGCCGTTCTGTCGCGCCCTCCTTGCGTCCAGAGGTCGACGACGCCCGAAGAGAACCGTTTGATGCCGTTGGAAGCCCCTATTCCAAGGGTGAACCCCCGACATCCCAAGCCTCTTTTCTTCGGCTTCCAGGACGGAGAACAAGGCTCCGACGACGGTTCTGATTCAGGTTCGTTCTCCCCCCTCTCCTTTTATTATTTGGTTTTTAAAAGTTGAAAATAAGAGATAAAGGAAATAAAGAAATACGGTAAACAACAAGAGACGAAAATATGAAATCGACCTTCAGTTTTTGATTTCTTTTTTGATTTTTTTTTGATTGAATCTGCCCCTTTTTGTTTTTCTGATTGATTCTTGGTTTTGCTCTTTTTTTTTTGAATTCGGAGCATCCCCCCCTCATTTACAGTGTTTCCATTCGGTTTTTATAACCGAGAAAATAGAAATAAAATACAATAATTTTTCCTTTTCTCCGTTGTTATCTGTCTTCTCTTGTTTTCTTGCAGATCGTGGGAAGCAAAGAGGAGTGGAGCGATGGTGCTGCGGAAGTGGAGGCCAACGATGCGCACTTGGTGACGGGGCCGACGCGCGAAGGTGGCGCGCGTGCTTCCACGCGCGCGGCGCTAGGGTTACGGGAAGCTAGGGTTTCCTGGTTTAGTTTTGGTTTCTGTATTGGGCCATCGGGCCTTCGTTATTTTGGGCTTGGTTTGTAACTGGTTTAATTTGGGTTTAGTTTTTTGGTTTTGTAACTAGACTGTTGATAATTGGACTGTTAATGGTTTTTATTTTTATCTGTTAATTTTGTCTATTTTTTTTGTTTTTTGGCTCTTTATATGGGTATTGGGCCCTGGGTTAAAGACCCAGGCCAAAATTGGTGCTTACAGCTGCCCCTCTTTGCTCATTGTCGTGAAACGACAATAGGGCAAAGACAATAGAAGAACCAATTTTGCCCGGTCTAGGCCAAGCCTTGACTTGTTGGTTCTCGTCTTCTTTAAACAGCTTCAAACTCCGCCGTAACTCGTTGCTTCGATCCGCTTCATTGTCTCGTTATGTCTTCAGGGAGATAACATTTCCTATTCCATTGCTTCTTCAAGGGCATAGTAACTAGTACCTCAATCGCCTTCGATGTGATTTCAGGGAGAAGAGATTTGTGGCTTTGACCTTCTCCACCGGGACTTCAAGGAAATAAATCTGCACTTTCCAAAACTGCTTTCTTGCTATCTTCGGGGAAACTTCGATCTTCATTCTACTCCACTGCTACTTCAGAAAGATGTGGCCTGTAGCTTCATTTTGCTATTGATCAATCTTCTTTGTCCACTGGAACT
The DNA here is from genome assembly GCA_005393395.2 of Gossypium australe. Classification (NCBI taxonomy): domain Eukaryota; kingdom Viridiplantae; phylum Streptophyta; class Magnoliopsida; order Malvales; family Malvaceae; genus Gossypium; species Gossypium australe. Next base: position 3,943,547 of record CM016625.1, read on the forward strand.
TTTTGTCAAATTTGCTCAATGCGACTTCAGTCTTTCTTCTGTAAGTACCTCCGCGTGTGCCCCAAGGCTCAACCACACTCTCATGAGTTTTTTTTTTTTTTTACCAACAAAAATTTGAAGAACTCAACGTGTGACCCGATGCTCAACTCACTTCTCTCTGACATGAGTTGATATTTTGAAAAGAAATTAAAAGACACCTCAGGGTGTAACCCAAGGCTCAACCCATTTCTCTCTGACATGAGTTGATATTTGAAAAGAAATTAAAAGACACCTCAGGGTGTAACCCAGGGCTCAACCCACTTCTCTCTGACATGAGTTGATATTTTGAAAAGAAATTAAAAGACACCTCAGGGTGTAACCCGAGGCTCAACCCACTTCTCTCTGACACGAGTTGATATTTTGAAAGGAAATTAAAAGACACCTCAGGGTGTAACCCGAGGCTCAACTCACTTCTCTCTGACACGAGTTGATATTTTGAAAGGAAATTAAAAGACACCTCAGGGAGTGACCCGAGGCTCAACTCACTTCTCTCTGATATGAGTTGATATTTTGAAAGGAAATTAAAAGACACCTCAGGGAGTGACCCGAGGCTCAACTCACTTCTCTCTGATATGAGTTGATGTTTTGAACAGAAATTAAAAGACACCTCAGGGTGTGACCCGAGGCTCAACTACACTCTCATGAGTTTTTTTTTTTTGAAAAGAAATTAAAAGACACCTCAGGGTGTGACCCGAGGCTCAACTCACTTCTCTCTGATATGAGTTGATATTTTGAAAAGAAATTAAAAGACAGAAATCAAAAACACATCGGTCTGCTTCGCTTAGGAAGGCAAGATCTGTTTTTCGATCAGCTTCGCTTGGGAAGGCAAGATCTGTTGTTTGATCAGCTTCGCTTAGGAAGGCAAGATCTTTTTCTCGATCAGCTTCGCTTGGGAAGGCAAGATCTGTTTTTCGATCAGCTTCGCTTAAGAAGGCAAAATCTATTTTTCGATCAGCTTCGCTTGGGAAGGCAAGATCTGTTTTTCGATCAGCTTCGCTTAGGAAGGCAAGATCTATTTTTTTTTTTCGATCAGCTTCGCTTAGGAAGGCAAGATCTGTTATTCGATCAGCTTCGCTTAGGAAGGCAAGATCTATTTTTTTTCGATCAGCTTCGCTTAGGAAGGCAAGATCTGTTATTCGATTAGCTTCGCTTAGGAAGGCAAAATCTGTTATTCGATTAGCTTCGCTTAAGAAGGCAAAATCTGTTATGTTCAATCTGCTTCGCTTAGGAAGGCAAGATCTGCTATCTTTGATCAGCTTTGCTTAGAAAGGCAAGATCTCTCGTATTATGAGTTGGTATTTAAACACAAATTGAAAAACATAAATTGAAAAACACCTCAGCGTGTGACCTGAGGCTCAACTCACCTCTCGTATTATGAGTTGATATTGAAACACAAATTGAAAAACATAAATTGAAAAACACCTCAGCGTGTGACCTGAGGCTCAACTCACCTCTCGTATTATGAGTTGATATTGAAAAACAGTACTTGAAAATGTATTATCTGGCGGAACTTGGATGCCTTCTTTGTCCTTGATTTGGTATAGTTATCGTCAAAAACTTCTTGCTTTACTGGTGCACCTGTATGTGTCATGCGTGATGTTATCATGATATGCACATGTTTGTCTTAAATGCCTATATGATTATGCCATGCGCCCTGGGCTTGTTTGTCCTGTATCTCTTTCCGTTACGACTTTCATGGTAGCCGGTGTTCATTGCTTCAAACTCTTGACTTTTCTTTCAGGTTTTGTTTCCGTCCTCGAATCCGCATTTCTCGTATATTACCCTTTTGCCCCTCTGAACTTCAGGGTTCATCTCGTTGTGACCTGGGGTCTCTATTTGTCCTACTGCGACTCTAAAACATAGGATTTGTCTATTCTTCACTCTACCATCTTGTTATTCAACGGTACAGGATCTGTATCAGCTTCTTTTTAACGATCACTCTTTAGGTGACCCAACCAGATGTATACGCGTGATGCTCGCATGAATGCAGGATGTCCTGTTCTTGGGTTAACAATGCCCATTTTTCGTCAGGATTGTGTCATTGACACGGTACCTTGTCATTTTGTTCAACCACCTTAATTTGGACTCAGATATTTCCAAGCCTTAAGCTCGGTGAATTTTAAGCAATAATCCTGTTTCAGATTCCTGTATTGTTTAGAGGTTTCCAGAGTAATATGCGAAACTCCTTTCATGAAAGTATTATTAATCCAATAATCGTTATTTCAGTGTAAAATGCTTGAAAAGGACCATGATGATGGATGGAATGGGAATTTATTAGGAGTATAGCTCGAATCAAACAGGTTAATCAAAGCTAGCATATGCAATGAAGCAGCAAATTTATTTAGAGTGTATTTTGAACAGACGAAGACAGTAGACTCAAAAATGGGTGAAATGGAAACTGGGTGCCCCAGATATCGCGCTTGAGCTTCTCTGTTCTAACTTCTTGAGGACCTTTCTAAACTCAATATGTGTTTAGGGGATTTAGAGTACTTTGTCAATGCCCCAAGGCGCAACATTCCTCTTCATTGTTATTTCGAGCGTAGCAAAACTACTGTATGCCCCATCAAAATTTGAGCTGCCCCTTTTTTTTTTTTTTGGGTTTTCAACTCAAACCCACCTGTGGTCTCAAAGTGCCCTTTGCGGGTTTTCACTTTGGCCTCTCCTTTTTCTTCTTTTTTCTTCTTCTCTTTTTTTGTTTTCTTCCTTTTTGTGCTTTTTTGTTTTTTTTTGTTTTTTTTTTGAATTCACCAAATCGGACAGGTCCTTGTCACCTACCTCGACAATATCTTTGTTTCCTAGAACAGGCCTTCTTTGCTACCTAAAGTCTTTCCTGGCTTGACATCTTCTTTCTTCTGAAGTTCTTGTTGCATAGAGAGGATCTTCTTCTAAACCCTGTCATGAAGTTTTCTAAGGCGATCTTTTTTGTTGAAAACTCGTTTCATCTGATCGCGACAGATATCTCTCAACATCTTCTCTACAAATTCACTTGGTCACTTCGGGATCCATTTCGCTTTACCCAATTCAGCCCGTGCCCCAGAAATGCGTTGCCCCAGCAGAGGTCTTGACTAATTTCCTCTTAGTGAAGAGATCGACATCCACAAAAATGAATCGATTCAGATCCGAAGCTTTCGAGAAGACTGGCTGGATAACGTCCATACCCCACGAGTTCTGTCCTTCTCGATTTGGCATTTGACGTAATTTTCCACTCTGGGTAGACCAGCAGCTCGAACCTCTTGATTGGCTTAATCAGGGTAGAACTATCAGCATTTAATCTTCAAATATCCCTCTAGGCTTCTTCTGCGACTTCCATGCAGCTCCGGTGCGTCTTAACGTGATCACACGAAAATATCTTTAAACTCTTGAGGATAATTCATTGATTCCTTGCCTTGTTCCTGCGGAAAGCTAAGCTTCTATCTTCATCTCTCTTGTAGTGTTTGCTGGCACTTCGTAAGCTGGGATCTACCATTCTTGACAATTTAAGGAACGAGTTGCAATCTCTGTCATCTTCCAAATTCTTAGATCCTCTAGACACATAACTCACTAAAAAGGGAGTCAGTAACAGTGTCGCTCATGTCATTGATATCTGGGGACCCTTTGTGGGCTTGGAGGTGGAAAATTAAAAGCATGATATGAAAATGAAACGATGTAGAGTATGAAATGCGAGGGGTGAAAATAAAGATGCATTTTATTGAAATAACAATTCTGGAAACAAGCCTATTTTACGAAAGAGCTCTTGTTGCCTCTAGGCTTAAAGCAACAAGCATGTTTTGAATATTACTCCAGATTAACTAAAAATGTAGGTTTCTTCCACAGTCCTATTGTTCAAAATACTCCCAAGTGTGTAAGGTTTCGGAAAGCTTTATGCCCCCGTTTTTCTTTCGAATGTGTCATTGGCGTTCCGACTTCTCGATTTCTGGGCTTTTGATAACTTCTTTAAGGAATTGAGACTCTCTCACCTCCTCCTTCAATTATTGCAAATTATTGCCCCGGTCGACTCATCGAACTTCAAAACCCCGATCTTAATAAGTCTTTCCACCAATTTCTTGAATGCGATGCAGTTCTCAGTTGAGTGACCCGTTATTCCCGCGTGATACTCACATTGAGCATTCGGATCATACCACTTGGGGTATGGGGGTTGCACTGGTTTCATGTAGTGAGGAGCCACCCTATGTGCATCAAACAGGCTTTGATACAACTCCCCATATGTCATTAGAATCGGTGTAAATTGGAGACACTTTGCATTGGATTCTTGACCTGATAATCCCTGATGACCATTGGTCATAGCCCTCGGTTGACCTGCAGAGGCTGACTTGGAACGCTTGCTCAAGTTGTTCACTTCATTTTCCATCTTTCTCGGGCTTGACCTTTTGACACTTTCTCTTGCATCTATTTTTCCACTCCTGATGCCGTTTTCAATAAGTTCCCCAGACGTTACAACATCGGCGAAGTCTTTTGTGGCATTTCCCACTAACTTGTCATAAAATGGCGCTTTTAAAGTGTTGATAAAAAGCACTGTGGTCTCAGTTTTGGTTAGTGGGGGTTCCACTTGAACCGAGACGTCCCTCCACCTTTGAGCATATTGCCTAAAGGTCTCTGACGGCTTCTTTTCCATCATCTGTAGTGTCAAGCGATCAGGTGCTATGTCGGAGATGTGCTTGTATTGCTCACAGAATGCTGTAGCTAAGTCATCTCATGATCGGATCCTTTCTCTGCCTAGCTGATTATACCACCGGAGGGCTGACCCGATCAAGCTCTCTTGAAAGCAGTGTATCAACAACTTGTCTTCCTCTTCATAACTAGCCATTTTCCGACAAAACATGATGAGATGCGCCTTTGGGCACCTTGTTCCATCGTATTTCTCAAAGTCTGGTGTTTTAAATTTTGGGGGAAGACCAGACCAGGAACCAAACTGAGCTTTTTGACGCTCATTGCGGAAGAGGCTCTAGTTCCCTCTACCGCCCTGAGTCTTTCTTCCAGATCTTTAAACTTGTCTTGAGCGCCCTGATCCTTCATTCTTAACTTAGCTAGTTCCACAGGATCATCCAAATCTGGGACAATAGGGTCAGCTGGGTTAGTTCCATGGCTTGGTGCGAATACTCCTTGCCCTAGATGGGCAAGTGGAGGTGCAGGTGGGTGTTCTAGGCCTGTAAATTCCTTTTGAGGCCAGACTCCATGGGGTGGAGTAAATCCTAGAGGATGGCCTTCACTTTCTTCCCCGGTACTAGTTGTAGGGTCTTTTCCTTTGTTCGTTATCCCGTTCATTATTTGAGTCATTTGGGCCACCATATCCTTTTGAGCCTTTTCCATCTGGTCTTTCAATTCTTGCTGAAACTTCTTCATTTGGTCTTCCATGTCCTTCTGGAATTGTTCGTATCTTTGGTCCATTGCTCTTGCCTCACGACGAGTGTTGTAGTAATGTACGATAGGTTGATCCTCGTCGGTTTCCAGGGTAACTTCTGTCACGTTTTTAACCTATTAGGCTCCTTTTTGATGCAACTGGCGTGATATATGCGAATGGATGAAATGCAAATGCGTGAAATGAATGCAAAAGGCGCCGATTCTCATTCAATTTCTTATAGAAAGCTTATTTAAGAAACAAAATCCTTTACATAAAATAGAGTCACATATGCGACCTAGCCCTTATGCCCAGGATTTTAACTTTCTCAAAGAGCAAGGCTAACTCTCGACCCCGGTCTGACTTTGATTCATACATTACACTTAATACATCAGCTTGGACCGCTAAGGATTGTAGATGTTCAGCTACTTCTCATATCTGTGTTACAGCTTTGCCCATGACATAATCCCTCTCTTTGACCCGATTCTAAGATCGTTGAATCCGGAACTCACTACCTTGCAGTGTCATTTCGAGCTCTACCACCTCCTTTTTTTAATTCTTCGATCTGGTTTAGGCTTGATTCTAACTTCGCCGTAGAGTCGCGTCTTCGGCCAAACGTCTTTTCTTGTTTTGTTAATCGAGCTTTCAGTGTCTCCTTCTCCCTTTGGCTCTCACTTGTAGTCTTTCTCAGAGCATCCCTTTGTGTTGGAACCTCTTGGATTCTGTGTTATACTGATGCGAGTAAAGTTCCCCAAGTTCGATGTATATTCCTTGGCTAGACTATCCCCTTTCTCGAGTTGTATCTTCTCTGACCCTATACGCACAGACGCATTATCCTCTACTTTATCAAGGAATCCGTCCCCATAACAAGCTTCTATCTTAGTAACCAAACGAAGATCGACACCTTTTAATGTGAAAATGCATGCAATGCAATCAAAGCAGGAGAAAACATGTTAGTGCAGGAGTAACAAACAAACACATAACAATTATCCGGGTGACCATTAGGGGTTTGGCATGGCTCTATCTAGTGTAGGCTCCTAGGTCTCTCTATATGTGGTTCAGTTCTAAATCAAGGGTACCTGAACCAGCAGATTCCTCGATCCTCACCCATTATAGGCTCATATAGACCGAGTTCGGTTCAGGGGAATACATTTCCCTATGGCTGCACGGAGATAAAAATCTCACGAAGACATAGGTACGGATGTATCCCGAAAGTGATCCACTATCTTGCACGGAGGTAAAAACCTCACGAAAGAGTAGCTTCCCACTCCCACTTAAGGGTGTGACCGCAATAGTCATGCAATGCAATGCCAAAGTATTTTACGAGACTCGACACTATAGCACAAGCAAATGCATCAAAGAGAAACACGATCTTTCAAAACAATTTTCCAAATTTTCAATCAAAGGGACAAAAATCAATCAATTTACGGCCTGACTCTCAAGGGTCCCCAGTGGAGTCGCCAAGCTGTCGTAACCATTTTTCGGCGAAAACGGGCGTCGAACTTGGGTTTTGAAAATGAATAAAAAACGGGAGTCGCCACCGACCTTTTATTAGGTGTGATCGGATCACCTTTGTTTTAATAAAACACTTTGGTTTACTAAAACAGGGTTTATGGTCTACGAACATTTGAGAAAATAGGTTCGGGAGTCGATTACGTGCGAGGAAGGATTAGCACCCTCGCAACGCCCAAAAATCGGTACCAAATTGATTAATTGATGTCCCAATGTCGAAAGTTTTAACAAAATTAGAAATGAATTCAGAAATTTGGGTCTTTTTGAAAATGTTTGAGTCTTCCTAGAATATCAAGATTTCCTTGTTTCGAAGGGACCAAATATCACATCCAATACATAGGACACGATAATTTCAATCCTCAAATCCAAGGTCGTCTCTTAATCCCTAATACTCATTTATTAAAACATCAAAAGGTTATTCGGTCATTCGGTCAAGCAAGAGAACCGAGACCCAACACATAGGGCACGGTCCCTCGAATTTCCAAACACGGAATATTGCCTTGTTTTTGAAAATTTTTGTTTTTAGAATAAAATTGATATATAAAAACGTTTTAAAGAAACGTGATTTGAAAATGGGAATAGGGTCATGCAGTGAATAATGATGATGCAACATAAATTATGTACAAGATACTATTATTGATATAATAACGATAATAATGATAAAGCTAGTATGTACAAATAACAATACAATAATGATAATAGTAATAATAATAATAGCAAGGGAAAATATATATACAGTATATTAATATAAAGGTAGTAGTGGTAATAATAATAATAGTAATAGTAAAAATATGTACAATATAATGATAATATGATAATAATGTTAACACTGCATATGTAAAATAATATAAATCTAGCCATAATAATGATAATAATAAAATGCTAATAAGAATAATAAAAATAAAAATAATGATAATAATATACTATTAATAATGACAATATGGTAACAATAATCATAATAATAATAATATAATAACAACAATAATATGAAATATATACATATAATATACTAGTACGAACATAGTAATAATAATAATGTTAATAATAGTATAATAAAATAACATCAGGAGCAACATTAATAATTATAACGATAATAATATTAAAATTGATAACAACGTTAGTGAAGATACGAAATATAAATAGACAAAAAATAAAAGAAAAAAAAAATAACAACTCGACCATCATGCATATAAAAACCTGAAAATGAGTAAATAAATGAATACAGGACTTGATTGGAATTAGAATAAAGTTCGAAAGACAAATTATAAATAAATAAAAACGTAGGGCCAAACGGAGGACCAAGGTGTAATGCGCGTGGGTTTGTGGGGGACTAAATATGTGAATAATCCAATTCACAACGCGCGGCGTTTTATTCGGGACTGAATCTAAATAATGCGTAAAGTGCGGGGCGAATTTTAAATTAAAAAAAAGGAATCTGCTGCATGTGGGTGCAAAGAAGGAGGGCTAGATGCGTAAATTACCCATTTAGGGTAAACACGCGGATCTGACCACATGTATCGGGTCGGGTCGCACGGGTCTCTTAAAAGCCCAAACCTCTTCTTTTTGCAGACCCTTAGGCTTCAAAAATAAAAAAAAAACACAGTTTTCTCTCCTCTTGCCCGACGAATGGGTTCTTTCCGCCGTTCTGTCGCGCCCTCCTTGCGTCCAGAGGTCGACGACGCCCGAAGAGAACTGTTTGATGCCGTTGGAAGCCCCTATTCCAAGGGTGAACCCCCGACATCCCAAGCCCCTTTTGTTCGGCTTCCAGGACGGAGAACAAGGCTCCTACGACGGTTCTGATTCAGGTTCGTTCTCCCCCCTCTCCTTTTATTATTTGGTTTTTAAAAGTTGAAAATAAGAGATAAAGGAAATAAAGAAATACGGTAAACAACAAGAGACGAAAATATGAAATCGACCTTCAGTTTTTGATTTCTTTTTTGATTTTTTTTGATTGAATCTGCCCCTTTTTGTTTTTCTGATTGATTCTTGGTTTTGCTCTCTCTTTTTTTGAATTCGGAGCATCCCCCCTCATTTACAGTGTTTCCATTCGGTTTTTATAACCGAGAAAATAGAAATAAAATACAATAATTTTTCCTTTTCTCCGTTGTTATCTGTCTTCTCTTGTTTTCTTGCAGATCGTGGGAAGCAAAGAGGAGTGGAGCGATGGTGCTGCGGAAGTGGAGGCCAACGATGCGCACTTGGTGACGGGGCCGACGCGCGAAGGTGACGCGCGTGCTTCCACGCGCACGGCGCTAGGGTTAGGGGAAGCTAGGGTTTCCTGGTTTAGTTTTGGTTTCTGTATTGGGCCATCGGGCCTTCGTTATTTTGGGCTTGGTTTGTAACTGGTTTAATTTGGGTTTGGTTTTTTGGTTTTGTAACTAGACTGTTGATAATTGGACTGTTAATGGTTTTTATTTTTATCTGTTAATTTTGTCTATTTTTTTTGTTTTTTGGCTCTTTATATGGGTATTGGGCCCTGGGTTAAAGACCCGGGCCAAAATTGGTGCTTACAGTCCTTGTACGAAAACTTACACTGGGCTAATCCATATGTTGCCGGTATAAATTGCCTCGATTGATACTGTCTCATTACTAGCAATGGGGCGTACCCAACAGCTCCCCATATTCCGAGTAAAGGGACCCAGTCGAACTCTCCGCATCGATACAAAATTTCGTCAGGGATCATCCACGGAGTCTTCCATTCTACATCTTCCATTTGCAAATTTTGGAGGATCGCTATCCATTTCTCTCCTGATAGGTCGTCCCGCCTTGGAGTATCCGCTAATTCTTTCAGAGGGGAGTAGTTTTCAAAAAAATTTTTGCATGAGACTTTTTCCATCTTCCAGAAGCGGCAACGAAACCATGAAAGCAACAGTTGTGCACATCCTATGAACCTTCCTTCGCCCGCTCTTCGGCAGGCGTTCAATGATCTGAAGGTTTCGGCCAAAATTGCGGGGATAGGTGTGACTCCCTTGTCGAGTTTATCAAATAGGTACGAAACCGCATCCTCTATGTGCCCTAATGCTTTGGGGAAAATGACCAAACCATAGATGCTTAGCGCGAAGATGTCGACCCTCTTTTTCTTATCAGGATGTGCCATGATCAAGTCCTTCAAGTGTTTCCATAGAATGCACTTACAATCCCCTTTTTGTTTGATCCGGGCCGTAATCCATTGCTCACTCATTCCTGTGATGTTCATTAGCCTTTTTGAGAATGCTGACACATTAGCAAACCTTGAATATGCCTTATCAGTTTGAATCCTCGGGCATCGAAACAAAGCCATGTACTCTTCTATAGTTGGAACCAAATCTACATTTCCAAAAGTGAAGCAACTATAGGCGGGGTTCCAAAACTGGGTAATGGCTCGAAGTAGGTATTCGTCTACCTTGATATCTAGCAGATAGTGCAGATCACCGTAATTATGGAAGAACAGTTGTTTGTCTTCATTGCCCCAGGTATCCCATATTTCCTTTAATTCTCGCAGGTCATTTTGAGCAACGCTGACGCGAGTGAAATCCCACAACTCTGACTCATATCCCACTGTCAAGCTATCTCCTTTTTCTCGCTGTATTCTTTCGGACCACACTTGGACAGCCGCATTATCCTCCACTCTATCGAGAAACCCCTTTTCCATGTCAAGCTTTTCTATCTAGCAATCGAATGTGGATCAACACCCTTTCTATAATGAAATGCCATGCAATGAAAATGAAACACCACAAATTAGTACCAGGTACAAAAGGGACTTAAAACAAACAGGAGGTAATCAAACTCGTATTTGGGGTAACAACTAGAGTTTGCACGGCTCTATCTACGACGCGCTCTTAGGTCTCTCTACATGTGGTTCGGTTCTAGAGTAAAGGTACCTGAATCAGCAGATTCCTCGATCCTCACCCATTATAGGCTCATATGGACCGAGTTCAGTTCAGGGGAATACATTTCCCTATGGCTGCACGGAGATAAAAATCTCACGAAGACATAGGTACGGATGTATCCCGAAAGCGATCCACTATCTTGCACGGAGGTAAAGACCTCACGAAAGAGTAGTTTCTCACTCCCACTTAAGGGTGTGACCGCAATGGTCATGCAATGCAATGCCAAGGTATTTTACGAGACTCGACACTATAGCACAAGCAAATGCATCAAAGAGAAACACGATCTTTCAAAACAATTTTCCAAATTTTCAATCAAAGGAACAAGAATCAATCAATTTACGGCCTGACTCTCAAGGCTCCCCAGTGGAGTCGCCAAGCTGTCGTAACCATTTTTTTGAAAAAAACGGAGATCGAACTTGGGTTTTGAAAATGAATAAAAACGGGAGTCGCCACCGACCTTTTATTAGGTGTGATCGGATCACCTTTGTTTTAATGAAACATTTCGGTTTACTAAACGGGGTCCATGGTATACGAACATTTGAGAAAATAGGTTCGGGAGTCGGTTACGTGCGAGGAAGGATTAACACCCTCGCAACGCCCAAAATTGGTACCAAATTGATTGATTAATGTCCCAATGTCGAAAATTTAACAAAATTAGAAATGAATTTAGAAATTTGGGTCTTTTGGAAATGTTTGAGTCTTCTTAGAATATTAAGATTTCCTTGTTTCGGAAGGACCAAATATCACATCCAATACATAGGACACGATAATTTCAATCCTCAAATCCAAGGTCGTCTCTTAATCACTAAGACTCATTTATTAAAATAACAAAAGGTTATTCGATTATTTGGTCAAGCAAGAGAACCGAGACCCAACACATAGGGCACGGTCTCTCGAATTTCCAAATACGGAACATTGCCTCACTTTAGAAAAATTTAGTTTTTAGGGTGAAATTGATGAAAAACTATGTTTTAAAGAAACATTATTTGAAAAACGGAAATAGGGTCATGCGATGAATAATGATGATAATACAAATATATACAAAATGATAATATAAGTATAATAATGATAATAACAATATGCAATATATACAACATGTAAATATAAACGTGACGATAATAATAATATATTAATAATAGTAGTTAATACGCTATATGTCCAAAATAATATAAATATCGTAATAATAATGAAGAAAACACATAATATGCACAATATACTAATAACAATAATAATAAAATAATAAAAATAATAGTAATGCAGAAAATATAACAATAATAATGACAATATAATATAATAATAGTAAATACTATAATAATAATATAATAGTATAGTAATAATGATAATAATAATAATTATAATAATGCAAAAAAATATGTACAAGTAATAGTACAATAATGATCATAGTAATAATAATAGTAATAATGGAAAATATATAGATTAAAATGATAATATAATAATAATGAAAATAAAAGTAATAATAATATTGCACATACATAAAATAATATAAGTGTGAGAATAACAATAATAATATCATAATAATAATATGTACATATATACATGCAGCTACAAATATTAATAGTAGTAATTAATAATAGTAATGATAATAATAATTATTAATAATATATATAACTATAAGGATAAAGTGAATAATTATAGAATACTAAGAAGGGGATCAAATTGTATGAAAAAATGAGATTTCGGGGTCAATTCAAGAATAAAATAAAAGAAAAGGGCCAGGTTGAAACGCGCGAAGGAGGGGAGGGGCTTCGCGCGCAATAAACCCTTCTGGCCGAAACGCATAACAGCAAGGGGGACTGAATTACAAATGAAATTAAACTTTCAGGCCGAATTTTAAAACAATAAAAAACTGATTAAAAATTATAAAAAATGCGGAAGGGCTAAACATGCAATTAGCCCTTCCGGTCAAAACACGCGGACCCTAGGGGCAGATTCGGGTCGGGTCACGGGTCGCGCCAAACGGCGCCGTTTTGGGGTTTATGAGCGCCGTCCAAAACGACGTCGTTTTGGAGCGCCTATATAAGCCCCTTTTCCTCTTTTTTTCATTTCGGCTACCACTTTAAAAAAAAAATTTCTCTCTCTCTCAACTCTCTCCTCAGATGCGCCAAGGGCGATTTCCGGCCGTTCCCTTCCGCCGCCGTGCCGCCGCGTCGGCCACCGCGAGCGGTGGCCGAATAGGGTAATTTCTCTTCTTTTTCTCCTCTTTTTTTTTGTACGTATGTATATATGTATATATATATAAAAGAAATCAAAATAAATAAAAAAGGGAAGAAATGATTATCAATAAATAAAACGCGAAACCACCTTCGAATATTACGGATCCGTCGTTCTCCTTGTGATTTTTGATCGAAAAATTTTGTTTAGATCTGTCACTATTCTCTCTATATTTTGAGACTGTTTCTTTTCTGTATTTTTTTGATTGCCAAAAAAATGCTCCCCTTTTACATCGTGTTTTTCACGGCTTTATAGCCAAATGAAAAGTAAATAAAAATACAATATGCTTTGTTGTTCTTTGTCCTTTCTTACAGGTCGCGGAGACCGTGGGGAGTGGGTGCGGCGCACTTGGTAGTGGAATCTGCACCAGGGGTGATGGGCATGAGAGAGGGGCTTCGGCGCAAGGGTGGCGCGCGTGCCCCCACGCGCACGGCGCTAGGGTTAGGGGACCTTAGGGTTTCCTGGAAACCCTCAAGATATGGGCCCTTTGGGCCTATTCTGTTTTGGGCTTTGTAATTACATTTAGTACTGGGTCATTTATTTTGTAAATGGACTATTCTGGACTATTCTTGTTTTTGTCGGGCCTTGGCTTGGTTTTGGGCCTGGGTTAATGAACCCGGGCCAAAAATTGGTGATTACAAATAAATTTCAAAAATGAAAATAAATTATTCAATAAATTTACCAAAAAAAAAAGTTACCCCATAATTTTCACTAAGCAGAAAAAGTATCGAGAGAATAATTTTTTAAAAAAAATATTAGCCTCAAATTTAATATATAATTACTGTAAAAATTTTATATTCAAGCTTGATATTAATTTCGACAACACCTACTTCTAACCCTTATAAAAAAAATAATCTCAATTTTTACTGCTTTATTTTAAAATTGGAGTTGTTAACTTGATTCTACTTGTAACAAGAATACAATCCAACAAATTCATGTTTTAAGTACTGGCTACTGTATTTTTAGTAATTGCGTCGATATAAATTAGGCCTGCCGCAATTGACATCCCAATATTTTAAGCCTCGGGTTTTGCCATTTTCTTTCTTGTCAACTGATGGCACCAAAGATTCCCGTTCGAAACCCGCGGTTATAAGAAATCTAAACCTCGGCTACCCAGAGGTTCGATAAAAGGAAGAAATTAACTATGTCAGTTCCTATCCGTGCTGATGTAGTGGGTGGTAAAAAGAAGTCCTCGTCTAGAGGACACCATAGATTCGTGGGAGTTAGGCAAAGACCATCAGGGAGGTGGGTGGCTGAGATCAAAGACTCTTTGCAAAAAGTCAGGCTTTGGCTTGGAACTTTTGATACAGCCGAGGAAGCAGCTCGAGCTTACGACGATGCTGCTCGGGCGTTGCGTGGGGCTAATGCCCGTACCAACTTTGAACTACCTGGTCCTCAGTTGGCTTCGAGCTCGTCTACCAACCGCTTTTCATTTGATAAACTTCAGCCTTTCTCGTTTGAAGAAGCCTGTGCGAAGGGGGGAAGTGATGATGGTGATGGGTTTATTGGTGCACTCAAGGCCAAGTTGCTTGATGGTAAAGGGCTTAAAGTCCTTTCACTTGCTAATCCTGCTGTGGTTCCTCCTCCTCAAGGAATTGGAAACATGAACCTCGTTCAGGGTCCTACCAGCAAGCCTGACCGTGAGCGTGATGGTGAAGTTGCAGTAGGTCATATTGAGGCACAATGGCATCAACCTGTTCAAAGCCAAACACCCTCTATGACAAGCATGATTTGGTCCAATGAACCTTCATTTGAAGCTGCAACATGGGGTGCACAGATGAACCAAGTCCCTCCCAATTGCTTGTTCGATATCTCTACTTTGACTGCTGCTACATCAACATGGCCACTACCAGGGACAGCTGTATCGACGATGGACTTGTCGTTTCCAAACCAGTGCCAAATAGAGTTGCCGGTGGACATGCCGGTTTCCCAAATCGATGGAACAACGACGGAAGGTGTTTGGTCATCGGAACAGCAGTTTCTTCAATGTGACAATAACACTTTGAGTGGTCCTATTGGCTCTTGGGGGGATCCCTACTTGTATGTTTCCTCTGTGCTTGATTGATGTCAATCCAGTCACAGATTCATCATGCATGATTAATACAATTCTTTCATTCTCTATTTCTTTATAAATTGTTGTACAACAACTTTCATCAATTAATCATTCTTTACTTTGTGCTAATTGAATTTCAATTAAGCTGCAATTTGGATGCTTCTTTTCATGGAAAAAACACAGAGAATATGAATAATCAAATACTAATAAGACATCTTTCATTTCAGAAAAAACCCTCCTCTAATTTACATGCAATTTATATGAAAAAATACATGTGTGGAATTACATGACTCTACTAAACTTGTTGATGCCTAGCGGGTGAACTAAAAGGTGCCAGAACTTATACTTCGAGACACTTTCCTTAATAATGAAAGGTGTGGATGAAACTATCAGAAGGGTCACTAACAGTCATCAAATTCTTTCTTAAACATGGACAAGGGAACTAATGCTAGATTTAGAGGCATAAACCAGAGGGAAAAAGAAACAGAATATTGAAATACTTTTGCCAATATTTTAGGAACAAATATAGTCAAAATCTTCCTTTAGATTTCTAAGTTGCTTGAGAATGTCTAAGGGTACTGAATGAGTGGACCAAGGAGTTTTTGCTATTTCCTTAAACATTTTATATTTTTTCATGTTATTCCATAGCATAAAAAGGTCAAAAAGAGAGATAGGTGGGTCCAATTTAGCTGCCATTCTAAGATAGGCAGTACGGTGTGGTGAGTCACAAAAGTTGATAAACGAATGGTCGTGGTCACAGCAAAGTTGTTTTCTTGGCATCTAGAATCATAATCTCTTTCTCAATGCTTGCATAATTTAAGGAAAGTAGGAAGGGTGGAGAAATTCAGTAGAAAATGTTATCCGAGTTTTTCATTTTTTTTTAAAATACTCGTGTTAGACATGTACCTAAATCCGGGTAATATCGGTTAAAAGCCGAAACCCGAAAGCATCTCCTGCATGATCTTTTACATGTACACCACCAAATCTGCAGAATAACACTAGTTTTCTAACATGAAGGCTTGATGGCTACTTTAATTTTTTGACTCTGGGATAACTTTAACCCAGTTAACTTATGATCCATGTGGAATATGTAAATTTCAACGTGCAGAATGATTAAATACTAAATGCAGGGATGATGAACATTCTTTTTTTTAGAGCATTTTACCTGGAATAAATGCCAACTATCCAAAATATACAAAGATGGAAAATTAGTTAAAGACTCGGTGGGAACAATTTGTTGAGATTGGACTATAAAAGTTAAAGATGTTTAGCCTTTATTGGATAAAAGAACATTTAAAAGTAAACGTGTAAAAGTTGAAAAAACACTCAGCACTTGGATTGAAATTGAAGAAAGGTTCAAAGAGCAAATAGTTAGATTTATTTCACTTCAATAAAAAATCAAAGATGAGGGGAGGGGGGGTGCATCCAGTTCTTGGATATCACCATCTCTTCAACTATCACTGGGTACAAAAGATTTGACACATTGTTCTTGCGTCCCACGTTGTAGGGTCTCTTCTTCTGTTTCAAAGATCAAGTATTTGATGCCATGCACGAGAGTATAAAATTTTTTCTCCTACACCCCTAATCAGAATTTCAGAATATGCCTCCCTATATGATGAAATATTATCGTAAAATCTTGACTAGTATGAAGATCAGGAAGAGCTGGTCGACATGCATCGATGCTTTTTTTTCGATATATCTCGCCAGGGGCCTGGCAAAGGAGGATTCCAAACTAATCTCCATTAGGATCATTCAAACAAAAGTGATAAAAAAGAAAGAAAGATGAGAATAATTTTATTAAACTATTACTAAAGTTGGTTGCTTAAAGCATTGATGTGATTTGAAGAATTTTAATCTTGCTTTCTTCCCACTTATTCCAGACTCCGTCTATTTAGAGCTCTATAGATTTTCTATTTGTCTCTCAGTTCATACACAAAAACAGTCAAAGAGAGAGGTAGCACCTGTTGCTCTTACCTTTAGTTCTCTTGATCGCAGGTGTTGTTTGATTCAATGGCTGAATTGAAAAGCTGTAATGAATGGAACCCTTTTTTCCTAATGATAGCAATAGATTTTTCTTTTGCTGTGGTGAATATTCTTCTTAAGAAAGTCCTTGATGATGGGATGAACCATTTGGTTCTCATAACATTCCGGTTGTCAATCTCTACAATTTTCTTGGCCCCCATTGGTTACTTTTGGGAAAGGTATATGAAGCTCTCTCACTCTCCATTATTCCCTTTACCTTTCCTTTTCATAAATTTTCACAAAATTTTTCCAACTTTATTTCATTAATTTCAGCAGCTGATTAAGCACTGAGATTGCTTGCAGGAACACCAGACCAAAGCTCACACCACGCATTTTATGTTACCTCTTTTGCAGTGCAATAGTCGGGTTAGTTTATATTTCATTATTCAACTATAGATTCATGGATGTCATAACAGGAAAATCTAACTTAGTAATTTCCTTGTAGGGCCTCACTAACGCAGTACTTCTTTCTCCTTGGAATTCAATACACATCCGCTACATTCGCATGCGCTTTCGTCAACATGGTACCGGTTGTCACGTTTATAATGGCATTACCATTCCGGTATCGATGCGAATTTATCCCTTGTTTTAAACCGGTACTATGTTCTTCTGCAAAACTTGGCTACCAATCCTCTCTTGTACTGCAGGATCGAAACTGTGAACCTCAAAAGCAACAGTGGGAGAGCCAAAATACTCGGTTCAGTGATTTGTGTCGGAGGAGGCTTGCTACTAACACTTTATAAAGGAAGGCCTTTGTTCAAACACCAATACTCACACACCGTGGCTCAAACTGTGGCGAATGTCGTCAAGCTGAGCCCTTCTAGAAGGGCACAGAGGTGGACTATTGGTTGCTTAGCGCTGGTAGTGGGAACCCTGTTGTGGTCTTCTTGGTTTATCATTCAATCATTTGTTGGAAGAAGATACCCTTGCCAATTCTCCAGCACTGCAATCATGTCTTTCTTTGGTGCCATTCAATCGGCTGCCTTAAGCTTGTTTACAAGCAGGGACCTTTCCATGTGGGTACTGAAGGGAAAAATGGAAATCATAACTGTCCTCTATGCAGTAAGTTTTAACCTATGCTATCCAAACTCAGTAACTTTTAACCACATACTCGTGTTTGAATATATGCCGAACATGAGTACTTTTGGTAAAATAAAGAGTCCGAGAAACAGAGGTTTTAACCCAACCACGGGTTTTGGGTCGAGGAGTAGGCGAAAGGCTGACCTAGGTATATGCTGTCTTGTAGGTTAGGCTAGCTTTCTTCACCACATCTTTTTCCATGTTACCATTCAACCAAAATTATAAAAAAGAGAGGCATAGATTCCAACTTCAATTCTACGTATCCAAGCTTCAATTCTACGCATCTTTTTTTTTTTTTTTGTAATTTTGTATTTCCTGGTTGCAGTACAGATAACATTAGTGTCTCTCCAGTCCCTGAATAAACAATCCAAATAGATTCCATTGACCAAAAATGGAGAACATTACAAACAAAATCAGTACTTTCCATTCCCCGATTTTCATGCTATTGTTTTGTTTATGCAGGGAATGATCGGGTCTGGCTTGTCGTACGTCGGCATGGCGTGGTGTGTCAAGAAGAGGGGTCCGGTCTTCACAGCAGCCTTTAGTCCACTTGTCCAGATAATGGCAGCCATGTTTGACATCCCCTTACTCCATGAGCAACTAAATCTTGGGAGGTAATTAACTATCCCATGTCCCAATTAATCGGTATATTTGCTTATGTACTTGCAAGCTGATGAATGCTCGATTGCTAACTTTCTTCCCTGCTACACTCCAATGAACAGTTTGTTGGGTTCGATCATCGTCATTCTAGGATTGTATATTCTTCTTTGGGGCAAGAACAGAGAGATGCAGAACTGTGCTTTGAAAATTGCACAAGAAGCCAAAGAGATTAGGGAACAAGAGGTTCAACTACCGGTCATCACGGTTGCTTGCGATTCAAGTTATCCCGAGACCAAGTAGCTTTTTGATGCCTACTGTTCAAATTCATTTCTTGTGGTATTCAAATAACCCTCTTAATTAGTACCACCAAATATGTTTTCAACTTCCCTTGTTCAATTGTTCCACAACAAGGAAATCAACAACAAAAAAAGTTTTACTTTTTTTAACAAGTTTGTGATGGATGATAAAGTTTATCAAGGAAATTTAAAAGGAAAATTCAAACATAACCCTGACCCTATGACTAACTTAATTTGATCCTCCAAGTTACATAGTGCTGTTTCACATGGAAAAACCATGCTTGAGCGATAAACCTTGTTATCAAATACGGTATCTCTGGCACTCGAGTAATATGCTTGTCCATCGGTTTATGACTGCTACATATGTTGAATTAAGGTATATATGATGGTAGCTTTTCCTTCAGAGCCTAGACATTGTTATAGTAAATTAACTGATATTGAAATGCACCATCTAGACTTGTTCATTCCTCGGTTCAACTGAATCCCTATTGCATACCGGGGGTTCATAGACTTTGCGGTATCTGATATCTTTGTGCTGGAAATGTCAGTTTAGAAGGGCTATAAGAAACAAGTGATAGACCATTTTATTCATCACAATAGGCCTTCTTATTGCAATTAAAGACACAAGAGGACAAGTATGAACTTGAAAGTTCAAACACTCTATCATTATTTGGCTAACAATAATGCAGAAAACAGCCAAAATGGTATATAATCAAAGACATAATACGAGAAGAAGCATAGTAAAACAATACAAAGATTTATAGTATGCAAAGTATATTGGGACAAGACCATGTTAATCGGAATCAGTAAGTTTGGCTTTGGCGGAATCGTTTTCTATTTTCTTTCCCCTCCTATGCTTATCTGTTGACTTCTTGCCTTCACGTTCGGGAACATCCGAGACGTCCAAATGAACGCCGGGATCATTGGCGTTATAGCTGCTCTCGAACATGATCGAATTGTTAACAGCTTGGAAATTGCTGTTAACATAGGTACTCCATTCATCAGGCTCCCCCCCAAGTGAAATCCCATGAGGACTGCTGGATTTCTCATCCACCTCGCTTCGCATTGTCGCCCCGGCATTGCTTCCTGCAAGCGTGATGATTCCAACACCATGCAGATCATTATCACCATCGTCTCCGATGTGACTCGATCCCGGTTTATGAATACCGGCAACACGGCGAGTAATGGCGGAGACCATGTCTTTGACTTCTTTATCAAGTAATCTAGTATGCTTATCTCCTTCACCAGAGGAATGGTCAGGCTTGCTTGTTTCCAGAGGCATTATTTAGCAAAACAAAGAAAAAAAACAAAGCAGGGCAAATTATGATTTGGTGTTTGGAGCTGAAACTGAAAAAAACATTTAAATATAAGAATAGGTGGTGGAACAAAAGGTCTGTTTGATAGGGAATAAAGAAGTGCCTTCCATGGCACTTCAAGGATATATTTTTTTCAATTTATTCTCAAATTAAAGCAGAGAGATTACTTGAGTATTGGTTAAACTGATACAGATTATATGTACTTTTGTCACTCTTACGCTCTTCTGATATGATTTTATTTTTCATTGAAGAGATTTGAAGGGAAAGAATCATAGTGGTAGAGGCACTTGTCAAAGCGTGCCATTCCATCCTAGTATTCATGATAACTCTAAAGCCATGAACATGACACCGTTCTCTGCATTGAAGTTGTCTCTGTGAGCTTTGATTTTTCATTTTTTATATATATATAAAATAAAAGATCGGCTTCGGGTAGGGCAGAGCTGTTTCCAATTAAATTTTTTGAATTTGGATCAGATAAAAGCATTAATTTCGTATTGGATATTTGGGTGGGTTTTCGGTCATTGAACAAATCCACACGGCTGCATCAAAAGCTTGTATTGATTCTTATGTCTCACCAGGACCTCAAAGAACTCCTTGGGCCTGTATTGGCCCTTATGAATATATAATTATTTAAAATAAAAAAAATAGTTGGTTTTTCTAACTTGTTTGTAGAGTTTTTTTTAAGGTGTGAATAATGTAAGACGGTACAATTACAAGCACAGCAACAGTATGAAGTACAGCGAATGAAGAATAAAAAAATAACTCACATGGTCAACGTATAGACTTGATTATGAGTCGGGTCAGATCAATGCAGAATTTTAGGCTCGAGTCCAACTCAAAAAATGATCTAAAATTTTATCCCAAGTTCGACTCAGATTAAAAATGTTAAACCAGAGCTCGACCCAGCTCACTCATTAAATTTTTTTAAGATTATTCTTTTAAATGAAAACAAATTTAAAAACAAAAAATACACTAAAAACTGTAAAATAAATGTTTCTCAATTAATTAAAAAGATATTACAAAAATACTTTATACTTAAATAGCATTAAGATAGTTGTAACTTAACCTTCAAATCTCTTTAAAATAGTTGCAAAATTAACAATAAAACAAAAGTTATACCATATTCAAACAATAACAAAATATTAACAATATAGTAGCGAAATAACAGCAAAAACAAAAACAAATAGGAAGTTTATGTTGATTCGAGCCGAATCCGAACCAAAAATATTCTACTTGAGGCCCGGCCCATTTAAAAATGAATCTTATTTTTTAGTCCAAGTCTATTTTCCAAGCCATAATTTTGTCCAAATCCTTCCACTTTTCGAGTGGGCCTTCAAGCCTGAACAAGTGACCCAACCCATGATTAAGTCTACACACCCACAAAATGAGATAAAAGACTCACATATCACAAATGTGCATAATAAAACTCGAACCTGAATTTATTAGAGACTCAAAGCCTTTGCTTTAACCAACAAGTTAAAGGCCCCATTTATCTTTATTTATGTTAGTCTATAAAATAATAATGGTATCAATAATGTAACTATATATTAAATAAATGTTTACATTATTAATTTTAGAATAATTATATGGTATGTTATATAATTTTTTAAATTTCTAAAAAAATTATCATGTCTTTTTAATTAATATTTAAAATAAAATAAAGTTAGACTTTTTTTATCAATAAAATTATGAAATGAATAATACATCTCACGTTAACAAGGACCGACATTATACCTATGAACTCAATGTTAGTATTGAACATCTACTTCTTTAATAAGGTGAGCAGTCATCCAAGTCTTCACTCTCCAAATCTTCTTTAATACAGATAATTATTGGCTGTCCCAAATGCTAATTATAGATGATTTAAAAAAGAGATGGAATACCACATAAATATCTTGCCTGTCTTAATGCCTTGACATGCCAAACATGCAATCTACATTTAATACTATATAATAAGCCAGATGAGATGGGGTTGATAGCTACCCTTCATTCCCCTTGTGTACCAAATTTGATTGCCCTTAAAAATAAGCTAGACTAACACCATTTTCAATGTCATTTTCGGTTTTTTTTTTCCTTCTAAAAAAAGCCAGCTTTCCGCAAAAATTTTTAGCCACTGATATAAGTTAGCAAACAAACGTGGAAAGCTAAGTCAGTGATCTAAAATTAAAATCTCTTATATAATTTTTTTTTATTAATCTTTTAAATTTCGGATTTAAATTTTATAAATGTATCGAAATTTAATGTGATTTATCAAAATCTCTAATTCCATAATAAGAAGAGGTTGAATATATTTTTGTAGAAGAGAAAAAAAAGAAATAAAAAAGGTTAAAATTTGCTTTTAGTCCATGTACTTGTATATAATTTGATATTTGATCCTTAAATCTTATTGCTTCAATTTAAAAATATTTTTGCTAATCATATGCTTCTTCATATGAGAAGTAAAAACAACGTAACCATAATTTTAAATTGATAAATTTTGATAGAAAATACTTACTATTTCAATAATTAGACTAACATTTTCAAAAAAAAAAAAAAAAGAAAAAAGAAAAAAGGATGAACTTAATTTTTAACTTTTTAAGTATAGGGATTAAATATCTAATTTTGTCAAAGTGTAGGGACTAACAGCATATTTTAACCAATAAGAAAATCTCAATATTTTAGAACAACACGAATGTGAGGGAGTCGGTCCGGTCCACCTTACCCCGTGGCGTTGTGTTATTAAAAACGAAAGATTCTTCGCCTGTTGGTTAACCCAATTTGTAGTTATTAATTCGTAAATTTCTTAAAAAAAGAAGGAAAAAAACCGTCATCTGTATTTAATCAGTATCTTATAGTTTCTCTCTCCCACTTTCTTCTATGGTTTCTTGTTCCTAATGTTGCTGTTGTTTGTTCAACTCTCGACTGTCAGCAAACTCATCAGTGATTCAAAGGAAACAAGCATTCTTTAGGTACAGTCTCCTCACTTTTCTGTTTAGAAATTTAAACGACACTTTTACTCCTTTTGTTTATGTTTATGTTTTTTCTTTTAATATTGAAATTTCAGTTTTTCTGAGCTAATTTTAAGGCTGAAATTTTAAGTAGTGCATCTTGTTATTGGGTTATCAATGATGGGTTGCTTTTGGTTTCATGGTATTTTATTTGAATTTTTTCTAGTTTAGAATCAAAGTAATGAAACTGTGGAACTATCTGTTGCATTCTGTTTGAAGGGTCTAAGCCTGGTCTTTTGCAGTTTTTCTTGTTAAAACTGAGTTACCTCTAGGGTTTTGAATTGACTGGCAGTTTTGATGGGGGTTTATTTTTTGAAATTAACAGTGAGGGTGTTGTGGAAATTCACGAGAATTGAATCTTTTAGAACCAAAAGGAGATAAGTGTATACGCTGTAAATTATAATCAGATGCTGAATGAAGGTTCAAATGAGACTAGCACCAGAGCTAGTTACCACTCCAGTAATTTACCTGAACCTGACCTTGAGAAGCAGGGAAACAACCAGGTGTTGCCTCAGGATGAAGGACTGCCAGGCTCAGTTAGGGGCTCAGCCTGTGAGTCCAGTCCCACATTGTTAACCATCGTAGTAACGAAGGATGAGTCTCATGTAACTCAGCAGCCGATAGCTCAATTAAAAGATATGGAATGCGTTTTGGAGGAATTGCCTCCTGTGGCTCCTCAAAAGGGCTATTTTTTGAGGAACAGTAGTTCTGATGAGGAATGCAGGTATATCATTATTTTTTCATCTTCCACCAGTCTTACTTCATACATCCTGTATTCTCATTTATTATGCACCTTTTAAAATTTTTTGTTTCCAATATTTGATTATTGTTGAATAGGATGGACTCCTCGTACGAGTGTAGATCGTCACATAGTCTTGAGAATCTGTTAGCTATGTTCACTGAAGCCTCATAGATTAAAATCTTTATATGCTCAGGTTAATCACTTAATTGCCCTAAGCATTTCACTTAGTCTGGTGGGTAGTCTTGATTGTCCTGTTTATACTTTATTATCATGTTATGTGCTAATGGGTGTTTTTTTTATTGTACTGTTTTGTTATAATTTGCCAAAAGAATGTGCTGCATAAAGGTTTTGGTGAGGTTAGATCCCTTGGAATAGGAATACGATTAGGCTTGAGAAAAATAAAATGCTTCATTCAGATCATCTTAATATATTGTGGTCAGTCAACAATCTTTTTCTTTGTTGAGTTTCCTAATCTACCCTAACTCCACCAGAGGAGGACCTTACGTGCCTAAGCACTCTCCAATGCTCATCCTCCGAGTCTTTCAATAGCAATATATATGCATGCGTGCCAACTGAGCTAGTACTCAATTGGCCGGTCTGTTAGCAATCTTAAATGTACCATCCCTTTCCTGGCCATCAGCTTGTTTTTCCGAGATTAATCTTGAAAGCAGTCTGTAGTATTGAATACTCTTTACTCATTATTATCTGTATTATCCTTCAGAGTTTGTCAACAGGAGAAGGAAGAAGGTCTTATAGATCTTGGGTGCCAATGTAAAGGTGGTCTTGCAAAAGCTCATCAATCTTGCATTGACACTTGGTTTCGTACAAAAGGATCCAACAAATGCGAAATATGCCAGTAAATTATTCAAAATATGATTTCATGTATTAAAATTAGCTTATTTGTAACCGATACATGATTCAGTTCACTGTTGTTGTGCAGAGCAGTAGCTGTAAATGTGTCAGCTCCAGAATCCCAGCCCAGTGTAGGTATTCTGTGCTTAAGTGAAAGGGCTAGCAATAAAAACCTTAGGACAAGTTTGCTTCTTTTATTCAGTTATAGCCTACAAGATGCTAGAAATTCAATATTATCATTTTTTTGAGTGGTGGCACTGGTGGTTTACTTCGCCAAAAAGAGAGGTTTCGTTGCCCAAATCAAATCTAAAGCTGGAAAATAAAACAAAGTCGAGGATAAAATGTGGTAGAGTTTGAGTATTATTTTGTTCCTTCGGCTACTATTATGCATGCCATGTGCAATTGTAGGCACAGAGAGAGATAAAAGAGCCATTATGGTCTCTGTGATTTTGGGTTCTAGCATTTTAAAAGCATAAGTGATGTTATTGAGTTTTAGTCCACAGCAAACATAGAAAACTATGTTTTTCGGTTTACTTGTAGATCTCATAGTCATACCTATATTGATCCTAAAACACGTTTCATGGTGCAGACAAATTACTGGGTTTGGAGAGCTGATCCAAGCTTTACACCACATGAACGTCAAAGGGTAAGTGGATAAATGCACCTGTCTACTGGGATCTTACTTATTCTTGAAAAATTCTTCCTGTTGTTTTTTTTAAAACTTCGCATCAAATCATTCTTTATGACAGGGTTGTTTTAGTCCTCTGTGGGTGGCATTTTCAATCCTTATTGGTGGTTTATTGTTGGATGTGTTAATATCCGTTACTCTTGGTGTCTCGGCACTACCTGTTAACATCATAATTGGTACGTACACCTCACTCATATTCTTCCCATACCTGTTTATAAAAAAAAATAACGTTCTTAGCAAATAGCTTTTATTCTTCATGATGTTGTAACTTAAAGAGACATTGTACAGGTGTTATTGTTGTCCTAGGACTTGGAACAGCCCTTCGACTTGCCCTCGAATTCTGCCATGAGTGGAGTATTAGGAGAGCCATGCAAAGGGTAGAAGTAAATGCGACTCTCCAGTATCATCCTGCTTTGTAGGTAAATCTGTATATAGTAAAATTCAAGCGTTATTTGTGTATATGACATTCGGCATGCTATTCAGTAGGGAACCCATTGTTTGTTACTGCTCAGATCTATACAACATGATACAGTTTGCAACATTCCCCTTGAATAGTTTGAGATTTTATAGAGTCAAATTGGACATGAACCTTATGGTTTCAAGCTTTGGTGATGAGTAACTCTATATATTTCCTGTATTGCTTATCTTCAATTGTTGATAATTTGTATTGGAATGAGAAGCTAAAAACTGCTTTTGATGGAGGCTGCATTCTTTTGACTTAGGTGGAGTGGAACCTGATTATGTTGAACAAGGTTAGGTTGCTGCTATGAGGTATGAATTGGCAGATTTAATAGTTTGTTTGGGTTCACTTCTTTATTCAATGAAGAAAATGGTTATTAGTAAATATTGTTGTGATTTTGGTGAATGGAATGGATACATGTGGGTTTGCGAATAAAGGTTGTGTGGGTTTCCAAGGCTGATGGAATCTTTTTCGAGCATCGAAGTTATATTAATCATTGTCAACTTCAACCTACTTTTATATAATATCCTGCATGGTTGAAATTATAATGGGAGTAAATAAAATTATTTATTAAATTATTTTAAAAGCAAGAGAATTTAATCTGTACTTCAACTATGATTTTTTTTCAAGTTGGTAACTATTTTTTTTTTCACAAGCTTGCAGTTAAATCTTTTTCACAAATGGTATTTCGTTACTCAAAGTCATATTTTATTTTTTTTTCAATTTTCTATTTAAACAATATTTTATTACCTCACCTAGAGTGGTACCCAAACTAATTTTGTTATTCAAATTACCTCATTGTTAAAAAACATCTTTTAGCTAATCATCTTATGATATAAATCAATTTTTCACTAAAAAATTTTAAAAAAGTAAATATTACTTTTTTTAAAAAAAATTTATGAACATATTCATTTTTTTTTATTCAAGAATTTTTTGGTGATGGAAAAATTTAAGAAATCATTGAAAAATTCATCTAAAACTTATTTTCGAACCCAAAAGCCAGATTTTGGTGACATTTTTTTATTTTTTTAAATCTTGATTTTGATTTTTTTCACCTAATTCAAAACCTATGCATTATTTTTTTCTTTTTATATAGTTGGCATAAAATAATTAATGTTAGGTGAACTTTTATGACAAAAAACTTAAATAAAATATGAAATCTAAATACTAGGAAAAATTTGAGTAGTAAAAAAAATGGTAAAGGATTATAAATAAAATTATCTAACAGTTAAAAAAGTGCATTAAAAAAAAAGAAAAATCATTGAGACAGAGAAAGTGTAAAATTTTGAAAAGTTCTATTTTAGATCAATTCGATTTTTTTTATAATTTGATTTCATTATATATTTTTTAATCTAATTTTAATCTAAAATTACTACGTACCACAAAATGATTAACTAATTTCTCTTTAACAGTTGAAGTAACTTAGACAACAGAGTTAGTTTAAGTATTATTTATAACCAAAAATAGATTCAGGCACACCACTTTGAATAACAAAGTATAAATTAAATACCAATTAGCTAGAAAAAATATATAATTTAACTATCATTTTATGATTTAAGCTTTTACCATTCAACGAAACCTCAAATATTAGTTATATCAACTTCTCAAACTATTTTTTTATTCATAAAGTAGGTATACATTAATTTAATATATAAAAATTATATTCAATAATAATAATTTTTTTTTCAATTTAACATTTTATTAATGTGAAAAATATATGTTAATATAACGTAACTCATTTGATAGGCAAGCTCAGTAGCATTAACACACAAATTTGTATGCGCCTTGAAAATTTCTTTTTAGAAAATGAATTTCAATAATCAAAAAGCGATTATTTATGATTTAATACGACAAAAAAAATATGAATTGAACAAAAATATTTGAAGCAAATATTAAAAAATAAAAAAAATACTAAAAATTCATAAACAGAGAGCAGTGGCGCTGGCGCACGAGTAAAGTGCTCTTTTCTTTTAATCAAATTCAAAACCCAGAAAAAGAAAACAAAGCTAAAAAGCAAAAAGCGTAGCACTACTGAGATGACATTTTTGACGGTAAGAAGAAGAGTCTTGTGGGAGAAGCTAAGCTCAGTGTTCTATTATTACAACCCCCACTAACTATTATATCTCCTTTTGTCCATTAATTAAGGGCATTTCAGTAATTAAACTATCTGGTACCACATTTTTACGCGGTGAACCAAAAGGGAAAAATCGCTGTCCACATTTGGTTATTATATTATACGCCGCAGCTCTTTCCCTTATTATACGGGCGCTTAAATGATTAATCAATCCCACGAATGATAAAGCGACACGGAAGCTCCCAATATCACGTGAGAGTCACGTGATGTGCTTGGGTTGGATCACCCCGGTAGTCCATTTGTACAAAAAGAACACAGTAAAATAAACAAAATTTAGCTGAGCAAGAAATATCAGTAGACGAATAGCCAATCAAAATAACGACGACAACAACAAAAAAAAAAAAAAACCCACAAAAACAAAATAGCCTTCGTTAAGTAATCGAAGAAGACGACGAAGATAGACGATTGTACTTACAGTGGAAAAGGATTCGACGTTTTTTTATGTTTTCTGGAATTATTTAAAGAAAAAGGTGTAGTTGTAAAGGAGTTTTCGAGGTTAGGGTTTATCGGAAGGGAGTTATGGAAGTGTTGACGATGGGAACTTTACCTTTAGGATTTAGATTCAGGCCTACTGATGAAGAACTTATCAATCACTACCTTAGGTTGAAGATCAACGGTCGTCATTCCGAAGTCGAGGTCATTCCTGAAATTGATGTCTGCAAATGGGAGCCATGGGATTTGCCTGGTATTTTTTTTTCTCTTTTTTATTTTAGTTCTTGTTAAGACAAAAAAAAAGAAAAAAGAAGGAAATTATTCGGTGCAGAATTTTTTTTGAATCTTTGATACCGTGCGTCACCTTAAATTCCTTTATTCCCTTCACTTGAAAGACATATATAGTTCATAAAATTTATTCCTGTTTTCTGTAACTGGAAATTTCTGGTAAACTTACTTATTTTCCTTTTTGAAATTCTTCTCTCTATGCTGAAAATACTTTATATTGCGAAATTAGTCATTTTTAAATTAAAAAATTGGGATTTTTGAATTAAATTCAGGATTATCGGTAATAAAATCGGACGATCCGGAGTGGTTCTTTTTCTGCCCTCGTGATAGGAAGTACCCCAACGGCCACCGTTCCAACAGAGCAACGGATAAAGGTTATTGGAAAGCCACGGGGAAGGATCGAACCATCAAGTCCAAAAAGTCACTTATCGGCATGAAGAAGACCCTGGTTTTCTACAAGGGCCGGGCTCCCAAGGGTGAGCGTACTAACTGGATCATGCACGAATACCGCCCCACTACCAAGGAACTTGATGGCACTGCTCCTGGCCAGGTTTTCTTTTTAGATTTTTACTTCTTTTTTTAGTTTAAGTTGCTGCAATTATTATCATGGTGTTAAAGTTCTGCTAGTGTTAGCTTTATTTGTTTGATTGAAAAGCCAAGAAGAAAGAGAAGTTAAAAGGAAAGTAGGAATGGTTATATGACTTGGACCCCTTTTTGTGTGTGGTGCAGAGTGCTTTTGTTTTGTGTCGATTGTTTCATAAAGTAGAAGGGAAGAATGATATTGTGAAATTTGATGAAGTGGAACAAACAGGATATTCCCCTGCCATGATAAAATCATCTCCTGATGATACTTCATCGGATCTTCTCCAAGATACTGTTTCATCCGATACGCAAGCTCAAAAGCCTGATAACTTAATGCAAAATGATCAAATAACAGGTGATACCAGCAGCTGCAATAGTCATATGACTTCTAATGCTGATTATCATGCAACAGAAGAAACTATGGTGGAGGTGTGAAGTGGATAATTTATCTATGATTTGGGATTTGTTGCATTAATCGTTATTTTATCTTGACTACATTGTGATTCTTGGCGAATGACTTATCTTGCTTTTTAATACAGAAATATCCGCTCCTGGGAAGCAATTCGAATTTGTATGAGCCCAATTATGGTGAAATTGACTCCAAAGTCTTTTCACCACTAATGAACTCGCAACCTTTTGAAGATCTGCCCTTCTTCGTGGATTCTCCTTATGCAAATGATTTTGGTCATGATCAAAATGAATTTCATTTCCATGATGGGACTAGTGAACAAGATGTATCATTTGCTTTCTTGGATGACATCTTGAGTAACCATTATGACTCTTGTGAAGAGTCAAACACTCAAAAGAACTTGGTTGATGGAACAGAGATGCCCTTGTTTGGTGATTCATTCATCTCAAAGATACCTCCACCAGAAATCTCAAATCTCAAAGAAAATGGCAGACCTGCTTACACGGACACTGAAATGCCACAATTACAGGTAAAAAAATAACTTTCCACTAGCTTTTATGTTCCTATACATGTAGCCTATAGCCTTCTGAGCTTTACTTTGGTTTGAGCCCTTTTTCTTTTGTATTAAATTTTCACTTGTAAGGCACTTAGGTTTGGGTTTTAACTTCTTTTTATATTTTCAACTTCTTAACAGGTTGGTACTGAGGTTGGAGCTCGTAGGTGGCTTGGTGGGCCTATTGATAACAATCAATCACTGCAAATGCAAACTTCTTTCGAACCTACCCATACTCAACCAGCACTTTATAACCAAGAGTACATAACCAGGAATATTGGTGGTATTGGAAATTATTCTGTTGGCCAAGGAACTTTTACTGATTCTGCAGTGGGTAATATCAATAATTTGCAACAGTTAACCAGTCTGAAAAATTATGTGAATAGTGGTGGTGATCTTGGTAGTGGTATTGGAATGAAGACTGGAACATGCCAGCCACTAAAACAGTCAAATTCAGAAAATTTTGGAACTCTTGGAACTGGAATCAAGATTAGGACCCGTGGATCTCTGCAACAACCGAATTCAGACATTGTAAATCAAGGCACTGCTCCCAGAAGAATACGCTTGATGAAACTTTCTAGTGGGCCAATGAAAGGTTCTGGAGGCTGTGTCGATGATGGAAAAATGATGAGCACTGGCCTTGTTGAAGAAGAAGAAGTTCAGTCTGCTCTAACTGAGGTAGAGTTACCAGTAAAAGCTAATTTTGAGCGCCGTTGATATACTGTTTATCTTACTTATCTTTTTCGTTTGCAGGTCACAGAAGCTGAAGCTGCAGAACAGACTTCTAGCTCTGATGAGTCAGAGAAGAATATTGTAAATCAAGGCACTGCACCAAGAAGAATACACTTGCAAACGAAACTTTCTACTGGGGCAATGAAAGGTTCTGCAGGCTGTGTCAATGGTGGAAACATGACTAGTCCTGGCCTCGTTGAAGAAGTTCAATCTGCTCTTACTGAGGTAGAGTTACGTGGAAAAGCTAATTTTGAGCACTGTTGATATACTGTTTTTACTGCCAAAGGCCAAATTATAATATTAGTACACTGAAATACATTTCTCAAAGTGCACAATATCTCCCAATACTTTGAATGCAGGTCACAGAAGCTGAAGCTGCTGGACTGACTTCTAGCTCAGATGAGTTAGAGAAGAATATTGTAAATCAAGGCACTGCTCCAAGAGGAATATGCTTGCAAACTAATCTTTCTACCGGACCAATGAAAGGTTCTGCAGGCTGTCTCGATGGTGGGAGCATGACAAGTCCTGGCCTCGTTGAAGAAGAAGTTCAGTCTGCTCTAACCGAGGTAGAGTTACCAGGAAAAAGCTAATTTTGAGTGCTGTTGATGCATTGTTTATCTTACTCCTTTTCTTTTGCCAAAGGTCAAATTATAATGTTAGTCACTGAATTACATTTCTCGAAGTGAACAATTTCTTCCAATACTTTAAATGCAGGTCACAGAAGCTGAAGCTGCAGGACAGACTTCTAGCTCTGATGAGTCAGAGAAGAATATTGTAAACCAAGCCATTGCTCCAAGAAGAATACGTTTGCAACTTTCTACTGGGCCAATGAATGGTTCTGCAGGCTGTGTCGATGGTGGGAACATGACAAGTCCTGGCCTCGGTAAAGAAGAAGTTCAGTCTGCTCTAACTGAGGTAGAGGAGCTAGGAAAAGTTAATTTTAGCACTATTCGTATTTTCTTCATCGTACCTTCCATTTTGTTTCGGCAAAAGTCTAATAGTATAATGTTAATATACTGAAGTACCAGGCCTTTCAAAATGTGAACAATATCTTTCAATGCTTTGAATGTAGGCCACAGAAGATGAAGCTACTGGACATATTTCTAGCTCTTGCGAGACTTCTAGCTCTGATGAGTCAGAAGTAGAGAACCGGTTCCTCAAATTTGAAGGCAGCAAGGATATTGCTGATGAATCTTATTCAAAACCAATGCTGCGGGTAAAACAGGTAGATGGGCAACATAGCTGCAGCCAAAAGGGTCCATCATTGCACTTAAAGGCAGCTCCTGCACTTCATCGCCCAAACTCCCTATTAGTTCCTGGTATCGCCATTTTCACTATTACTCTCTTGTTCGCTCTCTTCATGGGGATATGGTTATGACTTGGATCTTGACTTCGTAATGATGTTCAAACAGGCCATATGTAGGTAGGTAGACTGTTTCCCCCTTTTTTGTATCTTGTAGGAAATATGATTAAGTTATGTACATTGTGCCCCATGCGTATGCACATGCTTTGAAGAATACGTGAGAATACTTTGTATAATATGTTGCACAATGGCCTTTGGTTTTTCTGCTGGCCTAGAGAGTTGACTTAATGTGTAATATGTAGGGTAATGTGTAATATGTAGGGAAAAGAGTGTTCTTTTTTACCATCAATCTTCACCACAACAATGTCAAAACCTTATTGTAGATGAATTGGCTGGTAACATATTCACTGCTGGTAACATTAGCTGAAATCCAGATAAGCTGTACGGTTGAGTAATGAAGTTTCTAATCTCAAAAGAAAATGTTGGCAATTTTTTGTATTTTTTTTATCCATTTATGTATTTAATTGCGTTATAGTCATTTAAGATATTTTTTTTTATTTACATAAATACTCAACTGTTACCCATCAAATGGCTTAATGCCCCACCCCCACACCAAATGGCAAAGTAGGGCATACCCCACAGACGTAACGTGCTCGTTATGGATTCTTCGTTATGGATTCTGTTTGGATGCCTTTGAAACCAGAAACATTGGGAATGAAATTCTTCAAAATGTTCCATGTTTTCCAATCACAACCATTTCTAACATGGACCCTTAGCATAAGATCCTCCATGTATATGCTTTGATGGTCCCTATATATATATATATGCAAAACATGTATGCGTTGATGTTATAAGTTCAAATTCTCCAACCAAGCAAATAGCTATCAAGATTTCAGCTTAAGTCCTCTGCAACCAGTAAGTAGCAGTGTTGCAGAAGGATCATCAAGTGATGCGGCATCTTCCAGAGTAATTGGAACGAAGTCCCGCACATGGGAGGCCATAGGCAAACTGAGAAGGAAAAAAATGTTTGCATAAAAGGTACCAGGGTTCATATCATCTCGTTCTAAATGTTGATATAATTGAATGTATTGGCACAAAACTACTAGCGATGTTGCTTCAGAACGTATCTTGGAAATCAAAGCAGCTGTGTCATCTTTTTCTTTTTCTTTTTTTTTCCAGATTTTTTAGAATTCTAATGAGATCACAGGCCCTTCTTCTTTGATACAGTGCCTCATCTTGTTAATGGGATCCTAAGTAGCAGATAGATAGTATCTAAATATGAGGTATGAGCAAATTATTAATTACAGAGATGAAAATTATGGTTCTAAAAGTACAATAGGTGTTTAGTTATGGCCCATGGAACCTCTAAACATGCAGAATCAAAATGCAGAAAGCTAGCTCTTGATTCCAATTATAAATTCAAGGGACATTCTTCATGTTATACTGTTGTCTTTGTGCATCTCTAGAATTGTGAGTTAGTGGCAGGAAAGAAAGTTGTTCTCTTTTTCTTTAAACAAATTATGCTTCCAATGATAATCACTGAATTGTCACTAACTCACACAAATATAAAAAGAAAACATCGAATCCTGTGAACAAATAAATTAGTAACCAAAAGTTGCTCAAGATAAACTACATTGGCACATAAATCTAAATGGATAACATTATTTTGTGTTAATAATACAAAATATGTTACAAGTAGCCAGTAGGGTATGAGTAGCACAAACCCATAAAATACAAACTATAGATATGATTACATCTAAGGTAGCCCTTCTTTTATCATATAATTAGGTATTTGTCCCCTTAGAAACCATAATTAAGATCTTAATGGAAGCAACTTACCTTTTTAGTTCGGTTTATTCATATTTTCAAATTTTAAAAAATGATATCTAATAGATTCGGGATTCAAATTCCAGTAAAACCTTTTCTTATTTTCTTTAGGATTCCATGAAAACATACATAACTTGTAAGGTTTAACCTAAAAATAAAACCAATGTGTGGGGAATAAAACTCTGGTAACCTTTCTATGTAGATCATTGTTGCAAGTATGTTGTATTGGGATTTTCGAAAAGATGGTGCAGGATCACTTTGCATCAAAACCTGGCTTTCCCTATTAATTAAACCCATCCCATTATCTCAAAGTCAGCCGACATTCTCTTCTGAGTGTATCACCAATAATCATGTTTAGCTTGACCCACATTTCAAGCATTAACATATGTTTTTTTCCGATACC
Source organism: Gossypium australe (assembly GCA_005393395.2). Taxonomy (NCBI): domain Eukaryota; kingdom Viridiplantae; phylum Streptophyta; class Magnoliopsida; order Malvales; family Malvaceae; genus Gossypium; species Gossypium australe. The sequence continues at coordinate 3,978,293 of CM016625.1, forward strand.
TTTCTCTCCCAAAAGGGTTTTATTTTATAAATTTCCATACCTATGTGTAAGCTCCAATGTGTTTATATGTATATTAAACATTTATAAGAAATGGTTTGTCACAACTCTGGGTTTATATGCAATAGAGGAATATCTTCTGGGGCTGGGAAGGGTTATTGGATTTGTCGTCTTTGATAAGTTGTCTTGTCTTTATAAACGGGAGCTGACTTGTCTCTAATGGCTACCTTAATAGCAAGAGCATTTGGTTCCATTAAATCAGCCATCGCTTACTGTTTCTTTGGTGATCGACAGAAAAGAAAAAGCCTAATCACCAACATCAATTACTACAGCATGCCTAAGGCTCGACCACTTTCCTTGCAGGTTTCCCTTCATCCCCCCATAGTATATTTTGTTCTTCTTTTTTGAATCCATCTAGGTATCTTAATTGTTTGCCTTCGCCGACTTGTCATGACAATGAATGGAAAAAACAAATGGGTCTTATGAATGTATACATGACGACTACTTATCTCTTGCATCTGATACATATTTAGATATGATAACGAGAATATATCAAAAAAAGAATATACAACCTATGCTTTTCTTCTTCAAAGAAAAAAGGGTTATTTGCCTTCGCCGACTTGTCATGACAATGAATGGAAAAAACAAATGGGTCTTATGAATGTATACATGACGACTACTTATCTCTTGCATCTGATACATATTTAGATATGATAACGAGAATATATCAAAAAAAGTTTTGAATATACAACCTACATGCTTTTCTTCTTCAAAGAAAAAAGGGTTATATTGCTTATTGAACATGCTATGTTTGTTCCTTTGCTGTTTGGTTAAATTTTAAACTTCCAAATGAGGTTTTTCAAGGTAAAAGTATCACGAAGGTTTTTATATTAGGAAATAGATTTTTTATTTCATTTATTCAAAAAATAAGTAAATTAGTTATTCTATTAAAAATTTTATTCATTTTACTATTAAAAATGTCTCAATATATGTCAGCATGAGATAAGCATTGCACTCTAAGTGTAATTGTCTTATTATTTCACCAACTAAGCCAGTTTTTAATAGTAAAAACATTTTTAATAAAAAGGACTAAATTTTTATCGGATTTCTAATACATTTGAAGAAAATATTATAAAAACTCCAATCTTAAACCCTGTTCATCCTATGTTTGGAAGTTATTAACTCTATAAAACCATGTGCTAAAATCTTTTTTTTTTCTCTCAAAATTTACAAAAATAAAGCCTTAAACTTCAGTGGAATGTGCAGTAAACTTTTAGTATATAGTTCTTGAACCAGCTTTAGGAATATGTTTCCTGGTCTGATTGGGTTCAAGAACCTCCAAAAACCAATTAAGTTTAAACATGGTGGAGGGGTTTCTTAATCCCTCAAGTTTCCTGTAAACTACCTAAAAGAACAAAGCATAAAGGGCCTTTTTGAACAAGGAAAAAAAGATGAACAGAAACCCAGAATAATCTATTCACTGTTAAAACTTATAAATCTTTGCTTTATTAGACGGTGGACCTCAAAGTCAGGATGTGCTGCACTGGTTGCGAAAGAGTAGTCAAAAACGCCATTTACAAGCTTAGAGGTATATTTCATAAACGTTCTCCTTTTCTTTAAGGGAATGATTCCTTTTCATAGGATCATTATTAATGATGTTAGGGATCGATTCGGTGGATGTCGACATAGAGATGGAGAAGGTGACGGTGATCGGATACGTTGATCGGAACAAGGTTCTGAAACGAGTGCGGAGGGCAGGGAAAAGGGCTGAATTCTGGCCTTACCCTGATCCTCCTTTGTACTTCACCACAACCGCTGAATATTATAAAGACACGACCAATGAGTATAGAGAGAGTTATAATTATTACAGGCATGGATACAACTTAGGACACAGGCATGGTAACATACCTGTAACGATTCGTGGAGACGACAAAGTCAGTAACTTGTTCAACGATGACAATGTGAATGCTTGCTCTCTCATGTAGCAATAAATGTATATGTAAATTGAATTTGTGACATTAATTCACCATGATGGATCATGTAATATCATTTCAGAAAATAACTGTGTCAAAAGAATTTCATCATTGTGGATTTAATTATTAATATATGTAGCTTTTGTTATAAGTAATATATATATTTCATCTTTTGGGGATTGTAAAGAGTGAATGTACTCCATTGGAATCTGCTCCCTTACCGTGTTCTTGGTCATGACGGTATATTATCTTGTATGTGATATTTTGTGAATTTTTTCCATTTTCAGATGTGTTAGGGATAAATTTTGAATCAATCCATTTTAAATGAATTTTAGCAATTTTGATATTTATTTGTTTGCACGTTTTGTCCTGATAATTTGAAATTACTATATTACCTTTACATGTTAAATTTTAAAAGGATATAAAAGTAATTTTTTTTGTCACAATCAAAGTGTGCTCTGTGCTCTATTCCTACGGGCAAAGATTAAACCCGACCCCCTAAAACAGAAATTTTTTTATTCAGACCCTTTATAATATATAAAATTTTAAATTAGTAATGGTAAATTTGCACTTTAAGCTCTAAAAATAATAAAAAATTAATTTAATCTTTTAAAAATTATAAAGATAATCTATTAAAATGGTGAAACTATATTTTTACGATAGTTTCACCATTTGACTCCACCACTGAGCACATCACACCTCATAACTTGATACAATTATAATTATACATTATACTATATAAACTAAAATATTTAGATAAGAGATTAATAGATTATTCTTTTATTTTATAGGTCAAATGTACTTTTCTTTTTGTTTGATACAAATGGACCAACACTGAAACTTATAAACAAAGTAATCTTGGTGAATACAATTACTAGAGATCTTTTTTTATATAAAACAGTACTTAATGCATGTCTGGATAAATATGTATTTTTAATATAAATAATGCTTTTTTACAAAAAAAAAATATTGACAAATCTTATGCCAGCGTCAAATATTGACAAATAAAAGATGTAACTAAAGTTTAAAAAAAAAAAAGGCATTTACTCAAGTCTTTTCTACAAATGTCAAAATACCAATGATGCAACTTTGGATAATTTAAATTTTTACTTAGCTCCATTTTCCCTGAAATTAATCAAAGTTTCTTTTTTGATCCTTGTAGCTTCCTAGAAAGAATAAATTAATAAAATTGAACGCTTTTGTTTTTGCTATAAAAAAAGTGCCCTTTCTTCGTCGAGAAGGTAGGAAACTCATTGAAATTGTTCTGGACCGTTTGATTGGTTTGGTATTTCCCAAAAAGAATGATCCAACGGTTGAAGTTCTTACCAAGTTGCCAATGTCAAAAGCCGTGTTCGACGTGCCATTAAAAAAATTATTAAGTTTTATAAGTAAATTATTAAGACACAAATATTTATTAATTTCTTGGTATATTTATATTTTTAAAAATATTGTCAATACATAATAAAAAAAAAAAAGAGACACAATAAATTAACTTAATTTCAATTGATAATTTGGTAATTTCATTTTTCGCTTCCTGGTAGTTGGGTTCTTACTTCTTACCAGTTTCCAAGAAAGCCATCTATTTAATCCATCACCTAATAGGATATGCAACGTCACTCATTTTGTGTTAATTACAAATGAATCCCTCATCTCTTCCTAATTTACATGAAATCATAATATGTTTTTCAATTTTGACAGATTAATTAAATGCCAATTTCTTTTTGTCATTTTATATATTTATATTTTAGTTCCGAAAGCAAGTCTCATGTAATCAGAGGGGGCCGAGCCCCTAATTCATTTATTATCCTATTCATATAGCTTTGATCCTTTAATAAATTTTACTGACTAAATGTTGTAATTTGGAGTGATAAATTTAGCATTACTTTTAATTTAAACTTCATTCGTATTGTTAGTTTAATTTTACATTAATTATTTAGAAAAAAATAAATTTAATTCGAACAAAGAGAACATGGTTTTAGCACGGTTACTATTAGAGTAATCGAGTTGCTATAGGCGTAATTTAGTAATTGTATAAGAAAAAAAGAAAATAAATGGAAAAGTTAAAGGGTTAAATCATAAATAGGAAAAAGAGCGAGGGGCGATCCTACGTGTTAGTGTAGAATTGGTCAATGACTTATTAAGGAAACTGTCATTAATAAAAAAAGGTCCATGTTCAAATAAAAATCAAATAGAAGAGGAAGAGCTTCTCCGTGTTCTTCTTCCTACAGTATAAAACCAAACAAATTAAAATAAAAAGTTCAAACTTCACCCCCCCCCCTTCAAAAAAAAAAAAAAAACAGCTTCAATAATTTCTTTTTCAGGTAAGAAATATGAAATAATTATCCATTCATGTTATATTCAATATGCATTCTTCAATTATTCTTTTACCACTTCAATATCAAAACTGTTTCCTTTTTTCATCTACCACTGGAAAAAAAAATCATGTTAAGAATAACAGCATGATGATCATGTCCACTTATCATTAGTTCATGATTTTCTGTTCTGTTTTGTTTGTGTCTATGTAATGTTGAAAATTTAACAGGTTTTTATGTGTGTGTGTTTTTTTAAGTGGGTGTGGTTTGGTGTGGAGAACGATGAGTGAAAGAAGTAAAGCGGCCATGAATGTCTTTTCAATCCCGACAACCTCGTCTCGTTTGTCTCCTTTGGCTCGTCCGTTCAACATCGCCAGCCCTTTCAATCGCCATGAATCTTTTGACCCTTTGCTTGACTCTACTTCCGGTCTTGATCAACCCTTTCCTTACCTGAATTTGGGGGGTCAACGTCAACAAGGCTACTGTGCTTACCACTCTGACTCTACTGCAATTACTGCTACCCCTTTTGTCAATGACCTTGACTTTGAGCCTAATTCTTGTTTTACAAACAACCCTTTCGTGGATCCTCTAGTTCAAACCAGTTTCACTCCTAGTTCTTCAAGCTTGAGCAATGTGGACCCAGAGAGTGGAGTGCTGGGAACTGCTACAAATCATCACGGGTTACAAGGGAACCTGCTTCAGCAAGGTACTTTCAGTTTCTTATAGGGTTTTTCATGTTCGTAGGGAACTAACTAATTTGCTATAATTGATTCATTGGTGCTGATTTTGTTTACATTCTTGTATTCTGTCACTAGAAATAAACTACGACAATCTCATTACTGTCATTAGGTATTAGCAATTGTGAGTTTGTGACTTTCTAATACTTGAAATTTAGTAACTTCAAAGGATAAGTAGTTATATAAGTTATGAATCTTAGGGTTTTATTCATCTTGGATTGACCGGAGATTAATTGTAGATGCAAAGATGAATAAATAGGAAACATATTTCAATCAATTTTTTCTTTTTCTAGTGTCCATGCAATAAGGGCTGAAACTTTTAATGATTTTGTTTAGGTACTACTATTGAAGTATCAAAACTTGTTAGTGAAACATCTTCTGTTTTGCATGAAAGAGATAATAGAATTAGACCAGAATACAAGGATAAAACACTTACAGAAAGCAGTGTTTTCCGAATGGCTAATTCCAAATTAAATTTGTCGAATATATGTTTGACGAAGTCGTGTTCAATATCATCAGGTTTAATCTTTTCTTCAAGACCTCAACATACTCAGAGTCAACTGTCGTACTCAGCACCATTGCTGAGTACGAGTCATTGTGATTCAACTATTATTAACAATGAGAGATGCTTTCCCAATCTTGCCTCTTGTGCAGCTCAAACTCTGGTTTCACGTGCACCAAAGCATTTTGCTTATTCAGCAAAGCATTTTGCTTATTCAGCTCAAACTTTCAAACCATCAAGTGCTAGTTACAATCCACCAATTGTTAATCCTGTTCCGTTAGAGAATGTGGCTTATGGTGGCACTGATGCACTCAGCAAAACGGATTCATATTTTGGCTATGTCGTGCCTGGCACGATTGGTAGTGATATGGTGCAGAGTCCTCTAGACAAGATTGCTTGCCAAGACCTTTTATTGAGAACTATTGTTGAACCTGCCTGCAATGAGACTAAAAGCCCTTCTGTTATGGCAAAATTCAAGCTTCAAATTGCTTGTCCCAATGTTTATGAAGACTTGGCTTTAGAACAACATGGTGCTGAAGCTGGAATAGCTGATGATAAATGTTCCACCAATAGTGATGATTCGGATGTAGATTCACCTTGCTGGCCAGGAACACAGGCATATAAGTCTCTGTTTAACTGTTCAGTGCCTGTGAATTCAGAAGATTCTAAGGGTCAATCTCCTTTCAGAGTTTCAGTGTCTCCGAAATTAGAACATTCTAAGAACGAAAAAGTGGCACGTAATAGTTTAAATCCTCTGGCACCTGTGTTTATTCCAGGAAATTCTAAACAAAAAGCTGATTATCATCAGAAGGATTGTCATGGAGATAGTTCTCTCGCTTCTCAGAATATTGGAGCTTTAGCTGCTATTTCTTCATCAAGAGAAAATGAATTATTGGGTTCTGCTAGAGCAGGCACATGTCCTTCAGAAAGGATCAATGATATAGGATTCCATTTTTCTATTGATGCCCATGACTCGAGACTCGAGTATGGCAGTCCTTGCAGTTTTCAACCTCCTGGGAAAGAGAGTGTTATCTCTGAAAGTCAACTTGAAAATGTTGCTGGCTGCATGGAGGGTATTGCTAACGCAACATATAATGCGTTAGACAGTGTTGCGGACATGGCACAGGCTGGGCCAAGTTCTAGCATCTCATTCCCTACGACAGAAATTTCCCTGACTTCACATTCAATTGGAGATGGTGTTTTTTCTGATTTAACTCAAAGATTTCAAGAGCCACCCAAGTCTACACCTCCCAAACTTGATGTTAATTTAATGATTAACACAATCCAATTTTTGTCGGAGTTGCTTCTACAGAATTATTCATTTGCTTTAGGTTCAATGAGTGAGCATGAGCATGATAAGATCCTTAATATAATTAATAACCTTTATGGTGTTATCAGACATTGGGCTGGTGAAAGAGGTGTAAGGCCCGAATCAAGTCACTTGAGCACTTTATATGGTAAGAGACAAGCAGCTGATCACCGTGAGGTACGGTACTTTTATATCTTTTTTCGCATTCTTGGTCTTATATGCGTCATTTTGCTTAATGTTTTAAAGATAACTGTTATTATGTACCTATGATAATAATTGCAACCTTATTGCATCTGTTTGTTCGATTTACATTTCACCGGCCATGCCTAGATCTGAGAATAAACTATTATTCTCTTATATGCTGAGACTGAAAGCATTTGACCTGAGATAGAATGATCTTAGACCCCCTTGCTGCCTCTGTATGAATAGTTGTTTTCTATTACAAGACATGTAAACAATCTCATCCTAGGAGCTTTACCAGGTTCTGAAAACCTTAAATAATGCATTGTCAGTGGATAATACAAATTTTCAAGTGTCAAAGTTGAGGGATAAAGCTGTTTTACATTATCAGAAAATGTATGAAACATCTGTTCTTATGTTCAGTAGTAGGGCGCTATGACATGGGTTCAAACCCTGTTATCCCCCATTCCCCTCTCCCAATATTGTAATGATTAAAAAAAATAGTAGGATGCTATGCTCTTTTTATCAAAGTAATGATGCTGAAAGTTGCAAGCAGGTCAATGAGCTCTGATAATTTGTTACTGAATTTGATGCTCTAATTAATTGGCAAGATGCTCTTAACTTTTCTATTCTCAATACAAGATCCAGGTTATTAAGAAGGAGCATGAAATTCCACCAGAAGCCTTATTTTATAGGAAACTGTGGCTTGAGGCTAAAGAAGCTTCTAACTTAATGAAGTATCGAGCGCATGGCTCACACACGAAACCAGAGCCACAGAAATGTTGATCAAAATAAAGGGTATTTCCTTTTCCCTTCTACACTGTTGTGTTCTAGACTCTATATTGATGGTAGGAAGCTTTGGCTAGTAGACATGTATTTGTAGGACTGTTTACATTACCAGTTTTCACTATATTGGCTGCTGAATAGAAGGTTATTTAGTGCCTGAGCCCGAATATAAAATGTGGGGTTGATGAATCAATGTGCTGTTGGAAGCGTTGTATATTGTGCATAGGTGTTAAAATATAGAAAGTGAATACATTTCAGAATGTGGTGAAGCCTTCGGATGGAAGCTCCTATCCTGGACTTGCAAGATTCAAGACCTGCAAGCTACCTGACCAGGTTGAATGATGGTTTTAAAGTCATTTATACACCAAATCTCTGAGCTCCTGGGATCAATATGGGGCAGAAAAGTTGGTTAACAGCATAACGAAAGAACCCCCAATGTTCACCATTCTAGAGGATATACACTCAGCTATATCCTGGCAGAATTATAACATACTTCAGTTCATGGTTGGTGTACTAATATTAAACAGGCTGTATCCGCGACTAGGCCCATTGTATCCGAGTAAGCGTTTTGGGCTGCTTACCTGATGGGTTTTATACCATCAAATGCGTTGTTGTACTGTACTGTCTATGCCTTGGTTTTGTTATTTTCGTAACTGTCCACGTATGTAAACATTTAAGGATTGAGCTAAATTCCTAGTTCTGCCCACAAATACATTACAATTGAAATTATAAAGCAGGACAAGAGATGTATACACAATGATGAAATCAGGAATAATGTGATGGGGGCTTGAGGTAAAACTAAAAAACTTTAGGGAAGTCAAAGCTACATATTTTGTATTAAAACGGCTTAGAGTGAAATTTGAACTTTTGATAGGGTCAAAATTACAATTTTTCCATTAAAAAGTTGAAAGGGATCAAATTGACTAATTTACACTTGAAGAGGTACGATTCAGCCAAGAGGGCCAAGGCCCTCTCTTCCTTGGTTACGCATTGCTCGACAATTAGGCATGGTAGGACCTAAATTTAGATTATCAAGGACCCAGAACTAAAAATAATAAGGCGGCATTGACTCTAGTTAGAAAAATGGGCTAATATTATTACTAGTCAAAATTGTGTACATTATAACCATTTTCTCCATTGGTCAGGACCAGAATCTCAGCAGTTTCAGTTAATAATCTGAACAGAAGTTCAAGGCTTTTGAAATAAATGCTTATACATCAACAGTTTTTATCAAAATCCATCATTACAACTAATCATTTCAACAACTGACTAAATTGAAACTAAATAACTATAATTAAAATGAATTTGGAAGATAACATTAATGAGTCAAAATTTTCTAAAATTTTAACCTTTATCAATTTTTTTTTTGTAACTAAGTTATCCATCATTAATAATAATAACTAATTTTCTCGCTACAGATACTCTTTGAAAAAATAAACAGATAGTCATGAAATGGGATCCAACCTCCAACTACATAATTGAAGTATGAGGTGAGCACCACACTATATCTTATGATTTCAACTGTACGATTTAGATGTACCAAAATGAAGGAAGTTAGGAGTGATGATTTCTGGCGGGACAGAGGTGTAACATAAGCAACCTTCATAATCTATTGTTGTCAGCTTTTATTTCCACAACCGTACTTTAGATGTTCTACAATTTGATTGATCAGTGTGAGGTTTGAATGAGAGAAAAAAGAACAACTGAAGCTGCAGCAAATTCATTGTTTCTTTTTCTTCTTCTTTTGTTCCCATCGTAAGCGTGAGTGGATAAATCTTAATTAGCATCCCCTCATGGCATTTATCTCCCGGTAGGCTTTACGGTGTACTAGTGATATTGGTTGAATTGAATGATTTATTTTTTTAAAAAAAATTAAATACAGTGATCATCATTATTCATTAAACGTGTAATAATAATGGAAAGAAAATAGGAAGCAAAAACTTAGATACTGTAATCTATTTCGTGTATCCCAGCCATAAGGCAATATATACATACAAATGAATAGTTGAAAAGAAAGTAAACGGATATTTGATTGCATTGTAGTTTGGTTGGAGAAGAAGGAAAAAAGGGGTCATTAAATTCTCATTTACTGCGTCGACAGTGGGTTACCACGAAAGGCTTAGGTTTTTGGAATACCCATTTAGAAGTACAGAGATGGCCCACGTAACACCCATCATCTCGGCAAGCCTAAACTGACCACTCATCCTGGTTGGGGACCCCTACCTATTTCCCAACCTATTTTATGCCAATGGTATTTGTAAAAAAATAAATAAAATCAAACGAAAATTCCATGCTCACCTTCCTCTCCCACAAAAATCATCCCATCCCATCTTGCAAGAAAATCAGAATAATGGTTCTTTTTCTCATAACCAAAAAAAAAAAAAAAAAAAGAGGTAAAACCCTAACAGCAGAAGATATCAAGATATAGAATAAGAGAAGGGAGACCATAACATAAACCTTAGCAACAATCTGGGGACCCTTTGATTAAATTGAGGGACAAAAGAAAATCAGCCCTATCAGGCATCAGAGGTGGGTCAGAAAATTCCGCAGTCAGCTCAGCCCCAGCTTCCCCTTCGTAAACTATTTACAAGCATAGAAGTTTTAGATAATATATTCATAAAAACATTTTGTATATAACATTGGAGTCTCTGATGTTTTTAGCCTTTACGGCTGTTATGGAAGTTGTATGTGTGCAGCAGCAGCCTGCGCCTCCCCCATTGAGTTGTTACTGTCTGTCAGTCACCTTCCTCTCTATAATTGCGGTTGTTTTATGGGATCGGCTGCCTGTTTGCTGCCACCCTCACCCTCCTTTTTTACTGTCATTGTTAATGCTTTGTCATGGATAAAGAGGATGCTTTATTATTAGTATTATGAATGTAAGCAGTAGTAGTTGTGTTATTATTATAATTTAGGCCCCCACACCCCCCATCCCTCCCTCTTTTTGTTATTGCAGGCTTTCTACTTCTTTTTCGGCCTCTTTTGCACTTTATTCTTTATATATATATATATTTCACTTGCTTTCTGCATGATAATAGCGTCATTCCATCATGTAATCAATTAGTACATAATAAAACCAAGAAAGAGCTTAAACTTGTGCTTTAATTTTTGTTGCTTTATGAAATAACATTGAATGAGTTTGTGATTCTATATTTGTAAGATGCATATATATATATATATATATTCTTTTTCTTCTCATACTACGATCTCGAGAGAGTTAATCAGAGCCGTCCATGGTTTGACATTTTCGATGCCAAAAACATTGAGAAATGAGAAGAGGATGATACAAATCCATTGTCCACATCCACTTTTTGTTTTTAGAGACAAAGGAATGTTGAGTGATAGAATTGGGGCAAAAGAAGGGAAGGGAAACGTGCTACTTCTCTTTCTTTTTTTTCTTTTTAACTTTTGGTTTAGGACTAAAAGTAGTATTTACATATCACCCATCAAAGGAGACTTGAACCCTAATGTTTACGAGAGTGTTAATGAGTGAAAAAACGAATTCATTAGTTTTCACCGTTGAAAAAAATCGTCCAAAATAGAGCACATGCCAAGCCCAAAGCAAAGACGAAAGGGATATAGTGAAAGGGTATCACGGGAACGAGGTACATTAAACCTAAAGGAAATATCAATATCAAAAAAATAAAAATTACAAAACGTGGTCCATGCATGCAGTCTAGGGAGTGGGAGTAGTTTGCACGCTGTCCTCATCTGTTTGGCAAAGTTTTCGGGATTCATTTACATCAAATCAAAGCCAAAACATGAAAATAATAAAAACTAGTTTTATTATAATTTTCTTCTTTTTGTACATATATTTCATTCTTTATTGTCGTCATTGATTACGCCTATTATCTTTTTAAGCCTACAATCCTATTCACCAACACTATCTTTCAGTAGGGCCGGAACTTGGTTTTGTCCCTGATCCGTCAGGTTCGCTCCTAAGTATCTGGTTATAAGGTGGTCTTTGAGTGGTGGAACCCTCTTATGACTGGCTGCCTGTAAGGAAGGAAAAGAAAGTAAAAAAATCCCTGGAACCCAGAAGGGAATAGAGTATAAAAAAGGGTTAAAACTTAGAAGGGGTCATGAGGTCATTTCAAGCAAAAGTTATACGTATGGGAGAGGACATAGAATAATGGTAAAAATAGGGTGAAAAGACTAGATTCTACATACATTACTTTGAAAAAAAGGGGGGGGGGGGATAAACTGGCATTTACACGAGATATCGTTACGGCTGTCTGTTGTATGTTTGCTGTATCAGCAGCATCCAAAAACAGCCGCAGCAGCCCTACAAATAAACGCCATTCATTGAAGGGTCTCTCTCTTTACTGCTATACTGTGCCTGGCTGTTTGGATTGCCACTTGCAAGCTATACCACCAGCCTATCACCATAGATTCTAGATGCTATTTCTTTTTCTTCTTTTTTTTCTATGGTTGTTTTTTGCTTTCACATACTTATGAAAGGGGCCCAATCTAACATATACACGTAAACATGTGAATAGTAGTGAAGAGAGTGTCTGTCTTGTCCTAAATATAATCCATAATTCATGTACATAGCTTATATACATATATATATGAAAAAGAAAAGAAGATGACTGAGGTCGATTGGCACTGGGAACATGGCAGTGGCTTGTCATTGTAAAAGCTTGAGTGCCGAACCACAATCATGCTTTCTATGGTTAAACGACACACTAACCCCATGATCTCTGCTCCTTTTACACAATCGAATTGGGATTTTGGGTCCCTTTCTCCCATAGCTTCTGTACTAAAACGGCAAATGCTAGCCTTTCTCTACTCACACCATCCGACTTTTCATGACAATATGAAATTTAATATATTTTATTCAAATTATAATATAAAAAAATGCGCAATTCCCGAATTCATATTTTACCCACTTCCAAATTTCCCACCCTTTTTTTTCCGTGGATGGTAACTTAGCCCAATATCAAATAAGCTTGTTTTTGCTATACTTTTTCTGGATTTAGCCTTTATATTTTAACTTGATCAATTTTAGTCCAGACTAAATTAGTAACAATTAAATTCATTTGATTAGATTTAATTGTTAGTCATGTACTATACATACAATTGTAAAATTAGTTTATATTATCTAATTGGAAGCATTCGATACTTTTTAAATATTAAAATTTCTATTTTGATGGAAATAACAGTTTTTTAATCTATTAATTTGATTTTTTGTTTCATCAAATTTTGGAAATAGAAAAATTTAATGAATTTAATAATTATTGTTTGAGGAAAACTGAAATTTTATAATCTGAAAAATAAAAAAAATTAAAAAAACCAAATTAAATATAGAGATTAAATCCAAAAGTTTCGTAAACTAATTTCATAAACTAATAACAAAATTTAACTATCTCTCCTTAATGAAATGATAATAGAGTATCATTGCACTTGTAAATCAGCACATGTGTTTTCATGATAAGACTATTTTTCGAGATACGGTGTAATTTTTTACACATGTTTCAATATACTTGTAGTCTGTTATTTTGTATTTTGTTTTTAGATGTAAGGATTGATTTAATTAATTGAATAAAAACTGTTAAAATATTAATAGTTCATGGATATACTATATCTTAACTAAATAGGATTCTAATTAATTAAAGTGTAACAAAAATTGAGATCAATTCTTTATTTTACCTAGGTATAAAATATATAATATAGTATTATATGAAATGTATACCTATTGCGTACGAATATATTAACCTTTATTTTTATAAAATAACCTATACACCAATTAAACATTATGAATACTAAATTAATTAACTTCATAATATATATTCAGGTTAAATAAAAAATCAATTTTATTAATAAAAAAAAAAAAGAAGACATTCAATGTCATATTCCCAACAGTAGAATCTATCTGCTTTATATAAGATTAATTTAAGTGGCTAATATATTGAATTTGAAAATACTTTGTCTAAGGTTGAATCTATCTACTTTATATAAATAACTTGATTTCATCGTTAAATTAAGCCTTCGCTCAATTCACATCGTTATTGTTGCATATATATATATATATATATATATATAAATTCATATCAAATTTTAACGATATAAGAATTCAAATCTCATCATAATAGATTAGCAACGAAACAAACTGATTTAATTACATATTTTTATTTTTATTTTTATTTATTGAATCTTATGTCCATTGGTATGGGCATTGTTACCAATGCAAGACAAAGGTTCAAGTGTGTTGAAGTACATTATCCTTCTATTTATGGGTTGAGGAGAGACTTTGAGCAGTTCTAGGCATAATGTCAAAAAGAACATATATGATTAGAATTTATAATAAATTTATTAAAAAAATTACATATTCTTATTCAATTTTTGTCTATTTAATTAATTTTCAACAGACTACCTGAAAATTTAATAAAATGACTAACGAATGTAGAACTTACCTTTTTTTTTAAAAAAAAATACAGATCTAATCGAATCAATCCATTATAAAAAAGTAAGAAAAATTCCCTCCTGATTAATCTATGAGCAATCTACCTTCAAAAATATTATATATATATTCATAGATGATGAACTGGAGACAATTAAATATGGGCATTTCATTTCAATTACAGTTGATTTTACTGCTGTACATTTGCTATTTCAAAGAAATTTCCTTTGCAGTTGAAGACTATGATTTCCCTAAAAAAATTGTATGAAATAGTCATATCAACATATATCATTTTCATTCAAATCATGCTATATAATTATATATATAATTAAATTATGAAAAATTATTTCAACAATGTATTAATAATTTGGTTCATTTTTTATATAATTTTAATTATATTACATGATTTGAGTAAAAATAATATATATTGATATCACCATTTCCTACAATTTTTTTTTTAGGACAAGAGAATCATTTCTCTTCTCTTATTACTCTTCTACATACATTTCCTTCCGTTTTTCATTTGAGAGATAATGGAAAAACCCTGCATTACCAAAGATTGGGTAGTCAAAGTATTGGTGCCTCAAACCAATATGATTACGGTACCATGGAATAAGCTTCTATACTTAAATTCGAAGTGAATTCAGATAATTTAAAAAAAAAAATTAGATAAACAGAAGACTTTAATAACATTGCTTGAATGCTCGTACCCATGGAGAAGTGTTATGAAAAGGAAAATGTAATATATAACAAGATAATTAAACATCCAACATGTATATAAGTATGCATGCAAGCAACTATGCGTATATGTCTTGGTTTGTATAGAACAGTGGTTAATTTTATTTTAAACACTCGACATAAGCATCAACCGTATGACCTTCATCTTCAACGACATAAGTATCAACCGTACCACCTTCATCTTCAACTTCCAATATTATATATAAAAGAAAACAATGACGCATAATCGAACTCTTATTAACATAACCACATGTACAAGTATTCTCTATTCGTCGTTTAACCAAAAGTAAATATCAAGTAAAAGCTTTCATCTAGGGCAAGTCCAAGCAAAAGTTTTCTACTCAGCTTCATACGAGGAAAAAAAAAAGATGCAAATGAAATTTGATGAAAGAGACAAAGTTGCAGCCAATTAGGTGACGAATGAACAAAAAAATGTGATAATTAAGCACATAAGCATGAATTGCTAACTTATTCATCTACATTTTTTTGGTGAGTCCATATGATCGGAGTAATATAGTTCCAAGTTTCATCTAGGGTTTTGATGTTGAGAGAAAAAAAGATGAAAAGAGCATATGTGATGAACTTTAAAATCCATTGAAGGATAATCTAATTAACTTTTTCAGTCTCCTAAAAGAATAGATCAAGTTTTAAAGAAAATGTAGATTTTGCTCTTTTGCTACTGTACCTGCACGGGATTTAATTCACAGATACTGTATTTTGGTCCTTTTAGGTCTAAGATTTCAAGCTATATATAGAAAATAAAGTAGGAAAACTGTTGGTGTTTGTCACTTAACAGTTTCAACTTCTCATCAATTATTACTGCCAACATGCATAGTTTTGTTCAATTAAAATTTCTAAATAAGACCAACACCTTTTTACAATCTTTAAATGAAATTGTTAGCTAAGCAAAGAGATATGTATATATATGTAAAGAAATGGAAAGCATGCAGTAGTAGAGGCTAACCAGGGTAACTAGTACAAAAAGAATAAAATAAATTTGATATTTATGATGCCATCTGCATTCTATAAGAGAGTTAGTAGTATATGCCTAAGTGGGTGAAGTGAATTTGTGAAGGGAAATGAAACAAAGTTAATGCGTAAGGGGAGGGGTTAAACAGGTGAGAAACGAAATTATGGGAACAGATAAAGGAAGAAAAGGGGGTCCAAGAAACTTGAAGTAAATTCCTATACCTTTTAAAGGTCCCTGCAAAAAAATTTCTCTGCACAACCTGCGGGCGTGTCCAACGAAGCAGTGACAACAACAGCAAACCTACTAAAGTAAAAAAACAAAAGAGAGCAAAAAAGACTTTGGGGTTACATTACATCAGATGGCTAAGCTAACACTCTGCTGCTCAGTTACTGGGATGTAGTAAAGGAAGGTTGTTTATTAACGAAAGAGATGCAGTTGAGAGCCAAAGGGAATAAAAGATTCTACTACTTGGGATCTAATTCAATGACAAACAATGGGATGGGTGGTACATTCAGTCGACACCAGGCCCTACAATATGGCATATTATCTATATGTATTATGCTTTTATATATATTTTATACATAAGGGCAAAAAGACTCTTTGGGTTATGGTTGTTATGTATCCCATTCTGTATTAAATTAAGCTGTAAACATTGAGATCTGAATATTTTGTTTTTCCCACTCAATATCCCTTTTTATTCAGTATTGATTATAAGGATACGATGATAAAGCAGCATTGTATGTTTAAGCAGCTGGGTGGGTTTTCTCCCTCATATAAGAATCAAGAAAGTGGTAAATTTAACAAAGAAAAGAAAAAAAAAAAAAAAGCCTATTAGCAGCTAGCTAGCATTGCAATTCAGCCATTTTGTTGGTGGTGGTGTTGGTTGTGGCAAAATGTAATTGAAAGTGGAATCGATTTGTAATGTGTCAGATATCCAAATCCAAGGACATGGAAGCCTTCCCTTTGTTGGGGTTAAGGAAGTCAGTAGGGGGAAGTGGGGTTCCATTGTAGAGCCTTAATTGAAGAGGATGCTGAGACGATGTTGAAGAAGGCCGTGTCTGCGATGCTGCCATTGTGGCGTTTGCTATGGTGGTTGTAGATATCACGTCGTACTCATCGGATTCCGATATGGGGCAATCCATGTTCACCCCAAAAAGCCTTAACCTCTTGGCTGCTGCCTGGCCTTGGACCACAGGTACTGAATCGAACGCAACTGGTTTTACAACTCCACCGTGCTGTTGCCACTCCATCATTCCCATTCCCATTTGTGGGGCTGTCGAAACCACTGCTGATCTCAAATAAAACACCGACCCCATCGTACCACCAGGATTCACCAAATTGCTTCCACCTCCGTAGTATGTATTTCGGCTAAGAGGGTTTATCTGAGACAAGTGCAAGTGATCCCTTCCTGCTGGTGGCGGTCGCATTAGCAATGGATTCCATGGGATCGAGCGGTGCAAAGGGAAATGGTGATGTCGAAAAGAAACCTGCAGGTCTGGTGCATCAGGCCTCCGCCTCCAATCAATAAAAAGACGATCTTTACCCAACTCACCGACTCCTCTCTGAAAAGAAACTATATCCCCAGCATCGAGTTTCTTATCCTTGACAAAACGGCTCCACCCTTTGGTCATAACATAGCTTTGGCTACTATTCCAATAAGAGTACCTGAATCTCCAGGGCTTTCCATTTCTATCCTCGAAATTCAGCAGAAGACCTTTGTCGCTCGTGGAAGAATCCAATGGGAAATACTTCTCAGCGTGTTGTTTTGGGATAACAAGCCGGTTGAGTTTCCCCACGTCGCTTGGGGTGACCACTTTGTCGAACATGTGTTCTTTCTCGATGTTCCCACTTGCACTACTCCTAAGCTCAAGCGTTGAATCTGAGTCTACGCGTGTAGAGTTACCTTCACTTGCTGTTGCTGCTGCCGGGACGGTAGTGGTGGTGGTGGTTGCTTCTTTATCTTCTTCGGGTTCGTATCTGTTGCCTAACCAGTTGGGACTCATTTGCTGGTGATGAGGCTCCCATCGGGTGTTGTTGATACCGAAAGGACCCAACTGGGTTTTATACTGTGAAGAAGATGAATTAGAAGAAGAGGAAGAGTGCGAAAAAGGAAGCTTACCTTTACTACCCATCTGTTCTTCTTTAGACTCAAAATCGATGACCAATTCTAACCTTTTATGGAGGGATCTAGACAATGAAGGTGAGGCAAAGAAAAAATCAAACCCAAAGAAACCTAAAAAAAAAAAAAGGAAGGAAGAAAATCAAGCAAACCGACAAACAAAGAACACCATAAACTGTGTCATGCTTTTACTACTACTTTTCTCGGACTTGCTAGGGTTGAAACACTGTTCGAAAGGAGAGGGGAAGAACGAAGGGTTGTCTCTCTCACTTGCCGTGTGTGTTTTGTGATTTGGTTTTAGCTGAAGAAGCTAATAACATCTCTCACCTTTCTATCAAGCACAGTGAGAAAAAAAGGTCGGTGCTTTGTTCATGGAGGAACGAGAGACCCCAACACGAAAACTAGAGTTGAACAACAAATGAAACCCCTCCTAGACGATTTCAACACAGATATATTGCAACTTCAGCATCTTGTTGACCTTGAAAGGAGAGAGTGAAAGAGAAATAAAAAAATAAGTTAAATTACCAATTTCATCCCTCTATTCTAGTTTTTTAAAATAAATTTAATTCTTCTATTTTCATCTGTCATACTTTATGAAAAATGTAAAATTACTCCGTTTGTCAATAGGTTAGCAATTTAAGGGCAAGGCATACAATGTTATCCAATTGGATAATTTTAAATTTTCATAAAGTATTAAGACTGAACCTTAATAAATTAAAATAGAGAATCTAATTTCTGAATTTTCATAAAATGAAAAGATGAGATTAATGGTTAATTAGATAAAAAGAAAGGTGTTAATATATTTCCAAAGGTTGCACCTCCTTCGAACCTTCACCGGTTAGGCAAGTGTAGTATATTTCCTTCTTTTTTAGTTTTCTTTTCTCTTTTTTCTTTTTCTTAATATATTCTCACTTTATAGTGTCTCATATGAATATTTTTAGGTCAGGATTTAACATTTACTTGACTTGAAATATTATTTTAATTATTAATTTAAAAAACCTTTTAAATCATTTTCAAAATAATAAATATTTCAAGTTATGTCTTTTGATTTTTAATTTAAATAATTTTATACAAATATTTTTATTTCAATATTGTTTCATATAAAATATCTATTTTAGTAACAGATTGAATAATTGTAATCATTTCTTATTTCATTTTTTATTTCACTAGAAATACTATTTTTAATAATATTTTAAATATTAATATGATTAATGTTTTAATAGTAACTGTATTTTTATCTATTTAATATTATTATAATATATATTCTTATACAATATTTAAAATTCTGTGCCAAAATAGTTACAATAGTTTGATAATAAACAATATATTGAAATGGTTATATCAACCTTATTTATTGAAAAATAAAATAAAATAATTTTATTTAGTCACTTAAGAAAACAAAATATGGAACCTAAAAAAAAGCATGAGGCACAAATCCAGTCAAACTCAACTTACCAGATCTTGGCAAGCAGCTCTATCTGGCCTTTAATAACTTCTTTTTATATTTATTCTTTTTCTTTTCTTTTTTTTAATGTGAAGATGGTTTTTAAATATATATATATATATATATATATATACCTTATTATTTTTTATTGATCAGTCATGTTAGCCAAATTAATTTTTTTTATAAAACAAACATAAAAATATTATATTTAAAAAAAAAAAGTCATTTTCTTAAACAAAATGAAACCTTAATTTCTCTCCATATCATTATTATATTATTTGTTCAGAAATGAGGGACCCATGTCTTATCTGGTTGGGTTCATGTGAGCTTGTCACTGTCATAATCCTGGGTGGTATGCATATTAATTTATATATATATTTTGTAAGATACATTACTCTATAAAGCCAGCTGTTTTTGAGAGCACGAGCTTCATATTTAATTCAATTCTATCTTTTAATTTTTTTTAAAAATTAAAATTAAAATAAGAACCAATATTTATATTAATGTTGGTCCATTTCTTTCTTAGTTGTTGTGATTTTGTAGTTGATAATGTTTGTCTCTTTCTTGATTCCTTTTTGGAATTTTGCTCCAAGAATGTTGAGGTTATTTGCATTAACTGTTTAATGTTAGTAGGGGTAGTAATAAATTTGTTTTCTCATTAATTTACTCCAACAATATAACTTAATTATGTGGGTACCTACGTGCTAACTAACACCCTCTCTCTTCATAGGATTCGAAGAAGGGAATAAGCAATTTTGGCAATTTTAATATATCTGTTACTCACTAAATAAATTATATTATTACTGATTAATCTTTTATACATTCAGAGTATATAATTCTATTCTATTCTATCTTTTATTTTTTAAATAAATATGTTAATGTGTCATTAACGGACAATACATCAAATTATTAATCTAAAAATAAATTTTTTAATGACCAATGACATCTTAATTTGATGATAAGATTAAAGGTTTAAGGATTTTAAAATTTTAAGTTGGATTCTATGTATGAATTGTTGGTAAATTGTCCAACTAGAACCGCGATTAGGGTTTTGACTTGAAAAAGTCATTCAATTTGATCCACAGGGGTGTGGTGGCCAACCAGAAGAAGAAGGAAAAAAGGATATTTGTAGACTTTTCTCTTCAATCTCCGGTCTCTGAAAATCAAGTATAAATAAATAAAATGCAAAAAAAAAAAAAAAGAGAAAGAAAAAGAAGTGAGAATATATATATATATATATATGCCTTTTTTCCCCCACAGAATGCAGCACCTGCGGTCCTCAAGGGACCCATCTATTCGCCACGCTTTTTACTTTTTGTTTTGCCCCTTCAATCCTGTTTAAGATTTAAAGTTTAAAAAAAAAAAATTAATATTCAATACATTATTTCCATTTAAAAAAAATCAAACTTTATCCTTCATTAATACAGGGACTATATTAAATACGATCTAAATTTAAAATCAACGAGTGATAAAAGAAAAAATTTCAAGTAACAATAACTTAAATCATATATCTTCACATCTAACAATTGTGTCATTATGTGTGGGTTTTAATTTAGAAGGTCTTGAGTGAGAAGTCGACCGATCTGGTCCAGGGGGTGCACAGGCAAAGGCCATAACTGGTCCAGCCACCCACACTTTCCTGCCGCTTCTTTGCTTCCTCAACACATAAAACAAAGGCCACCATACCATGCATTGGGAAATTATGATGTGAATGAATTAAATGTACATCGATTAAAGCTGGTGGATGGTTTACATTGATGTACACATTTTGGTACCACTTCCATTTTAGTGCAACATCTTTATCATTCCTAAATTGTTAGACATTAAGCAATTCCCACCCCCTACCCCTTTATTACACCCATTATATATATTGTTGATATATGACGAAACTCAATTTCATATTGCATCTTTTTGTGTGTGAGAGAGATTTAATTTTATCCAATCAAAATTACCTATTTGATTCAACTATACCAAGAGGCACAGGCAATGGAACAGTGTCGGTCTTTGTATTAAAACTGTAATAACGAGGCCTACCATCACAAACATTTGAGGTAATGTTTTCTGTGGGTGATTATGCTAGAAAAAATTAAGTCGGTGAATTGCTTTTTTTTTTTTCAAAAATTAGAATAATTTAAATTCTTATCAACTTTGAAAATAGACAGCTAAGGACAATAAATCACGACATTAACATTTTCAATCAATTAAATATAATTTTGATTGGTATGATAACAATTAATTTAGCCATTTATGTTTATGTGTTCCGTGTAAATGTTAAAATAATAAGTAAATTTGGGAGCTAAATTTGTCAAATCAAAACCACATTGAATGTATAAAATTTGAGGACTAAATTTATTATTTATACTATTATTTAAGCTCCTGACTGAATAGGTGTCACCCTCAATTAGGTCACCAACTCGGTTAGGAAGTTATGAGAATGCCCTTCCGTGATTAAAATAAGTAATATTAGCCAAGGGTATTTTAGTCTTTTTACTTGAACCCACACCGATTACATCCATAAAACTTTTAATTCACCATTCAACTAAAACTTTTCTTTTATATATTTTAATTTTATTATACATATTTTATTACCTTTATCAGTTGTATATATTAATAATATATTTGATTGAGTTTGTGTCATAAGTTAATTCCACATCTACTTCAAATTGATAACAACGCTATAATAAACAATTTAATCTAATTATTATTATTAATTAATTTAAAATTATACGTTTTATTATTTATTATATATAATTTTTTTTTTAAAATTATATTTTAAATTTGGATTTCCAGCTGCACACATAATAGAATCTCTAACACCAATAAAAAGTAAATACAATTCAGAAAAGAGGAAATATATTAACGTTTTCATCATATACTAAACTTTTTAATTTCAAAAGTTAATGATTGCTTGTCAAACAAATAGATATAATCACAGGTAATAAAACTTGATAAAATTATGTACCAATTACATCACATCAAAGGCATAATTTGTTCAGAAAATAAAAAAGTTAAAATAAGGGCTGCTACACTGATAAATTGTAAGCAACGACAAAAGAGATATTTACAAAAACAAAAAAAACAACGAAGTTCTTTTGTAACTAAACACATGGAACATGGTACACATACTTGTTACTTTGTTTAGGCTAACATGAGCTCATTAATTTATTTTATTATTCGTTTAAAATTAAAGATAGAGCAGGTATAATAAATAATAAAATATATTAAATTTTGTGATACACAAATACCCAATAATACATCGATCTGTAGGTCTTGTTATTGGATTAAGGTAAAAAGACCCAATTTCGAAATTTTGGGAGAATGCTGTATTTATTTATAAATTATAACACACGACATTGCTGTTTTCTCTTAAAACAAATAAATCTATAGATTAATGCCAAAGGAGTAATACGAAGCTTTCATTGGTTTCAAGAGGATGCTTTCGTCACCTCACCTGATTAGGGTGACGTTGGAGATATTTAAATAATTTTATTGAAAACTGAACGAATCAAAATGCTGGGAATGGAATCGGTTGTAATGAATATGAATATATGATTGACGAATTATTCTATTCAGAATTTTATTGACTTGCAGCAACAATAAAACAAAATAAAAAACAATGGGCCAAATGAGCTCCCTTGCCCTAATTTCTACCACCCACTTGTGTGTATGTTTTGGAGCCACCCAACCAGCCAGCCTTGTAAATACTAATATATAAAGTGTTTCATCATTTAGTAGTAGCATATTTTATGTATTACTCTAAACAAAGCTCTCCACTCATGTTGAAATCAACTTATGATTAATAATACGACACAACTAGTAAGGGTTTTAGGGTTGGAGGATATCAAATTGATATTGATAAAGTCATTTTGGCATTTTTTTTTAATCACTTTCACTATCTATCTTAATCAAAAAAAATCAATTAGGGTCAAAGTGAAAATTTAAGTAAATATTAGAGGTTGAATTTATCAGATATATGCAAATACTATATAGGGATAAATATCAAATATGTACATGAACTTTAATTTTATGAAATTTGATGTTGGTTCAAATATATACATAATTTTGATTTTAATTCATTTGTACACATTTAAATAAATGAATACATTTATTTATTTTTATATTAAATAAGTATAATTATTCGTGTTGTAATATATCAACATAAAACGGTGTTGTGTTGATAATGATGTTAGTTGTTTATGAAAATTAAATCAAATGAATTCAAAATGTCATGTATAAATTTGCTCAAAATAAAAATTCATATATAATGTTGCACGTTGGATCAAAATTCATGTGTTATTTTGAGATGTATCCCTACTATATATTTTAACAAGTATGTTTAATCTTACATATATTTGAAAATAATATTTCAAACTTATATTCTCCAATACGTGTCAAATATAAATATATCATTCATATTTATTTTACGGCTCATGAAAATTAATTTTTTCAGAGTTTTATGATTATATCTCCCTCATGATATCATTGCTAGGACTCAAACCCGAGCCAAATAAAATAGTTGGAAGGCATATTATAAGCAGCAACTTCCTATAAAATAATTAAGCCAAATGTTTCGGCCAACTTGCTATATATGTTTAAACCATTACTTTAAGCTCAAGTTCAAGTAATTTGCTACTCTTGTGTTATTATATTCCCTTCATATTGACCAAAATTTGTTCTTATCTGTTCTAATTAATTACAACATTAGGAAAGAAGATACTGTAATAAGAGGGAGGGGGGAGGAACCAACAAGAAATCCCCAAAATTTAGGTCCACTTGATGTCCAAATTTCTCAAATTTAGACCTAATTAATGCTCAACCTTTTGCTCTCTTCACAGCAAGCAATGACATATTTTTATCAACTAGACTGGATATATTAATGGAAATAGAGAGAGAGGATATTTTATGATTATTATTAGCTACATATATTTGAAAAAAAAAGAGAGAGTTAATTTTGTTAATAGGCTTTTTCTATCCTATGGCAGTAAGGATATATAAAGTAAGATTAATAATAATATTGTAGATAGATCTTATAACTGTGGGCTGTGGCACGTTTTTTGGGTGATTTAATTAATGTGGGGGTCAAATAATTGAGTTAAATTATAGTTTTAATCACATCACAAATTTTCTTTTCCTAATTCTGTTCACACCGCGCCATATGTATCCCAGTTAAAGGTAGGAGGAACTTTCCATCTGCATCCAGTCCACAACTTTTAAACAAATTATTAGGTATTATATTATTACACGACTTCAATTTCAATCTACCAAATATAAAGCGTCCCCAAAGAGTACTATATTGTCATCTACAGTTAAAAACGAATAATCAGTAAAGCAATAAAAGATATTTGTGTTGAAATATTCAGTTGGGTTGGATGCTCTTGCTTGTAACAGTAGCTAAGTAGTAGAGACATCAATGAGAGACGTGAGGCTTTAGGTTGGGCTCATGGAAAAAGAAAAAGGGTCGCTATCGACTTTCAGTACTCCTTGCTCTTTGCCATTATCAACGAAAGTTTTTTGACATTGCATCGTAGGCTCGGTTGACAGCAAATATATGATGTCATATATATAAATATAAAAGAAATGTTGAAAGGGTAGATGTTATAACACCTAATGAGTTAGGACCATATTATAGCGTGGTTGCAGACTGCACAGAGAGAGATGGAGAATGTGAATGCAAGGAAACCAAAAAGGTGGAGCAGCCTCTGCATTGTATTTATATTTTGTGTTATATAGTTTTTTATATATATATATATATATATATATACACGGACTGCTTAATTATATACATTTTCATTTAGTTCTGGTAAAAAGCATTTGGTGGGTGAGAGAGAAAAGAAAACCCAACAAAAAACAAAAAAGAAAATGAAGATATATAATAGATTGAGTAGATACATCTCGGTCCATATGTTTCTGTAATAGAAGTGTATAGTTACAGGACCACCACACCTTCCAATCTCAACTGGACCATTGTGGCCTCCCTACCGTCCAGTTGGCGGCTGCTATGTCTTGTTTTCATGCTTCAACTGTCGGCTTCTGTATACAAACGGAGTGTACAGTGACTTGTAAGAAAAAAAGTAGCCCAGGGGGTTCCTCTCCTGATCAATTGACGATTGGATAACTTGGATTGTATTGGGGCCTAGATATAAGATCATCTTTGACATTGAAGGCGTTTTTCCTCAATTATATTGAAAGAGACAATGATAAACCCTCAGGGGGGGGGGATATGCTGCTGCTTGCCTGCATGCATTAGCATTATTATTGTTATTATCTTACAGCAATTTAATTCCTTTGTCTGTTATTTTCTATCTGTTTATCTATGTATGTGTGAGTTAAGTAATCACATGTGGTTTATTTTTTGTCTCAACTTTTACGCTGCTAGCTAGTATATGTAGTTCGTGAATCATGTGGACAACTTGCCGTCCTCATTTCTGCTAAGTGGGAGGGAAGGGGACAGTAGTGACCAAAATCAATTATGACACCATAAATTAATCACAATATGTGCTCCCCGTGAACTTCAACTTAGATATTTCTAGGATTAATGTTCATAGGCATTTAATTATGTTAAATTTAGTCTTTCTCTTCTTTTAATATGATAATTTAAGTGCAATTTATAATACATTAAAGAAATTAGGTTAATTTGGATTATATGGAATTTTTTAAAAATTAAAAAGTTTGGAATTGTGAGGTTTTTTTTATTCTAAATATGGAATTGTAACATTCTTCAAAATTGTTTTAGAGAAAAAGGGTAAAAGTCAATTTCTATTTTATTTGTATAGTTTTTATGTGATTTTTTTGATAAATTATAATAACAGGGCACGACTTGAACTCAAGCTACACTTGAGGTGATGAACACCATTAATCATCACATGGGAGTTCAACTTTTATGTGATTTTAAATTGATTAAGTAATTAAATTTATTTATTTTAGAAATGTATATAATTCAATTTAACAAATTTTTATCATGTTATTTATTGAGTTTCAATTATTAATAGAAAAATTAATTTCATAAAATTAAAGTAGTGAACATAATTAGACCATATATCGATATATATGTATCCATGTGGATACATTTGCCTTCTTTGTAATTAAATTCCATCAGCTAAAAATAACTATTTATACAGAGTCTATATTTCCAATGTATATTAATATATGGAAAGATGATAAAGCTATATATAATAAAAAAAATATGATTTTACTATTAGACACTAAGAACAGTAATCGAAGAAGAATAATATTACCGTAACGTCGTAAAAACATAAGAAAGCACTTCGGCTTGAAAACCGCCAACGAAAACCCCACACGCTTTTTCATAGACTTTTGCATTAGGAATATTTATAGGGAATGTACACTCACGTGTGATTTTTTTCTTAAAAAATATGGCTATATAATAAATTTGACTTTGCACAGGTGGGATTTTCTTTAAAGAAAAAAGTTATTGTCGAAACCATTTTTTTGTTTGAAAACGGGCCGACTTTAAAAAGAAGAACGAAGTCGCCACCAATCTTTTTTGAAGTGTAATTGGGTCACTTTGAAAACATTATTGGTCTACGAATTTTAAGAAAACGGGCTCGGGAGTCGGTTACGTGCGAGGAAGGATTAGCACCCCTGCAACGCCCAAAATTGGCACCGTATTGATTGATTAATGTCCTTAATGTCGAAAATTAGAAAAGATTTTAAAGTACGGATTATTTGGAAAATGCTTGAGCAATTCGAATTGGATATCGAAACTTTCTTGTTCCAAAAGGATGAAATATCACATCCAGCATGTTAGGACACGATGTTTCAGACCTTTGGTACCAAGATCATTTCATGGTTCCCAAAATTCCTGCGTCATTTTAAAAAAGGGTATTTCATTATTCGGCCGAACGAGCGAACCGAAACCCAGCACGTTAGGGCACGGTTCCTCAAATTTCCAAACCTGAAATATTGCCTTATTTTTGAAGTTGAGAAAACACGATCAAAATTCTAAAAGGATATTTAGTCCTTCGGACGAGTGAAAAATTGAAACCCAGCACGTTAGGGCACAATTTCCCCAAACTTCCAAGCACAAAATATTACCTTGCTTTTAATTTCAAAAATCGATCTTTAAAGGTTTTTTAATGGTTGGGCCGAATAGAAAATCGAAACCCAGCATATTAGGGCACGATATCTTGAGTTTCCCAACCACCAAATGCCTTTATTTGAAAAGAATTTTGAATCAAGAATTTGGAAGATAAATTGCAATGTTGACAATAAATATGAATATAAAGATAAAAAAAGAGTATGTAAAAAAATAGTGATAACAAATCAGTAATAGTGGTAGGAAGAATTAAAAAATATATATTAGTAATGGCTGAAACTGGTAATAAGAGCAATAGCAAAACATCAGTGATAAAATAATGTACTAATAACATAATAAAAATCAAGCAATAAGAATGATAAGTAATAATAATAAAAACAATAACCAAATAAAGAAATAAATGATATAACGATAAATAGAATAATGACGAATGCAGTATAGTAATAATGATATAAAATAATAGGGATAATAATACTAGGAAAATTAATAAATAACGATAGGCAAAATAATAAATATTAATGAAAATAATAGTTAATAATATTAAAATAACAATATTAAAAAAAGGTATAAGGGACAGAAAAGTATATCAATAATAATAAAAATAATAGACATGATGATAATAATATATATAAAATGAGTGTAATATTAAAACCTAACACCAAGAAGTATATTAATAACTATGACATCGAAGAATATTAACAAAGATTAAAATATATAAAAAAAACATAATTTGAAAATAAACAAAGGAAATAATGACCTCAAAAAAAGAAAGTCCAAATTAGAATGATCAAGGACTGAATCATAATAAAAACGAAATTTAAAGCCTAAACCATAATAAATTTAGACAAAAATAGAAGCAAAATATAGTTCGCATCAAAGCGCAGGGATTAAAAATGTAATTATTCCAAGCTCCTGAACACAAGTTCTGAATGTGGACCAATTTGCAGTGACAGACCAAATTCAGGGCCAGATTTAAAAAAATAAAAAACTGGAATGGGAGCAATTAAAATAGTGATGCAAAAGGGGAGGGCTAATCACATAAATTTCCCCTTTAAAGCATGGTCTCCACTCCTCCCAAACAAACCATTTAATTCATCGTTTAAAACCCCAAAAAGGGATAAAGGTTAAAAGGCATTCTGCCATTTTTAAAAGAAAACTCCAATCCCTTTATTGCTTCTTTTGCACATTCACTCTGCCGAAATCACAGGAAAAAAAAATGGAACCCATCTTTCTCTGCTTGGACAACCCCCCTCCGTGCAGCAAGTTCGCCGTGAACAAACCATCAGCGTGGGTTGGAGAAATCGAGGTAAGTTCCTATTTTTATATGTATTGTTTCTAAAAACACCCCATTTCTTTTAAGAAAAGCATAAAGATAGGAAATCAAAGTATGTATATATTCGAAAATAAAGAAAATAATAGAGGGCAAAACCTTACAAATCTGGCCTTTTTCTTTCTTTGTATATGAGAATCTGGATTGCCTTACTTTCTATCTGTAAAAATGGTGTATATTGCTGCTATCTATTCAAGAAAAAAAAAAAACCCCTTGTTACCTGTTTTCATTTGGCTTTTATAGCCTATATTTTACAACAATATCTCCTCTATTTTGCAGGGACATGGTGGATCACGTCTCTGACGTGGAGTCGTGCACGTCGCGGGCGCGGAGAATCCGGAGCTAGCATAGGGCATGCGGCGCAGCCTTGGGGTTTCCTTACCTTCTGTTGTATTTGTTTTTTTTTTGTTTTTTTTGGGCTTTTTGGGCTCTGAATTTTGGACTATTTTTGTAATTGGGGCTTTAATTTTCTAGTTTGGGCCCCGAACTCTAAAATTGGGCCTTACAGCTGCCCCTCTTTGCTCATTGTCGTGTAACGAGAATAGAGCAAAGACTTTAAAAGGACCAATTTTGCCCCGTATTGCTGAGTCCTGACTTGATGTAGCCCGCCTTCAGGTAGCCTTGCTTTGACCCACTGCATCTTCATGGGTATGTGAATTTCGTTTCAATCTGCTCCACTACTGCTCAGTTGAGATAAGACCTGCTTGCTTTCAGCCTGTTCCACTCCTGCTTAGTCGAGATAAGGCTAGTGGCTTAAATCTGCTCCATTGCCGATACATGGAGATAAGATTAACCATCTTTGATCCGCTCCACTCCTGCTCAGTGGAGATAGGATCTACAATCTTCAATCTGCTCCACTCCTGCTCAGTGGAGATAAGATCTACATGTTTTAGCCTGCTCCACTCCTGTTCAGTCGAGATAAGGCTAGTGGCTTAAATCTGCTCCATTGCCGATACATGGAGATAAGATTCAACATCTTTGATCCGCTCCACTCCTGCTCAGTGGAGATAGGATCTACAATCTTCGATCTGCTCCACTCCTGTTCAGTCGAGATAAGGCTAGTGGCTTAAATCTGCTCCATTGCCGATACATGGAGATAAGATTCAACATCTTTGATCCGCTTCACTCCTGCTCAGTGGAGATAGGATCTTCAATCTTCGATCTACTCCACTCCTGCTCAGTGGAGATAAGATCTACATGTTTTAGCCTGCTCCACTCCTGTTCAGTCGAGATAAGACTAGTGGCTTAACTCTGCTCTACTCCTACTCAGTGGAGATAGGGTCTTCTATCTTCGATCTGCTCCACTCCTGCTCAGTGGAGATAAGATCTATAATCTTCTATAACTCCAATCAATTTTGTTACGTTGTCCTCTGGGGAACCTACCTGTAGAATTGATTTCATAGAGTCTATGCTTATGTCAAATGATTAGGATGTCATGAAAATGCTCCTAACCATATATGCTATGAATGGATGCAAAATGTCATGAAAATGATCCATTTTTAACACTTGAGCTGTCATTACTTGCTGTTTATTAAGGTGCTCCTTAATGTGTGTTCTACTGATACTTCCAATAGAGAATTTGAAGATGTCGTCACTGCTTAGACCCTTTTCTCAAGTGCTCCGAATCCTTTAAACCTGGTTAGTTCTAAATAACTGTCCTGTTTTAGATTCTTGTATTATTTAGAGACTTTCAGAGTAATACTTAAAACTTCCTTTGTGAAAGCATTATTAGTTCAGTAATCATTACTTCAGTATGAAATGCTTGGAAAAAGATTATAGAGATGAATGAAACTGGAATTTATTCGGGACAAAACCCGTGAAGAATGACTCGAACAAAGGCAGTAAATTTTGCTAAGGTACAAAAGGAGTAAGAGTAGAATTGATGCCCCAGATATCATAGCCCGAGCTTCTCTACACGTACTTCTTGAAGACCATTCTGAGCTCAATATGTGTTTAGGAGAACTGTGGTACTGTCAATGCCTCAAGATGTAACATACCCCCTCATTGTTAATTCAAGCGTAGCGAAACTACCGTATGCCCCATCACGAGTTGGTCATAATCTGAGCCGCCCTTTTCGGGTTTTCGACTCAAAGCCCATTTGGTCTCAAAGCGCCCTTTACGGGTTTTCGCCTTGGCCTCTCCTTTTTTTTTTTTTGAACTCAAGACGCCCTTTGCGGGTTTTCGCCTTGGCTCATTTTCATGCGTAGTACTTTTTGACTGAGTCTGCATTAATTGGATTTGGCAGACTTTTGCCGTCCATCTCGGCTAGTATCAAAGCTCCTCCAGAAAAGGCCTTCTTTACAACATAAGGTCCTTCCCAATTAGGCATCCACTTTCCCCTGAAGTCTTTTTGCATAGAGAGGATCTGTTTCAACACCAAATCTCCTTCATGGAATACTCTGGGGCGGACTTTCTTATTGTAAGCCCGCATCATTCGTTTCTGGTACAATTGACCATGGCGAATGGCTCGTAGCCTCTTTTCCTCAATTAGATTTAGTTGATCATATCGAGATTGAACCCATTCTGCTTCGTCTAGCTTCAACTCTGACAAAACCCGGAGTGAAGGGATTTCAACTTCAATAGGCAAGACTGCCTCCATCCCATAAACCAACGAGAAAGGAGTTGCCCCGGTAGAGGTTCTAACCGATGTTCAATAGGCGTAGAGGGCAAGCGGTAACTTTTTATGCCAATCCTTGTAGGTCTCAGCCATTTTCCCCACAATTTTCTTGATATTTTTATTAACCGCCTCAACTGCTCCATTCATTTTCGGGCGATATGGCGACGAGTTATGGTGCTTAATGTTGAACTGACTACAGACTTCCGCTATCGCGTTGTTGTTCAAGTTTAGTGCATTGTCAGACACGATCCTTTCTGGCATTCCGTAGCGGCATATGATCTCTTTCTTCAAAAACTTGCTAACTGCCGTCTTCGTGACATTGGCATATGAAGCTGCCTCTACCCATTTGGTGAAGTAATCGATAACCACGAAGATGAATTGTTGTCCATTAGAAGCCTTCAGTGAGATTGGTCTAATGACGTCCATGCCCCACATTGAGAAAGGCCACGGGGAAGTCATAACATGAAAAGGTGAAGGAGGCACATGTATCTTGTCTCCATAAATCTGGCACATGTGGCATTTCTTGGCGTAACGAATGCAATCTCCTTCCATCGTGGACCAGTAATACCCAAATCTCATGATTTGTCTGGCCATTGTAAACCCGTTGGCATGCGTCCCACAGGCACCTTCGTGGACTTCT
Source organism: Gossypium australe (assembly GCA_005393395.2). NCBI lineage: Eukaryota > Viridiplantae > Streptophyta > Magnoliopsida > Malvales > Malvaceae > Gossypium > Gossypium australe. The sequence goes on from CM016625.1 coordinate 4,010,403, forward strand.
TCCAGGATTTTCCTGGCCTCAACAGCATCGACGCATCTTAACAACACCTGATCTTTTCTCTTTTTATACAGGATCTCACCGTCTAAAACGTAGTCATTAGCCAGTCTTCTCAATGTTCTCCTGTCATTTTCTGTTGCCTGATCAGGATATTCACGGCTCCTCACATACCGCAGAATATCATGATACCAAGGATGATCATCTCTCTCCTCCTCTTCGTCAATATTGAAACAATGAGCCGGAGCCTCGCAAATACTCATTTGGATGGGCTTCATACCCTCCTGCTCATTCATTCTGATCATAGAAGCTAGGGTGGCCAAGGCGTCAGCCATCTGGTTTTCATCACGCGGGAGGTAAAAGAATGTGATATCATCAAACTCCTCAATTAGTTCCAAAACTAACTTCCGGTAGCTGATCAATTTGGGATCTCTTGTTTCCCATTCTCCTTTGAGCTGATATATCACCAGCGCAGAGTCTCCATATACCTCTAGCACCTTAACCTTGGGGTCTATGGCTGCTCAGATTCCCATGATGCATGCTTCGTATTCCGCCATATTGTTTGTACAATCGAAGTCCAACTTGCAAGTGAACGGATAATGCTCTCCATTTGGTGATACCAAGACTGTTCCAACTCCATTACCAACGGCATTTGATGCTCCGTCAAAATTCAACTTCCAGGGACGATCTTCTAAGATATTTCCTTCAATTGTCGCTACAAACATCAGATCCTCATTGGGAAAATCAAAATTCAGGGGTTCGTAGTCGTCTAGCGCCTTGCTGGATAGAAAATCAGCTATTGCACTCCCCTTCACAGCCTTCTGGTTCATGTAGACTATGTCAAACTCGGAGAGCAAAATTTGCCATCGGGCCATTCTTCCATTCAAAGCGGTCGACTCCATCATGTACTTGAGAGGGTCTAGTTTGGAGATTAACCAAGTCGTATGGTATAACATTTATTGCCTCAACCTCCGAGTTGTCCAGATCAATGCACAACACAATTTCTCAATTGGCGAGTATCTCATTTCACACTCGGTGAATTTCTTGCTGAGGTAGTATATCGCCCTCTCTTTCTTCCCTGTCTTGTCGTGTTGGCCTAGCACACATCCCATTGAATTATTGAATACCATCAAATACAGAATCAACGGTCTGTTAGGACTGGGCGGCATTAGCACTGGAGTATTAGACAAGTACTGTTTAATCTTGTCAAATGCCTTCTGGCATTCATCTTCCCAAATGCCTGGATTGCATTTCTTAAGAAGACGAAATATGGGATCACACTTCTCAGTCAATTGCGAGATGAACCGAGCGATGTAATTTAGTTTTCTTAGAAAGCCTCGGACTTCCTTTTGAGTGCGCGGCGGAGGCAACTTTTGTACGGCCTTGACTTTATCCGGATCTACTTCGATTCCTTTTTCGCTGACCACGAAACCAAGTAGCTTCCCTGATCGAGCCCCGAAAGTACACTTAGCTGGATTGAGTTTCAGCTGAAATTTCCTCAACCTCAAGAATAGTTTCCTCAACACTTGCACATGCTCCCCTTCCGTTCGAGACTTTGCGATCATATCGTCGACGTAGACTTCAATCTCCTTGTGCATCATGTCGTGAAACAAGGTTACCATAGCCCTTTGATATGTTGCCCCCGCATTCTTTAACCCAAATGGCATCACTTGGTAACAAAAGGTACCCCATAATGTTATGAAGGTGGTCTTTACCATATCTTCAGGATGTATCTTTATTTGATTGTATCCCGAAAAACCATCCATGAAAGAGAAAAATGCATACCCCGCTGTGTTATCTACCAAGGTGTCGATGTGAGGCAGTGGGAAGTTATCTTTCGGGCTGGCCTTGTTTAGGTCCTTATAATCGACGCACATTCGTACTTTTCCATCCTTCTTAGGGATAGGGACAACGTTGGCTACCCATTCTGAGTAATTCACCACTCGTAAAAACCCCGCATCGAATTGCTTTTTGACTTCTTCCCTTATCTTTACCGCGACATCGGGTCTCATCCTTCGGAGCTTCTGTTGAATCGGCTTGCAATCTTCCTTTATTGGGATACGATGTACCGCAATATCAGGGCTCAACCCAGGCATGTCCTGGTACGACCAGGCAAAGACATCTTTGAACTCTAACAGAAGCCTGATGAGGTCCTGCCTTGTTTCCCTGGTGATGAGGGTTCCAATTTTCACCTCTTTCCCTTCCTCCAGAGTCACATTCTCAATTGTTTCTTTGTGAGGCAGAATCAGCTTCTCTTCCTGCTCCACCATCCTTAACAGATCCAGGGATATACTACAATCTCTGTCATCTGTAAAGTTCTGAGGTTCTCCTAGGCACATGTCTTGCTCATCAGGAAATTCTAGGTCCGTAACAGCGCTGTTCATGACATCGATATCTGGGGACCTATGGTAAGCATGAAAGAGTATTCAATGAAAATGAATTTAAGACTGACTTATTTATGCGTTATGATTATGAATGGAAAGAAAAGGAACAAAAGAATAACTGCACGGTATGAAAGGAAAATGCACTTTTATTGAAAGTAAAGATGCTTAAACATGAGCCTACTTCACAAAAGATTCTCATTGTTCTTTAGGCTTGAAACAACAAGTGTGTTTTGAACATTACTCTGTTTTAGTCCTAAAAACTACAGGAATTTCTTCTGCAGTCCAGTTGTCCAGAACACTTCTAGGCTTGTAGGGGCGAATACCCGCCAAGTTTCCTTTTCTCGAACTTTCTTCAGACACAGCATTGATGTTCAAAGTTCTCATCATGTCTTTAGCTGTTTCTATATTCACAATCTCTAACCTTGAATGAATAATTCCTCCAGACACGAATGTATTAGATATATGGGGAAAAGTCATCGAACCCCATTTGATCTCAGCACCATTCAATCGTGCCCTCCGTCTCTCACGTTTCCTTTCCAGCTCCTCCTTTCTCTGTCTGGTATCTGGCCTATACCCCAGACCAAAGCGATCATGTTTGTCAACCAATCCTGGCACTCTAACCGGGCCCTGAAGGTATTTTCCGAGTCCCCTTCCAGGTAATGCTCCTTTTCCTACCATCAGCCGTAGGCCCATCCTTGTGGCTTCAGAAATTTTTGGCACCGGGATCTTACCACCTTCACTGATGAAAGTCGCATTTATAAACTCTAATGACCTGAAGGAGCACTCTATAGCCTCCGCATCATTCTCTATGTACGGTGCATTACTAATAACAGACGCGATGATATCCTCCTCTGCGTTTATAGTTATCAACCGGCCCTCTGTCACCAACTTCAACTTTTGGTGCAATGACGATGGTACAGCTCCTCCTGAGTGGATCCACGGCCTCCCCAATAAGCAATTATAAGAAGGCTTGATGTCTATCACGAGGAAATCTACCTCGTACGTGTTTGGCCCAATTAGAAGGGGTATCTCGATCCTCCCCATCACTTTTCTCTCGGTGCCATCGAAGGCTCTCACTATATTTTGGCATGTTTTCATGTGAGAGCTGTCTACAGGTAACCTGTCCAGTGTAGATAGGGGCAAAACGTTCAGTGTCGATCCGTTGTCAATTAATACCCCTGGCAGTGTATACCCTTTGCATCGGGTAGTGATGTGCAAAGCCTTAGTAGATCCCATGCCCCCCGGCGGTATTTCATCATCACTGAACGAGATGAAATTATCTGCGCTTATGTTATTTACAAGACGGTCCAACTTATTTACCGAAATGTCATCAGCAACATAAATCTGGCTCAACGCTTTCATTAGCGCACTACGGTGTCTTCTGAGTTTAGCAGTAAGGCCAGTACCGATGTGCGTGCTGGCTGCTTGTGTAACTGTTCCACAAAACTGTACTCACTGTGCTTCAGGAACTTCAAAAACTCCTCGGCTTTATCCTCTGTTATTGGTTCATTAACCAGTGGTCCTGTCTTCTCGTCTCCCCTTCTCATCATAGAGGACTCAGCTTCTAGGTCGGGTGTGCTGGCCGAATTCTTTTTCCCGGAAACTGTCACAGTGCAATTGTAATTCCAAGGTACCCTCCTGTCATCTTTATAAGGAAAAGTCACGGGTTTCTGAATTACAATCCTCGGTGTATCCCTATAAGGAGAAGTTACGGGTTTTTTTATTACAACCCTCGGTGTATCTTTATAAGGAGAAATCACGGGTTTTTTAATTTCGATCTTCGGCGCTATTTTCACTCCGGCCTCGTCGACCCCTGGCCGTGTGATAATCACTATTGGGTGATTGACTTTAGGGATCCTTTCTGCAGACCCTCCTTCTATGGAACATACGTCCTCTCCTTCCACCAAGTCGAAGAACTCCATCTCCTTATTATCCATTAGCCCCTGTACTAGGGCTCTGAATTCGTTACATTGCTGAATTTCATGGCCGTCCTTGTCATGAAACTCACAATAGTTCCTTGAATCGGGAGATCTGTTTACATTCTCTTGCGGGACTAACCCCATTTTCTGCATTGCTTTCCAAACTTCTCTCAATGGGGTTCTAATCTCAGCAACTTCCTGCTTGGTTCTTCTTCCCCTGCTCTCAGCTATAGAATTTACCCCATTATCGGTATGACTGGGTAACTGATTTCCTCCACCAGATGGGTCATTGAAGTCTACCACCCCTGCCTTGATAAGTCTCTCGACTAGCTTTTTGAAAGAAGTACAGTTCTCTATCGAGTGACCTACTATATCCGCATGGTACTCACACTGAGCATTTGTGTCATACCACTTAGGATATGGAGGTTGCAGCGGCTTCAAGTAAAATGGGGACACGACGTGCGCATCGAATAAAGTTTTATACAACTCCTTATACGTCACAGGTATAGGAGTAAACTGCAACTTTTCGGTTTTCTGCCTCGTGTTGGGTTCTTGTCCTGATGAGGCCTGCTGGCCCACGGTTACTGCTTTTGGTTTATTAATAGTAATGGGTTTGGGATAACCCGAGCTTATGTTACCCACTTCATTCTCCCTTTTCTTTGGAGCCGTTTTTCTCATGCTCTCTCCAGCTTCAATTTTCCCACACCTTATCGCGTTCTCTATCATTTCGCCGGACATCACTATGTCAGCGAAGCTCTTGGTGGCACTCCCCAACATATAGTTGATAAAAGGTGCTCTTAGGGTATTAACAAACAGCATGGTCATTTCCTTCTCCAGCAACGGTGGTTGGACTTGGGTGGTGACTTCCCTCCACCTCTGGGCATATTTCCTAAAACTCTCACCTGACTTCTTCTCCATGTTTTGCAGCGTGATCCTGTCAGGTGCTATATAAGTCACATGGCCGTAATGTTTCATGAAAGCCTGTGCCAAATCCTTCCATTATTTGATTTGAGTACAACTGAGCTGATTGTACCACTTTGCTGGAGCTCCAGTTAGACCATCCTGGAAATAGTAGATCAACAACTGGTCGTTGTTGACATATCCCGTCATTCTCCGACAGAACATGGTAATATGAGCCTCAGGGCAACTGGTCCCGTTGTACTTTTCAAATTCCGGCATCTTGAACTTCGGAGGAAGTACCAGATTTAGGACTAGACTCAGTTTCTTAGCATCCACCTCACATTGGTAATCAGCACTTTCCAATGCTTTAATGTAACACCCCTTACCCGTATTCGACGCCGGAATAGGGTACGAGGCATTACCGGAATTACAAATTTATTTATCAGACATTTTATTTCATTTAGCATTTATATTTGAAACCAATCAAAATCAAACATATTGTCCCTTAAACATATTTATTTATTTCTCGTCATGTCTTACATAAATTTATTACTCGTCTCAATATACTTAATTATCTTGTATTAACATATTAAAGATAATCACATATTTACATATCATGAAAAATATCATTCAATTATCTCTTCTTCATAAAGATAAATCAGTTAATTTATCATATCAATATTTCACGTACCTTCAACTCATATTTTCTTATATCATATAATTAAGTTACACGAACTTACCTGGCTAAATTTGTAGAAATATTAAGAGTCAGGGTCATTTTAGAAATTTTCTGTTTTCATCGATTTTTCAATCGATTTTAATCTAAATTAACAATTTCATTCTATTTTTGCAATTTTAAATAATAAAATAATCTATTTCATGCAAATTGGACATTTCCACATTTTTACAAAATTAATCGTAAAGTTTTACTTTTATTCAATTTAGTCCCTGAGTCTAAAACATTACAAATTAGCCATGCTAGCTGAATATTCATACATATTTTCCTCCTCCTCCTCTGCATTCCACATCCTTAATGTATATAACATGCTATAAGTAACATTATCAATAATTTCATTAATTACTCATAAGTATATTCAAAACTGTCCATTTGAGTTATAGTTACTAAATTATTTATTTCCAGAGCTACAGAACTCCAAATGAAGAACCGTTAATTTTTCCTGAAACTAGACTCAAATATCTTCTTGCCATAAAATTTTCAGAATTTTTGGTTTAGCCAATTAGTACAGTTTATTCTTTAAAGTCACCCCTGTTCTGCTGTCTAGCAGTTCCGACCCTTCTTCACTAAAAATTAGTTATATTTTTATATAGAATTCATATGATGTTATGGTTTATTTCTTCTAAAACTAGACTCATTAAGGAATCTAACCATATAAATTATGTTCCCAAATTATTTTTATACAATTTTTAGTGAATTTTTAAATTAAGAGCAGGGGATCACGAAGTTATTCTAAACTAGTCTTACGAAAATCCAAACATCTCAAAATGTAGACTTCCTTTGCTTTCTCTGTTTCTTTTATATGAAAATAAATTCAATAAGCTTTAATTCCATATCTCACTCGACTTCTAATTCGATTTATACAATTTTTGGTGATTTTTCAAAGTTAGACAACTGCTGCTGTCCAAAACTGCTTTAGTGTAACATGTTGATTTCTATTTTGTCCCTAATTCCACAATTCATACAATTCAGTCCTTGCTGGATTAACCCCTCAATTGAGTTAATTTTCTCATTTAATACTTTTATCTATCATTTTAAACTACTTCATAACCTTTGAAATCAGAATTTTAACACTAGGCCTTAATTTTAGCTATTTCACAATTAGGTCCTAAAACCAATTTCCATCAATTTCACTTGATTAAATCATCATATAACAAAATTAAAGCTTCAATTCAATATTTATTCATCATATTCTTCCAGCACTAATCCACATAAACTTTAAAAATTAGCCATAGAATCAAAAACTAATGAATTAATAAATTGGACCCAATTGTAAAGTTCAAAAACATAGAAATTTCAAGGAGAAAGCAAGAATTAAACTTACATGAAGCTTGAGTATGAAAACCAGCTTGAACTCTCTCCCATGGCTATTTTTCAGCTGAAGAAAATGAAGAGAAATGAAGAGAATTCTCCATATATTTCAATTTGATCCCCTTTTTATTTAGCTAATTTTGAAAATTTTCCAATTTTCCCCCCCTTTTTCTTCTTCTCTTCTCTTCTTCTTTCTTTCCTGCTCTCTGCTTCTTCGTTTGGGTTTTTCTGTTCTCTATTCTCTTTTGTTTGTTTTTATATATAATTATATAATAATATAATAATATAATAATATAATATTAAACATAAAAAAAATCTCAGATTTTCTTCACAATAACCGCCTCAATTAAACAAAATGACTTAATTGCCATTTTGGTCCTTTATACTTTCTTTAATCTATAATGAAACTTTTACACCTTTTTCAATTTAGTCTTTTTCATTTAATTACATATCCAAACGTTAAAATTTCTCAACTAAACTTTAATAATAACTTAATGACACTCCATAAATATTTCTAAAAATATTTATGGCTCATTTTATGAATTCGAGATCTCAATACCTCGTTTTTGGCCCAATTTTTCTAATTAATTCTTTTAGTTCACAAAATTCACTAATTTTAAAATATTTCTAAAATCACACTTAACTTATAATTATCGATTAACAAAGTTTCCTAACTTTTTCGTCAGATTTAGTGATCTCAAATCACTTGTTCCAACACTATTGAAATTGGGCTGTTACATTTAAACTTTTCCTTCAGCCATTTGCAGCGATCCTCAAACTCCTTTGGGAACTCCGCCTTCGCTTTCTCCCCCTCTACTGCATCGTCAAAATCAGGGACCATGATCTTTGGCAAGTTGTCTCCTGGGTTAGAGCTCGATCCTGTCGGGAAGTTTGCCGGCGCCGAGGCACCAGTTTGATACTGAGGCCTGATACTAACAGACACTTTCGGAGGCTGCGCTTGAGAATTTACCGGGGCTAGGCCTGACGGATAAGCAGAATTTTCATTTTCATCCCCGACATCGACCATAGGGTCTTTTCCTTTATCCTGCGCTCCAGTCAACAACGGCGTTAACTGGCTCATCATACTTCTCTGGGATTCCAGCATTTGATCCTTCATGTCCTGTTGGATTTTAGCCAACTGTTCTTGCATCTGAGCTTGCAATTGGTAATGCATCTCTTTCTGCATCTGCTCTAACTTTTCTATTCTTTGATCCATAGCTTTTGTTTTTTTCCGAGTGTAGTAGCGGTGTTCCAGGATAACTATAATACGACCTCTAGTTAATAGGGTTTTTTATGAAATTTAATGCAAAGGATATGATGCAATGCAAATGCATGAAATGTAATGCAAATGAATGAATGCAAAAACAAGAGGAGTCGATTTTGATTCAATTTCTTTTAGAATACTTATTGAAAAAACAAAATCCTTTACATAAAACAGTCACATATACGACCTAGCCCTTATGCCCAAAGTTTTACCTTTCTCAAGAAGCGAAGCTAACTCTCGACCCTAGTCTGACTTTGACTCATATACTATACTTAACACGTCAGCCTGAACCGCTAAGGTTTGTAAGTGATCAGCCACTTCTCGTATCTGAGCCACAGCTTCACCCATAAGGTAGTCGCTTTCTCTGACTTGGTTCTGAGATCGTTGAAGTTGTTCTTTCCATCGCTGATTATCTGCCTCTAATAGCTGGATCCGGAGCTCACTGTTTTGCAGCACCGATTCGAGCTCCACCACCTTTCCTTTCAACTCTCCAATCTAGCTTAGGCTTGATTCCAACTTCATCGTAGAGTCGCGACTTTGATGCAATGCCTTCTCTAATTCTACTACTCGAGCCCTTAGCATTTTATTCTCGCATTGGCTCTCACCCACAGTTTTTTTAAAGGCATCCTTTTGTGCTTGAGCCTCATGGAATTTCTTCTTCCATTGATCGACCTTGGCCTTCTCCTCATGAATTTCTTGACGCCATTGTTCTGTGGTTTTACCCAACCCAGCAGTCCTCATGGATAAATGCAACTTTTTGTAGTCGGTCTTCAAGCTGTCCAAATCTTCTTCGGCCTTCCTTTTTCCTTTTCTCAGCTTCTCAGCCTCTGATTTTTGGATATCAATATCTAACCCCAAATTCATTTTGTCCTCTTCCAGTTGTTCTACCTTTTTCTCTAACTCTGAAGTTTTACTTTCAAAGTCTTGTTTTATAATTTCCAACTCAGAAGGAATTACTTGTAGATATTCCTCTATTGGTCGAGCACTATCCTGTGTCGGTCTGGGGACATTATCATCGATTCTCCTATTCCGCCATGCCTTATACTCGAGGGTTGCCATTGGACCTACAGCAACTCTTTTCATTCGGCGAGTCTGTTTCCAAGCATCAGAAATCTCTCGAACCTTCTTCTTATAATGATCATCCCTATATGAAAACTCAAACTGAGCCAGTCCAAATGTTCCCGGTATGAACTGTCTTGATCTATACTGCCTTAACACAAGCAGAGGAGCATACCCAACGGCTCCCCAAATCCCCGATAGAGGGACCCAATCATAACTTCCACATCGATAGAGAATTTCGGCGGGAACCAACCAAGGAGCTCTCCACTCAACATCCTCTTCCTTGAAATTCCTAAAAAGTGCAATCCAGTTTTCTTCTGAAACGTCATCCTTTCTGGGAGTGGCTGCTACTTCTTTTAATGGGGAGTAATTCTCGAAAAAAACTCGACAGGAGGCTTTATCCACCTTCCAAAAATAGCTATGGAACCAAGCTAATAATAACTGTGCGCACCCTATGAATCTGCCCTCCCCGGCTCTCTTACGTGCATGCAAAGATCTAAACGACTCAGCTAAGATCTCAGGAACAGGTGTGACCCCTCTATCCAGTCGGTCAAAGAGATCCGAGACTGCCTCATCTACATATCCCAATGCCCTAGGGAAAACCACTTAGCCATAGATGCTTAGGGCGAAAACGTCAACTCTCCTCTTCGTGTCAGGATGTACTAAAATCAAATCCTTCAGAATCCTCCATGGAATGCACTTGTACTCACCTTTTTGCTTGATCCTCGCTGCAACCCACTGTTCACTCATCCCGGTAACATTCATCATCCTCTTTAAAAAGGTTGGGCCACAAGTAGCCTTAATATAGACCTTATCAACTTCGACCTTCGGGCAACGAAGTAAAGCCGTATATTCTTCTATAGTAGGTACCAAATCTATCCCCCCAAAGGTAAAACAGCTATAGGCAGGATTCCAATACTGAGTGAGCGCCCGAAATAAATGCTCATCTATATTGATTCCAAATAAGTGAGACAAATCCCCATAATTCTCATAGAACAACTGTCTCGTCTCCTGATCCCACTGATCCCATATTTCCTTTAACTCCCGAAGATCATTTTGCGTCACACTAATGCGAGTGTAGTTACATAATTCCGATGTATATCCCTCAGCTATGCTGTCCCCCTTTTCCAGCTGCGTTCGCTCTGACCATATTCGGACGACCGCATTATCCTCTACTTTATCAGGGAATTCGTTCTCCATAACAAGCTTCCTAAATTAGAAATCGAATGTGAGTCGACACCTCTTTAAAATGAAATGACATGCAATTACAAGAAGATGCTACAAATTAATATCATGCACCAGAAATAATATAAAGAACAACAATATATCACTCATCTGGGGGAACACTAAGGTTTGGAGTAGCTCTACCTAAGGTAAGTCTATAGGGCTCTCTATATGCGGTTTGGCTCTAAAGCAAGGGTACCTGAACCAGCAGATTCCTCGATCCTCACCTATTATAGGTTCATACGGGCCGAGTTCAGTTCAGAGGAATACATTTCCCTATGGCTGCACGGAGGTGAAAACCTCACGAAGACATAGGTACGGATGTATCCCGAAAGCGATCCACTATCCTGCACGGAGGTGAAAACCTCACGAAGGAGTAGCTTCTCACTCTCACTTAAAGGTGTGACCCCTACGGTCATGCAATATGATGCAAATGCGTCCTAGACAATTAAAATGCAAAAAACATATGCGATGGAAAAAAAAGATAAAACCAGATTTTAATTTTCAATAAAAGGACATTAATCAATTAATTCCACGGTTTGACTCTCTTATTGTTCCCCAGCGGAGTCGCCAAGCTGTCAAAACCATTTTTTTGTTTGAAAACGGGCCGACTTTAAAAAGAAGAACGGAGTCGCCACCAATCTTTTTTGAAGTGTAATTGGGTCACTTTGAAAACATTTTTGGTCTACGAATTTTAAGAAAACGGGCTCGAGAGTCGGTTAAGTGCGAGGAAGGATTAGCACCCCCGCAACGCCCAAAATTGGCACCGTATTGATTGATTAATGTCCTTAATATCGAAAATTAGAAAATATTTTAAAGTATGGATTATTTGGAAAATGCTTGGGCAATTCGAATTGGATATCGAAACTTTCTTGTTCCAAAAGGATGAAATATCACATCCAGCACGTTAGGACACGATGTTTCAGACCTTTGGTACCAAGATCATTTCATGGTTCCCAAAATTCCTGCGTCATTTTAAAAAAGGGTATTTCATTATTTGGCCGAACGAGCGAACCGAAACCCAGCACGTTAGGGCATGGTTCCTCAAATTTCCAAACCTGAAATATTGCCTTATTTTTGAAGTTGAGAAAACACGATCAAAATTCTAAAAGGATATTTAGTCCTTCAGACGAGTGAAAAATTGAAACCCAGCACGTTAAGGCACAATTTCCCCAAACTTCCAAGCACAAAATATTACCTTGCTTTTAATTTCAAAAATCGATCTTTAAAAGTTTTTTAATGGTTGGGCCGAATAGAAAATCGAAACCCAGCACGTTAGGGCACGATATCTTAAGTTTCCCAACCACCAAATGCCTTTATTTGAAAAGAATTTTGAATCAAGAATTTGGAAGATAAGTTGCAATGTTGACAATAAATATGAATATAAAGATAAAAAAAGAGTATGTAAAAAAATAGTGATAACAAATCAGTAATAGTGGTAGGAAAAATTAAAAAATATATATTAGTAATGGCTGAAACTGGTAATAAGAGCAATAGCAAAACATCAGTGATAAAATAATGTACTAATAACATAATAAAAATCAAGCAATAAGAATGATAAGTAATAATAATATAAAAACAATAACCAAATAAAGAAATAAAATGATATAACGATAAATAGAATAATGACGAATGCAGTATAGTAATAATGATATATAAAATAATAGGGATAATAATACTAGGAAAATTAATAAATAACGATAGGCAAAATAATAAATATTAATGAGAAAATAATAGTTAATAATATTAAAATAACAATATTAAAAAAAGGTATAAGGGACAGAAAAGTATATCAATAATAATAAAAATAATAGACATGATGATAATAATATATATAAAATGAGTGTAATATTAAAACCTAACACCAAGAAGTATATTAATAACTATGACATCGAAGAATATTAACACAGATTAAAATATATAAAAAAAACATAATTTGAAAATAAACAAAGGAAATAATGACCTCAAAGAAAGAAAGTCCAAATTAAAATGATCAAGGACTGAATCATAATAAAAACGAAATTTAAAGCCTAAACCATAATAAATTTAGACAAAAATAGAAGCAAAATATAGTTCGCATCAAAGCGCAGGGATTAAAAAATGTAATTATTCCAAGCTCCTGAACACAACTTCTGAATGTGGACCAATTTGCAGTGACAGACCAAATTCAGGGCCAGATTTAAAAAAATAAAAAACTGGAATGGGAGCAATTAAAATAGTGATGCAAAAGGGAAGGGCTAATCACAGAAATTTCCCCTTTAAAGCATGGTCTCCACTCCTCCCAAACAAACCATTTAATTCATCGTTTAAAACCCCAAAAAGGGATAAAGGTTAAAAGACATTCTGCCATTTTTAAAAGAAAACTCCAATCCCTTTATTGCTTCTTTTGCACATTCACTCTGCCGAAATCATAGGAAAAAAAAAATGGAACCCATCTTTCTTTGCTTGGACAACCCCCCTCCGTGCAGCAAGTTCGCCGTGAACAAACCGTCAGTGTGGGTTGGAGAAATCGAGGTAAGTTCCTATTTTTATATGTATTGTTTCTAAAAACACCCCATTTCTTTTAAGAAAAGCATAAAGATAGGAAATCAAAGTATGTATATATTCGAAAATAAAGAAAATAATAGAGGGCAAAACCTTACAAATCTGGCCTTTTTCTTTCTTTGTATATGAGAATCTGGATTGCCTTACTTTCTATCTGTAAAAATGGTGTATATTGCTGCTATCTATTCAAGAAAAAAAAACCCCCCTTGTTACCTGTTTTCATTTGGCTTTTATAGCCTATATTTTACAACAATATCTCCTCTATTTTGCAGGGACATGGTGGATCACGTCTCTGACGTGGAGTCGTGCACGTCGCGGGCGCGGAGAATCCGGAGCTAGCATAGGGCATGCGGCGCAGCCTTGGGGTTTCCTTACCTTCTGTTGTATTTGTTTTTTTTTTTTTGGTTTTTTGGGCTTTTTGGGCTCTGAATTTTGGACTATTTTTGTAATTGGGGCTTTAATTTTCTAGTTTGGGCCCCGAACTCTAAAATTGGGCCTTACAGTTATAATTACAATTTTCTTTTTATACAAGTGAAAATTAGCTATAATAACAATTGTAATTTCTGTATGTATGTTGTCTCTAGGTCGATGGAGTACTGTATTTATGATTTCTTTCATTTGGATCCCATTAAATAAGAGAACTATTGAGTTGTTGGTGGACATTGGATACGCTCGAGAGTTATAAAATGTATTGTCTTCATAAATTATTTTAAATGTGTCGGTCAGATGAAAATAAAATTCATGTGCAGAACATGCAAAAGATAAATGTTGATAATCATGTAAAGTAAGACATAGTGTCACGGGTCAATGTACAAAGCTCGTGATTATCGCACAAAATATATCTCATGGAGGTCTATCAATTAGATAATGATCATTTGACCCACGAGAGCTGACCCGATTCAAGAACTATTGAAGAAACTTGTCTATTTGAAACCTAGGTGGCCCAATAAAGCAGCTATGAAAAATTAGGCTAGCTTAATAAATAGGAAAACTAATGTTAGAAAATTTAGGGAATCATATCTGATAAGATTTGATTTAATTATGTAATTTTATAAATCCCTTAGGGATAGGCTTAGGGATAGGCTTCATCTCGTCTGTTGATGTACAGTTAGCTAGACCGTTGGATTTGGGGAACTTAACTATAAATAGAGAACCTATTTTATTCTTAAAAGTTTTCTTTTGACTTTGTGTTGCTTCCGTTATATAAATTGATAAAAAAATTTCAATTATTGAGAGTTAGGTTGATTTAAACGTGTTTGAAATATGCAATTGCCTAATGTTGAATAGATTGCGAGACTAAAAAACTTGCTGTACCACTATCAAGGTGTTTCTAGTAAGAGAACTTCTTTGACATGGTAAAATCTTTTGAATAAGGTGGAAATCAACATTTGAGTAATTACAGTTAGACTAAATCATCACAACGCAAAAGTTAGATTTAAAAAAATAAACAAATTTTTTATTTTATAAAAAAAAGACAAATATTTTATTTCAAATTTATTATATTATTTTCTTATATCTTTATAAATTGTGAAATTTACTGATTTGAAGTGGTTGACTAAAGCAGTAAAGCCTAAACCCAATTTAACTTGAGCACAAATCTATAAGCCCATTACAACAAAGGAGCCTCTTTTGAATCCAACGTAAAATGAATATCGTCCTGGGCTAAATTTTTATATTATTTTTATTCTTATTTTCGTTTGATTAGAGGAATTTTTATTCTTCGTATCAATGGCGTTTGGCCGTAGCCTTTCCAGTAGAGCAACTCTAATAGCTAGACGGTATCGACCATCGTTTGCCTACATTTTCCATGATGATGACCGTTAGACTCATCCTTCTAACGAGCCTCAATCTCCATAAAGCCTGGTAATTTTGGTCAACAAGGGCCCTGGTTTAAATGCGATTCCACTTTGATATTTCGTTGATGTAAAAGATGCTGGGAGCTTCACATTGATTTAAATGTGTTTTTAATTTATTTATTTATAGTGCTCTTATCCCTTTCAGTAACAGCCAAACTCCAGTTTTCCGTCTTAGTCTGAAGTCATGGTAGGTTGTTAATGTTAGCATCTCCCTTAAAATCTGTCTTGGGGGATACTAAATGGATTTATTCTATATATATTGAGGTTAGAAGCACATGTATATTAGACTTGAGTTGTTTTAGATGATAATTCATTTGGTAGTATTTTCTAGTTTTTTGGATGATCAGAAATGTGCTTGATATAGTCGTTCACTTAAATGTCTTTCTCTAGATGTTTCTTTTTTACGTGACAATTTCGTTGTTTGTCTTAAATAATTACAGATATGGCCTGACTCCATTTACTCCATTTATTCAGGGTCCCATCTTTGTCAGCTTTTTCATGGCTGTAAGATAGCAACATTTATTCCTTAAATATTACTGGTTTGGTCTTAGAATTGCATATAGTGCATTTAGAATTATACCTTTTACCATGAGTTTCCCAAAGGTACACTTCCTTTGCTGGCTTCTGCACATTCTTGTGTCTGCCATCAGCTCTCAATAGCAGTAATATTTTTCCTACTCGAATAGGTCATCTGGGCCTTTCTACAACGGTTTCCCTTAACAAGCTTGTGTAGTATGTTCGCATTGTCTACTATAACAAGCTAGTGCACTATTTTTGCTGGTTTTGGCAAATGGTGCCGTTGATGAGCTCTATGTAACTCCTAGAAGTCTAGAAACTTTGGGCGCAATGCGAGATTGACAGAAAACAACTTTCTCTGGAGATTTAATTGCTCTGAATATTTACATAATGATGATCATTTTCATCTCATTTATTCAACAGGTCATATTTTGTTATTGGATCTTATCGAATTTATTTTCCCTTGGATATGGATTAGGTGAATCCGTAAATTTCATGCTATCATTTGATTCGCTTTTCCGAGATTTCTGAATATGACTATATATCATTTCCCATAGTTTGTTTTTTCAGTGCTTAAGGTTCCTGGAGTGAAGAAGGCTTTAGGCGTTCCAGAAATACCGAAGCAATACCAGTCGTTACTGCACCACGGCCTTCTATCGATCTGTATACGGCTCTCAAACAAACTCTCAAACAAGCCAAAACCGCATCACAACAGTCTACCTCGTTGCCCATTGATCCAACAGAAGTTGCGAACTAAATAACATCATCTTCATCTTCTTCGTCTTCGACCATCAATCAGAGGCTTAGAAATTTAGAGAAACAAGTAAAAGGAGGGAAGAAAAACAAGAAGAGGTGACAAAAGCTATTCTTCCGGAAATTGAACTGGCATTGAGGATATTAGTTTTATAATTAATGAGTAATAGTAATATTTATATTAGAAAATTGCTTCATGCATTAATTTTTGTAGTCCTTACATTTTGGGGCCATATAAATAAAAATGACAGTGAATTATTTTATATGCATTTCGGGAGCTGTTTTGAGGTTTTCTATTGTCCCCGGAATTTGGGGACTTTTGTCTGTACCGGATAACTGATATATTCGCTGCATTTGTGCTTTACTATTGAGTGCATGGATTAGAATCATATTCAAATTTCACTTATGAATTCAATGCGAATGTAATATATTTAGTGTTATTATTTTATGCAAATGAGGGATTTCCATTATATTTGATTTACTGAAATCAAATATTTAGCTCATTAATAATTTTAGATATTAAACAAGTTGGAGGTATTCTATCTTTTATCATTACGGTTGGAAGGTAGAGCATGGTTGGTTAACAATGCCCTCTTATTTTAATAAATCATATTAATATAGTTTTAAATCCACAGATTTAAGTGAACGATTAAAAGATTTTATGTGGAAGATTAATAATTAAAAATGATATTAAATCCCTCTGATATCCAATTTTTCTTTTAAATTAAAAATAAATGTTTAGTGTTTAACTATATGATGCAATTACTTTAAAAAAATTATTAGTGTTTAATTATATTTTTCAAATTTCAAAATTTTAGTCTTGATTGAAATGATATTTGTTAAATCTATTAATTAAAATGTCGAGGTATTTTCTTAGAGGGGGGAGCATTGGGTTTTTAGATTGATTCTATCGTTTTTTTAATTAAACTGACTTAGCCGACTATACCCTATGAAATTCGATCTGGTTGAATTAGAGCTCAAAAATCGACGTATCGATTTGGCTGGTTAACCGAATCAACCGACTTTAGCTATTGGGTTTGAATGATATATATTTACTTTATAAATTATAAATATATTTTAAAATATTTAAAATATATTAAATTAAGTTAGTTTTTCAATTGGGTGGGTTTGAAAATTAAAAAACCGATAATTGATCGAAATAACTAAAAAAATGGAGCCCATAACCAATAAGCGCCCAAATCGCACAAATTGAAACCGATTGATTTGATTTAGTTGGTTTTCTCGATTTTAACCGAGAATTGCACTCCCCTAAATATTATGTGGAAATAACAAATTGACATACACGTTCAATGGTATGCTTGTTGCATAAGAATTTGAAAAGAAATAGGATTTAAAGTGATAAATTTAACGGCTACCGTTTGATCAAGAATGAAATTTCAAATTTCAAAAAATACAAGGGTTAAAAATAATCAAATTGAAATACATGGACTAAATCTGTAAGTTACGCATAGTGCATGCCTGCATGGACTAATAACAAAATTTTATCTTTTATCTCTCTAATGAATAAATAAATTATTTAAATTTAAAAAAATAACTGCTGTTTTAGTATTATTTTCTTTTTGAAGGGATTTGAAGTGGTTAACTAAAACGGTAAAGCCTAAACCCAATTTAACTTCAGCACAAATCTATAAGCCCATTACAACAAAGGAGCCTCTTTTAAATCCAAAGTGAAATGAATATCGTCCTGGGCTAAATGGTCTAACCCAATCCTTTAAGTGGAGGGGTTTAGCGTCTTCTTTCTCCTATCGCTCTTCTATTATATGGTTAGGGTTTAGTGTATTTTCTCAGTCTTATGATCTGCTTTTAAGGCTGAGAGAGAAAGAGAGAGCTAAATTCAGGGGGAAAGATGGATTCTTTTTCAACAGGTTCAAGCGGAACAGGATCTCCCCAAATTTCAACAGATGAATTCATGGACCAGATGAAGGCTCAACTTGCCCAGGCTTATGCCCAAGAGTTCCTCGAGGTTGCCCTCTCTTTCCTCTTTCTTAATTCCGTTCCTGGGGTTTTCGCATCTTTATGTAAACTATCAAAATCTTGAATTTACAAGTTCTTTTTTTTCCATAGTTATCTAATGTTTAGGTTGCATTGAAACCCAGAAAAGCAGCCACGATCCTAAGGTTTCTATTAAGTGGCTTAAACCCATCGACCCCATTTGACTTAGCATGTCTCAATAGTTCATTTTCGTCTGTCACAAAAGCATGCTTGGTAGAAGCTTGTTGACTAAGGTTATCACTGATTAACTTGATCTCTAGAAAGTTTGTTTATCATAGCTTGTTTGTATGTTTATCTCTATCCTTAGATATTTGTACCCAATTCAAATTCTTTAGTTTCTTCATATTAACATAATGCAATCTTGGCTGTTGCTATAAAATGTCAGCTTTCTGAGAATATGAATGCGATGTTGGTTATTTGATTACAGCATCACATGATTTTCATCATGCTTTCTAAGCATTATTTGGGGCTAAATGCATATATTATTTTTGGTCATACAGACTGTGAGGGGGAAGTGCTTTGAAAAGTGTATCTCAAAGCCAGGATCAAGTCTTAGTGGAAGTGAAAGTAGTTGCATCTCTAGATGTGTGGATCGTTACATCGAGGCCACCGGTATTGTTGGCAGAGCACTTTTCACATCGCGCTGAAATTCTTAAACCCGGACTGTTGTTTTCGAAGAATATGTTAGCTAGCTGCTAAAGTTTGGAAACGGAAATCTCAAATTCCAGGATGAGTGAGATTTGCAACATTGTTTTTTGTTATTACGTTTTCTAAATTTGACTTGGGATATTATAACTTTGCATGAAATATTCTGAATTTGTATTTGCCCAGAAACCTCCGTGAGATGTTACATGGTTAATGTTCTTTGCTTATTATATGTTCCTTAAGTTGTTCCTTTTCCTTATCATCTCTTGTTTTCGTCCTGCGAATTGTGATTATTGGATCTGTTAGCAATATAGAGCCTATGTGATGATATGATCAAACCGTTGACCTCTCTATTTGTGCCTTGTTGGTTTAACGATTAGCTCAAGCAGGACTGGAGCCGGGTTACCATCTCCGCTGCCTTAGTATAAGAATCTTTCGAGGCCACCCTCTGACAAAGACGAAATAAGGTGATGGACTTCCTTGAGTGTAGCCGCTGGCCATGATGAATGACACAGCTTTGCTATCGAGCTGTATACCTTAGAAGTTACAACAGTGCAGAAGCTTGAAAGACAAATCTGAAAGTGTGAAAGCAAATTATTTATTTGATTAAAAATCAATAGGTTTGAAGATTTTAGACATAATTGTCAATGTTTATGGGTTTTTTGTTTTAAATTTTTTTTTCCTTTGTTCTCACAGTTTGCTCATCTCCAACTCCAAGAAGCTCTCTCTGTTTCCCTTTCTCTCCACACGTCCCAACCCCAACTATTGATCTCTTCCCTCTCACACTTCACTGTCAATCTTACCACAAATGTTCCAAAACTTTCTCCCATCTTTATCCTCCTCCTCATCATCCATCAACTTCCAGTTCATCTCTCCTAGCCCTCATCGGGGCGAAGGCTTAAACGAATACGACGATCGACCTCAAGCTTACGTCCGTGCTCGGATTTCACAATTACGGTCCCAAAATCTCCGACATCGCCATTGTGTCAAAGTCTGTAGGAAAAAAGCAAAAGGAGGACACACTGTTGCAACCCATTTTTGAGTATAGCTTGCTTTTCTGTGGTCCAATCCATGGAAATACAAAAGCCAAATCAAACTCAGTCGAAATAAGTTCACTAATTAGCCTCCCTTAACCCTTCCAAAACGTAACTGAAACCTCCAACAAAGAGAAAACAATGTTCAACAAAGCCTCCTCTCTCCCTTTTTGCCTTATCAAGAGAACCCAGAACCCAAAACGAAAACAAAAGAAAATCAACTTAGATACTGCTTGATCTAGCAAAAAAAAAAGAGAGGAAAAAAAGGATTAGAAATCTATGGTTCTATTTTTTCTCTCTCAAACACTATAATAAATAAGCCAATGTGAAAATCTGATTGATCAATGATTGGACACAACAATGACAACAACTAGAGGGGAAGAGAAAGAGCAAAAGAACAAAGATGGAAACAAAATAAAAAAAAAAAAAGAATTTTGATAAAGAATTTTGTCTTTATAGATGGCGTCATCTATGACATCGTGCTTATGTGACACGCCACATGGGCTATTTCGTTGACTTGTGGTTTGATTGACGGTCAACTCATGTTTGCCGTTAAAATTAGACTAATTTTTGAAAAAATTGTAACTTGAAGATATCAATCCAAAAAAAGAAAAAGGTGAAGAGCTCAAACCCAAAAACCCATAAAATTGAGGGTATTTTTTACTATTATGCCAAGATTTTATTAGCTAAAAGTCATGATCAAAGTCTAGATGCAGCTCCTCCTTGACAGTAACCAAGAGAAAAGTCAAGCAGTCACCCAGAACGTGGCCTTGAGTTGACAATTTGGCATTGAATTTATGACAAGGGACGTTTATTTTATGTTATACCAAACCAAAATTTCATCATGTCGAATCAGCCATGGTTGAATCATTTTCTTCAAGGCAAATATTTGAACTGAAAATAGATGTCGGAGGGTGTCAACTTCATTTACAGTCTTTAGAGAAGATCTTCGACTACCATTTTCTCACCCTGGTACTTTTCAAATTTAAAAGACACCATGAATTTTAAAGAAAGCCAACAGGGGAAAACATGGACCGATGATGAAGACAAACATGCCCAACAGTATGCCATGCAACTGGTTAGTTCATCGGTGGTGCCCATGGTGTTGAAAGCATCTATTGAACTTGGTGTGTTTGAGATTATACAAAGGGCTGGTCCTGGTGCGTTGCTGTCTCCTTCTCAGATTGCATCCCAACTACCCTCTCAGGGTAATCCAAAAGCCCCTCTGTTCCTTGACCGGCTCCTCCGGCTTCTAGCTAGCCACTCCATCCTCACTTTCTCTCTTGTAACTAACCACCAGGACGGCCAGGTTGACAGGCTCTATGGTTTGGCACCTGTTGCCAAATACTTCATTAGAAGCCGGGGTGGAGGATCTTTGTCTCCTTGGTTAGACTTGTATCAACACAAAGTCACTATAGATTCCTGGTAAAACACATTGAAAAACGGCTATTGCATCCATTCCCCCTTTTTTTCCATTACTGCTCAAGTTTTTCTTTGTGAAATCAAAATAGGTACCACCTGAAAGATGCAGTCCTAGAAGGGGCGAATCCATTTAACAAGGCACACGGAATGAGCGCCGTTGAGTATATAAGCACAGATGCGAGGTTTGAAGACATCTTCAAGGCCTCTTTTATAGATTACAACAAGCTGTTTGTGGAAGAGATGTTGAAAAGCTACCAGGGTTTCGATGGCTTGAATGTATTGGTAGACGTAGGTGGCGGCAACGGTTTTATTCTCCACAAGATCGTTTCCAGGTACCCTACTATTAAGGGTATTAACTTTGATCTGCCACAGGTTATTGACAAGTCACCCTCCTATCCTGGTAAGTAATATCACTACAAAATTGTTCTTTATGTTTGCCATTTCCATTCATACATGAAATTGTATCGTAGGAATTGAGCATGTGGCTGGAAATATGTTCAAGAGCGTACCAAAAGGAGACGCCATTTTTATGAAGGTTAGGCTCCATATATATATCATTTATATACTTGATGTTACATTTGGCTGACCAAGGAATTATTGACTAAAACCCTGTATTTGATTGCAGTGGATACTCGAGCATTTGGACGACAAGCAATGCCTGATGTTACTTAAGAACTGCTATGAAGCATTACCGGTGAATGGGAAAGTGATAGTAGTGGATGCGGTAATCCCTGAAAGCCCTGATGCCAACCCCTTACATAAAAGCGTGTATCAGTTTGATTTTCTCTCGATGGGCATGAATGATATCGGAAAGGAAAGGACAGAAAAAGAATCTGAGGACTTGGCAGAGGGAGCTGGGTTTTCTCGTTTTCGAGTGGCGTGTTGTGCCTATGGTTTTTCGGTCATGGAGTTCTACAAAAACATGTGAGATTTGGTTGAACAGAGGTTAAGCGTGACAATGTTTCAAATGTTACAATGATCTTTGTAAGTTCGGTGAATTTTGCAGTATTTGTCTAAAGTTGAATACACTAACAGGTCTCAAGCACTGATTATAACTCAAAGTTAGCAAAAAAATTGGATGAGAAAGCCTATTTCCAAGCGTCTCTTTGCTGCTCCCCTTCCTCCGCACCCCTTTTTTTTTTCTTAAAAATTCTTATCTGTTAGCTGCTAATGTTTTAACAGAATCTAAAAATTCAAGAAAAAGTTAATTTGCCGCTCTTTTACTTGTATAATGCAAATAAAAAATAAATATATTAATGGTACCTCAAAATAGTATATTTGAAATAATAACAAAAGACGTCTCTCCCCGGTACCCTTAAAAAATAATTCTTTTTAAACACACATTATTTTGTAATGATGATTCAATAAGTATATCAGAAAAATCATAGGTGCCGCCCATCTCTCTCCCTCTACCCCTTGTTACTATTTCAAACATAACATTTTGATAAATAATGGTATTAGCATACTATTTCAGTATTTAATTTTTTTTATTTGCATTATACATGTAAAAAAGCCTAATTTTTTACTTTGTTTTGCTATCACATTTCCAAAATTTGATTGGGAAATTATAATTTTGCATAGGGATGAACATTTGATCAAATCGAGTGAAAAAAATTTGAGTTAATTGTGTTGACGAGTCTTATTTTATCATGCTAATTTGATTTGAAAATTTTGGATTCGAGTGAATTGAAATTCAAGTCGAGTCAATTCGAATGAAATTGTTCGAGATAAATTAAAAAAATAAATCAATTAAAATCTTTTTACAGTATAACTAATTCCACGTTAGAACACATAAATTTAAAATCATATATATTTGAAAATTTTTTTCAATACAAAATATGAAAAAAAATAATTTAGGATAAACTCGAATTAACTTATTTAAATCCCAAATTTATTATTTTAGAAAATTTTAAAATTTTGAACTTTCTTTTAGAATTTTTTAATAATTTTATAAAATTTTTAAAAAATATAAATTTGAAATTTTCATAAATAATTGGAATTTTTAAAATTATTTTAATTTTTTGTAATTTTTAATGAGAGTGACTAATTTGTTCATTTTTAAAATTCACAGGAACTAAAATATATTTACATCAATCTGTTATTTAATTTATTTAAATTATTTGAATTATTCGAATAATAAAATTTAACTCAAATCAAATTTAAAACTCAAATTACTTATTTAATTTGACTCAAAAAATTCTATTTAATTAACTCAAAATTCACTTTATTAGCATATAAGTACGGATAAAAGTCTCTCCAGATGAAGCTACTTTACAAAAGCTATAGAAAAGTCTAGCAGCCACCCTGAACGCGGCATTGAATTGACTGTTTGACAATGAAATTTGAACTACGGAGGGCTATTTTATATATTATCTCACAACATCATTTCTTCCTGGATGATATTAGACTTTTTTATGGTTAAGTTGTACAAATCAAGTCTGCCATGGTTGAATCTTCGTCCGGTAAAAAGGGCGAAATAGGAAAAAAATTTAGGGTTGAAAATAAAATTTTAATATTCTAAATTTTTATAATTTTTAAAAAATTAAATTAAATTATTATAATTTTAGAGTATTAAAGTATAATTTTATCTTTGCTAAATTAAATTTTTAAAAATTTCTAAATGGACTAAATAATAATTTTTTATTTTAGTGCAGGCCCTCATATTCCCCAAAATAGATGCACAAGGGTCTCAACGTCGGTTAGAGTCTTACAGAAGATCTTCAACTGCCATTAACCATTGCACCGTTCTAATTCAAGACAAAACACCATGAGTTTTAAAGAAAGCCAACAGGGGAGAACATGGACCGACGAAGAAGACAAACAAGCCCAGCAGTATGCCATGCAACTAGTTAGCTCATCGGTGGTACCCATGGTGTTGAAAGCAGCTATTGAACTTGGTGTGTTTGAGATTATACAAAGAGCTGGTCCTGGTGCACTGCTGTCACCTTCCCAGATTGCATCCCAACTTCCATCTCAAACTAATCCAAAAGCCGCTTTGGTCCTTGATCGAATCCTCCGCCTTCTAGCTACCCACTCCATCCTCACCTACAAGCTACAGGATAGCCACAGGCTGTATGGTTTGGCACCTGTTGCCAAATACTTCATTACAAGCTCGAGTGGAGGATCTTTGTCTCCTTTGTTAGACGTGTTTCAGGAGAAAGTCGTCATGGATTCCTGGTAAAACACTTGGAGAAATGCATATTGCCTCCATTTTCCCGCCTCTATCATTATTGCTTAAACTTTTCTTTGTGAAATCAAAACAGGTACCACCTGAAAGATGCAGTCCTAGAAGGGGGGAGTCAATTTAACAAGGCACATGGAGTAGGGGTCAGTGAGTATATGAGCAAAGTGTTGGGAGGGTCCCACTATGTGGGAATCCCTCAAAACCTGCCATAAAACATAGCCCTTTCTTTTTCATCATTTTTTTTATCATTTTCTTTTGTTTTTTCTTTGGTCTTTTACGTGGTGTTTGGCAGCCATTCTTTTTGTCTTTTAAAGGTGGTGTGGCCAGAGATCAAACAACATGCTTCAAACTTTCCTCTTGGTAAAGCCTTCGTCAACATATCAGCACCATTATCATTAGTATGTATCTTCTCAAGCTCTAACAGCTTAGCTTCAAGAACATCTCGTATCCAATGGTACCTCACATCAATATACTTAGATCTAGCATGAAAAGTTGGATTCTTACCAAGATGAATAGCACTCTGGCTATCACAATACAGGACATAATTTTCCTGAGTAAAACCGAGCTCATGCATAAACTTCTTCATCCAAAGCATCTCCTTGCACGCTTCGGTTGCTGCAATGAACTCTGATTCAGTGGTGGACAATGCAACACACTTTTGCAATCTCGATTGCCATGCCACAGCTCCCCCTGCATAAGTGATCAAGTAACCTGAAGTAGATCTCCTCGAGTCAATATCTCCGGCCATGTCTGAATCTGTATAACCAACAAGAACAGGTTTCTTATTGCCGAAACAAAGTTTCATGTTGGAAGTGCCACGAAGATATCTCATAATCCACTTCATTGCATTCCAATGCTCTCTGCCTGGATTAGAAAGAAAACGACTGACTATACCAACGGCATAAGCCAAGTCTGGTCTCGTGCAAACCATTGCATACATCAAACTACCCACGGCTGAAGAGTAAGGAATTTTCTGCATCTCTTCCTTCTCCTTTTCTGTGGAAGGACTATGCTTAACACTCAATCTGAAGTGCGTAGCAAAGGGAGTGCTCACCGCTTTAGCTTTGTCCATGCTAAACCTTTGAAGTACTTTCTCGATGTACCTCTCTTGTGATAACCATAATTTCTTGGCCTTTCTATCACGTGTCAATTTTATGCCAAGAATTTGCTTTGCTGGCCCCAAATCCTTCATTGCAAAGGATTTACTCAACTCTTGCTTCAACTTCTCAATTCTAGAAGCATTTTGACCAACAATAAGCATGTCATCAACATAGAGCAAAAGAATTATAAAATCATCACCAGAGAATCTCTTAACAAACACACAATGATCAGCAGTAGTCTTCTTGTAGCCTTGCTCCCCCATAACAGACTCAAACTTCTTGTACCATTGCCTTGGAGCTTGCTTCAAACCATACAAGCTCTTATTCAATTTGCACACATAGTCTTCTTTCCCTTGTGAAACAAACCCCTCTGGTTGCTCCATATAAAGCTCTTCTTCCAAGTCACCATGAAGAAAAGCAGTTTTCACGTCCATTTGTTCAACCTCTAAGTTATAACAGGCTGCCAAACTCAATATAGTTCTGATAGAGGACATCTTCACAACCGGAGAAAATATTTCTTCAAAATCAACCCCCTTTTTCTGAGTATAACCCTTGACGACCAATCTAGCCTTGTATCGTGGAGATGAAGACTTCTCTTCTTGCTTCAACCTGTAAACCCACCGATTCTTCAAGGCTCTTTTACCTTTGGGCAATTTCACCAACTCAAAGGTATGGTTCTCATGCAAGGATTGAAGTTCATCTTTCATCGCTTCAACCCACTGATCTTTGCATTCACTCTCCATAGCCTCTTCATAACATTCAGGTTCTCCCCCGTCAGTCAAAAGAACATATTCATCAGAAGAATACCTGACAGAAGATCTTCGATCTCTGGAAGACCTTCGAAGTGGAACTGCTGGTGGAGCTATAGGTGCTTGTTGTTGATCGTTCACAACATCATCCATGGGAGCATCAAAGTCACCTATATCCTGATGGTCATCAGTAACATCACCATGCACATCATCCTGGATAGGACCTGGTGAAGAGTTTAGGGGAACTGGATTCACATCGATCAAATCACCACTGTCTTGTGAATTCGTTTTCTCCGTCTTATCAATGTCATGAATGGTCTGATCCTCAATGAAGACAACATCTCTGCTTCTCACGAGTTTCTTCTGAACTGGATCATATAGTTTATAACCAAACTCACCATCTAGACCATAACCAATAAAAATACATTGCCGAGTCTTGGCATCCAACTTGGATCTTTCATCCTTTGGAACATGAACAAATGCTTTACAACTGAACACACGTAGGTGATCATATGACATGTCTTTGCCAAACCAAACTCTATCTGGCACGTCACCTCGCAAAGGAACACTAGGAGACAGATTTATCACATGTGTCACTGTATTCAAAGCTTCAGCCCAAAATGATCCTGGTAGCTTTGAATCTGACAACAAACATCTGACTCTCTCGATCAATGTTCGGTTCATTCTTTCAGCTAACCCATTTAACTGTGGAGTCTTTGGTGGTGTTCTTGATGTCTGATTCTCTGTCGCAGACAATACTCATGAAACGGCCCTGTGTACTCGCCACCATTATCAGTACGAATGCACTTCAACTTTTTCCCTGCTTCCCTTTCAACTGATGCTTGAAACTGTTTAAATACCTCAAAGACTTGATTTTTAGACTTCAAAGTGTAAACCCATAGCTTTCTCGAACAGTCATCAATGAAAGTCACAAAATAAAGCGCACCGCCAAGTGACCTTACTTTTATCGGACCACAAACATCTGAATGGACCAACTCTAGCAACTCTGATCTTCTATGAGGAGGACGGCTTCTAAAAGAAACTCTTCTCTGCTTTCCTGCTAGACAATGAGCACAATTCTTCAGTGTAGCATTCTTCAAACCCGAAAGTTGATTCTTCTTCGCTAAACAGTTAAGCCACTTCTCACTCATGTGACTAAGTCGTTTATGCCACAACTCAGTTGAGCTGTCATTCACTGTCACATTCACCGTCTCTCGAGAAGCTGAAGCTTGCATCAAATATAAATTTGAGCTCTTCTTTCCTCGAGCTACAACCAATGAGCCTTTAGTCAGCTTCCACTGCCCCTCACTGAAGGTGTTACAGAATCCCTCATCATCAAGCTTTTCTGCAGAAATCAAATTCAGACGGATATCCGGTGCATGTCTGACATCCTTGAGAGTTAACTTTGTTCCATTGTTACTAACCAAGCTAACATCTCCTATACCAACAACTGGAACCAAACCGTCATTACCCATCTTCAATACCCCAAAATCACCAGGAGTATAAGATGTGAAGAAATCCTTCCTCGATGTGACATGAATTGATGCACCAGTATCAATCACCCAACTAGTCTCGTCACATGCTAGGTTGACCAAATTCTCATTGCAAATGACCAACAGATCTTCATGAGTAACATTAGCAACATGCTCGGATTTTTCATCATCATTCCGATCATGTTTATCACCACCACCTTTGTTCTCTTTCTTCCACTTGAAGGAGTATTTCTTGATATGGCCTTTCTTACCACAATGATGACATTCAAGATTCTTGTATCTCGATCTTGACTTGCTTCGGCCTTTATCTCTACTCTTTCCATCTTTGTCTCTGTTCCTCCCCCTGTTCTCGGTAACCAACACCTCGGACTGTGATGTAGAACCCTGAGATCGTCTTCTGACCTCTTCATTCAACACACCACTCTTAGCCAAATCCAAGGTAATAATACCTTTGGGGCAGAATTAATGAGCGAAACCCGGAAGGTCTCCCAAGAGTCTGGTAGAGTAGCCAGCAACCAAAGCCCTAAAATCTCGTCATCAAATTTGACACCCATACCAAGCAACTGATTCATCACACCCTGGAATTCACTCACATGGTCAGCTATAGACGTTCCTTCTTTGTATTTCAACGCCATCATTTTCTTTAGCAAAAACAACTTGTTATTGCCCGACCTCGAAGCATACAAGCTTTCAAGCTTCTCCCACAATGTTCGAGCATGTGTCTCCTGATCAATGTGGTTGTAAACATTTTCTTCAACAAATTGCCGAATAAAGCCACACACTTGTTGATGCTCAAATTCCCATTCTTCATCACTTTTCGAATCGGGTTTTTGAGTAGCAAAGACCGGAAGATGCAGAGCCTTCACAAACAACAAGTCCTTCATTTTATTCCGCCAAAGTTGATAATTTGTGCCATTCAACATAATCATCTTACTCGTATTAATTTCCATAATTATTTGACAGAATAGCCGAGCTCCTGATACCAGTTTGTTGGGAAGAAACCGAACAAACGAACGGAAGCGAAGCACAACCGGTGTTCTTTCTCTCCCTATAACTCTTGTCAAATATTATGGCAAGCACAGTAGCACAAAAATATGTTCTCTAGCAACCTATCAACCACAAATCAACCAATGCAACCGCAACAAAAATAATAAATAAAGACACCGATATTTTACGTGGAAAACCCCTCTAAATCAAGGGTAAAAACCACGGGACTTTAGAGTCCGATCAAAAGCTCCACTATAATCAAATGTTCAGCTACAAGATTACAATATCAAGCCTACAACAAGCATTCAACTCCAACAAGGCTAATAATATGTAATCTTTAGCAAAAGAGAGAAAAATTGGAGATCATCACCAAAATCGTAGCTGCTGTAAAACGGGTATTTCTGACGCTACAGGACTTAGATGAAAAATCCGACCGTACAAAGTCAAGAACACCTTGTCGTCTAGCTGCTGGCCAAAAATTAGCTCAATCGAACCACGGATGAACCTCCGATCGAAGAGTTGATCACAGCTGCTCCAAACTTGAAAAACTGATTTTTGCTTCAGTCTTTCTCTCTGTTTCTCTCGTTTTTCTTCTCTTAAATCTGATTATAGTGGAGCTTTTGATCGGACTCTAAAGTCCCGTGGTTTTTACCCTTGATTTAGAGGGGTTTTCCACGTAAAATATCGGTGTCTCTATTTATTATTTTTGTTGCGGTTGCATTGGTTGATTTGTGGTTGATAGGTTGCTAGAGAACATATTTTTGTGCTACTGTGCTTGCCATAATATTTGACAAGAGTTATAGGGAGAGAAAGAACACCGGTTGTGCTTCGCTTCCGTTCGGTTGTTCGGTTTCTTCCCAACACAAAGATGCGAGGTTTGGAGACATCTTTAAGACCTCTATGGTTGATTACAACAAGTTGTTCGTGGAAGAGATGTTGAAAAGCTACCATGGTTTTGATGGCTTGAATTCATTGGTGGACGTAGGTGGCGGCAACGGTTTTATTCTCCACAGTATTGTTTCCAAGTACCCTACCATCAAGGGTATTAACTTCGATCTGCCACAGGTTATTGACAAGTCACCTTCCTATCCTGGTACGATCATTATACAAGCTTACAAAAAGTAAGTATCATTATTAAAATTAACAATTCATAAGTCCAGATTTATATACTTGGAATTGGCATTCATAAGTTTAATTTTGCTGTAGGAATTGAGAATGTGGCCGGAGATATGTTCAAGAGTGTACCAAAAGGAGACGCCATTTTCATGAAGGTTAGGCTTCATATAATCTCCTTTCTGAGCTAATAAATAATAATCATCTTGTGAATTTGACAACAGAAAGTCCTGAATACCCCATCAATCCCTTGGCAATGATCTTTGCTCCTTCACTTACATTACTAAAAAGCTCTGTAAATTATGTCACTATTAGCAATCAAAGGAACTATTAAGTTACTAACACCAGATCTTTTATGGGGAAAAAATGCAGTGGATAATCCATTGCTTGGAGGACAAGCAATGCCTGGAATTACTCAAGAACTGCTATGAAGCATTACCGGTGAACGGGAAAGTGATAGCAGTGGATACGGTCATCCCTGAAACCCCTGATGCCAGTCCCTCATGTAAAAGCGTGATTCAGTTTGATGTGTACTCCATGAGCATCAATGAAAGTGGAAACGAAAGGACAGAAAAAGAATTGGAGAGCTTGGGGAAGGGAGCAGGCTTTTCTGGTTTTCGAGTGGCATGCTGTGCCTATGGTTTCTCAGTCGTGGAGTTCTACAAAAGGATGTGAGATTTGATTAACCAATTTGCAAAACAGAAGCATCATAGAAAAAGATAGATAGAAATCTCTTAAAGGTGTTGATCTGTATGAATAAATAAGATTCTTCATTGGTGGTTGTGGCCAATGATGAACTTGAATATTTATATTAATTTTAAAATAAATAGATTAAATTACGTGTTTATTAATAATAAATTAACTTTTGTTCATAATAAATATCATTGAAAAATGTTAAATTTAATAAAATATTTTGTTTCATGAGATAATGTTGAAATTTATCATTATATTCCTAATTAAGTGCTATCAATGTAATTTTGTTGTGATTTAATTAGCACTTTCTTATACGAAATATTGTAATATTACCTCCCGACAATTGCGCGACAAAAAATGCATATGAAAGCAAAATATTTTATTAGATTAAAAGGTGATAAATTTGAAGAATTATGAGCGACAGGTCCTGATAAAAGTATGTCTAGATGGAGCTCCTTGACAAAAGGTAGAGAAAAGTCCAGCAGCCCCCTGAAACGTGGCCTTGAACTGATAATTTGGCCATGACATTTGGACAACGGAAGGTTATTTTTATATTATCTCACAACCAAAATTTCATCATTTCTTCTTGGATGATATTGATCTTTTTTATGGCAAAGTTATACTAATCAAGTCTGCCAAAGTTGAATCTTCCTCTGTAATGCAAATATTTAAACTGAAAATAGACGCACAAGGGTCTCAACTTCAGTTACAGTGATCTTCAACTTCAGCTGCCATTTTCTTACCCTTTGTACTGTTCGAATTCAAGACAAAACACCATGAGTTTTAAAGAAAGCCAAAAGGGGAGAACATGGACCGACGAAGAAGACAAACAAGCCCAGCAGTATGCCATGCAACTGGTTAGCTCATCGGTGGTGCCCATGGTGTTGAAAGCAGCTATTGAACTTGGTGTGTTTGAGATTATACAAAGAGCTGGTCCTAGTGCGCTGCTGTCACCTTCCCAGATTGCATCCCAACTTCCATCTCAGGCTAATCCGAAAGCCCCTTTGGTCCTTGATCGAATCCTCCGCCTTCTAGCTACCCACTCCATCCTCACTTACTCTCTTGTAACAAACCAAGCAGATGGCCAGGTTGACAGGCTCTATGGTTTGGCACCTGTTGCCAAATACTTCATTACAAGCCCAAGTGGAGGATCTTTGTCGCCTATGTTAGACTTGTATCAGGACAAAGTCACTATGGATTCCTGGTAAAACACTTGGACAAATGCATATTGCCTCCAATTTTCCCTCCTCTTTCATTATTGCTTAAACTTTCTTTGGAAATCAAAACAGGTACCACCTGAAAGATGCAGTCTTAGAAGGGGGGAGTCCATTTAACAAGGCACATGGAGTA
This sequence comes from Gossypium australe, assembly GCA_005393395.2. Taxonomy (NCBI): domain Eukaryota; kingdom Viridiplantae; phylum Streptophyta; class Magnoliopsida; order Malvales; family Malvaceae; genus Gossypium; species Gossypium australe. The sequence goes on from CM016625.1 coordinate 4,042,646, forward strand.
AAGATCAGTGAGTATATGAAAAAAGATCCAAGGTTTGGAAACATCTTCAAGGCCGCTATGATGGATTACAACAAGCTGTTCGTGGAAGAGATGTTGAAAAGTTACCGAGGTTTTGATGGCTTGAATTCATTGGTAGATGTAGGCGGCGGCAATGGTTTTATTCTCCACAGTATTGTTTCCAAGTACCCTACCATTAAGGGTATTAACTTCGATCTGCCACATGTTATTGACAAGTCACCCTCCTATCCTGGTATGATCATTATACAAGCTTTATATTTGAGTTATGGAGTTGTAAATTGTTTTCAAGTTTAATTGTGTTATAGGAATTGAGAATGTGGCTGGAGATGTTTTCAAGAGTGTACCAAAAGGAGACGCCATTTTCACCAAGGTTAAGCTTGATATACAATCTCTCTTTCCTGTTGGTTGATTTTTATTTTTAGCATCTAAAGGAATTATTGATTAACATTCAGTTCTTTGATGTGGGAAAAAAATGCAGTGGGTACTCCATCATTTTGAGGACAAGCAATGCGTGGAGGTACTTAGGAACTGCTACGAAGCATTACCGGCGAGGGGGAAAGTGATAGCAGTGCAAACAGTAATCCCTGAAGGCCCTGATGCCAACCCCTTATGTAAAAGTGTGTATCCGTTTGAATTGTTGTCGACAACCATGAACGAAAGCGCAAAGGAAAGGACAGAAAAAGAATTCGAGAAAGTGGCGAAGGATGCAGGCTTTTCTCGTTTTCGAGTGGCATGCTGTGTCTATGGTTTTTCGGTCTTGGAGTTCTGCAAAAACATGTGAGGTTTTGATTACGGGAAATTTGCAAAACAGCAGCAGCATAGAAAAGAATAGGTAGCAATTTCAAATAAAATTACGTTACTTCCACTGTTATCAATCTCTTAGAATGTTAATCTGTATGAAATAATAATATGAATAAATACTATTCTTTCTTGCTGGTTGTGGCCAATGATGGAATTGCACAATCTCTTCCAATGAAGAGACTCTTTTAACATCTCATATAAATAAATGCAATCTGATTTAGACTACATAAGTTTCTTGAAATTTAGTTTACAAAATGCAATGTTGGACTGCAAGGTAACAATTAATTATCATCAGCATAAGACTGTAAAATCTCAGTTTTTACTGACAATGGAATTCTCACAGCATTTTGTTCATTTCTCCAAGTCAGGCTCCCAAAGAAATACCCTGTATTCACCTGTTTTGTTGCACACACTGTAATATTGAAGGAGATCTTCTTGGTTCTAGAGTTGAAGACCAAGATGTGAGGCTTTACTGTTACAGTCATGCCGGTTGGAGGCTCAATATCAGCTCTATAAATTGAATTAGGGGACCCCACATTTGTCACAGTTCTAGTAACAGTTACTGAATTTCTTAGACTTGAAATGGTTATGGATGGTAGATTCACATCTAGAAAGGAAGGCTTTTCAGCTGGACACGCTGTAGATTGCCCTGTAAGTCGACTGATGGCGGAGTTATTATACCCCATGGCACAAAGGTAATGAATGTAGTCCGATAACCCCATGTCATATACTAGGCCAGGATCTGCTGCTCCATTGGGGTTTACAATTCCACCTCCAAAATCAAATGGATTAGCCAGTTTTTTAGGTGATCCCTCAGCAAAGAGTGGGAAACCTGATGTATCCTTTGTTCTTGCTGCAATATGTGAAATGAAATCGATAAGTGAATTAAATCACCTACATTTCATGAAGGAAAAGCAATGAAAAGATTCGGTAATGGCAATACCGGTTGTGACTAATGCAGATTTAATAGCTGCAGGAGACCAATCAGGGTGTACTGCTTTGAGAAGTGCCACAATGCCTGAAACATGAGGAGTAGCCATTGAAGTGCCTGAGTGTATGGCATATCCACCATCCGTCCACTGATCCAGCTGAGAAGTTGCAGCTAGTATATTCACTCCAGGTGCAGTTATGTCTGGCTGCATCCAGAGGAAATTTAACAAGATGATCTCGAGAAGTACACTCGAATTACGAGGATAAATCTACCTTGAGAATTTCTGGTGCAATGGAGCTAGGGCCTCTTGATGAGAAAAAGGCCACCTTTGCTGATACAGGCTTGCCTACAAGTGTTTTTGAATGGCCTAATTTCACTGTGGGGGACCTGTTTTGAATAAATTTTGAGAATCATGATCGGACCAAGGATATCAAATGAGTGTAGGAGAGTAACTAGAATGGTACTTTGTGGATCGAATGTAATAGAGTATTCGGGTGCCGATTTCGTAGTCAACTTCAATGCATGGGAAGCCATCCCTGCATTCAATCAAGGCATCACTTGGATTTTTAGCAATAATCAGCCCAATCCCTCCTGCTTCTTGTACAGTTGCTGCAGCAAGTCTTACGGCAACTCTACCAGTGACTGAGGCAAAGCAAAGTATCACTTTTCCAGCTACCAATGTTGAATTAAGTAAAAGAGATTGGCATGCTCTGCAAGGTAATATAGTTAACCGATTGAGATAAGTTCTTTGTTTGGAATCTTCTAAATTTAAACTCATAGTCTTAGATAAATAGTTACCCTGCAGAAGTAGGGTCGAGCCCCGTGCCCTCTGGGTATGTCAAGCCGGTAAATCCCTTGTCCTTTCCTGTGAAAATGGCTTGACCCTGTAACAAAAATCATATGCATCAGCAGTCTATGAATCAAGTTTGAGTTAATTCAATAGCCAACATAATCACAGAGTTAATACCAAGAAGGTTTTATTGTTCCCAAGCGTTATGGGTGTAGGCAAAGCTCGATCCATGGTACTTGCTGCAACGGTTAATATCCATGGTGCTGTGTTCTGCACTGTTTGAGCTGAAGGTCCTTCATTTGCAGCTCCACAAACAACCGTGATGCCCCGAGCAACAGCATGGAAAGAGCCTGTAGCAATCCCATCTCGTTCATCGACATCTGAAAATAAAGGTAATGAATACCCAATTGAAAGTGATAAAACATCAACTCCATCATGTATTGCTTCATCAAAGGCTTTCAAAATATCAGCTGATGCACATTGTCCACCAAGCACATTCCAACAGACTTTATATATGGCCAGCCGAGCACGCGGCGCACCACCTCTTACTGTCCCGGAAAGAAGTCCTCTATAGCTAACATTTCTTACATAAGCACCACTTGCTGTGCTAGATGTATGCGTTCCATGTCCATTAGCATCTCTCGGTGACAAGAACTCAGGATCATCAGATGTGTTCAATGGCTGTCCATACTCAGCAAGAAATCCATCGATGAACCAACGAGCTCCAATGATTTTCCTATTGCAGTGAGTTGCTGCATTGAACTGGTCCCCAGATTTACACACACCCTTCCAATGAGATGGGATCGGTCCGAGCCCTTCGTCACTAAACGCTTTAGACTCTGGCCATATTCCTGTTTTGCTAACAAAAACTCACTGAGTTCCTTAATTCATTTACAAGTCTACGAAACGGAGACACGGAAGAATTGCGAGTACAAACCAGTATCAAAGACACCAATGATTACTCCATCACCCATCTTGCTGTTTTGAAGAACATGATTAGGATAATGAGAAGACAAGCCAAGGAAATCCCAACTCCTAGTTGTTTGCAGTCTGTGAAGGCTATTCGGTATTACTCGAACAACACCAGGCAACTCTAAAAGCAAACATTTGCATAAAATGAGGAAAACAAAAGCAAATCATATAACTTTGTACCACTTCTACTAATCATTAACAAGTACCTGAGAGTTTTTGTGCCTGTGACTCTGTAAGCTTGGCTGCAAACCCGGAGAAGCCATGTCTGTAACTGTAAACCATCAAATCTGAGGCTATCTCCTTACTGCATCACCATGATACCCTTACAAGACTAAGATTCATGATTAACTTATAACTAATTAAACACATAATTTTATTGCTATATAGTATATACCTCCCTACCACCGTAGCAAGCAAGTCATGATGAGAATCCGTAACCCTCTTCGGATCATCATGTTGCCTTTCTCCGAGGTAAACGATGTGAACCTGTTAGAATAAAAGTAGAATTTGAAGCACTTGTTCGAATTTAAAAAGAAAAAAGAGCAGTAAGGGAAAAATATACATACAGTGCTTTTGGCTTCAACTTTTGCAGTCATCGGTCCTCGGCCATTAAGAACCAAGAGAATTAAAACAATAACAAAGGATGGCAATGGATTTGATCCCATACTGTTTACTCATTCAACACATATATGGATCATAGGAACTAGATTATGGGTGTAATATATATAAATGGCTGTTTTATGCTTGCAAAGGGTTGAAAAATAGCAACTTAAGGTTGTGGGAACTGGGAAACCAATAGAAAGTCAAACTTTACGCTGCTGTTTAACTTTTCCATTACTTAATAAATATATATATACATACAATATGGGACATGGGGGCAATGGGAAGGAGAATTTAGACTTCATCGACAATAGAGAAAGTGTTGTGTACGCACTTTTAGATGAAGGCAACAGGACAACATTGGTTTACTTGGTAATGAACCTGAATTAAAATTGTTACAGAAAGAAACACGTGTAGAGATTCCCAAGTTATCTTCACCGAAAGGCACTTTTGAAAGGTGGGTGCTTTGGCCTCATTGTTTTGACATTGGAATTGGACCAACAACATTTCTGTAGCATGTCCTGTTTCTAGCAGACTATAAAATATTATTTGACTTATTTTTATATGTTCCGAAAGTTCGGACATAAAGAAAAGGGCTGACTTCATCACCACTTTAACCCCATTCATGAACTAAATTTTGGCTCTGGTGTGAAAGACAGGGATTAAGATGGTGGCATTCTCGAAGAAACTTATTTAAGAATTTTTCCAATCTATCAATTTTGTGTCTTGTGACAAGAAAATGTTAAAACATCAAATGCAAATTTTTTTATTAACCTATATTTATTCATACTTTGATATTTTTTAAATTCCAACCTTAAATAAAGAAAATAGTATTGAAATTAATGGACAACAACCAAATGACATCTGACATCAGCTGAAGCATATATATATATATATATATATAATAGTTGCAAACAACTGTTATTACTCCCGAATTATGATGACAAAGACTGAACGAAATGTTTATCTAAGAATGGGAATAAATAATTAAATATTACAAAGTCAAATTATTATCCAGCAATAGTATATAAAGGTATGCTGATGATTGTTTGATGATATTGATAACCCCAATGATCTTTAGGGTATAGTTTTCAATCTGGGTCCGATATGAATTTGGTGTAGAGAAAGCTCAACAACAAAACATGAAAATATATGGATTTATTTATATATTTATAAAACCACTTTTTAATAAATAAATAAATAATCTATATATACAACTTTCAACTACAAATTGAAAGAATTTATGCAAACATTAATTTAAGAAGTCAACCGTCAACTCTTATTTTTAATAAATTAAAATTTTATTTAATTTCTTTTTTATTGCTAATTATTTTATATTTTATATTTTATATTTTTTTTAATTATCTTCGTCCACGGAATGGATTAATTCTTGCGGGATTTTTAAAGTGACTCGAGATTTGAATCGGACAGGTATGTTGAACAAAATATCAATAATTATTACTATAAACTGAAAAAAATTGAAATTCGAAATAAAAAATGTTTTAATTATTTTCAGTTAATTATTATTAAATCAACAATTCAGTCGAATCATTTTATCAATTCGATATAGGATCAACTTTTGATGGGCCATGTTATGGACATGTGGAGGATCTCTAGTCTCAACTCATCAATTGTAGGGTGGCCTATCCTACTTCATGGGCCTCATCTCATTCTATTATGGACCCCTTAGATTCCAAGTCTTTGCTATAACAATGGTATTGAGGAGATGACATAGTTTAAATTTATGTCATCTAAATTGCAAGCAAAAACTTAAACTTCCAGAATCAAATCATGAACCTAACAATTTTTTTTTTTAGAAAAATAATGAAGAACGTCATAAATAATTCTTAGTGGAATATTTAGAAGTATCGGTGATTAACCAATTGAAGTATCCCTGATCAAAAATTGAAAATTGATTTATATAATGTTTTCAACCAATTAAATTGAATAATTTAGAAATTGTTTGAAAATGGTTAAACAAGCTGAATCATTTTAATAATTTCTTTTAAATTTTTATGAATTCTTAATTATTATTCGTCTAGCGGTCTCCAACTCCGTATCAAGGACACGATCAATAGCGTCACTAGCATCAATATGGATATCATCAATAAGAAAACCTTTAAGCTTGTTATCCAGGAACTTGTTCAAAAATACTGTAATGAAAGGAACATAGAAGTTTGTCACTAGATATTTTACCAATTAGGATCGTCCGGTTCCTATAAAACCTATCACTAAAATACCCCTAGAGGGAGATAGGGCTAAGTGGAGCGAAAAAGGTTTTCCACGAGACAGGAAATGAAAACTATTAGCCCCATACGAAGTTTGTGAATAAGTGGTTATCTGATAATGAGTAAGGAATATCCGACTTACTGCTAAACAGGATGTATTGAACTCATAATTCATTAAATACTTTTTATAAATGTCAACTAAGTATAGTAAGTAAATTGGTCCTGGTTGTTCATAACCAGAGTCATTCTTCAATAAATCGATTAAACCAGAGAACAAGTGGTTTGACTTGCTCAACCACATCATCACTTTAAAAAATAAAAAAATATAAATTTTTAAATGATTATGTGGCACAATCTTAAGTGACACATCATTAAACTTTTATATTTTTAAGTGAAGGGTCAAAATGAAAGATATCAAGTTTAAATACGAAAGTGAACAAAAAATACAAGTACAAAAATAAATTTAGTTATCAAATTTAGAAACAAAAAATTCTAATTTTTCTAAAGAATGTATATCGAACGGTCGCATCTTATTTTATTATATAAAATTAACATTTTATTTTGTATAAAAAATATTAAAAATTAAATTAAGGCAATGTAAAGTGAGAACAGATGTTTTTAATATTTATGGAGATAATAATAATTTTCAGAAAGTAATAAAGTAAAGACAGTGAGGCTCGACCAAAAAAAAGAGAGAAAGCCAGTGAGGCAAAACATCTATGTTACAATATTATTTAGCACGAATATTGATTCATTGAACCAATTAATTGAGAAAATAAAAAAGAAAATATTGAACCCATTAAATGATTAGATTTGATCACGTCTTGTCGTCTAAAATTTCGCTGTTTAGTTTTTTCTTTTTCATGCGGGAGAGGCGCATGTTCAGTGCCACCGCCCTTGTTCTGGAGTTGTCACGCTGTCTTTAATGGACCATAATGTCCCTTTACTTTTTTTTCTTTTAGCCTTTCTACTCTGGGTTACAAATTAGCTCAGTTTGAATATTCATTTAATAAAAGTACTTTTAAACTTTTTTAAATAATTAAAAATCCACTCCAATTAAATTTAAATAATAATTCATATCAATTAAAGTAAAGTTTAGGTTAAACACATAATTTCTCAAGTTGAATAAAAAAAGTTAAAAACATTATAAATTTGTCTAACTATAAATTTTAATATGATTTAAACATTCTGATTTAAATTTTTATAAATAATTTATATTAATTACTTAAAAAATTATTTTAATTTGAGAAATTATTTGATATATTTTAGTGGAGTTTTTAAACTTTACAAGTTGAATTAGAAGATTGACAAGTATTCTATAATGATATATTAAAATATATATGACAATTTTTTAAAATTATTTATGAAATAAAAAAACACTTTCAATGTATTAAATATTAATAAATTAATTTATATATCACACATCATAATATCAATAATGAGTAGCTCTAAATCATTTTATTATATTTGTATTGTAATTTAAGTCAAATATTTGTTAATACCAAAATATAGTAGCATCACATCATGCTAATAATAAGGACTAGTGAAAATAAAGATGTCGATTATGATTTAAATTTATATATGTCATATCATAATATAGTGCGACGTCGACATACTGTGTTGCTCTTAATGTGTTTGTGTTTGGATCGGCTATTATTGGATGAGAATGGGCAAAGCTATGACGATGTGAGATTCCTTTAAAGGTTAAGGACTTTGCTTAGAGTTGTCTGAGGTGATTTTTACTAACAGCGGTTCGTTTGAATGAGAAGGGTATTTCACTCTCTCTCTCATGTAGCTGATGTAGTGAAGTCGAGAGTATGGATCATGTTTTGCTACTTTTTCCAATGCGCAAGTTGTTTGGAGTGCTGCTGGTTTTTCATTCGATCAGTCAACAATGACTGACATATTTTGCAAGGTTCATGACTTGGCAACACGAGTTTCTACAACGTGTATTGGTGTTATGTTGGATAATATGATCTAATCGTAATTATTTTGTTTGGAAAGGGGAAGATGTGGTCGCGACATCAATCGTTTGGGTTGCTGATGCTTTTTGGACCCGTTGGTGGCAGTTAATGGGGTGTTTATCACAGTTGATGCAAGTGGTGACTGGGACGGAGTAACTTGTGGTTGGGGAAGGGCTGGTTGGGCACCTTTGGAAGATGGTTGTTAGGGATTGTGTGACTTGAATCCCAATACTTGACTGGGGTTGTGATTGCGGGTATGTGGGCGAAGCCCCTGCGATACGGATCATACCGCACAAGTTGAGTTCGTATAGAACTATTCTTCTATTTGACTTTGATTAAAACAAGATTTTTCAACCCTTAAATAGATGTAGTCAAAGTGTTCTTATTTTTCTCTTCTTATCGCTTTGCGATCGTTCTACCGCCATTATCGACATTTATTATAACAATGACATATTAAAATGTAATGTTGGTTCTGCTGTTTCGAGCAAGAGGGGATTATAGGGTATGCAGCCGTAGTTCGGGACTCTAAGGGGTGTGTGCTTAAAAGTTTTTTTGGTTTTTATTTATGCTTGTTTTAGTCCTTCCATCCCTAAAGCTTTTTCCATTAGGGAAGCCTTGTCATTGTTAAAATATTTCACCTTCAATAATGTTATAGTTGAGTCGAATTGCTTACTTATAATTTCAGCTTTGTTACGTCCATTATCTGATTTTTTTGAATTAAGTGTGTTTTTACGTAATTGTTTAATGATAAAGAATTTGTTTCTGTGTCTATCCTTTTATTGGACTCGTCAATATGCCAACAAGTAGGCTTATTCCTTAACTCGAGCAGCTTTTTTTTATGCAAACCATATGAAATGAGACAACTTTCTCATTGTTTCTTTTAATGAGAATGTTTTGTCTATGACCGAAGATAATATAGTTGGAGAGCGCAGATGATAAGTTCATATGTATCAAGTGAGCTTGTTGGCTCGGGTTTTAATTTGTCCGTACCATCAGCTTGTTATCTTAATATTTTTTCTCATTAATGGATTTTATTTTTTAAAATATTAATTACATAATATTTTATTTTAACATTTTATTATAACCTAAGTTACATATTTGAATTTAAACATTCTTTAAATATTATATATTTTTATTTTACAATATTATATCTAAATTAGACTAAAATAAACATTGGGTAAATTACAATTATAGTCGCTTAACTATTGATAAGTTTTTTTTCGAGTTACTCAACTATAAAAAATAACAAAATAATCATTCAATTATTAAATTTCCTTTTCCTATCAACCGTTGAATGGAAAAATTATTGTATAGACCTTCCCAATCATGTAAAAACTTGAACCCTAACTAATAAAATTAATCCACATCATTTATTTTTTCCATGCCATCTTGACAAATGAATATAAACTCCAATTAACTTTTTTTCCCCTCCATTACCAACTAAATGGAGAAACCATTTTTGAATATCATTCAAGCAAATGGTGAATAACACCATTTTGCTGTTCATGAAAAAATGGATTTTTTTATTGAAACTCGGCTAAAAGTATTAGTAAAAATCCTAACTTTTTATAAAAACAAATCCAAACGAAAGGTAGTAATTGTATGTGTTTTTAAAAAAAAATATTTGACAAAAAAAATGTCAAAGTTCTTGGATCAAAATCGGAAAATTTTGATAAAGATTAAAAAAAAAAAACCCAAACAAAAACAACCATTTTTGTATGATCAAGAATCAAACTCAACAATGGAAAAAAAAAATTTGAAAAGTAAACTCCCTAAGAGTCGACAATTTCAGATAAAAGTTGTTCTTATTTTTTTTCATGAACTCCAGGTTATACTGTATTTAGAAAACATTTCTGCATTTGGTTGATGATGGTGACGACCATGAATAAAAAAAATGTAATTCAATTGGTGATTTTTAAAAATTATGTTTATGTGCAAATATCAATATGGAAAAATAAATAATGTGGGGCCCGTAGCCCTATAGATTAGGAGGTGAGAAGGGTCTATACAATAATTTCTCCATTAAATGGTTTACAAAAAGATTAACTTTTAAAATTGGAAAAATAGCAACTTTAATTCTCTATTTATACATTGTGTTAATTTAGCCTTTATTCTAAAAAAACTAACTCAATGTTTATACATTATGCAATTCATTTTTTTTTTCAATTTTGCTTTACTTTGTGACTCTATCACCTAAAAAACTTAAAAAAAATATAAATTATATTTGGTCAAAAATATATAAAAAATAAAAACACCCAAAAATCTAATATAATAATTTTATCTTTTAATTTTTTTAAATTAATTATTTATGTTACAAATAAAAGTAAAACTACAAAATAATGATTATATTACACAATGTGTAAATGTTAAAATTAATTTTTTGGAATCAAGATTGAATTGACACAATATATAAATGTTAAGGCTTAAAGTTGTTATTATGCTAAATTTTAATAATTTAATAACTGGATAACAAAAAATAATAATAATTAACTAACTATTTTAATAAATTTTCAAATTTAATAATTAAATAATAAAACCATTAAACCTACTCTAAATTCTGAAACAAAAAAGTTGAACCTATTAAATATGTTTTGTCTTGAATTTTTCCAATAAAGTTATGCTACAGTAAGGCAACCAAGTTTCACTTTTGTCTTGTTTGGACCAAACTATCCCTCTTTTCTTCCGTATCCTTTTTTTTTTTAAACAAAATAAATACCTTCTACTAAAGAAAACTTTATAACATTCACAATCATTATTTTAAAAAAATAATAATAAAATATTATTAAATAAAAATATTAATTAATTGATTTGACATTAACAAAATTAATAATATATTAAAACGTAAACATCAACTAATAATCGTCATATGATTACAAATACAATAACTAAATATATATTCCTTCGTTGATTGCTTGTTAGAATAAAACCCAATATTTTGATATTGTTTTTTCACATGGAAACATTAGTGTACGAATACATCGAGCCCCTAAAATTTAAATTGACATCGTCAATTAGTTTAGCTTACGGGAATTAAACAAGGTATGTGATTGGCTAACCAAAGTCCCCACAATAAAAAATAAAATTGCATTAGAATATTGCTGGTAAAAACATCTCTTCTATCCCTCAAATTTAAATATTGAGAAATTGGTCCCTTTCAAATAGAAGTAATTTAATCGGTTAATTTTAAAAATGAGCAATTAAAGATAATTAATTACGATGATTAATGTTTTCAGTAAATTGTATATAACTTGAATTGATATAATATGAAATTAAACCTTTGGTCATGATTTTAAAAAATTATTTGAAAAATATAATAACAAATTAAAAAACAGAATATAAAAAACTTTAGACTGAAGAATATATATATATAAATAGATAGAATATGTAAATTTTTTAGGACTAAATTTGTTAATATATCAATTAAAATTATGTAAAATTAACTAAGATTAAATTGTTTCGAATTTTTTTGAAATGGAGCAATTTATCAATATTAAAATTAAGAGAGACTAAAGATGTAAATTTATTGCTTCCAATAAAAATTGATTGCAACAAGCAAAAGTGGGTATACCTGAACCAGTATTTGAAGGTTTTGCAGTTATCAACATTTAAATGCAAAATTGTCACAGCTGATCCACAATTTTTAGCTGAGAATTTTTAAAATACAGGTTGAAGAAAGTTATTGGCACCTGGGAATAATATTCAATAACCAACAAATTTGAATGAAAAAAAAAAAAGAAATTTGATTTCGAAGGTTTTGTCGATAATTTGAACTTAAATAAAAATATTAGTGGATAATTAGCTAAAATGGAAAAAAAAAAAAAAAAGGCTTGAAAAAGACGAGAGGAAAGGGAATGAAAGGGTATTGTAGGAAGTTAAAGAGTTGTCGTGACTTTTTAAAAAATATTTATTATTAATTTTCTTATAAAGAAAACAATGAAAGGGGGAGCATATAATATAAGCTTAACAAATAACATGATTTAGAAGCCAGCTGATATTACATCTCCATTGCTGCCAAATATGAACATAAATCCAATTGAATTCCTATATGTTTTGGTTCCATGAATGTTTTGTCGTTATTACCTGTTGCTGTTAAGGATTTTCTCTTTTTATCTCTTGATGGGTTCTTGTCTCTGACACTGAAAAAGTTCTGAGAAAAAAAAGGAAGAAAAAAGAGGAAGCTTCCTTAAGGCTGAAGCTCTTTAGGGTTTTTTTTTTTTTTTCTGCAATGGGTTTGAGTAGAACTCACAAGACTGCCAATGGAGTTTCTACCAGATGGGTTTCTTTCTTTTGCATTGCTAGCTTCTTCTTGGGTGTGCTTGTTATCAACAGGTTCTGTTCTTTTTTTCTCTCTCTTAGTGGAATTTGAATGATCGAGATCTTGTTTTGAATGACAAAGTCTTAAGCTTTAAAAAATAAAATTAGAAGCTTTAACTATTGTTTCATTTCTCTGCTGTTTTTGCTCCTTTATGTTTTATATTGAAGGATCTTGTTAATTTGTTGCAAAGGTGTCAAGCAAAATGCCTCTGTATGAATAGATTTAGGTCTTAGGTTTGCTAGATCTATCAGTGTCCAGGATTTGGGCCCCGGGGGGGGGGTCTTACTTGCTATGCTGGTTCTCTTCTAGTAGCAGATTTAGTAATGCATGACTGGGGGAAAAGAGATTAATCTCATTGAATTTGGCTTTATAACTTGTGATGTATGAGGAATTTGTACTTTGTACTTAAAAGCTGGTTTTTTGGAAGTTGATTTTATGCTCTGTATCCAAAGCTATAAGCTGGTAGCAGCTAAGTGCAAGAGATCCCTGAAAACAAAACAAAAAAAAAAAAACTGTTTAGGGGTAAGTCGGGACATCGCCTATAAACACGGCCATTATATAGTCATCTGATGTTAATGCATCTATGAGTTATCACTTTATGTAAAAAGGGTCTTTCTGTATGTTGTTGCTTGTTTTTTTGAGTGGTAGTATTATATGTAAGTGTGCATTAACTAGTGGTGCATGGGGTTTTTCATTTTTCTACAGATTGTGGACTAGTTCCAATCCTGTCAAAATCAATGAGGCTTCTTCTGTACAGACACATGGGAGAAAGGAAGCTCATCCCTTGGTTAATTGTGATAAGGCAAGTTTATAGAGTATAAAGTTGTCATAAAGCTTATATAGCATACAAATAATCTTGATGAATTATGTTTTATTTACAACAGGATACTTCTGTCGAGGCAGGTGATATTCTTTCTCGAGTTTCACAAACTCATGATGTAATTATGTAAGTTTCTATGTCTTTTAGACTAATTGCCCCAAGTTAGCCTTTGGTGTCTAAAATTTGTTTAGAACTTAAAAAGAGTGTTCGCACTTTCAGGACATTAGACAAAACAATCTCCTCATTGGAGGTCCAGCTAGCTGCTGCTAGAGCTGCCAAGGGAGATAGTAATGAAGGATCTCCGATGGTTACAAAACCTGGAATCGAGAACTTGAAGGAACGCCCGAAACTTTTCTTTGTTATGGGAATTATAACGGCATTCAGCAGTAGGAAAAGAAGGGACTCGATCAGGGAAACTTGGATGCCTCAAGGTTTGATTCAGTACTGTTTTGGCATTCTATTAGACACTGGCCGGGATCTAGTCAATTATTTATTTTTCGAGGTTTATTGTTCTCAGGGGAGGAATTAAAGAGGTTGGAGAAAGAGAAGGGAATTATAATGCGATTTGTCATAGGACACAGGTAAGTTCAAATGGACAATTCGAAGCATTCAACTTTTATGTGCTACTTAGCTTTCTTGAATGATATTCTTATTGAACATGTACATTCGGTTCTCAGTGCGACCCCGGGTGGTATTTTGGATCGAGGGATCGAAGCTGAAGAGGAGCAATACAAGGATTTTCTGCGCCTGGTATGCTCATGCTTTCTTGCATTGGATCAAGTTAATGAATTATTTTCTCTAATCTTAGTGTACAAAAACATGACAAAGTGAAGAGCTCGATATTTATAATTTTAAAGAATTTAGAAGCTTACATAGAATCTCATCTTTTACTTTTTGTTTGGGCAGAATCACATAGAAGGTTACCATGAATTATCATCGAAAACCCAAATATACTTTTCCACAGCTGTCGCTAAGTGGGATGCAGACTTTTATATTAAAGTCGACGATGATGTACATGTAAATCTGGGTTAGTGATCCGGCTCTAAGTTTTCAGTACAACATTTTTTTCTTGAACAGACCTGTAACAGGGTTACTATATTGATATGGACTATACTACAGGTATGGTGGGTTCTACATTGGCTCGTCACAGATCAAAACCCCGTGTTTATATCGGTTGCATGAAATCTGGACCTGTTCTAGCACAGAAGTAAGGATTAAATATTTTTAGTTTTTTCTTTTTAATTGTCGTATTTGCTTCTTTTCATCTAACCGTGCTTACCTCTATAGAGGGGTCAAATACCATGAGCCAGAATATTGGAAATTTGGTGAGGAGGGAAACAAATACTTTAGGCATGCAACCGGACAAATATACGCAGTGTCCAAAGACTTGGCAACCTACATCTCTGTCAATCGGTAATATTTTTTTTGCCATGCTATTCTATTACATGATGTTTTTTTAACTATATGTTTGTTTTCTTTATAGGCACATACTTCATAGATATGCAAACGAAGACGTCTCTTTAGGTTCTTGGTTTATTGGTCTTGATGTCGAGCATATCGACGAACGAAGCCTCTGCTGTGGTACTCTCTTGGGTAAGGGTTGAATCTTCATAGTAGTGTGCCAGATTTTAGTTGTGCATGGAAACGATCTTTTCATGACAATGTCTTACATTTGTACGATAGATTGCGAGTGGAAAGCTCAAGCAGGGAATCCATGTGGTGCATCTTTTGATTGGAGCTGCAGTGGCATTTGCAAGTCCGTGGAGAGAATGCAGGAAGTGCATCAGCGATGCGGGGAGGGTGACGATGCCATATGGCATACAAGCTTCTAAAACACACTGTCACTAACCTGGTTAGTAATATATTTGTGTATGTTGCATCAATCAAAGCACCATCTGCCCTGATTTTTGCCTATCATATTGTCTCCGGGACAGTTGGTACAGGATTAAATTAATTAACGCACATATTCTCATTTATCATTCTCCGAAAGCGGTTTCCCATTGTTTTACACTGTTTGAAGCATTAGAAGGTTAGATGAGAACTATTTCAACAGCACATCCTGGTATATGCTACAATGTTATCCTTACCATCTACGAGTGGTGGACTGATATCGGCTTGTCATTTGAAGCTGTTGCTTGGTCGGACCCAGAAAGGGTTGTTAGAAGTCACCATATGGCACGGATAGTTCGTAGTTCAACGGTTCATGGTTACATCTTTGATAAGATAACTCATCTCTCAAAATTTGTGAGCCCTTTGAGAGGACTGTTTGACGCTGATTGATCACCAAATTCACAATTAGGAGGGAACCGACATGTACAGTTCTCCAAAGCTTCAAGCTTGAAACTTTATAATGAATTCTAGATCATTCTCCATTAGGTAAATTTTTAAGAAAAAAAAATTAACCCTTGAAATTATGTTAGGAATTAAAATCCTTGCCTAAAAAAGTCTATTTTGAAAAACTTTTAGGTAATGGAAAATTAATCAACAAACAAAAGTGGATAATCCGGCCATTTGATCGACTCCGAATGAATCTCAAATTGAGCTTAATACAAATTATAGTACTTTAAATGAGCCAGGGAAGTTCAAAACCCATCATTGAAGGCCATCACTTTAATTTGCAACAAGCCAGTAAGCAACCCATTCAAGATATATATATATTGCGTAATATAAGGTAGAAAAACCTCCGCGGTCTTTAATTTTGATATCGACCAAATTAGTTTCTTTAAAAAATTTTAAATAATTTAATTTTTGTTGATTTTGAAAATAAACATCTAACTATAATTAATCACAACATTAATTATTTTTGACAATTTTACATATTTTAATTTGTTATAATAACAAATTTAACCCTTGAAATTTATACATTATATCTATTTATGTATTTATATATATTTGAAGATAAAGTTTTTTATATATTCTTTTTTTATATAATATAAGGAGTAGGAGATGGGGATAACATGGTTGTAATCTGTGTCAACTGGGTGTGTGATAAGAGCTTTAAATTTTAAACATTTTTTAGATAGTTTTTTTTTTTTTTAGAATCAGGACTGAATTAAAGAATATATAAATATTGAGGGTTTAATTTGTTTGTTTATCAATAAATGTTATGTACAATTGATGGAAAGCATTAATTATTACAATTAATTGATTTTATTTACTCACTTTCAAAATGAATACGAATTAATTAGTTTCGATTTTTTTTAGAAAGATCAATTTATTTAATATCAATATTAACAACAACTGAAAAAAAAATACTAACAAATTGTTTTTAGATTTTTTTAACAAAATTATTAGATTTAGTCCAAGCGAATCCAAATATATAAACATCTGGTTGCATATGTAAAAAAAAAAAATTATTTGATTAATTAAAAAATAGAAAAATTAAACTAATATTAATGAATAAAAATGAGGTTTAGACACTAAATTTATAATTCCAAAATAAATATTTTACAAATAGTAAAAGTTTAAAAATATATAAAAAAAATTGAGCCATCAAATCTTAATTGTCAAAATTAAGGTACTTAAAATATTTAAAAATTTTTAGGACCAAATATAAATGTACCTTATTTGTAAAATTGTAATATAAATAAATTAAAGAAATTAGATAAAATTTAAGGGACCCATTCGTCTTCGCCTAAAGTATGTTTTTGCTGTAAAGGTCTTTCTATATGTAACTTTTCAATGTACACATCTCAACTTTTATTAATTAAAATAAGAATTTTTGAACCCTTTATGGCACTTTTAATTAATCTAATGCCACTAAATTTTGTTTGAAGAATTTCTGTATTCAGGAATCTTTTTTAAAAGTATTATTCACAAAATAGTTTTCATTTCTTTGATTAGTGTATGGTCCCAAATTCCACGGTGCTAATTTCATTAATTAAAGCAAAACCATCTTCTTTTTTGACCGCTGCACTATAAAGGTGCGAATATGTCTCTGATTTTATCTTAATCTAATTGGTGATCTCAAGTTTGTTTGGATTCTTTTGCGAAATAATTAGCACAAATTAGGGTTAATTTTATACGTGTGAGGATAATAAAATCAATTCGTTGTAAACTCACCTTGCACCTTCTCTTAATTTGATTTGTCAAAACCAACAAAACCTAATATTTTACCCATTTAATTAAAATAGTCACTTTTATTTACCTCAAGTTACATTTTAATTATTTATGTTTAAACTGTTACGTTTTAGTCACTTAAGGTATCGTTTTGTTACAAAATGATCACTTTGCCGTTAAGATCTGTTATCTACCAAACAACAGTCCGGCGTGACAGTTAAAATGGATTTTAAATGCTAATGTAGATGTCCAGCTGGGATGAGAAAAGTTAATCTTTTTTTCTTATAAAAATAGAATACAAAATTTTAACCTAAAACTCAAATTTTCCGGTTTAAAAAGAAGTAATTGTTGAGTTTTTTTGTTACCATCAAAAAAAGAGAAGAGAATAGCAAAACGACAGAGAAGAAGAAGAAGAAATGCATGCATCAACCTCTATACATGCTTGCTATTGTGGTTGCCCACAATACACAAATAAACAAATATGAATCATATACTTTTTATCCGTCACATATACAAAAAAACATGAAAAGACAAATCACCTTTTTGCAACAAAAAAAACATAATATCTGAATCCAAAATCCAGGTAAAGAATAAAAAAACCATTACTTATTGTAATCCACGCCTGGACTCTTCGTTGAATCGATCCTTTGTTCTTCTATTTTGAATAAAAAATTCAACCGATTGATGGAGCACTCAATTTGATTTTTATTATTTCGATTCAACAAAGATGACTATGAAAATGGATGGCTTTTTCAGTCAAAATAGAAACAAAAACTAAAAGAAAAATGAGATCAATGATTTTTCTTTTTCAGTTCAAGGATTAATTTGATAGATTAGTTTTGATTATTTCGGAAAACCAAATTAATATTTTCTTTTAATTAATTTAGAAAATTCAATTAATTAAATTTATTTGATAAAAAAATCAATTAATTTATTTGGTTAGACATTCATGTTGGCATTTAAAACTTATTTTAACTGTCATGTTGGACTGTCATTCGGTTAGATAACATATCTTAACGGCAGAGTGACCATTTCGTAACAAAATGATAACATAAATAATTAAAACATAATATTTTTCACATAAATAATTAAAATATATGTTGAAATAAATAAAAGGGAATATTTTGACTTTTACAATAGAGAAACAGCTTTTGATCTCAAAAACTGTGTGCCAACAATAATGTCTTAAAAGTTATACGATAGATGCACAGTCTTAAATGTATAAAGGTCACGTGACATCTTAGAATCTAACATCTATCCTTTAATTTCCTACTTTTAGAATATAAAAATCTTTTATATGAAAATAAATAAAATCGTTTTTTATATATATATTTACATTTGTTTATGATAAACTTGAGTTTCTCATTTTTTTTAATGTAACATTTGTGTTTTTTTAACGTGATAAAAGTTATATATTTGGGTATTTAAAAGTAACAATGTTATTTTTAGTAATTCATTCGAGTTTTAGAGTTAATTTGACGACAATTTATAATTAGCTAATAACATTAGCAATTAACTTTCATTAAATTAACCATAAAACCCGAATTAAATCACATCTATCAGTTGGGGCGAAGCTAAAATAATTTTTTAGAGGGCTAAATAAAAATTTAATTTTTTATAGTCTATATCTTTATAATTTTTAAAAGACTATATCAATTTTTTATAATTTTAGGGGGCCAAAGTGCAGTTTTATATTTACTAATTTAAACTTTTTTTAAAAAAATAAAAGACCTAAATAGCAATTTTTCATTTTAGGGGGGTCGGGACCCATGCCAGCCCCCTCTAAATTCACCTCTGTCTGTCGGATTATACTTGGCAAATTAAAAGCAAAAGTAAATAAATTGACAATTAACAAAATCATGAAAAATTCAAACTTAATAATATTAACAATTAATTTTTATCAAATCAAGCTAAACCTAAAACCCGAACTAAACACTAAAGGGTTTACATTGTTATTTTTGAGTACTAAAATATATAACTTTTGTCAAATACAAGTACCACATCGACCAAAAAATAACATATATACCATATTTAAAAAAAAATGTGTCAAATTCAAGTATCAACTTGTAAAATCATCAAATTATCGTTTGGAGCTTGTTGACGAACTTTAAAAAAAAAAAGCTTTAACAACCAAATTATTTAAATAAAAACTTTTAAATAAATTAATAACTAAATTGTAATATTTTTTAATTAAGTGATCATAACAAAAAAATTATTCATAATTTAATAATTAATAGTATAATTTACCCTAAAAACAATAAACAACTAAAGTAAAAAATATATGGAGACCGCATATTATATTTGTAAGATCATCATATATTCTAAGCCAAATCTTTGATGATTAAATTAAAATTAAACCTCTAAAAATTGATTAATTGATATTATTATTATAATAATAATTAAGAAACGATGGTGACTCCTTCAAGGCAGGTACTTAGAAAGCGCCATCACAATTATTACAATATAATCTCATACGGCCAAAGTTCTTGGCTAATGAATTTGAATATTTGTAAGTCCATATTCATGTCAATTGGTCCATATTCCGTGCAGAATCAAGGCACGCCGCGGAGACCACCCTTTCAACCGCAACTGTTGGAATATTAAAAGGCGGTACTAATTGACTTTTTGATGCCAATATGAATGCGTAAAAATAATGAATTAGAATAATAAGTAAACAACAATTCTTATTCAAATATGGATATATATGATCCAAACCTGGCCTTACTACAAATATTTTTAGCTTACAATAATTGCATTTGTGAGGCAGCAATATTTGACCGGATCGCAATATGATTATTCAAAAGGCAAAAATAATATTTTCTAATTTTTTCTACTGCGTTTTAAAAAAAAATAGAATAATTTAATCTCCTTTAATTTAATATTAATATATTTTTAAAGTTTACACTTTTTGTCTATTATTCTTTTAAAATTAAAATCAAAATAATAGGATATATAAAATATTGAGGGCTTGATGTATCAATCGAATTTATTTACAATTAACGAGAAACATCAATTGTGATTTATTTTTATTTGCTCATTTTTAAAATTAACATGGATTAAATTGCTCTAATTTTTTTAGAGAGATTAATTCAGGCATTATCCAAATTGAGAAAGATTGGAGATAAAAAAGGTTAAATTCAGTTATTAGTCCCCCTTATTTAGCAAAAGTTATGGATTCAATCTCTATACTTTTATTTGATCATTTTTAGTCCACGTACTTTCCAAATTCTAAAATTTCAGTTCTTACCAAACAATAGTAGTTAAATTCATTAAGTAAATTTTTGCTATTTCCAAAATATGATGCATCAAATATATTACCATCTGTGTAATATAATGTTTGCTTATTATTTCTACATATTATTCACTAAAAATTCAATTATGGATTAATGAATTTTATTTATTTTAAGATTGAAATTTTAAATTTTGAAAAGTATAGAGACTTAGAATGATCCAATTAGAGAAAATGAACTAAATCTACAACTGTATGAATACTACAAGACTAGTAATTAAATTTAACCAAACATATTTTATTTCTACTATTTGGGTTAGGACTAAAATTTAAAATTTTGAAAAGCACAGGGACTAAAATTGATCAATTAAAAAAGTACAAGACTAAAATTATCAAATAAAAGTATAGGGACTAAATACACAAAACATTTAAAGTACAGGGACTAATAGAAGAATTTAACCATAAAGATATCCAATAAAAATCATAGTTAATTAAAGGAGCGGTCTACACGGAGCACTAGGCAGGGGTGAGAGGGGATGGACTGACTGACTCACTGACTGACTGAGTCAGACACGGACGGTATCGAGCTTAAGCAAACAACAACCACCTATTTTTCAAAAACACGAGCCTGCTCGATTCCAGTACCTTTCTCTACAATCAACGCACCTCTCTTTTATAAATATAAATTAATTACAATTTAAAGCAAAGGTAGACTAGGAGAGACGTATAGGCCACCGTCCTTTTTATATCATCCAACGGCTGCCGTCACTTTCGGCATGCCAAGCTGGCAATACTTAAGTACACGCGCTCCTTCCCTATTGGTTAAGAAGATTTGAGGGTGCCGTATACTCGACGTGGCAGAGAAAGCTACACAATTTTGATTTTTCTTTTTATTTTTTTAAAAAAGAAAATAATATCGGATCTAAGAGTAAAATTAAATTCCGTTAATTGAAGAAGCTGGGACGTTGTGGCAATTTCAGAAAAATATAAAGGGCCTCAGTCCTTAAAGAAAGTTAATATGAATTCACAAAAGGGAAGAGAAAGAAAAGGGAAAGCAGGTGGTCGGGAACCGGCGAAGTTCGTCGGATTTTACCCATTCGTCATCGGAGCTTCCAGAAAAACAACTCTTTATCTGAGTTTCGATCGCAGATATAGAAAAGAATCGGGAAAATGAAGGGATCTGGACCTCTTGTTGCGACCGTGGTCGTTGCGTCTACGGTGGCTCTCACTTCGTCTTCATCCGCCGGAGTCCAACATGTTTCTTTTTCTCCAACCTCCTCCAACCAGGTTTATCCCCTCCCCTTTTCAATTAGAGCATTTTTTCATTCAGAAATTAGAAATTTGGCCTAAATGCTTCTTCTCGTTTCAAATTTACTACATGTTTTACTGATTCCCGTTTCCAATGTCTAATGCATGATTTTTCTTTTCTATTTTTTGTTCAAATTTCTTTTTTCTTTAATTTAGTAGATATTTTACTGGGAAATTTTGGCTGCTTAAATCTATTAATTCGAGTGCCTTGCTTCTGGATCTATATTTGCTCATTTAATTTCACTTTAGGAGCACGATTCATTTGCTTTAATTTTAAATTAAATATTTAGTTCTTGATCTTAACATGGAACAATTGATTATGTAGGAGTCACAGGACAGTGCGTCGAGGAATCGTACGGCGTCAGAAAGGGAGAAATTCGCGCCACGGTTTGATGGCTTAAGGTTCATAGAGACGTTGGTCACAGCTCACAGATAAAAGAGAGATTAGACACACACAAAAACGCCGTACTTTCGTTCCGTTTTTCAGTTTTCGAAAAGTCGCGCTAACCCATTCCCAAAAAATTATTCTCAATTTAATTGTTATATATTTGAATATGATGTGGGATATTAGAGTGCCGTTTTTGTGGTTTTGTTTTATAATTTCATGTCGTTTTCGTACCCTTTGTGAATTGTGATTGATTTTGATGTCGAAATTAGAATTTCCAATACCTTAGGGCCTATTGGTTTCCTGTATTTTTTTAAGAAATTATTTTTATAATCAAAATTCAGCTTTATAGTTTATAATGGAATTAATAACGGAAATAAATCTAAAGGTTACACATTAAATATTAAAATTATGAGTTGTCGACTTTGTAATTTGTATTCGTAATGGTAAATGCTTATGTTTGTTAAATTTTAATTAGTTGAAAAATGATTGTTTGGTATGTGAAATTTTATTTATTTTATTTGAAATTCAACTTTTTATGAGGAGTAATTTTTTCATAAATATATGATAAAATGTGAGAAAATTATTTTTATAATGGAAAGTTAAAAAATATTATATATTTTTGGTTCAGGGTATTAATTTATTAATAAATATAAAAAAAAGTTATTACCTTTTTCTATTACTTGATTTTTTCTGTTATAAGTATAATTTTCAGTTATAAATTTAAGTTAGCACTTGTATTTTTCATGGAATATTTATTATTATTATTTTTTTGTAAATTATAGATAGAATTGTTCCATTTAAATTTTGTATGAATTGTAAGTTAGACAGCCTATAGTTTTATATTCTTATAATTTAATTATTTGTAAATTTGGTCAGAGCAATCAACTATTTTTTTATATTACTATAGGTTAGATTTTAGCTAAAACAAAACATGATTTCAAATATTTTATTTATTTATCTAAACAAGTTATATATATCCATGATTTTATGTGTATTATTATATTTAAAAAATACATGCAAGATAATTTTGAAATAATTTTGCTTTCAATTAAAATTTAAAATAAAAATAATTTTAAAAACTATCAATTGAAATTTATTATTAAATATTTAATCTAAATAGTTGTTAATAATATTTTTATAAAAATTAAATACATAAATATTATTTTATTTAATAAAATAAATTTATAAATTATCATTAAAAATATTTAATGAACCAAACAATAATTTTTTAATATTCTAAACAATACCTTTCAATATATAAAATTACTGATAATAAATCATAACTGATAACATAAAAAGGTTACAAGGTAGAAACAAACCAAGGAGAAAAAATGCTTTTAAATTTGAGGATGTGCGTTTAGGATTTGTATATGATATTATTAAATATATTTTTGGTAAAAATTATACATGCTTGGATGAATTATAATTGTTATTGTCAGTAAATTGTAATGGATGGCTGTTGATCTATTTTTAAAATTGAAAACGTACATCAAAGTGGCGAAGTCGAAACAACTTTTACCGGTAAAAATGAATATAAATAATTTTAAAAAGCTATACATTATAAATTAAAACATTTATAATATAAAAAAAAAGTTAAAATCATAAAATAGCATATTCTTTTCTTCTCAATCATTTGCAAGAATCACCCTCCTTTCATTTATGAACGTCAATCGATAACTTCAATTGAAACATAAGGACAAAACCACCAATGTTGCAATTCTTGCTTCATTCCACAACTGCCACGTAACATTGAATCAACCATTCATTTCGGTAATTTTCTTTTTGGTTTAGTGGGGGTTTATCCTGTTTTTAAAGAAAAAGTAGAAAAATAATTATAAAGCAAAATAATAATAATAAATCATAAAAGCATCACGGACCAAACATTAAAATTAAAGAGCAGTGTGAATTTGAATGCACCCTTTCGAATTTCAAATATTAGTAAATTGGTTTCTATTAATAAAATCATATTAATTTAGTTTTTATCATAATATTTATATCTTTTTATCAATTTATAATATTTTTATTAGTATAATAATTTTTATTATTTACATATTTTATCAAATTAGTTCTAATTTTTAAAAATAATAAATTTAGTCTTTACATTTATAAGTTTTATCAATTTAATTTTAATTCTAAATTTATTGATAGATTAATTTTATTGAAAATTTTAGAATCAAGATCAACGATAACAGAATTTGTGAACATCAAAAACTGAATTTATTATTATATTAATAAAAAATAGAATAAATTAACAAAAAGTTAAGTATTATGTCTCGTTTTTAAAATTAACACGAATTAAAGTATTATTTTAAATAAATCAATTTGCACAAAATTAAAATAGAGGGGAATAAAAATTTTAAATATATATATACACACACAACATACATAAAATAATCAAAATATACTCAATAGCCAATAATAGCAAGATACAATAAATTCAAGTGCTGGGCAGGTGCCACGTGACGGAGAGATATTCTGAAATGACATTAAGAATATACCCGTGATAGGCTTTTCGTTTTTGTTATTATTTTTGTTTTGGGTAAAAGTAGAAAACCATTAATATTTAAAGTACAATCATTTTAAACATTACAAAACCATCACGTGGAATTTGAAGAAATGTATGAGGTAGATATAAAAAGATAGTAAGACCCGGTTTCAAATTAAAAATCACAATTCTCGTATTATTCATTTTTCGATTTCTTTCACGAAATATATATTTAAAATTAATTTTTTAATTACTAACAATTATTCTTTTGATGTTTCGTAAAATAGCATTGTTGTAATTCATCTCACCCCTTTTTATGAACAAGATTTAATGTTGCCAGCTGTTTGTTTCTAAAATCATTTTTCTTACCGTATCTTCTTCACTAATATTAACTCATTATGAATACCCCATAATTCAACTTTCACGATACATGTTTTCTTCTCTTTAGTGCAAAGGCACAGATTTTAAACCATTTTGGGGACAGTTTGTTTTACGGTGAAAACTAACATAAGCCATTAGCTATGATTTATATATAAAAATATATTTAGTTAGGTAAAAGCCATTGGCATCGGAAAGAGATGTGAAACCAACAAACAACTAAATGTTACTCCTTTTATTTATTTATTTAGGGTTAGGTAAAACATGGTAGTCCATTTGATAAAGATGGTGGTCATTATTTGAGAACCAGTTATGTGATGAGATACTGATATTTGCAGTGGGTCTAGAATCTCTATTTCATGCCCAATAACATTATTCTACGAAACCTTCAACATTATAGATACAATTTATTTGTTGTTTTTTCATTCAAGATTAGTAATATTGTTATAATAAAAAAAAATAAATTTAAACGTGTTTAATTGCAATTTTTTATAGATTTATAAATAAAAGCAGACATATATATATATATATATATATAAACCATATTTTTATTGATTAAGCTTTAACTTAATGGTAAAGTTGCGATTTTGCAGTTTTTTCTTAATTTATATTTATTTTGATTTAAGTTATAATATGTGTGATCATATTAAAATTTATTTTTATTTAGGTTTAAATATGTATGCTTATCAATTTAGTCATGTTTTGTGATAATTAATTTTGATTATAATAATTCGGATGTGAGATTATTTAATATATTATTGATTTTGTTATATTAATATATTATTTCGTTTCATTCATGTGGATGGAGTGAAAGTTTTTTTTTTTGTTTTATTCACGGAATCTAAAAGGACCTAAAAGCAAATTATTTTATTTCAAAATTTGGTTTTTTTTTTAAAATTTATTTTTTAATAAATTTATTGTTATTATTGAATTGGTGTTCACTAAAAAGCACAAAAATAAGTTGGCACCCTGCAGTGCATAACTCGAGTACATTACATAGATTATGATGGCATTCCCATGGCTTCCTTCAACACCACCAATTAATTAATTTTAAAAAATCATATGTCAACTAAACTTAAAAAATCTCGGCGAAACCAACATTTTCATTTAAGAAGAAACTTTTTTGGACCCTTTTAAGATGGAAGAATGGCAAAATTCTGCAACATATTCATTTAAGAAGCTGATGTTGATGGTGCACTTGGACTGTTGAAGGTGGCTCAACTGTTCTCGTAATGCCACGCCTTTTTGTAAGGGTCAGTGGTGCAGTCAGTCCAAATTAGCTGATCCTCGGCGTGAAATCTGAAGTGATCCCTGACTTCAGATTTTCTTTTCTTTTAACTGATTTTGAGAGATTCAGTGAACCACTTGCATATGTTTCTGCTTCTTTGATCATCCTATACTATTCTAATATTTTTTGACTTTCGAGACATTTTCGAACTTGTTTGTTACGTTTTTAATGCTATATAAAAAATTTATAATGCTTGGTTCTTCTTTTGTTTTTGAATCAAGTTGTGTTGTTTTCGATTTTGGGGGTTAAAATTGTTTTTACTTTCATTATCATCTTCATTTTGGTCTCAGCTTCTTGCAATGGCCACAGTGACAGCCTCACACCTTGTTTCTACAGTTTGTCAAGTCAACAACCATGGAGCAGACACTAAGGCCGCCAATTTGATTTGCATGAAGAACCAAGCTGCTATTACTCACAATGGTCTAAGGTTTTTGAACATGCTAGACAGGTTGCAGATGAGAACCAATGCAAAGGCTGTTGCCATACAAGCTGTGAAACAGGAAAACCCCAGGCCTTGGGGCAAAATTATTTGCGGCAAAGGGTTGAACTTAGTGTTTGTGGGAGCTGAGTGTGGTCCATGGAGCAAAACTGGTGGACTTGGCGACGTCCTTGGTGGACTTCCGCCTGCAATGGCGGTAAGTATTGTATGGTTTTAGCTTACTTTTGATGGGATACTAATAAATGCCTGTGTTGAACATTTGTGAAGGCCAATGGACATCGTGTTATGACAGTGTCTCCTCGATATGATCAGTACATGGATGCATGGGACACCAGTGTTTTAGTTGAAGTAAGGTTTATTTTATTCTGTTAAATTCAAAGGTTTATTTTATTCTGTTAAATTCAACTAAAGTGAACCATCTTTGGATTATATTCTTGAGGATCAGCTCTTAATTTGCAGGTAAAAGTTGGTGACAAAATCGAGACCGTTCGATTCTTCCATTGTTACAAACGTGGAGTTGATCGTGTGTTTGTTGATCACCCAATGTTCCTCGAGAAGGTTTGGGGCAAAACTGGATCAAAAATCTATGGCCCTAATGCAGGTGTGGACTACAAAGACAATCAATTGCGGTTTAGCTTGTTATGCCAGGTATAAATTGTACAATGTTAAACTGTAGTTTATGATTTTATCACAGTAATGTCACTGTTTTCACTGTTTGCAGGCTGCTCTGGAAGCACCCAAGGTTCTGAATTTAAATAGCAACAGATATTTCTCAGGACCATATGGTAAGGAGGGCTCTCTCCCTCTGTAAGTTTTTCAACACTTGTTTAATAAAAGTTAGAGTTTAGGGTTTTACCATCTGCTGCAGGGGAAGATGTTATATTTATTGCCAATGATTGGCACACTGGTCTTCTACCATGTTATTTGAAAAGCAGGTACCAGTCAAGGGGCATCTACATGAATGCCAAGGTATGGTTTGATGCCTTGATGGCCTTTGTTTGATTCATCATGCAGAAAAGCTTGAAACTTTACCTTGTGTTTGATAAAATATGGGCAGGTTGCATTTTGCATCCACAACATAGCCTATCAGGGAAGATTTCCGTTTTCGGATTTCTCTGTTCTTAATCTGCCTGATCGGTTCAAGAGTTCATTTGACTTCTTCGATGGGTACAAAACCATTGATGCTGCTCATGTATATTCTTATTCTCTTTCTTGTTGCACTTGCATGGAAATCTATGCTGGATATTGTTTTGGTCTTTAGGTATCCCAAGCCTATCAAGGGAAGGAAAATTAATTGGATGAAGGCTGGAATTCTAGAATCAGATAAGGTCTTGACTGTAAGCCCATACTACGCCCAGGAGCTTATATCAGGTGAAGATAAAGGCGTTGAACTTGATAACATCATCCGTAAAACCGGCATCACCGGCATTGTGAATGGCATGGATGTTCAAGAGTGGAACCCTGCCACTGACCAACACATCAATGTCCAATATGATGCTTCAACTGTATGTGCTTTGAATTACTTCCAATTCATCTATTGTTTGTGGTGTATTAAAAGTCATGTTCCATAATAAGTTTTCATTGCAGGTAATGGATGCAAAGCCTATACTAAAGGAAACTCTTCAAGCAGAAATGGGCTTGCATTGTGATAGGAACGTTCCGGTGGTTGGCTTCATCGGTAGGTTAGAAGAGCAGAAAGGTTCAGATGTTTTGGCAGAAGCGATCCCGAGATTCATCGGAGAAAATTGTCAGATTGTAATCCTTGTTAGTGTCAAATTTTAATGTTCTCGCAGTTGTTACTGTTGCCTCGATGAGTACGGTATCAACAGTGACATCTTTTCTTTCAGGGAACTGGCAAAAAGGCCATGGAGGAACAGATTGAGAACTTAGAGAGACAATACCCTGACAAAGCTAGAGGAATAGCCAATTTCAATGTCCCATTGGCTCATAAGATAATTGCTGGTTCTGATTTCATTTTGATCCCCAGCCGATTTGAACCATGCGGTCTGATCCAGTTGCATGCTATGCGATATGGAACCGTAAATGCTTTTGACCAACTGATTCGGTTTCAAGGATTTGCATAAGCAGTGAATCTATAAACCTCATACACACTATTTGCTCTGTGGTACAGGTGCCAATAGTTGCCTCAACCGGTGGACTCGTCGACACCGTCATGGAAGGATTCACAGGGTTTCAAATGGGAGCTTTCAATGTTGAAGTAAGTATTTAAAAAAAAAAAAGATTACTTTTGTGGCAAGGCTTATGAGAAGGGCCATTAATCTCTATGGGATATTGTGTTGCAGTGTGATGCAGTGGATCCAAGTGATTTGGATAAGGTGGCAAAGACTGTCAAGAAAGCTCTTGCAACATATGGCACTCCAACCATGAACGAAATGATCCAAAACTGTATGGCACAAGACCTTTCATGGAAGGTTAGTTAGTTCCTTGCCGAACACGTAAGAACCTCGCAGTGACCCGAATTTGTAGCTTTAGGAAGAATGAACACAATGGGAAATTTGTTGATCAATGCAGGGACCATCAAAGCTGTGGGAGAAGTTGTTGTTGAGCCTGGAGGTTGCTGGCAGTGAACCCGGTAACGAAGGCGAGGAGATTGCTCCACTTGCCAAGGAAAATGTTGCCACCCCATGAACTTCCCTTCGGAGTCTAAATAAAATGTTTCGATATCGAATTGTTCTTAAAGCAAGCAAATGCAAACCAGTAGCTGTGTCAAGTTTTGGGGCTGCCATTAGCATTGACTGATATAAAGCACTCAATGGTATGGTTGAGGGTAAAAAGTTGGGAGATTTTTGTATAAAGAGAGAAATAATATTAAGTAGCTAACAGGGTGTTAGTGAAAGTTTCACAAAGACTAAAATGGTGAAGCCATTTTCACTGAATATGTATGTTTTTATAAATTATTATGTCTGAGAGCAAATAAAGTTTGTTTGTTTGTGGTGCCATTAGACTTTTATTGGGCTTTCATTTTATTTATTTGGATTGGATCCTACATAAAATGATTTGTATTTTTCCAAATTATTATTTATAGAGATAAATATCAAATTTATAAATAAATTTTAATTCGTTGTGCAATTTAGCCCATAAATTTTAATTGTGTATAATTATACACATGAAATTTAAATTGGAATTCATTTATATATACATGATTTAAGATAATTACATAGATATAATTTTTAATATTTTATAAATAATGATTCAAACTTATAACTTAGTAGCTTGAAAACAACTTGTGAGAAAAACATATTATGCAAAGATATATATATTTTATAGGTCAAAATTTTGTTATTATCCCTTGTTGTACATGAAAATTGTGGTTTTAAACCTTATATTTTAAGTTGGTTTTTGAGTTTTTATATTTTTTCGAATTTTAATTCTGATTCGGATTATAGTTATTAAATTTATAAACTTTTTTTTCTGCTAAGAAAATTTATTAAGTTAATACATGTTATTATAATTTTTTTGATGGGCTGGAATTAAATTATATATTTTTATGATGGTGAAAATGTAATTTCATTATTTTAATAGCCTATATCTTTATAATATTTAAAGGGTTAAATCAATTTTTTATCATTTTTGAGGGGTTAAAGTGTAATTTTATTATTACTAATTTAAATTTTTATAAATTATAAAGGGCCTAAATTAAAAATTTACCATTTTAAGGAGAACCATACCCCCTAGTCTCCGCTACGCTCTGCCACCACTGGTGACAAACATAATATTATATATGTAACGTCATTTTAGAGTGCTATTTTCACAAAAATATTTATAAAAAATACATGTTTTCTTAGTTAATAGATTTAACAACTATTTTGAATTAAGACTGAACTTGTAACGTATAAGATTTAACAACATACACATGATATGAAACTAATAGTAGAATTTAACCTAACACTACCATTTGAGTCGAGGCTGTTTAAATTGACAAAATTATAATATAAAATTTAAATTAACAACATACGCATAATACAAAAACGAATAATAAAATTTAACCTATTTTAAAAACTAATCATTACGAATTTAATTTCTTTTAAATTAATATAATTCAATATTTTTATTTTTATAAAGCTATTAATTGTAACACCCCTAACCTGAATCTGTCGCCAGAATAGGGTTACGGAGCATTACGGAGTTTACAAATCAAACAGACTGAAAATGCAAACATTACATGTCATATGGTATTCATGTCAAAAACCAATCAAAATCATATATATTTTCCCTTATATGAGCCCTTGAGGCCCAAATTACGCATCAAAAACACTTAAAATTTTCAGAAACTGCAGGGATCACATGGTCGTGTGGTCAGGTTGTGTGACTCACACGACCAAGAGACACGCCCGTGTCTTAGGCCGTGTGGGCATTCGAAATTGGGACGCATGGCCGTGTCTCAGCCTATGTGAGAATACTGACTTGAGTCACACGGCCAAGTCACACGCACGTATGCTAGGCCGTGTGAGCATACTGACTTACATTCTTAAAAGATACAGGGGACACACGGCTGTGTCACCTAGCTGTATGTCACATATAGTTGAGACACACGCCCGTATCTCTGCCTGTGTGGACGAAAATAGGCCATTTTACAAGCTATATTTCTCACCCAATTTTGTGTCAACCTGTAATCAATTTTATGGATATCAACAAGTCATAAGTAGGCATCCAAAACAAGTCAAAATAAGTGGCAAATCTCAACAAATTACATATTGGCCAACATTAAACAAAATACCTATACATGCCATTATAACCAAAATAAAAAGAATTCAAAAGTAACGATAGAATATGAATAGGGTGATATAACTCCGACAAGCTTCCAACCTAATCAAGCTTCCGATAATCTGAAAAGTAAAGAAAAATTAATAAATAAGCAATGAATGCTTAGTAAGCTCGTATAAACTTTAATCATATCAGTTCATTTCATTATGAAATTTACATTTATGAAAAATAAACATTTACTGATGCCACACGATTCAAGAAACCGTATTTAACAACTCACAAAATGAGTAAATCCATAGCATCACTTATACATATTATCCCAAGTATAGTAGAGTTTTAAATAACTTTATACTCTTTCAAATTTCTTTATTCACAACTATATTTCTTTACTTATCACACCCATTCCATATGCATAACACACAAGTCCTAAGCATATCATACCACCATAGCCACAAGCTAGTGCATGCAAACATAGCCCTTTTCAAATTAATCACATATTAAGCCATTTCATAAGAAATTGTGTAACTTAAAACTTTCCACTTTTTCATGAGCACAAGTATATTTTCATTTGAGCACTTACCATTTTAATGTATCTTATAATTAAACATTTTACCATTCAACCAAAAGCTTGGCATTTGCCTAAGCATCAAACAACAACACTTGCTAGCGTGCTTGAACATTTTTCATATAATTTCAACATCAATAATCTTATTATCTCAATATGTCACACTTGAGTTTATTACTTGTCTCAACTTACATAATTTCCATGTATCAACATATCAAGATATTAATATATATATATATATCATGACACATATCATTCTCTTACCATTTCTTCATATACATATGTCATTCAAGACAACTCTCGATATTTTACCATTCGAAGAACGACGTATGGATTTGAGTATTTCGATAACAAAAGCTCGAAAGCTTAACAAAAACTCGTAAGAGCTGAATAGAAACCCATAAGGTTTGAACAGAAGCTCGTAAGGGTTGAACGGAAACTTATATGAGTTAAACAAAAGCTCATAAAAGCTTAACAGAAACTCATAAGAGTTGAATAGAAACTCAAAAGAGCTGAACAGAAACTTATATGAGTTAAACAGAAGCTCGTAAGAGCTAAACGAAAAGTAAAATACGAGAATACGAGAGTTCGCAAAAAATGTTGACCTTCAGTTTACTTGGGTAATTTGCCGCCATTTTCCTCCAAGGTCATCATGTGCCACAAAATGAATGTACTCAAATCCCGCGTTCCATTTAATCCGAATATTCAATTCAAATTATAATTTCAACAATAATTCATTCTCAACAATAGAATAAATATATAATACCATCCATCAAATCAATATAATTTTTAAAGTATAATCATACGAACTTAGTTAAATTGTAGAAATACCAATATTCAGGGGCATTTTGGAAATTTTTCATTTTCCTCGATTTTCCACTCGACCTTGATCTAAAATAATTTCATTCAATATATTATTTTAGACAATAAAATAATTCATTTCCTGCAATTTGGTCATTTTTGACATTTTTACAAAATTACTTGTATTCAATTTAATCCCTGAGCCCAAAACATGCAAATTAACCATTTTTAATGCAAACCCATGCTATCTGAATATTCATGGCATTCAATATAGCCCATTTTTACAATAATTTCACAACAAATCCTTGTATTTTACTAATTTAACAAATTAATCCTTAATCAAAAAATTCATCAAAATCACTTAGCAAAATACTTTTAAATAACAACTAATATCTCAAATTTATCATTTAGCATAAAAATCATATAGAGTCATCAATGGCAACATTTAAAATCTTTAACAAAATAAAAAACTAAAGTAAGATTTAATTGGACCTAATTGTAATAATCTCAAAAACATAAAAAAAAATATAAGAAACGACTAAGAATTGGACTCACATGAAGCAAATATGCAAAACCAGCTCAAGAAGCTCTCCCCATGTCTGTTTGAACCAAAATTGAAGAAGAAATGTCTAGAAATCTTTAAAAATTCAATTTGGGTGTTTTAATTTCACATTAATTACAATTTTGCCATTAATGGAATTATTTTATTATTTTTTTCTTTCATATGCCACCTCAACTTTTCGTTTAGGCATAATTGCTATTTAGATCATTCTTTATTTATTATTCATGTCACTTAATCACTTAATTAGCAAGTTTTTCACTTTTTTCAATTTAGTATTTTTTAATTAATTAATTGTCAAAACGTTAAAATTTTTTAACGAAATTTTAATACTACATTAATGATACTCCATAAATATTTATAAAAATATTTACGATTCGATTTATAGAAACGAGATCCTGATATCTCATTTTCTAAAACCACTTAACTTAATAAATTATTATAAAACAGAAATTATTAACTCAAAAGTCTTTTTAAAATTTATATTTGACTCGTAAATATTAAATAATAAAATTTTTGAACTTACTCGTTGAATTTGGTAGCCTCAAACTATTATTTCTGATATCACTAAAAATTAAGTTGTTACATTAATACTTAAAAAATAATTTTCAACCAGCTACTTAAAACCATAATTTATACTTGAAAAATAAGTTTCTTAATAAACCTTAAACCCTAAAGTAGAAGGCCGACCCATGTGGAAATTGAGGGAGAAGTGATGTTGAAGCTACGAAAAAAAAAAAGAAAGATATCATACGAAAACAAAAATTCAATAAAACAATGATCGTTCATTCATAAATAATCAATCAAATCTTTTGAGAAAAGAAATATCTGACTTTACATATATCTCGGTTCGTGAAAAAAAAAAAAAATCTAAACCAAAATAGTGGAACAATATAATTCACCGCCTCTAACAATATCTCCCACCACCTCCATTAAATTTATTTATAAGCATCCATCATGTACCCACCTATTTCAAAATCGGCGCAGACCTTGAAGACTATAGCTTAACAGAAAAGATCTTAAACCCCTTTTCTGTTCTGTTCTTTGTTTTTTTTTTTTTTTTTTTTTTGTTTGGTTTCAACAACTGCGTGTCCACATAAAACACTTGTTGAGAAAACAGTGCGAGAATTCTCATTCAATCATTGCCCTTATCAACTTTTTTTTTCCCACCAGCTCCATTACAGTTGTCGTTCTAATTTCATAGCTTATAAGCAAAGAACACTCCAAAAAAACTTTTTTTTTTATTTCGTTGTCTTGTAATCTTCAAACGCTTTTGGTGACTAATTCACAGCTTTTACTTACACACTCGTCACTCTTTACTAGTTTCTGCTCTGTTTTCATGGAGTCGATGAGAATTTTTAGCTATGCTTCGATTATTCTTTCGATTTCAGGTAGTGGGTTATTTACTTTCTTGTGTTGGTTTTTTTTTATTATCTACTTGGATCTTGCTGATTTTTTTTCTCGTTTTGGGTTTTCGAATTTGCAGTTTATTTGCTTCCAATTATGGTTAATTCGATTGGGATCAATTACGGGCAAATAGCAGACAATCTTCCTTCCCCTGAAAACGTAGTGCCGCTCGTGAAATCTATTGGGGTCACCAAAGTTAAACTTTACGATGCAGATCCGAGAGTGCTCGGCGCATTTGCCAACTCTGGCGTTGAATTCATGATCGGATTAGGCAACGGGGACTTGGAGAAGATGAGAGACCCGAACAATGCTCAAGATTGGGTTAAACAAAACGTGCAAGCCCATTTACCGGACTCGAAAATCACCTGTATCTTTGTCGGAAACGAGGTTCTCACTTTCAACGACACTAATCTTTCCGATAACCTCGTCCCGGCCATGCAAGGCGTTCATACGGCACTTGTAAACCTCGGGCTCGACAAACAGGTGACAGTAACCACAGCGCATTCTTTAGGCATACTACAAACCTCTTTTCCGCCGTCAGCCGGAGCTTTCCGTGAGGATTTAGTCGATATTTTGAGCCAAACATTGAGCTTTCATCAAAAAACAGGGTCACCTTTTTTGATCAATGCGTATCCGTTCTTTGCTTATAAAGGAAACCCGAAGCAAGTTTCGTTGGATTTTGTTCTGTTTCAACCAAACCAAGGGGTAATCGATCCAGCAACGAATTTACACTACGACAACATGTTATACGCTCAAATCGATGCCGTTTACTCAGCTTTAGCTTCGTTGGGTTACAAGAAACTCCCAGTTCATATATCGGAAACAGGGTGGCCATCAAAGGGGGATGAAGACGAAGCTGGGGCTACACCCGATAATGCAAAGAAATACAATGGGAATTTGATTAAATTGATGTCTCAAAACGCAGGGACTCCATTGAGACCGGATTCGGATCTTAATATATATGTTTTTGCTTTGTTTAATGAGAATATGAAACCAGGTCCAACTTCAGAGAGGAATTATGGGTTATTTAAGCCTGATGGAACACCGGCCTATGCTCTTGGTGTTACTAATAACAATACCGCCAGTGGAAGTATCGGGAATGGGGGGACGATGCCGTTTTCTCCGACGAGTTCATCAACTGGTTATTTGTCTATTTCTTCAGCGACGGTAAGAGCTTTTTCACGTTTTTACCGTTAAAAATCCCCGCTTTTAATTGTGGGTATTTTTTCTTTCTGTTTTATATAATTAAGATTTACGAGATCCATTGGAATTTTTTTTGCCTATTGACAATGACAAACATTGGCATGATGAGATTTACTGGGTTTTTTTCTTGAACTTGTGGTTTGATTGATAACAGGGAAGACGTAAGTTTGTGGGACATGCGTTGATGATGGCGTCACTGTTGTTGATTAAAACGTTGGTGTAGTAATTCAAAGCTTTCGAAAGGTCTTTTTATCAGATATTAAGGGGAAAAGGGGAATGAACCGCATCAACTTGGTTGTTTGAGAAAGGTAAAATTCTTTTTCTTTGATTGTACGCCAACAGTGGTTTATAGGGAATATCATCAAACTTTGTCTTCAATGTCGGCCCGAAAAATCAAAATTGGGTGATGGTGGGTGGGTGGGTAGTTGACAACATGATTTTTGTTGGCTTTTGATCCTTTTTAGTTGGCACTCAAGTTGTATCTTTTCTTCACTTTTCTTTTGGTCTTCTGCAGGGATGTTGGGTTTGGTGATTGAGAGAGGGACTGCAGGCTGTTTTTGATTACTAGTATAGATTATGGTTTCATTCTTCCTTTTGGTTATAGTTTTACAGGATGTACTGCCATTCAGGGTTTTCTTATTTACATATTTAGAATTTGATTCTATACATCAGAATAATAATATTAAAGTGATTAAAAAAAAGCAATAAATTTATCATCAGTTGGTAGAGAGTGGTTTCATTAAGAATAAGATTCTAGATAACTCTACTTTTTATTTTCTTCTTTTACAAGTCCAAAATTCTCAAGACTGACAAGAAAAAGATGGCCACTTAAGAGCAATACCGTAAAGGGCAATCTTTCGAGATTTATAGGCATCCCTAAAAATTAATAATAATTAAATGGCTTCGTTAAAGGCTTCAAAGAAATACTTATAGACGGGTATTGGCTACTATTACTCGCTCATAGTACAAATTAAGAACTATATAAGCAAGCAGACCTAGTACTCTCTGCCCAAAATTTCCTTCAAAAAAAATTAATTAAAAAAATTTAATAGAACTAATAACAATAGTTGCCCCTACCTTTGAATTGCGTCGCTGCTTCGTTGTGAGTTGTTTCCGGAGTTAGGGTCACCTATTGTATCTTTTATAACATTGAGGGTTCGCTCGGCTTCTGCTCAGACAAGTAAAAATCATCGTAGTATAACAGTGGTTGTTGCATGTGAGGCCGGCTGCCTATCCTTGATTGGAGGCAGCTCGATAAGGCAATAGTATTGGAGATTGCACTCATCGGGGTCTTTAAGAGATGGAATGACTATGTGATGCCTCTCCTGCCTCCACTTTGGATTCAGATCTAACTCTCTTATAGAACAAGAGATAAGCAGCTGATGTCTTGATGTCGGATTCATTGACTGCAGAGACGTGACTATCATCGAAATGATACCATCTATTCTCGTCAATCAACTGGATAAGTGGAAACACCAAAGCCTCAAATATAATCATTAGATATACAAATGTCGTAAATTCAAATAAAACACTAATCAGCTAGATTATCAGTTTACCTTAGCATAGGCAGTGTAGTGGCCACCACCTAGCCCACCATAATGGTTGCTGATGGCATATAGCTCATATAAATAAGATTGACCATCTTTGCTCATGACATATTTGCTCAAATCAAGATCATGAATTGGGAAATTCACAAATGTGTCAATCTTGTTCTTTAGGTATCTGCCATAAGTGAAGCGTTTCAAATGAAACACAATAATCTCAGGTAGCATCCACAAGTCCAACTTCTTTATAGCTTGCCTGTGTTCCTTGCAACGAGGACAATACCTGCATTAATAATTTAAAACATATTAAGGTCGGTACTGGTTACAGTAATGTGAGACTGCAACATTATCATCTGAAATCCATTTGAACAAGCTTTAAGCACTTGCCACATGTCATCAGGCCCTAGGGGTTCTTCAATCAAGAAAGCATCTAAACATGAAGATAGAGAAATGGCTTCTTGCCGAGTCTTTTTTGCTGCAAGCCCTGCTTTATAAACCTCGGGAATGTCCTTCAAGTAGCTGGAATCATATAACTCTTTTTCTTTGTCAGTCCAATCTAGTACAACCCTTAAGAGTTTTCCTATGATCTTCCCTGATTCAAAGAGGGTATCCTTCTTAAAAGCATTGAAGTTCGTAACCCTATCATTGGTCAGACGGAGTGGAATTGACAAATCTGTGCACGAAGTACCCTCAAGTTCTGCATTCTCAACTGACTGAGCATCAGAACAGCTGCATTCTTCATCAAGCCCATCCAAGAGAATGCCATTTTCCTTACCAACATGAGCCTTAGCTGAAGAAATTTTTTTGAAAGGTGTCAATGCTTTAGAAACAGCGGCTTCAATATCAGCTCCACTTGATTGGTCCGCTACCAAATAAGTAACCAGTGGAGTTCCAAAAAGCTCTGCCCTGGAAAGTCCAATATATTGGTTCAAACTCTTAAGCAAAGGCAGAAAAGAGGCAAAGAAGAATACAGCTTATTCAACATATTCATATGACTTTCTCCCTCAAAGAAGAAAACAAGCGCCAAAACATAAAAGAAATATACTCCCCCCTCCTTTTCTCTCACAGCTTATTACAGATTGGTATGAGACTACTTTCAGCTGCCCCCCAAATACTTGAAGGAAAAATACGAAGCCACAACAGTCCATTCCTCAATGCCTAGTGCACTGTAAAAGTCATGAACCCTTCCACAGATTTTTCTTAAACAAATACATTCCACATGGTGTGCACAGTCAATGGATGAACTATGTAGACAGATAAACACTACTTGAGAAATAATAATAATAAGATAATAATATATAATCAGTAGACAATTGCCAATGATAGAGAAACGATGGACCCTTAATATTCTAAAATATCAAAATACTGCATGTAGTAAATCTGATTGAAAGAATACACTCTGCTTGGGGAAATTTCAATAGCTAGAGAGACAAAGAAATAAACTTACTTTTCCTGCCATCGATGAAAAATTACTAGCCTAGTTTTCCCTATCTCTTTCTTTTGAAACCGGAATGCCACAATATGCTCATCATCCTTTATCGAAGCCAATGGCTCCAAAGGCATCTCCAAATATCGGTAAATCTTGTTTTCATACACCTGATATTGAAGGTTTACTACTTCAGCCAATCAAGAGAATGTATAATTTAAACAGCTAGAAATAAATTAAGAATCAACTCAACATATGTTTACCTCTGCAAGCATAAGGCTTTCATCACTCTTCAGACCACATGCAGTACCTAATGCCAAAAGGAGATCTTTGCAGAAACCATTTTTCAGCACAGAAACCGTAAATGGCATTGGTAGACGACTTCCATCACCATAAAAAACTGTCACTGTCATTGTCCTAGTGATAGTTGAAGGTAGTGGCAATGATAGATACATGAAGGGGTCAAAGGTGATAGAAATTTTGCTGCAAACTGGGCAAACCAGTGTAGACTTGTATTGACCCTGAGAAGCAGGAGCATTATTAACAATGTTCCAATTGTTCGTAACCAAGTGGAAAATCAGCCTAATTGCTAGGCACAGAAACTTGAAGTCATTTATCATTGACATGCTAGATGAATGAAAACAACTACATAAGCATGGGATATATTAAACACGGAACAATAAAAGCATTAGGCACCTAAATCTGAGATATAACCTAATATTAAAGAATGGGAAAAGCTATATAATGACAGATATATAAAAAAAGGCACTTCTAATTTGTCCCAAAAAGAAAAAGTTATTGATCATAAACTGCTTAGAATGGTACTGGCAACAAATCGTAGATAGTAATTATATCTCCCAAGATAAACCCTGATACCACTATTAACTCTCCTACATAACTTTAAAAAAGACTACTATATGCAACTCTAAATCTAAGAATTCAGGCAAAACAAGAAATATCTCACTTGGCAAACATCCACAATTACTGAGTCATTCCGCGCCTTATGATTTTTCCAACACTCAGCTGCAACTTCCTCATCAGGACGACCATCAGAGTCCTTCATTTCAATGTAAGGTTTTTGTTTTACCCTATTCAAGTCTTCATGCAACCCATCTAGTAAGAAAGCCAGAAGTTCCTAAAGAAAGGACACTCCATCATTAGAGAAAACAAAACATAAATATGATAAAAAAAATGCAACCCTGAAAAGTTACATATAGATACCATTCAAACAACATTCATAAGTCACTCTTAAGTTGCATTTAAAGTATAATGCAAAATATATATACTCTATGCTAAGCCTTGGAATAGTTAGAAGTTAAAAATTAAAACTTAGGATCCTTCAAGCATTCACTACCCCAATCTGCGCTTAACTTCTCATTTTTCTTCCTTTTTTTAAGCATGCGCCATTCTTCTTCTCTTACAACAAGTCAGCCCCCTTCATCTATTTTGCTGCTGTTTCTTTTGATTGCAACAAAATAAAGCCAAAACATGAAAAAGCCAACTTGGAAAGCTCCAAGTCATGTCCAACACATATATTGCACCCATACTGGTGTCTTCTCAATGTAACAGAGATGGTAAACCCTAAACAGACTCTAACATACAATTCCCACTACTCTATACTACTAAATTCCCAACATTGCAGAAGAACAAAATATTCAAACATCAGAAAAATATTTACTTGAGAATCGTGCTGGTTGTAACCACTAAACTGGGGTGCAAACCGAGCAAGTTTCCCCTTAAATACACGTGGAGCTATAGCGGTTCGCCCTGAGGACCATAATTTTCGCAACAAGTCACCGAATGCAAGAGCAAGCTCTCCCTGCACAAGTAAACTTATGTTAGAGACTTTGTGGAGTGCTCAAGAATAGGTATCAAAATTGTCCAAACCATAATTCACATTAAACTACAAAAGAAATTGATTGATAGGAGCACACTTACATGCATTCCCAAAGGATTGTCTGTGTTGATCTCAGCTCTGTAATCTTTCAAGAAATACTCAACAAGAGGAGGCGTGTGCACTAAACATTGAAGAGCACTATTCATAAAACAAGTATTTCCTAGATTCTGCAATCCAGCCAAGCCCCCCTTCTCTCCTTTTCTAGCAGAGTTACATGCATCAAAACCATCATCCATATCTGTTAATCCTGAGCCTAAGGAACTTCCTGGATACAGATTTGATCTGTAACCTGAGTGGCCATTGGACAAGGTTGGGCCCCCAGCAATTGTCAAGGGTGATCTTGAAGGCTCCAAGGAAACCAAAGCTAGGTCATTTCCTGTAGAATCCATGCCAAT
Organism: Gossypium australe; assembly: GCA_005393395.2. Taxonomy (NCBI): domain Eukaryota; kingdom Viridiplantae; phylum Streptophyta; class Magnoliopsida; order Malvales; family Malvaceae; genus Gossypium; species Gossypium australe. The sequence goes on from CM016625.1 coordinate 4,084,181, forward strand.
TTTTGACGATTGATGTCCATCAACTAGCTCCAGAAGAATCTGTAATGTTTCGGCAAACATACAGGTAAATGGAGAACAATTAGGAAGCAAAACAAGAAGGGAAAACAAAAGGATGCTCACATCTTGATCCATCTGCAAGTTTGATTCTTCTAGGGTTTTGTTTGAAACAGACAACTGTGCATACTTTCTCTTGTTGAAGTAATCCCAAATGCGAACCTAGCAATATATCCAAAACATGTAAGCAAACAATTTTATTCAGAATACATTCTCAAAAAAAAAAAAAAAAAAAAAAAAAAAAAACAATTTACTCACCTTATCCTGCTCTATTCCTTTAAGGGCACAGACCTTCTGGAAAAGCTCAGTTAAAGAAGCCTAAACATTACATCCAACCAAAAGAATAGAAGTGAGGAAAAAAGGGAGTTAGACCTGCATGGCCTAACGAAAACAAAAATGCATAATTTCAAGGACATTAAAAAAATAAGACTTAAGAAACCAAAAGGCTTTTCCAGATCATTTTAACAATTGATTTGAAATGGAAGGATTTCCAGTTTTGTCCTAGACATCAAAACTTACAATGAACAGATGTCAATACTAAAACCTGTTTAAACAAGATACTTTATCACTATTATCCTCCATTTGGCCAGACCAAGGCAACAAAAGAATGGACAAACCACCAATTTATGCAAATGAAAGCCATACCTTTCTGCTTAACCATATAGTTGACTGACTTTCATCCCTGGAATCTATCAACTTAAGACAAAGGGGGTAAACCTCCACATCAAACTTTTTATGATAAACACCCTGCAAAATCATCTTTCTAGGCAATTCTGGCCCTCCTTTATACCTATATGTTAAAATGAAAAGCAAATTTTACAAGGTATCTTCTCAAATAAGTAAAGCAAAGATAGGTGCATTCAGGTGTATGGTATATAATCAAGTCAGTAGCATATACTGCTTTAACCAGGAAGAAAATATCAACCAATTACAGTGGCAGATAATGCATGCACATATCCTTTGTATGTCTGTCCATTTCAATTAACGTGAATAAGCATCAAATAGATACCACTTAAAAAGGCTAATAACTCATTAAAAGGCTATAGATCTTCACGCTGTTTGGTAACTTGAAAATTTATAACCAGAGTATGTATATTAGCAAAAAAACTTGGAAGAGGTGAAGCATTACCATCCGTGAAGCTTTTCCCAAACTCCTTGTGGTACCAAAACATAATCCTGCCCTTCCATTAACACTCTCCGAAGCTGTATGTCATTTCCCTTGCCATCGCTATCACTTCCATTCTCAACAATGTCAGAGTTATCTATAGGGCCAGGCCTTTCTGCCACGACCGAAGAAGCTCCATTGATATGCCGAGAATCAGAAGATTGGTTCCCAATCAAATTTTCATCACCGTCTATTCCAACATACCTCTCCCACTTTCGAAACCAGCTGCCAGAAAATGAAGAGAAAAAAAGCTGAATCATACAATTAATTAATATACAATGATTAAAAAAAGGTAATTAAGTTTAATAAAAAAATCAAATCATTTCTTCAAGTTCCAGATAGGAACCAGGGAAAAAAAAAGAAAAGGTCGAAAATCCTCTAAAACGAACCTGCTAGAAATAACGAAATACAAGTTGCCTTCTTTCAAATTACGTTCGGATTCGTTTCTTAAATCAGTAACGATCTTTTTCTCTTCTTCGGGCGTGCACGGCAAGCAACTCGCTCCGTTCTCCATCACGCATCCCGAATCTGGAATCGTCATGATCGATGAATTACCACCCTAAACATCAACCAAATCACAAATTCATTTTAAACCAAAAAGAAAATTACAACAATAAAATCTCCAGTCCAAAAATCAAGCAGATTTGTATCACCTAGAGAGATCAGAATAAAAGCACAGATAAAGCGCTTGTTCGTCGACGAATAAATGTAAGAAAATTAGAAAACAAAGTATATCTTTCTTTCTTTAAAAGAAGAAGGGAAAATTGAATAATGTGGAGAACCCTAAAGCTAAAGCAGATCGGGAAATGAGAGAGGGATTATTGGGGGTGGAGAAATGGAGTTAATTGGACAAAAGGCAGCCTACTTAAACTTACCGTCTTTTCAACGATCTTGTCTTTTCCTGAATCACTCACCTTTTTATAGGCTTCAACAATAAAACGGGATATTACCCAAATCATAATAGATTGAAAAACTCTATTTTATATTTTCTTTTTATTTCTTTTTCTTCGCTCTTGTTTTTGTTTTCCTTTCTCCTGTGAAGATTAGATTATTATATTTAACCCAAATCATATATTTTAACTTCTTGTTTTAACAAAGTAAAGAGAAAGGTAAAAAAATCCCCAAATACTCCACTTGCTAATTATAGAAAATGACCATTCTTTTCCTTTTTTTTTTTCTATATTTTCAATATAATAAAAAAGAATATATCTAAATAAACATAAAACTTGATTGGCCGAAAAGAAAATTAACATAAGACTTCGATTTCTCTCTTTTTTTGAGTTATTATTATTTGCTTTTATAAATATAAATTCATCTCCCACATCTTGGGATATTTACTTATTAAACGATCGAATAATGTTTCAAGATTCCAGTATACAAAGAATAAAAAATTTGTTCAACTCCAAAAGTAAGACCAAAGAATATTAAATCACAAATGATTTAGAAATTTGGTGTTTTGTTCATTATATTAAAGAAGGAATGATCAAATCTGACGGCAAGTTATACTTGTTGTAAAGGAAATAATAATTAAAAGGAACCAATGCTGTTGGAACTTGTGCTAAAACTTGCGGCAGTCTCTAACATAATACTACCAAAAATATCCGTCTATGTACAGAACTAGGACTAGGACTACATATCAATCACACCCATAGACAAACCGGCAGGAACTACAGGTGAGCAGACCAAGCATCTGACTATGGAAGAAGGCGAATAGTGAATTGTTGATCTGGCATGAACCCATTGCTGCACAAAAGATGGTCACTGGATACAAATACAATACAAGAATCATCTCGTGATCTGCAGATAGGAGATGAGAAACAGAAGAGCACTATCCAAATGTTTAAAGCCGTAGAGTCCATTTCTTCATCTTGGAAAATCAGTTGAAAACCATGACTCTATAGGCTTTTAAGTTACATGGACCCTATCTCATCAGAGCTTGCTGAGGCATCACTTCCCACAGGGCAAGCTCCGCTTCCTTGGATCTCATCGTCACTGAACATGCTCTCCTCACTTGAGTTAGAGAAGGGTCCGGCATCATCATCACTGAAATCTACTTTCCTTCTCCTGCGAACATCTTTTATTCCTCTTCCTTGCAAAGCCAGTCGCCTGCGCTTCCTCACTTTCCTTTTGCCTTTGGGGAACTCTTCTTTCTGTGACTCGAGGCTTTTGCTTTCTACCTCTTTCGTACTTCTTCCCTTGCCGAATTCATTATCGTCTGAATCTTCAGCATCTGCCTTGCGCCTTTTCTTACTTGAATTAGTCTGGTACACAATAATGTCATTTAGATCTTCAATAAAAAACCAACAATAAGAATATTCTTTAAAACTTACAAGAACAGTGAAAATTATGTATATGGAAGGAACAACAAAAACAAACGCACGCCATTTCTAGTGCGTACAGGATAGAAAATCTGAATCATAGTCCAGGAGATATTCACAACAAGACCCCATGATTTTTCCCCCTTGTCTTTGCTCCCTTTTCTTTCTATTAGTTTTTGTTTAATTTTACACAACTTTCGGCTTCCATATTATCACTGAAAGTGCTTAACAATGCTGGCATAAATGACCAGAACACCGAACCTCATAAATCATAATCACAAGAGTTGAAGCAAAAACCCATCTCCCTTCACAGCCATGCCATTTGTCATGCCAATAGATGAATAAACTTTAGATTTCACATTGATAGTTCAAACTTTCCAAAAGACAGAGTTGGCATATATTTTCTTTCCATTTTATTCAGAACATATCAGTTTTCATTGGCTAAACCAAAAGGAGAAAGCAAGGACAATCCACAAGGACAAAATTGCAAGACATGCAGCAAGTTATGATTATTAACCACAGAGAAAAGTCCACACCAGACTGATTTTATGGTTTTGGGTCCCATAAGGATTTTCTAACTCAAAATTGCACCCTTTATTCTCTCAGCAGAAAACAATGCACAAAAAAAAAAAAAAAAAAAAAAAAAGATGGTCAGCCACAACCTATGAGCATACCTTGGGGCCACGATCAACTAACTGAGCCCATTCTTGTCGATTTCTTAGGCAATCAAGAACAGCTTGAGAATGAGTAGAATACGCATATCGTTCTCCATTATGTTTCCTCAAGTTAGGCCAATGCTGGAATAAAAGCAGAAAAGAAATGAATGAGAAGCAATATTTTTCCTCCAAGAACTAGCAGAAGTGAAAGATGGAATAAAGCAGAAAGTAGGCACTCAGCACGAGAGAAGCAACATACAGGCAGGACTGCATTACAAAGCTCTTCATAAGTCATTCGCCTGCCTTTGCTCATAATGTCATTTATCAAGCCTGAAATATGAAGAATATTATAAATGGTTAATTACATGCTATGCAAATAAACATGAGATTGGTCCCAATTCAAGAAAACTTTGTAAACCAGACTTGCTTGGAGAGGCAGTTACCAGGTAAAGTACGAGGTACAGAACCACGAGCTGTGCCTGTGTCATCATCAGATAAATTTCTAGGTGAACCACGTACATATGACAAATTTTGCTCATTAGCTTCAGTTGAAGAAGAAGGGCCACTATTTGTGGCTGTGGAGGGTGTGGCATGTACATTTTTGTCATTCCTTTTAGCAGAAGCATCCATGGCAGAACCAAGATCTTGTCTCTGATCAAGTGAAGATAGCACTTTATCAGTTCTTTTAGCATCATGATCAAGCTCACGAGATCCACGGGACCCATCTTTAGATGCATCCTTGTTTTTTCTTCTAGGGACCTACAAATGTATCAATTAAGAACCATTCATCAAAGCAGAATCTTCTCCTAAACCTCTTTTACCAATGCAACTAACACTTCAAACGGGAATTACAAGTTGGAATAGTAATGTAAGATAATGAAGTAGACATATTACCACACTGTGATCCTTTCCTCCTGAGCTAGATGTGCGTTTCATTAGCATGCTTGTGGCTGTTGCAGATGCCAGCTGAGGAAAGCTCCCAGCCTGCCGCACACGTGGAACACGAGGTACTCTTGGAGAACTATTAAGTTCTTGATGCAAAAGCAAAGCAAGCTGAAATTGAAGAGGGAGAAAATCTTGTCAAAGGAAACTCCTGAAATTTTCATAAAAAATTAGAAAGAGAAGGTATAAATCTTATTAGAAGATTGAACTTGATCTCACACCTCTTCATCACTTAGAGTAGTGGAATTTGATGTTGCAAAGGGATGTACTGATGATGCATGTGCAGCCTTAGATGCTGGCTGGGAACTTGACTGACTGGACTTTTCACCTTTCTGTGGGAAACCTGAAGCCGATGTCTTGTTTTGTTGAATATATGAAGCAGACTGACTTTGCGGTGAGCCGGCAGACTCACCAGAGACTGACATAACTGAACTATTCTGCATCAAAGATGCCTTTAAAGATGAGGAAGGCATAGAATCTTTTGACTCAGATATGTTTCTTTTTGAAATGGAAGCATGTGGAATCCTGCTTTGGTGTGGGACTTTTGACGTAGAACTATAAGAGGACTTTGGTCGCTCTTTTACTGCCTTACGTGATAAGTCATGTCTGTCTTCATCCCTAGGCACATCATTTGTAGCGTGACCTTTCTTACTGCTCACATTGTTGTCAGGCATTACTTGTTGCTTTGAGTTATTCTGAGAATCTGTAGGTTTAGAGCTATCAGGAACAGATGATACAGCAAATATGGAAGCGGATGAGGTGGAAGATGACTTTCCAACGCATGCTACCATTTTACGCTGGTTAGACTGTTCTTCAGGGGTTGGAACATTTATACTTGGTTTAGACTCTTCAGAAGATCTAGGAATACGGTTGGATTCTGGAGAAATTTTCTTCACAGTCTCAGAAACTTCTGAACCCTCCAAATCACATTTTAGCAACGAACAATGGCCAGACAACTCATTTGCTTTATCAGAATGACAATCAGCAACAATTTCTGATTCATTGATTCTTGCCTTACTGTCAGACAAATGTGAAAATCCTCCAACCAAATCATTCATTTGGGAGGTTTCTGATGTCTGATGAAAAGATATTTCTGTGTCTTTAGTATCATCAGGATTAGAACGTTGATTAATTAAGACAACATTAGAATCATCATCATTCATTTCTCTTTTCACCTCAATATCAGATTTATCAAAGCTGCAAGAGATGCCGCTATTAGAATCTTTAAGAATATTATTTCCCTGAACTTTCAGGGCAGTACTAGCCAAAGCATCAACCTGATGGTCCTGAGGACTTCTTGTAGAACCTTCTACTACAACACCATCTACTTTGTCAATTGCCACACCATCACCCTGTTGCAAGAATACGGAAGGTTATATAAAATGCCAAGTGAAACCAAAAGCATATCAGAAATACTTATCAAATAGCCCTCTAATATTTTACTACACAAAGGCAGATGGAGGATTGCATGCATCCTTAAAGTGCATGCAAACTGCACATGCTAGTTTTGAAGGTCCTGACAACATCATCAGAGACTTGCTTTTGATTTCACATCACCTGACACTTGCTTCTAGAAAATTAAAGATGGTGGAGCCGTGACAGTCCTAGCAACACCAGCTAATAGCACTTCTTCCACTATATATATATATTTATTTTTTTTTAAAAAGTACCCATCGGCCATTATATCAGACAAAATAGCAAAAGAAACAAAATCCAGTCTATGATACCAATGAATGAAAAGCATAACAAAGATACCTCTTCTTTAATAGGAGTTATCCCAGTATATTTGTTCACTAATGGCAATTGAGCGAGATCTTCTGTTTTTGGAGTGCTTGTCATAGCTGCGGGAAGTTGATCATCAGCCTTCTCCTCCTTCCCATCAATTCTAATCGAATCATGTCCAGACATGCTGGAAGTGGAGATCTCTGAAGCATGCTCTTTTCCACTTGAGTTGTTCTTGGGTCCTTCAACTGCATGGTTCGATGCAAGATTACCATCTGAAGTTGGTTCTTGATGCACACTGTCCTTCAAATTTTTGTTCTTTCCACTCTGGACACCAGTCGCGAAAGACTTTGGAACTCTGTCTTCATAAAATTCCAATTGTTTTGCATCACAGCTGGGTCTAAACACTAGTAATAAGAATGCAAACAAAAACAGAAAGAATCTGGAGTCAACATGCATATGCCAACTCTTAAAGATGAGGCTCACCATTACCGTTCATTCCAATGGTATGAAACAAGAGTTATTGAAGAATTAACTACATTTCTCATCATATAATAATAATTATAATAACTGAATCTCTCCATTTGCACATATTTATAAAGCATTAAATCAAATTGCAAAGTTAAATAACCTGTTTTATGGGGCTGTACAGATCTCTTCTTCTCGTAAGCCTCTTTCTCAGCAGAACTTCTAGACTTCTTTCTTGTACTCCTATCTTTGAACACCCCAGGCTCATCTTTTTTCTGCTTACTGGAGGGTGCCGTAACAGGCTGAAGTACACCCCTATCTTTCCTTACTCCATTCTGCCAATGCTTTCCATCAAAATCTTCACTCTCACTCTTCTTCCCTTCATTTAAAACATCCTTCTTTGGATGCATCGGAGCACTAAACACCCTCTCTTTAGACAAAGAAAACAGAACTCCGGCACCATTATCAGCAGGATTCCCACTCTCAAACTCATTCTGCTTACCATTTTTGTTATCATCTTCTTTGTTCTCATCCCAACAAGGGAATTCCCTATACTGGAAATTGAACTTCTTAGGCACATACCCAGTACACTTCCATAGTTGCGGCGTAAAAACCCCAGACAGCCCACTAAACAAACCACGTTCCCCTCCTGGAACCCCTTGAACATGAACACGCTCTTCCATGGGGATATCAGTCCAAAGCCTAAAGGGCCGTCGGGTAGAACTACTCTCTATCCTAACTGTTTTCGTTGGCAGTTCAACCAACAATTGTGCCACCTCCGTTTCCTCGCTGTCATTACGGTTGCTTTTGTTCTTGCACTTGTCACAGGCAAACAACTCTTCTCCCTTGGTGTAACGAGAGCAGCGCGTATGCACCCAGACGCCGCACTCGTCGCACTTCACCATCTCTTCACCGTCGTCAAAATTGACACCGCAGATGCAGTCCACGGTCCATGAACCGTCTCCCCAATCATCATGGGTATCGGCCCGCTGCGTCCGGCCTTTCATACTTGTTATCCTAAACCCTAATTAGAAAAAAATAATCAAAAAGACCTAACCTAAAAAAAATCCTAAATTCCTATCCTAACCACCCCCAATTCACATTGAACTAAAACTGTTGGGCTAATTTAACATCTTTTGCGCTACCTTTTTTGCCGAAATTGAGTTGAAATTGAAGAATGAGTACCTGGAAACATTAAAACCCTTTGCTGATGCGATGGTTTGAGGGACTTTCTCGGCGTTCGCAGGGGTAGACGAGAATGGCTTTGTTCCTTGCGCAGGGACGGACCGGAACTAAAAGGGAATAAAATATGAAAAAAAAACTACAACTGTGAAATCTTTTGGCGTCCGCCTCTTTCTTTCTCATTCTTTTCTCTTCGGCTCGGCTTCAAAATATCCAAGCCCTTTTTCGATTAGTGGCCCGAGCCCATTCACCCCTGACTTAGCGGATTTGCGACTGAAATTATGTTACATAAACTGTGAAAAGCCCTCATTCTACTCTCAATTTTAATATTAGCAAATTAATCCTTGTCAAAAAAAATCATACTAATTTAAGACTATCCAAAAATCAAATAAAATAAATTATAATTATTCAATAAAATAAAAAATTATTGTAGCAGCCCAAATATTCAAAAAATGAAATAAAATAAATAATTATTATAATTATTTCAAAAAATAAAAAATATTTATTGCATCACCAAACTCAAGCTTAATGCCCTGAAAATGAAATAAAATAATTATAAAAATTATAATTCTTTCGGAAAATAAAAATATTATTCTAACACTAGACTCTAGCCCAAATACACCGAAAATGAAATAAAATAAAATAATATCTATTATAGTTATTTCAAAAAAAATTATTTTAGTACGAGACTCTAGCCCAAGTGCTTTGGAAATGAAATAAAATAAAATAACTAATAATTGTTCCAAAAAATGAAAAAATTATTGCAACACCAAACTCAACTTCAAGTTCCCCGAAAATGAAATAGAATAAATAAAAATCATGCACTCGACATAGATATTAGAAATCAATCGATCAACTAATGATCTAATTGGCAAAGCAATTATTCTAAACTATCAAATACTGGTCTAATATTTAAAAACTTGAACAATTGTATCTAAACTAGAAGACATGCAAATACTAAAGAGCAAAGAAAGAGTAGAAGCAATTCGACCTCACAAACTTGTAGAATCAAACTTCAAATATTACTTCAACTAGAAAAGAAGAGTTTAGTAAGCCACAAAGAAAATAAAACGCAAAATCAAAATAAATTTGAGGCCGGAGATGTCTCTGCCTCCCCCTAATAGTGTTAATTTATAGTGTAAAAATAGTATAACGGAGAAAATACAAAAGTTTCATTGAATATAAAGCATAATTTTTTTAGGTTTTGTAGGAATTCTTGTGTCAAACTTTCAAGCTGTTTTTGTGTGACTTTTTAACATTTTTGGGCTTGAGTCTTGAAATAAATTTAGCTAGATCTTTCAATTCACTTAGAATCGGTAAATTATGAGCCCAAAATGGAGGTCTGTAGCTCAAGTCATGATCAAAATATTGAAATTGCACTGTGTTAAAAGTTCAAACTGCAAAGACTTGCCAAAAATAAACATTATGTTCATTTTCTCCAATTATTCCCTAAATCTATAATAAAAAAAAAAGAGTATAAATAATACAATTAAGAACATAAACATCATAATTTAAGAGGATAAATATCACAAATAATTGAGAAGTTACGCACTTATCATTAGTAAAGCAAAATAACTTTTTTTTAAATAAAATACTATTATTAATGAGAACAATGAACAATAAAAATATAAAGATATGACCCATAGTATAAAGAATTAATATGACAGTACAAACTGTTTTCACAAGTGCCGTGTCTAAAGAATAATCCCAAAAGAGGAAAAAGAAAAATTGACAACAATTACAACATTAGAAGAATTTAGAAACAAATCAGAACTGCATCACCTCAATTAAACCGCTAAAAGCCGCTTCCTAGCTCCACCATCATCAGACTACCTTAAAAATAAACTTTGGTGAACCAATAAACCGTTGCCAAAAGCCCCAAAAGACTCATCGCATTATAGATACACAAAATGTCAAGTCTCAAATGACCAATCGTCCTCCTCTTCCTCATGTCATATTCCAATTTTATGAACATCATCACTGTGCTCCATTAATTAGGATAAAACCTTTTGAGAGCGATTCCCAATAAGTCTGACAACACCCTTGATAAATCTCATATATGGGCCAGAACACGACTAGAAACTAAAAACTAAAACCAACACTACTTCCAGAAAAAAAAAATAGAGTAAACAAAACAAAAACTACAGAAGTATAGACAAAAATTAAAAATAAATGAAATTTTAAAAAATATTATAAAAGAAATTGCGACCAACAACTAACTCGAAGACCGTCACTGTCATTGTGTCAGCAAAATTAATACTTAATATAAAAATTTAACACTAAAACTTTTAAAAAAATAAATATTATTTTAAAATCAAACAAATCCTATTTATTCTCCCCTTCTTAATTTATGAGTTTCAGTCTAAATTAATATTTATATAAATAGATAAATGTTAACGTGCCGCTGGCATCAGAATAGACGTCACACGAAACAAAAGGATATTCATATAAACGGAATATAGTTATGTAGTAGAATGTGTAAGCTTAGATTATAATCTCAAAATTCAACCACATTATCATATTGTCCGACCTACAACTACAGGAAGGCGATAAAAAGAGATGAAATGTCCAGTTTTAAGGTTAATATAAAAAAGTGGTTGCTCCGTCAATTTCCACACAAACTTCATGATTACTGCCATAGAATTTAAGACGATTAACGATCATCATATGGTTATGGCTTAGGCACTAACACACCCCCTCTTCCCTCTTCACTTGTAACCCAATATGTACTATGATTCCCATTATCAAAACAAGGTAAAAGATAAACCAACAATAAAATGCACTTGATTGACAGTTTGGATGGATCGCCTATAGCCTATATAGGCAACAGTCTCTTCAAATATGTCATCAAAGTTAACATGTAGATCAGGTACATACGATAAACCATATATAACGCCCTTCAAATATTATTTATTCGATTACAAACGAAACCTATATTAATCCATCAATGGGACCATACATACATACATACATTGTTCCACGACGTCATTGTAATTTTATAGATGATAATAAAGTGCAAAGCCTACGTCAATGAAAAGCATGCATACATCACCGCTACTCCATTATTATCTATGTCTTCCGCACCTGCTCAATTGTCGTTGAGGAGTGATGATTTATACAATAAAAGAGTGATCATCGAAAAAGTGTTGGTTTATTTCAAATGGATCATATTAAGGTCAAAAGTCATCGTTTGAGATGACTGTCACATATTTTCATATGGACCCACTTTTTTTTTCTTTTTTTACTGTTTATATTACTAGCTGGACTTACTTTCCTTTTACATTATTCGCCTCATTTTAATTTCTTTCTTTCTATGTTTTCTCTTAAAAAGGGTGTCTAGTTTTAAGGTCAAATTTTGGGATTAGATCTTCTACTTTGTCTAAGTTGTAGTATTTGTACATTTCAAATTATCAATTTTAGTCTTTATAGTTTTCAAATTTTAAAATTTAATCCCTACACTTTTCGATTCGGTCAATTCTAGTTCAATGTACTTTTTGTAATTTTGATATGTTAGTCTTGACCCTACATGATATTATATATATGATAATATTTTTATCGTATCAAATTTTAAGAATAACAAAGCTTAATAAAGTTTAGACTAAAATTTTAAAATTCTAAAAATGCAAAAATTGAAAGTAACCAAATTAAAAGAAATGAAATAAATCATCATCATATGTATAGTACGGGGACAAATAGCATAATTTATCCCTAGTTTTTGGTGGTTGGCTCTTCGCTAGCGCATAGACCCCACGTTTAAGTACACACTGGGCCATGAAAACCAATGCTTTTATCTTTTTCATGCATTTTTTGGTCCATTTATGCCCTGCCCTACCACCATTATAAATTATCATGACTGCATTACCCTTTACGAAACACCCCCCACCTCCCTCTCTCTCGCCTTTGTTATCACTCTTCTTCGTTCTCTTTCTCTTAGCTCATTTCATTTTTTCTAAGACTTTTTTGTATTATATATATACCAGCAAGGATATATACCCACCTTTCTTTCCTGAAAATTGCAGAGATCAGATACAATGTCAGAAGATATGAATCTATCCATAAATGGGCAGTTTCGGGTCCCTCCTGGTTTCAGATTTCATCCTACAGAAGAGGAGCTTCTTCACTATTATCTCAGAAAGAAAGTGGCTCTTCAAAAGATAGACCTTGATGTTATTCGAGAAGTTGATCTCAACAAGCTTGAGCCATGGGAAATACAAGGTATAGTATTACTGTATTAGTACTGCCATTACCATATTAAAACAAAACAAACCCATTTTTTTCATTTTCTTTGTGGGTTAATTATGCAGAGAAGTGCAAAATAGGATCCACCCCACAGAATGATTGGTACTTCTTCAGCCATAAGGACAAAAAGTATCCTACGGGGACCCGAACTAATCGTGCAACGGCTGCCGGGTTCTGGAAAGCAACTGGGCGTGATAAAATTATTTATAGCGGTTTAAAAAGGATTGGATTGAGAAAGACATTGGTTTTTTATAAAGGAAGAGCTCCACATGGACAAAAATCTGATTGGATTATGCATGAGTACAGGCTCGATCATAACAGTACTAGTACCCATGACGCTACTGTAAGTATGCATGTATGTAATATTGGAGCAATATTCCTCTGTGTTGAATCTGTTTTTGCTTATATGAAATTATTGAATGGGTTCAGGCATCAAATGGCATTGGAGAATCAGTGCCTGAAGAAGGTTGGGTGGTTTGTCGTGTATTTAGAAAGAAGAATTATCAGAAAACCCTAGAAAGTCCTAAAAGCTCTTCCTCCACTTGTCTGGATTCAAAGGGGAAGATGCTTGGTTCATGCAACGATGGGGTTCTAGATCAAATTCTTCTTCACATGGGAAGGACTTGTTGTAAGATGGAAAATGGTTCATTGAGCAACAACAACGTCGATATCCCCAACACCAACAACGGGGTACATGAAAGGTTCATGCATCTGCCCAGGTTGGAAAGTCCAACACTCTTTGATCAAGATAGAAGCTTCATCAAGCCTTGTTGTTACCAATCCATCGACGATATGCGGACTGAAACTGAACCATCTTCGATCAACCAACAAGGCACTGCTGGTGTTTGTGATTCCATCAATGGAGTTAATGATTGGGTCACCTTGGACCGACTTGTGGCATCCCAGCTAAATGGTCAACAAGAAACTAGCAAGCAACTATGGTGTTTTAATGACCCTAATGCAGCTTTCAGTCTTTGTCACGATGATGATGTTCAACTATCGCACTTAAATTTGCTCAGATCAAATCAAAACTCCAACGTATACAGAGACGAGAATGATCTATGGAGCTTGACCAAGTCGTCGTCACCGTCGCCCTCATCAGCATCAGACCCTTTATGCCATCTATCGGTATAATAAAATTAAATGTCAATATCATATAAAAGGACTGGCCGAGTATATAGGTATGTATGACTATGTATATATGTATATGTATGTATTTGCATAAAAAAGGGTGAAGAACTCTGAGATGGGAAAGCGTTGTTACACTCAGAAAAAAAAACGATGTTATGGATCAAATTACCAATCATCTCACCATATATGAAGGATTATTACAGGGAATAGAGATTAAATATGTTTTTTTTTCCCCTTAATTCGTTAACTATCCTGATAATACACTGATTAACAGGTTATAGTGGTGACTTTATGAGGTTGGGGCACATGTGTTTCATGGGTCTCACACGCCAAAGAAAAAACACAAATAATTATATCCACTTGGTTGCATCACATAAGTCACATTGGGGAAGTGTGTTGGTCAAACATTGTATCAGGTGGTTTAAGGAAGATTATTAGATTTGAAAGATACCATATATTATCTCACCCAGCGTACTATAGCTATATTCAATCATTATATTTTTTAGATTTTTAAATTAAAGTGTAATTGTTAATCACAATTTTTCTACTAAATTTGTTGGGTATTATATTTTGAAATTAAAAAAATACTCATTGAATAATAAAAAAATAACATTTGTAAGTAATTTGAATTTAACAAATAAATTTTAACCATCTTGCATTCTTTTTATTTAATACAATATTAAAGATTTAATCAGTATGAAACGGGTGCCTCACAAAAATTTTAATCACCACTTGAATAGCATACGTAAAGTTTATATATGAGATAATGATACGGTATAAAATGCTGATTAATTTCATTAAAACTGATGCACTTGATGATCGATGTTAAGGGAAGCACTGTCATTTGTTCATTATAACAGGGATATATACATATAGATGTATATCTATAAATATACCAAATTAGTCACATGCTTTCAACAAGGTTAACTTGGTACGTCGTTGCCGCTCCCTCCTAATCTAATTTTTTAAAATATAAATGAGATTAGTAGTGAGAGTTAATCACAATTATTGCGAAATCATTTAGGAGCATTTGCAAATATTTACAATTATCATTAGTTTGCTGCTCCATCTTTTCACTATAAATGGCAACTTTAAATGGTTTTTAATGACATAAATGGTATTCCCTTTTTCCTTACTAAGAAATACATACGCTACGTGTGTTATATTCTTTGCAATTTTCTTTAAATGAATGTATATTTCCTTAATTAGTTGTATATTAGAGAAAAGAAACTATGTGAAATAATATCCAAAAGATCAGTTAAGGTAAAAGTATTATAAATGTCATTTTGTTTTATTTATTCAATAAATGAAAAAAATTAGTCCCTCTATGTTAGATTAGAGATTAAACTATTTAGTTCTGTTGAAATTTTCACGACTTTTACTGTTAAAAACTGTCGTGATTAATGAAAAAATTAAACAGTTACACTTGGTATGCCGCGTGTATCTCATGCTGACATACATGGGCCAAATTTTAATAAAAGGATCAATTTGCTTATTAATCTAACATATAATGACTAATTTGTTCATTTTTTGAATAGAGGGACAAAATACAATTGGACTCCTAGTACAAGGAACTCCATGATACTTTTATTGACTAATCATTAGTTTTTTACAATATTCTTTTCCAAATTTTCATCACCAATAAATTAAAACGGATTAACGTACTATTTTCCTCAAATCTTGCACTCAATTATTAATTCAATATCTAAATAATTTTTTTTTATCAGTTTAATACATGAAGTCTTCAAACATCAGGCATGTTACTCTAACCGTTACTGCCTTATAAAAAAGATGACGTGGCACGTTAAGAGTGTACCACATAACTCAATTTTTTATTTTTTTTTCTAAAATAAGTGCAAAAAATTAAAAGGAAAATTTCAAGAAAATAGAAAAAAAATTGAAAAATCTAAAAAAATTAAAAATCAAGAAAAATTATAATCTTTTTCTATAATTAAAAAAATACTTTTCTTTTTAGAAAACATAAAATATAAAAAATTGAAAATTCAAAAATAAAAAAATAAAAAATATTAAAATATAAATAAAAACACAAAATAATATAAATGTGCATATATGTAGAGTATGTTTATTAACCTTGAAATTTTCATTTTTTTTAAACTTTTTAAATTTATTTTCTCATAGAGACAATTACTCGAAGCTTGTTACTTATTATTATTTTTAAATAATTATGATCTTAATTCTATAAAGTAAATAACAGTAAACTATTCTTATATATAATTGAACTTGAAAGTTTGTTTAAATCAATTTCAGATTTACCTTATAAGTAAATGCTAAATGCAATTCAAAAGGCAAATAATCTCAACATTGTATTTTAGCTCTAAAAATTTCTATTTGTAATCAACTCATAATTCTTTAAATTTGAAATGAATCAAATAAATAAAATATTCAACGGTTTATATTTAAATCAATCAAATTTGAAAGCGTTTACATTTAGATCAATTAAACTCAAATTAAATAGACTCGAACCTCAAATGAATAAGGTTAATTGAAAAAATTTATGACAACTACAAATTCATTTGCATGAAAACTTATGATACGGGACCAAAAGTGATTGAAAAACAAACATAAACAATCTGAGAAGTTAAAGCCCAAAATATTTTGTACAATTTTAATTTAATTCTTGAGTTTTGACAAGCCTTAAAAGAACCATATACATATTGTGTAAAAGATAATTTTTAGAACTCTTTTTATAATCTTTGTGATTTTTTTTTTAATTCTATTGTGAAAAAAATAAAATTTTTAAAATATAGAAAACATTCAAGGTGTTAAATTTTTTATGTTTTTTAAAATTCTAGAAAAGTTTTATAATTTTTTCTAACTTTTTGCATTTATTTTAAGGAAAAAAAAAGGAAAATTGGGTAACGTGGTGCACTCATTTTTTTTTTTTTACAATGGCAGTAACAATTGGGATAACGTGTCTTCTTCTTTTTAAACAGTAGTTACGTTTAAAAACTTAAAAGTATTAAACTAATAAAAGAATACTTGAAATACGAAAGTAATAATTGGGTGCAAGTTGAGGGACAAATAATTGATTAACCCAATTAAAACCGATGGAATTTCAGTGTAAGCAAGTAATGCTAAAATGATTAGACAAAATGGTAAAAGAGAGGGTCCCCAAAAGAAGTTTAAATTTAGGGAGTTCTTTGACTTCATGAATCGACATTGATTGCTTATCTGCAATCCTTAAATTGGAAAAGCTAATTTCTTTGCCCAAACTTTTTATTTATCTCGTGAGAATTTGTGGTAGTAATTAATGAAGTAGTAAATACAACACGCCAAAAACAAAATTAAGTGAGCATTTTCATTATTATACAACACATATTTATCGATTTTGGTTTTATTTATTCGTACAGTTATTTATAAAATCTAAAACTGGAAATTGGAAAACCAAAAGGCAGTATGTGCAATCATTGGCCCCAACAAATGTGATTGAATATCTTCACCGGCTAAAATTAAGTGTAATACTTATACTAGCTAGTTATAACTAAGCAACTCCAAACTCCATACAAAACTACACCCATGTATTTATATCTACAACATTTTTAATTGAATTGGTTGTCAATTCAGTTGAGTTTTATAAGATAATAAACATTATTATAAGCCTTTTTCTTTTTATCATTTTAATTCATATCAAATTTAGAAAAATATACTTGATGGGTTATCGTGAGAAGTGTTTGGTTCGTCAAATATTAGATTACGTTTTGTACTAGGTTTATAGGAATATAAAATTATGAGTGGATGTTAGATTTGTAAAATAAATTTAAAATAAAACTTAATAAACCAATATCTATCATGTTAAATCATCAAGAACAAAACTAGATGCGAAAGCATACCTGAATCCATGAATTTCTTGAAATTTTATCGGATCTTGGGGATTTGATCTTTTAAATTAGAAAAGATATATTGTGTATACTTTCGGGACCATAACCGTAATATTTATAACCTTGACATATTAGTTCTAATCAAATTCTGATTAGCCCATCATTAATTAGAATTTAATTAGAAGAGTATCTACACATATTTAACCCATACTTTATTTAATAATTAAAGCCCAATAAAATTCTAACCAAATAATATCACTTTCAATTCGGGCTAACCTATCATGATAGTAAATAATAACATGTAATTACCATTATTATATATGTGATGTCCATATTTTCCAACAGTGGAATGTGAGATTACCTGGTTTTATTCATTTGGCTGGAATGTAAGATTAACGTGTTTAGTTGACGAAACGTAAGATCATACATTTATTTTATTATATGAAATTTTCTTGAAGTATATTATGAATTCAATTAAACCACCATTAAATCTAATTATGAAAATTTATTTATACGATTTTTCTTCGCATCACACATCAATAAATTTAGGAATGACTCAAGTCTGTATACGAGACAGCTTCGCCAGTTTTTGGAGGACTGTGTTTTTACTTGTTGCAATAATTCTTAAGTACTACATTAAAGCACAAACCGTGACCAATTTTTTTTTCCAAACAAGGAAAATCTTACGGTTTATATACTCACATAACTTGTACTCAAATAAAGATCATGTGTTAAAACGGTAAAATAAGATCTAATATAAAACTTAACAAACCAAAATCTATCATATCAGATCACCAATAACAAAACTAGATGTGCAAGCGTACCTGAATCCATCAATTTCTTGAAATCTTCGAATCTTATGATTTTAATCTTCCAAATTAGCACACAAGTAATTTCAGAGAGAGTCACTCTCTTTTCTAATATTTTAAATGCAGGATATTAGAAAAGTCACGTATGTATAATTCGAGGACCGTAACCCTAATATATATAAAGTTTGCACATTATCCATAATTTCTAATCAGTCCATCACTAATTAAAAATTAATTACTTGAGTATCTAGACATATTTGACCCATACTATATTTAATAATTAAAGCCTAATAAACCTTAATAAAATTATATCACTTTTAATTTTGGCTAATATTTTATGATAGTAAATAATAACATGTAATTACTCTTATTATATATATGATTTCCATATTTTTCAACATCGTGAAGAGCTGTTCAAATTTAATGATAATGATATATTTTACCCTTTCAACCAAAATCTTATTTATGTTCCAGAAAAAAAAACACTAAAACCTTATTTATTTTTAACATTTTTTTTTATAAATACATTTGTTACATAAGTTTTCACCTACATGATGTACCATAATTTAATATATTTATTAAATCTGTTAAAAGAGTAACAATAAAAAATTACTTCAATTTTACCATTTTTCAATAACATTTTATAATAGTTTACAATTAAATAAAATCATTTGATTTTTACGGGGCAAATATCCCAAAAATACCAAAAAAAATCAAAAATTACCGGAAAGGACAGGTTTCAAAAATATTGACCGGAAAAGACCAGTTCCCCCAAAAACGCGTCCACGTCAGCGCGTTTTGGGGGGAAAACGGGCTAAAGCGCGCCCTGTAGGATGCGCTTTAGCCCGTGTTTTTAAAAAAAATCGAATATTTTAAAAATTTACGAGAATAAACCTTTATAAAGGCTCGAAGTGACAACACCATTTTTTTAAAGGTGTCATCAATTAATAATGAAATATAACTTACAATGGAAATCTTTATATAGACCCAAAGTCCCATTTCCCTTGTTTTCTTGAGTAAAGTGGGATATGAGATATGTGTATTTATAGACTCATGAATAGTTTTGCAGCTTGTTCCTAAACAATGTGGGATTCCTTCCTCTTTTAACTAACAACATGAGATGACATGCTACACTATATTTGATTTTTTTTTACAAAACAATTTCTCTTTTTTTTTAAATTTATTTAACATTTTCTTATATTATAAAAAACAAGAAACAAAACAACTCAAATATATTTTTCATAGATCACATGACAATTTTTCATATTTTATAGATCACATGACAATTTTTTATAGAATAATTTATGTGCATCAGAACATAAAGGTGCTTGTGGTGTATTTATTTATGAATTCTATGCCTAGGAAATTTTATTTTTGTTTATTTGGACACAAATTTTGTTTAATATTAGTGATAATTAGAATTTTCAAAGTAGTGAAACTTATATGATTATAATTTTATTTAACCTTTTTAATATGGATTAAAAAAAATATGATCATATATAATATAAAGGTTAATATGTTGTAGCATTTAAATAATGTATCATGAATAACTCCGAATTCTAGTTATATAACCAAATGCAGCAAATATCACAACACAAATAATACCATATCTACATGCAAGTTTTGTATCATATATTAGTTTACAACAAAGTTGGCAAAGATGTGTTTTGCACTAACAAAAAGTAATTCACTAAATAATGTATAACAAGAACATTAAGGGATTTGCAATAATATATATAAATGAATTTCAAGAAATTCCATCTATGTGCATATAAACACACCTATCAAACTAAATATTTATTTCAATAAAGAAGCAACTGATGCATGTAATTTGTAGACTGAAAAATAATCCAAAACAATCACAAACCTACTCATTGAATTATAAACATAATTACCATAAAATAATAATACAGACGCAACAAAAATACCCCAATTGCCAAATGACTTTAGGCACTTCCATTTTGAATATTCATGAGTCAATACACCACAAAGATGAGTAAACTAACAGGAACAATATGAAAAATTGTCATGTGATCTATGAAAAATATATTTGAGTTGTTTTGTTTCTTGTTTTTTATAATATAAGAAAATGTTAAATAAAAAAAAAAAGAAAAGAGAAATTGTTTTGTAAAAAAAAATCAAATATAGTGTAGCATGTCATCTCATGTTGTTAGTTAAAAGAGGAAGGAATCCCACATTGTTTAGGAACAAGCTGCAAAACTATTAATGAGTCTATAAATACACATATCTCATATCCCACTTTACTCAAGAAAACAAGGGAAATGAGACTTTGGGTCTATATAAAGATTTCCTTTGTAAGTTATATTTCCTTATTAATTGATGACACCTTTAAAAAAATGGTGTTGTCACTTCGAGCCTTTATAAAGGTTTATTCTCGTAAATTTTTAAAATATTCAAGAATAGTTTTTTTTTTAAAAACACAGGCTAAAGCGTGCCCTGTAGGACGCGCTTTTGTCCACCTCAGCAAAAATGCGTCCACGTAGGCGCACTTTTGTTGAGGTGGACAAAAGCGTGTCCTACAGGGTGCGCTTTAGCCCGTTTTCCCCCAAAAACGCGCTGACGTGGACGCGTTTTTGGGGGAACTGGTCTTTTCCGGTCAATATTTTTGAAACCTATCCTTTCCGATAATTTTTTATTTTTTTTGGTATTTTTGGGATATTTGCCCATTTTTACGTAATTGCCCATAACATATTAAAATAATCTACTTTTTATCACTTAACCACCATATTAAAATTTGACCTTCACTTTGATAACTTTTAACATTTCGCACTAACTCTACTACCTGCTGCGTCATCGGACGGGACATAACGGAACTGTGATGTCAACTTTTGAGGTTTTGTCGTGGAAATGGCTTTCTTGGTGGAAGGGCTGCACCAAGTTAGGGGACAGGTAGGGGCTTAATCCCCGCTTGATTTAGGAAAATTGTCTTTTAGATCCTTAAAATTTATAATATTCAAGGTAAATTTTCTGTTAGTACAACTCAAAATTGGCCTCCACTGTTAAATGTTCGGCTCACCCCTAATTTTGGCGACAGTTGGCAGCGGCTCTAAACCCTCGTTGGTTTGGATGTTCTTTCCCATTTCATGAGCTTATGGTTTTCTTTGGGCTAGGCTTGGACTTTGGGTCCACTATATTTATCTTTATATATATTTTTGGACATATTCAGTGTGCTTCCCTTAATAGATAGCCTTCTTAATAGAGAAGGAAAACTTTCGAAATACTTGAATAATGTATCAAAATATATAGGGTTAAATTGCAAATTTACCATCATACTATAGGTGAATATTGAAATTTGTTGTTTTCATTAATATTTTGAAAAATATGAGTAAATTTACCATTCAACTCTCATGTGAAAGAAATTTACTACAAGCCTTTGAATTTTATTAAAATTTGCCATCAACTTTGATTTTCTCCCACTCAATATTAATTTTGATGATTTGAAAATATAATTTAATAAAATAATTATTTTAAATATTTTATTTTAACAGTTAACAATAATTTTACTTATAATATTAAAATTTAATAAAATAAATTAGAATTTCTATTCAATGAAATAAAAACATGAAAAATAGAAATACATATATCATAAAAAAGTAAGTTAAGCAGTTTTGCTTAACTTTAATAGTATATTAATTAACTTATTGTTTTTATTATTTTAAATTAAAATTGAATAACAAATACCAATCAAAATGAAATATGGTGATAAATTTCAATTTTTACTTAAAGTATGGCTACAAATTTACATATTAGCCCATATATATATAAATGTATAATCTTTTAAAGATAAATGTTATATAAATGTATAATCTTTTAAAGATAAGACGTTATTTTTCATTAATTACTTAAAACTCTATATTTACCTAAAGAACATATAGAGTGATAGAAAGATTTCATATATGATTTTAATCTACATAAATTAATTATTTCGAGATTTGTGACGGTTTCTCTCAATAATATTTTATAAAATTTAAATTCAAATTTTTATCTTAATAGTATAATGTATTTTATCATTAAAGCCTTAAAATTTCTCAAAATTTGCGATGAGTTGGGTGAGTGGGTCATTTTAATAGGCTAAATGCCGAAACTATCGATACACTTTAGTTTTAGTGTATATGGACTTCAAATGAGCTTTAATCCTATTATTATAGTTGGTTCTATATCGATTCTGGTTAGTGTGCCCTATTTTAGTAATAAAGCATTGAAATCAACCCTCTTTTTTGCACCAGTTAAAATTTCGGTTTGTACTAAATGCATTGGCTTGTTCCATCCAATGTCAGTTGCATCGGTCAAAACATTATGCACAATTGGTGCATGAATAATATTGAAAATTATAAATTTATGACTTTTAATTGAAATGGTAATAAATGATAAAAACTTTTTATTAGAACATTGTGCATCAGCTTATGCATAAATATTTTATATTTAAAATTTATTTAATATCATTCAATTGATGTTTGTAAATATTTTCATCTACATGTATTAAATAATGTTTTTAAATATCATTAAATTTGAAACAGTACACCAAAATAGATCAATACTAATATGCACCAATTTTAGTAGAAAAACGGTGCATCCAGCGATATAATATTGATTACCTTACTTTTTTTTAAAGTTTTAATTAAATTCAAATCCAATCAACCAAATTCATGATATAACAACAAAAATATATAAATACATATAATATTAGTACAAATAATTGGTTGAAGAAGGATAATTTTGATAATATGGGAATTCGTCCACTATCAATTTAACCGTTACTTCAAATACAATATAAAAATTGAAGGATTTAATGCCTCCCCCATCTAAATGAGTGCTGTCCTGACTGCCATTCCCGGGAGTTGAGCGAAGCATGTGACAATAATTGTGACTCAACTCATCAACTCAAAGTACATTTAAGGACACCGCCAAAACAAATATCAAGTGGGGACTTCAGATTTGAGACTAGACCTCACCCAACTGCACCACCCACAGCCTTTAATCACAAACTATGGCCCCCCTTCCTCTTCTTCTTACAAACAAGCGAACAAAATTACTAGTGGAAATTACCAACTTTTTTTTAACTTACATAAAATCTGCAACGTCAATTATGAGTTTACTCTTTCATGCATGGCCAAACAAAATCCCCACAATCAAAAAAAAAAAAAACAAATTAATTAGTTTGTCCTTTGCTTTTACACTTGTATTTTCATACAAGAAACGATTCGGGAAACTAGACAAGAAAATCCAAGTTTGACCAGTCCACCATGGAAATGAAGCCAACTCATTCAAAGAGGGGATTCCCTTTGTTCAAGTTGGTACTTAAAAGGGTGGTTTTTTTGGTGGTCTTCGAGGAATTTTTATACATTAAAAAAAACAAACAAAAAACACTTGATCTTTTCTAATGAATCACTGGTCTTTTTTTGCTGCTGATAAACACGTGAAGCCAATGAGATTTGTTCAGTTTGGTTTTTGAAACCCAAATAATATAGACACACTCTCTCCCATCAATCGAAAAGGGTTTAACAATTTTCAAAGTGATTTTGGATTCTTATGTAACAAAAACAACATTAAAACACTCCAGTCTCTCCTTTCTCATGTCATCTTCTATCATATAATATGATAGTATTTTACAGTGTTATTTGTGACAAAAGTATCTGACACTTTCCCCCCCACCCCCCATCAGTTCTTTTTTTTTTTTTTTCCTCCCAATGCCACTAGAAAACACCTACCGCTTAGCAGATATATTGGAGGTCGTACCACCTTGTTAGATTCTGCAACAAATGAATATCATCTTCTCTTCTTCTTCTCTCTCTTGCTTTCTCCTTTACTTAATATATTCATGATTTGTGAAGGAATCGATTGGGACAAATACCCATCTTCTTAATTATCTATCCCCTTTCATTTTCTTCTTCTTCTTGGACCTGACCATGGGAAAGAACACTGCTACCTCTTGGTTGTCAATGGTGAAAAAGGCCTTTAGGTCTCCAGGTAAAGATTATGAGAAAAAGAGTAGCAGAAGGAGAGAAGAATGTGGGCATCAGGAAGAGGATGAAAAGGTAGTATATAGTAATTAACAACTTCATCATTCTCTTGCATTTATTTTTTGTAGTATAATTTATTTAATTGAGTTGGTGGTGGGTGCATGGCTTTTTTTGGGGTTGTGCAGAAGAGGGAGAAAAGAAGATGGCTGTTTAGAAGGGGTAGTAGTAATATCAATCATGCCCAACAGTGTGAAGCAAAGACACCAACACCAACAACATCGACAAGTACTGCTGCACCACCTGCGAACAATGCAGCAGAAACAGCATTGGATTTTGCAGAACAACGGCACGCAATTGCCGTTGCAGCAGCTGAAGCTGCTATGGCAACAGCACAAGCGGCTGTTGAGATCGTTAGGCTTAGTTCTAGACCTTCCAATTATGCCAATGTTAGAGAACACTATCACTATGCTGCTATTGTCATTCAAACAGCTTTCAGAGGTTACCTAGTAAGTGTAGTTAATCATTAAACTAGTCATTATCTGCTACAAACTGTCGGGTCTCAATCTAACAACTTTTTTTGTGATTGTTAAGGCGAGGAGAGCATTGCGTGCACTGAAAGGGTTAGTGAAGCTTCAAGCATTAGTGAGAGGACACAATGTCAGAAGGCAAGCAAAGTTGGCACTAAAATGCATGCAATCTTTGGTTAGAGTACAAGACCGACTGCTAGATCAACAACGTGCAAGGCTTTCACATGAAGGGTACAGAAGAAAGTCTATGTTTGATGAAACCAATGCATTGTGGGAGACTAGATATCTTCAAGATATTCGTAGGAGGAAGTCCATGGTAAGTAGCTGTAAGTAAGTCTTAATCAACTTTTTTTTTTCTCTTTTTTATTTATTGGTGTATGGTTTTATTTTATGCTACAGTCCCGAGACATGAGCTGTACAACAGATGAATGGGACGATAGACCACAAACTAGTGAAGAGATCGAAGCATTGCTGCTAACCAAGAAGGAAGCTGCATTGAAACGTGAAAAGGCACTTGCTTATGCTTTCTCTAACCAGGTTCTTTTTTTTAATTATTATTACTATTTCATGTTGGTACCAGTGCATGTTTAATTATGAACTAATAATTTTAAACACATGTTGAAGATATGGAGATCTAGAAGAAACCCATCAGCTGAAGATGAAAAGGAGGTTGAAGAAAGAACAAAATGGCTTGACCGGTGGATGGCTACAAAGCAATGGGATAACAACAACCGGGTATCAACTGATAAAAGAGACTCCATAAAAACAGTGGAAATAGATAGTTACAAGCTACAATCCTACTCTTCACCAACAATCAGAAGACCTTATAGTTTCTCTCTGAACCAATTCCCACCCACACCTTCCCCTTGCAAGACAAAGCCTTTGCAAGTACGTTCAGCTAGCCCTCGGTGCTTGAAAGAAGAGAAATACTACACCTCTGCAGCAAACACACCTAGCTTAGCTTCCACCTATTGCACCACAAACGGAATGTCTCGGTATGTAAATGGGACTGCCACGACGGTGCCGAATTATATGGCAGTCACAGAGTCTGCGAAGGCTAAGGCAAGATCGCAGAGTACACCGAGACAAAGACCATCGGCACCAGAGAGGGAACGAGGTGGATCGTTAGTGAAGAAGAGACTATCGTATCCAGCACCTGAAAATCATGTTGTTGGCATTGGGTGTAGTAGCTTTAGCCAGAATTTGAGAAGCCCTAGTTTCAAGAGTGCATTTGAAGGTCATTATGGGATGGAGAAAGAATCACTTTACTCATCTTATTATACTGGAAGTTTTGGGGGTGAAATTTCTCCATGTTCCACTACTGATCTAAGGTGGTTGAGATGAAGGAGATTATTCATGTATGGTTTTCATTCTTAGCACATTATTTTTATCTGAAAATGCATCATTTGGGCTTAGATAGGTGGTATGTTTTCTATGGAATTTAACAAAATTTATGATCTCAGACTCTGAGATGAGTTTGGCCCAATAGTTGTATGCCTTTGTTTTCTGTTCCCAACACCTAATCCTGATAAGCCCAAATGCAAAAACCCTGTTTTTGTGGATAAAAAATTTCCATCCTTTTCATGAAAAGGTTTACCTTTTTTCCCCTGTTAAGGTTGGATAATTTTTTAATGAATTAAATGATGATAAATCATTAAAAACTAAGTCATAATTTTTTAAAATGTTTAATATTGTATCATTATCAGGTTCTGCATTAAATTTTTAGTTTTTTTTTAAATTCTTAACAAAATAATCACATCAAATTACTTAAAAAATAGCGGATTTTT
Source organism: Gossypium australe (assembly GCA_005393395.2). Lineage (NCBI taxonomy): Eukaryota > Viridiplantae > Streptophyta > Magnoliopsida > Malvales > Malvaceae > Gossypium > Gossypium australe. The sequence continues at coordinate 4,111,001 of CM016625.1, forward strand.
TATAAACAGTTGCAAACCCTCATTTCTATAGAAAGTTAACTTTGCGATGCGATTAGTTTTTGTGTTCTATTCCCTAGAAACATATAAAAGTTTCATTGCACCATTCCTACCAAAATCTACTAAATACTTCTAATAAGTGTTGAATAAGAAGGCCTTGAGAACGCTTCTTTAATAGACTGAATAACGTTCAAACTATTTGACCGAATTAATACTTTCTCCTATTTCTTGTTATGGATAACAATCAAGCCGTCTAGGATATCTCATAGCTCTGCATTAAATACAGAACAAAGTCTCAATCTCCTATTAAAACTAAGAATCCACCAACTATGGCTATCCTTTACCAAATTTTTAGTTTTTTTTAAGAGACAGATGGAAGAGATTCTCCATATTTAAATTTGAGATTTGATGTCAACAAATTCAACTTAATATTATTAGTAGTTTTTTTTTTTCAAAACGAGGGAGAAAGGTTTAAGTGTGTTCGTATCAACATTAATTTGGAGGAAAAAATGTGTTTAAGTGTATTCGTTATGTGTCTAAAACTAACAATGATCACAATAAAGGCAAGCGCACCTATCATTTAATAGTATAGTTATGGTAAGACCGGTAATATCGTATCCACAAGGACCAAGAGTACTAGTAATTACTATCTTTCTATTATCTAGCCTAAGAATTGGAGTGATTTCTTTTAAACTAAAACTAATTAAGAGCACGACAGAGAATAAATTGAGAAAATACTTTTAGACAACTTTATGAGAGAGATAATACCCAAAGAAGAATCCACCTAAACTTCACTTATTACTTTTGATTCATACGATTTATTCACTTGACTTAATCCGTAGAAATCCCTGATTTATGTTAATATCTCTTTCAAGACTAAAGCAACTAACTCTAAGTTGATTAATCGAAATCTCTTTCTAATTAAAACCCCTATTGTCGCATTAACTCGATCTATGTATTCCCTTATTAGGTTTGACTCAAATCTGGCAGATTTATGTTGCCCTATTTCTAGGGTTGCAATCAACTCCGCTTAATTATGTTGATCTACTCTTAAATAGGGACTTTTGCTCATCTGAATAAGCACATTTGTCTTGAATCAATAACCTGAATCATCAAAACAAGAATAAGACTCACAATTAAAAGTAAGAACAAGTATTTATCTTATAAATCAAATAGTAATAAGATCCGTCTTAGGTTTCATCCCCTTAGGTATTTAAGGGATTTAGTTCATAATGATAAAGGGAAACATCTTAAAATAAGGAAAACTATAAAACATAAGAAAACCCAAAAACTTCAAGAGAAATTGATAGGAGATCTTTAGTCTTGATGGAGATCCTCCTTCCAAGCTGCTCCCGATGGCTGTCTTCAAGTATTTTTTGCCTTCTACTCCGCGCCCCCCTTTAGGTTACCCCCCAGGGTGTTTATATAGGCTTTGGAGCGTCTTTCTTGGCTCACATGTAACCTTTTCCGAATAGAATTAAACCTGGGTTCGGCAGGGACACGCCCGTGTTTGATAGCCTTAGGTCGTGCTCGACTCTACTCGCCATACACGGCCGTGTGATCTGCCCGTGTGCGACAGTCCAGGTCGTGTTCGATTCTGCCCATAATACACGGCCGTGTGGTCTGACAGTCCAGGCCGTGTTGATTTTCGAGGTAGGTCCATTTTGTTCCTTTTTGGCCCGTTTCTCGTTCTTTTGGACTCCCTAAGCTCTCCTGAATATAAAACATGAAATTAAGGGACCAGGAGCATCAAATTCATCAAATCTAATGAAATTTCATCCAAAAGTAAGCCAAGCATGGGGTCAAAATATGTATAAATTATGATTTATCAATTCATATATACATCCTCCTATTTATTGCAATAGTAACAATTCCAACTAAATTAAGACTTAATCAACTTGAAATTTAACCCCTTCACTTTTATGAAAATAAAGAAGTTAACCTCTTTAGTTTATCAAAATTCAGTTTTTAAACTTTGTAGATACTTCAATTAAATGATACAGTTAAATATGAAATTCAATAGTTTAACAATTTATATGAAAAAAAAAACAATTAAAGTTGATGTAATTACCAACTAGGTCGATTTCACATAAAATACAAAAAATCAAATTATTTTGTTAAATAAAGAGATGGAATTTAGATTTAGAAATTTTATATATAAACAATTACATTACATTGATGAATGGTAGGAAAAAGGAATGGTTATTAACAGGAATACAATCCTAGTAATAACACCAATTAGCCAACTTGATTTATGACTTGATTGATGAAAAATTTATCTTTTTCTTCTTCTTAAGAAAAAGGTTAAAATGAAGCAAAATTTCATTCTGACACCCATGACATAGGAAAAACATTTATGGATGATAATTAATGGATTCCTTATTCATAAATAGATCTCTACTTACTAAATGTGATAAGAAAAGACAAGTGATAGATTGTTAACATGTTCCTTCTGTAAGCTTCTAATGATGATAAATGATAGAATCATTGATTTTTAATGGAAAAATTAAACAAATCTACTCACATCCTTGCACTGCAATTCAAAATCACTGATATTAATGAGCTATGAGATGTAAGAGACCAAAGCATGCATTACCCCCTTTTTTTCCAAAAAGAAAAAGAAACAAAGGGTATTCACCCATTCCAGAAGCTTAGGCCTTTGGGCTTAGCTCCAAAAACCCAAATGGAAAACCCATCATTTTAACACTAACATTCAAAGAAAGAAAACCCTTTCGTCCAATATAGCAATAAAGGTTTTCTTTTTTTTTTTATCCACAAGGTTGAAGAAAATTTTAGCTACCAACCAGCCGCCGTCCACCATGTTTCATGTGCTCTTGCTACAGCTACTTGTACTTGTGGTTTGACTAGTTGCGATGCCAAGGCACAATGCTTCGGCCAGTGGTCCACCAGGCGATGAACCCATCCATGACAAGGTACCACGCATCTCGTGATGACTGTTCTCGTCGTCTTCTTCTTGACTGTTTTCGTTCCCACCACCTGACATTGATAATGTAAGTGATGACAGTGGTAGCTTCTCGTTTGAAGAAACAGGGCGTTTGCAGCTCCCAATTCCTTCCATTTCGACGACTTCTCTTTCTGCTATTGACCATGCATCGATGAAGGCTCTTGTTTCTTGTGAATGTGTTTGGTTTAGGTTCAAGGAGCCTTCCAAAGAGGCTAAACTGGGGGTGAATTGCTCGTTTAGATGATGCTGAGCTTGTAAACTAACCCCATAATTCGTCCGCTGCCACTCGGGGTTAGAAGCAAAAGGAACGGTGGTTTCCCCTTTCATGAACCATTCCAAGCACCTTCACGGGCCAAAACATTATAAGACAACAAAATCCACATCATGCATTTATTAAATGTTCAGGGCTTACCTGGATTGATCAAATGAAGATGTGAAGAAATGAGGGTCGTGGTGGTTTGTAAAATGTGGGTTTTGATGAAGTTGGTTGGTGGTGCCATCAGATGCCATGTTGTGAAGTGTTTGTGATTTGTGATCATTGTTGTTGATGTTGATATTGGAGTGGTTTGGCAATTCCACAGGCTTTCTTGAACGGGGACGGCTCTTATGAGAGTGACGCTCACAGTATTTTTGGTCAGGCGCCACGTCTCTCGAGCACCTCCATTTCTTCCCATCTGTTCTTCTGCACCTCCATGGCTCCGGATCCGAGCTATTGCTCGAAAACCCCAATTCCAAAGACCCCTTTATCGCTACCATATCAACAAAAATATATGATTAATGCAAAGAAAAAGCTAAACAAAGAAGAAGAAAAAAGAATAAAAAGATTTACCATTTGAAGGGTTTTTGGTGAGGGGGATAAGGAGTTCAGCAGGGACAGGGACAGAAGCCATCATGTACTTGTAAATCATGGTCTGTCTTTCCAGCTCTTGCCACTGAGCTGCTGTGAAAGGAACTCTAGCATTCACAGGCGCTGCTGCCATTTCTCCTACTTTCATTAAATTTTGAACACCATGCATTAAGTTATACTCTTTTTAATTACTTCATAAAACAGAATTAGAAGAACAAAAAAATGGACGAAGAAAGAACAAAGAAGAGTTTTTTTTTTACCAGAGGAATGGTGGGGAAAAGGAGGGTCAGCGGAAAAAGAGTGATGGTGCAGAGACTTTAACACAACTGCAGCAGCAGCAGAAGAAACAGAAGCAGAAGCAGCACCGACAACATCGTATATATCGCCCCTGCATGGTTCCTGATTGCTTGTGTTACAAACAAGGGGCCCACCACCACTAGCTCCTCCATCAAACCCTTCAACATAACAAGAAGAAGATGATGATGATGATGATGATGAAATGTGATTATGATTATGAGGAGGAAGCATTGCCATGAAACTCTTATTTGGACAAGACTCCTCAATTTGTTGCATCATCATCAAACCTAACCCAACATCACATCCCTCATCTGTTCTTCCCAACCCTTTCTCTGTACCTACAAAAGCATTATTTCTGGTATCCATGTCTTCAAAATGTCACCTTTCCCATCTAAAAAGAAAAACAGAACAAGACAAGACAAACCTTAAACTCCCCCCTAACCTACTACTTTCACTCTTTTTAACAAGCCAAAAAAAAAAAAGTTACAGGAAACTGCAAATCAGTCCCCTTTGTTCTTTCTTCTCTTCACGCATCTCAAGCCAAAAACCAGTTGTGTTTGTTGCTAATATATAAAAGAAAAGTTGACAGATATTATGGTGTAGCGGTGCCGCTATTTTCAGCCATGCGTTTTGCTTTGCTTCCTTAGCTTCCAACATTCGCACCCCTTATGGAATACAAACAAAACGGTTTAGTTGACTGAGATAAACCGTCAAAGTTAACGGCGTGAGTGTGCATTGGGAGACGTGAAAGGAAGGGCTAGGGTCCAGTTGGGTTTCGTGTGAGCGTGTGGGGGGACCAAACCCCTTCATTGATGTGATGCCGTAACTAATTTGTGCTATCCACTTATAAATATTCATAATCTTTTTTAGAAACCAATGCATTCAATTTGGACCAAGAGTCTTGCTTGGTTTACTCTTCTCTTTATACCCATAATTTTTATTACCATCCTATTTATGTTCTTCTTGCAATTATTGACATTGTTTTCTTTTAGAAACAAATAATGTTAATGTCATTTACATTACATCCAGATTGAGATAAGTTTTTTAAACTGCCCTCTTCAACCACTTCATTTTTTTTGTTTCACATCAACCTAACCAAGTTACTATATTTTTCATGTTTGATGGTAATTTCATTCAATTTTTTTACTATTCCACCCTACCCATATTAATATTTGCTCAAACCCAATCCAGTTGAATGCATTGTTTCACACAAACCAAGGTGTGTGCTATTTTTTTTTTTTTTTGTAAAAATTCAGTGCCTTAATAGATTTTAACCTCATGTGATAAATGAGCGTTCGATGACCGAGGAAAGGGTCAATGCCTCCTCCTTTTTATCAATCTCTTTTGTCTCAATTGTTTGTCTCTTTTGTGGATTTTTATTTTTATTTTTTATTTTTTGAATTACTGTATTTAAAAAAAAGATGTCTAGATTTTATTGTGGATAATAGCAGTTGTTTCTCCTGGGTTTGTTTGAATTGATAAGAGAAAAAAAATGATGTTACGGGAAATACATGCAACTTATTCATGTTTTAGTACTTTGATGGTCCATGCTGATGAATCTCCACTCCTTTGATGTCGTCAAGGTTCCAACTTCAAAGGTCAACGATTAAACAATAGGGAAAGATATCCAAATCTCTTTAGTTTTAATAAAAATATTATTACAATTACAAATAATACATTTCAATAATTATAACAAAATTTTAATTATTATAATATATCTCACCTAAATCAAATTAAGGTTATATTACACGAAGAGATGCTAAAATTTAGAATCTTAAGCAAATTTTAATTAGACAAACACTGAATTTTTTAACTCCACAAGCAGATTTAATAAATCACATGTGTCTTATTTATTTAGTTTCTATTTTTAAAAAATACAAATTAAGGATATTTGACAATTTTTTAAGTTTGCTCGTGTCATTTATCAATAACCCTTAAATATATAAAAACAATGGGTTTAACTTTAAACGATTTAATATTTTTTAACAAATTTTTAAATATTAAATTTAGTACTCTAATTCGAATCCATATAATATATAAAAAAATTATTTTATTTTTATTATAGAATAGTAGTTACCCAAGCATATTTTCATTATTTATCAAAAGTGTTTTTCAATTTAAACATAGCCTTAGATATTGGCTTTTCAAAAGCCAGCTTGGGAATCAAATTATAAATTTGGGTAGAGAAGTTTTAAGATGATAACTCTTACATCAAAATGAATAAAATCTAAGCCTTAAATTTAATTTATTTCACTAAAATAAAGAGCACAACACTTAAATCCAAGGGCGAAGTCAGAACATTTTTTAGGGGCGGATAAAATTTTAATTTTTTATAGTTTATCTTTATAATTTGTAAAGGATTAAATTAAATTTTTATAATTTTAGGGGCCAAATTGCAATTTTACCTTTATTAATTTAAAATTTTTAAAAAATTCTAAGAGCCTAAATAGTAATTTTGCATTTTAGGGGGGTCGGGCCCATACCAGCCCCTAGCTTACCCTGCTTAAATCTTTAATTTTCTTTTATCGTAGAATACAAGTTTTGGGTTGAAAAAAAAACAGAAAAGAAAAGACAATCTCTTAGTTTCAGATTTAATTTAATTTTTTTTTTTAAAAAATGGAAGCAAATTCACAATGAGTGACATTTGTTTTTCTCTCAATATTTGTGTCTATTTCGTGGAAAAATTTATAGAACATTTAGCTCTAAAAAAGTTGGGCCCAAGTATAGGATACCAAACACCCAAAGTTTTTAGGGTGAAATTCTCAGCAATCTTTTTTAGGAAAAATATAAATATTGAATACTCAAATTATTTAATCTTGATAACCCTAATCTCTTACAACATGCTTTCAATTTTTTTCTTCAGTAAATTAAATTAAATCTAAATGTAAGAGGTTAGCCCAATATTTTTCACTTTAAAACTTGTATTACGTGGTGAAAAGAAAAGAAGAAGAAGAAAGATTGAGTGTTATACTCATTTTAACGAGGTAGATTAAATATTAAATCTAAGACCTTTTTTTTTTCATTTTGATTTACGAGTTATAAACATTTTAATTATTTTGGTAGCCATTTTAAAAATTCGCATTATAATTTACCACCACTATAAATTTACTCTTAATTTATTTAATTATAAAATATAAATAATTTTTATATTTAAAATTAAAATTTACAAATAATTTATATTGATAACTTAAATTTATATATCATATATTATAACATTAATAAAGAGTTACCATAAATTATTATTATATTTTTACTATAGGTTTCATTGAATGTTTTTTAAAACCAAAATAATAATATGTCATCATGGTAATAATAAAGTACACATGTACATGGAAATAATCACATTTTACATTCGAGTCAATTAAAATTATAATTTAAGTTTATATATTTCATATATCATAATATTAATGAATTTGAATATTATATAAATACATATATTTTACTTTACACTATCGTATTAAAATAGATATCTTATCTTCTAAAAAAACATATTTTTTACAGCAACGTTAAACACTTTAATATTTTCAAAAATACTGTTTAGATTTAATGGTAGACCGATGCTTGATATATGATATTTAATGAACAATGATAAAAGCCTTTTGTTGGCATTTAAATACCAAGATTCAAATCTTATTGTTGTCGTCTTTTTTCCGAATACTTTTTCGATAATATATTTAATGTACCAATATTTTTTCAATGAAAAGTAGAAAAAAAACAGAGAGTATATTATGAAGTTATGTTTCCTTATTTGGATAATTTATGAAGATTACAATAGATTTGTTATGACTATAGTTGCTAAATTTTAAGATAAAATTCTCGTAAAAAAGAAAAAGGGTGGGGGATTGGAGGATTACCAAAATTTGCTTCACTAATATTAGTATCTCAATAATAAAATCACATTTTTTTTGAAGACCCATAAACTCCTCTCCATTAATAATCTTATTAAAGGTCAAAAGTAATACCCATGATTTTTAACCACAATTGCCTTGAATCTTTTTCCATCTTTTAACCATAATTTTCACATGCTTTTAGTATTTTTGTAAATAAAAATAATAATAGTAACAAAGAACAAAAAAGTTAATTAACTCTAGTTGTTCATAATAAAGAAAATTAGATTAATGATTAAGGGTCATTATTTGATATATTATTGTTGGAGTTTTTTAGATTTTATAAACTGATCGAGAGCGTCACATATTTTTTATTTAGTTATAAATTCAAATTTTCTATTACAACACTAGTCATACCCTAAATTTGCTTGTAGAGTTTTAAAAAAATCTTAAGTGATATATGAGATAATTTTTCATTTTTTAAAGTGAATAGACATTTATACTTTTTAATTTTAATATTTGGGTGAAGATAAAATATGTAAGAAAATTGCAATTTAAAAGTTTCATTTGATTTTTTTTTTTTATCAATTCTTAATTGGGAATTAGGTTAGTATCACTAAGTCAAATTCAAAGATTAGCACTTAGTTACAATCACTAAAGAAGTGAGGAAATTCGTTCCCTAAATTGAGAGAGAGAGACCTTAAAAGAATAGGAAAATGGGAAGGTGAAAAGAATGGGACACATGAGGATAAAGACAAATATGGGAGGTCAACAAAAAGAAACGAGAGATGAGCAGTGATGAAAATGAAGGACAAAGAGATGGTGAGAGAGTAGAGATTAAAATCAGAGGAGAGATTTTGAGGAAGGGGTCAGGGGCGAACCTAAAGGGGTAGGCCTTTCAAAATAAAAAAAAATTGTTTATTTAGACATTCGAGTATTTGTGAAGTTTTAAAATTAATTTAATAGCAAAATTGTATTTTATTCTCTCCTAAAATTTAAAATTAAATTATGTACTCTCCAAAATCAAAAAGTTTATAGTTTAATACAATAACGAAATTATATTTTTAACTCTTTAAAAAATTATAATTTAAATTTGACCGCTCCAAAAAGATTTCTGACTTCACCTTTAGAAGAGATTATAGTTTATTATCATATAGCTAGGCAACCAATAAAGAAAGGCCATAGGTGGTCATGTGCCACTTAGAGCCCTAATAAGCCACTCTCACTCTGTTGAACCTATCACCTTAAGCACTTGGACCTTTTATAAATTTAGGAGATAAAACCTCGATTGAGGGCAATATTAACCCATTGAGGGATCCACGTCATTGATGAAAGGATACGACTTTTAATGAAGGAACCATTTTACTCCATCAATGTGTGAAGATTAATTTATCTATTTTTTAATAAAAAAATTAAAATTTAAATTAAGGTATAGTACACCAACTATTATGATACTTTTAACGAGAATAAACTAGCAAGATAATTAACATGTAAACCGGGATGCACTAAACTAGTCTATGGCTAGAATTTGATCCACGACGTGATTTTTTTTTTTTTTATTTCTTACCCAAATCTTCTTTACTTAAGTTGGTTGATTTGGTTTTATCATTAAACATATTTTTATATATTTTATATTAAAATTAGATAATAGTTTTTTTCGAATGAATCTTAATTCAATTGGATTGTTGTTATTACAACAAACGCTTAAACACTTAATATCTTCCTTCCTAAAAATTAAAAGATTGTCAGTAATTTAGACATTATAAAAAGAACTTAGTTAATAAATAATATTCAAATTAAAAAATCTTTATCTAAAATCTGCCCGAGTTAAATAGAACTTGCAAGACCGGGCAGCACAAACAAGTATACTGTATGCTCATTTTACCTTCGGCTTCTATGTAAAAAATTTTACTTTTGAAAAATAAAAAATCTTGACTTTGCGAATATTTAATTAGGATGCACAACTATTGTTTTGTTTATTTACAAAAGTCGAATCTACAATTTAATTCAAGAACATTGAAGTCTTTACTACTTGTTTTGATTTTGATGATATTGGAAAAAATGTGTGAAGTTTGAGTGGTGGAGTTATGGAGAAGGGAAGGAAGAGCTAAGAGGAGAGGATGAAGGGGGTGAGGTTGGAGGTTGGAATTTGAAGGATAGAGTGTGTGTGTGTGTGTAATTGGAGTCGGGAGAAGTGAGATATAAATATGAGTTGACATCTCTTGCTATGCATTGCCTTTCGATAAATCGTTGGGTCATTAGATTGATGATGTAAGCGATAGTGAAAAATATGTTTAACGGAGTCAAACTTGATTGCATGTGTAAGAGATTTATCTCTAAATTCAATGCTATAGATCAGAGATGTTGGTGATTACTTGAAGGCTCCCTAGACCTGCACAAGATTGCTATTTCTACGAACTGCAAAGTGACTTGTGAACTGGTTTTCACATATCAAATACCAATTTTAATGCACATGTGATCACCTAAAGATTCATGAATTTTCCCTTCCCTAACCTAAGGCTTCTTTTTTCCTAGAAAATGGTTGATTACTTTCATCTTTGTCAAACATCTGCACATGTCTACCATATTTAACTTTATACAATGAATTCTGTGTAGTCTTTCCAACAATTTCTTTACTCAGATCTGTTCCAACCGACAAATTTTCCGGTTTCCAATTTCAAATCCTATAATATTAATGAACACAACAATTTCATATACATTCTGACACCATCACGGTAAATTACAAAAGCCAAATCATATATTTAATTTACCCCCATTTTTATAATCTTACAAGACCAAGATCTTTGAGGGTAATGGGTATTAAGTCACCCTGTTTTGAAGGAAAGAAAACAAGAAATTAACAAAATTTAATCCAGAAAAGAAAAACCCAGAAGTGAAATAACTTGCAGAAAACTGATAATATATCTTCAACTCATGATAAGATTATTTGATCGAATAGGACTCTTCTGTTTAAGTAGAACCCTTAGCTGAGCCTTTTGACATTCAAGCTTTGAACCCCAGTGTCTACTTTTTGATCCAATCGCTCGAACCACTCGTGGAAATTCAACGAACCCTTTGATCCCTCGTTTTATGTGAGGATTCTCTGTTTCTGGGGATGCTTTTCGTTGAATTGCCATGGATGAATCGTTACAGGTTGATGATGCTTTTTCACTGAAAACTAACCTCGAAAATTTCCCAGAAAGATTGGTTGTGAATGCTGCTGGTGGTTTCTCTTCTTTATCAGCCGGCAATGCTCGTTTAGTTTCTTCCAATTCTAATAGCTTTTCTTCGAACAAAAACTTGGCTTCGGCCAGCTTCATTTGAACCCTTTCTTCCCTTAATACTTCAGCCATTCTTAACATCTTTCTTTCTTCCTCGAAATCCCTTTTCATTCGATCAATCTCTGCTTTATCTAATGAAGTCTCTCTTGCAAGCTTATCATATACCCTCTCCAATGCTTCTCTTCCTCTTCTTTCTTCGGCAAGATCCTTAGCCAGTTTCTTGTTGAGGGACTCTGCCTTTTTACGTGCTTTAACTTCGTAATCAAGCTCAGCTTGTAAATTAATGATCTGGGCTCGAGCAATATCCAGTTCAGAATCCATGGTTGAAGAAGGACCAAGCAAGGTAAGATCCCAAAAAGGGTCTACGATGGTTTGAGCTGAAACAGGTGAGCACACTTGATGATGATGTATACTTTGCCATACTTGTTGACAATGATGATGGGAATTAAAAAAAGGGTTATCATATACTTTCCAGCTAGTGCTAGTGGAAGCTTCATTGCTTTGATTATTGGGGCTGTTGCTGTTGTTGATCATCATCATCATTATCATCTCCATATCTTCTCCTTCCATTCTTAATAAATCAAACTCTTTTGTTTTTTTTTTTTTTGCTTTTCTCTTTCTTTTATTATTGTTTGAGTGGGGGATTTTCCCTGTCAAGAAAGCAATGCGAGTAGGCCCATTTATTTATTCTGGAACTTAGCTTTGAAGATCATGTGGATTGAAAAAGTGAATGATGGATATATATATATATATATCACATGCATCTCACTTAATTAAAAAAACTAGTCCTAAGGGGAGGTGGTGGTCTTCATTTGCCTTTATTATCTTACTTCCATCGGTCCACATCTCTTATCTGCCCTGTTTTCCTTTTTACCACTCTCATGGCATGCCAATTCTAGTAGTGGGATCTGTAGTTATATGGCCAAAGTTTCCAGCTTGTACGCTGACTTTTTATACACTGCGAACTGGTCAGAAAAATACCCTACAGTTGTTTTGAAATGGGTACACCGTTCATACTTTTATTCAAATCATGTCCGGTAATCATATCATAGATTAATAACTTAAAAACAATCAAACACCAATAATTCTAAGTGGAGAGGAAATTGGGAAATTAGGGTGTATTTGTAAAGAAATTTATAGTTTTAATATGAGGAGACCGTCCAGTGTAATAATGAACACATTTGGTCCACACAAAAACCACTAAATGTTCTACTTATTGTGAAAGAGTAAGGGCCTCTCTGGCTTGGAGTATGTACTCCTCTGGCACTCCACATGTTAGTGGGGGCATTTTGATATATTCTTTGGAAATATAAGTAATTCCAATCGAACCTTAGACCTCATGTACCACTGAATTAGTGTCTTAATTTACATATATTGATTTTGATAACTAAAGTACCGAGTACATATCCCAGAGCAATTATTCAGCCACAACAGCCCCCAGATGCATATTTTATGATGCGATTAAAGTTCCTTCACAGCAGCATAAACTCTAACAGGGATTTAAAAACCTTTTCTTCAAAAATATGTTGTATTAGTCAAGCATTACAAATGGGAGCTTTGCTGGTTATCTATGATAAGATGCAGGATTATTTTCATCAGATTTTGGTTGCAAAGTTCTTTTAAGGACATTATAGGCCACAATGGAAACAATGGTGTATTTATTCCTACAGGTTCCACGTGTATTGTCCCTCCCTTTAATGTTAAATCCAGGGTCTGCTGCAGTGTCAGTCATAAAACCTTAAGAATGGACAAAAAATAAGAGCTCTTCTGGTGTTTGGGTTAGTAAGTGAATACACACAAGCCCTGTAATCACCGACTTGGATCATTGGATACTTTTTGGTTTTGGTGAAGGGCGGCTCAAAAGGAGACAGGTTAACAAACTTCCCATGTGCCAACACAACTTCAATCTTTCTGCTTGAATTCTCGTGGTTCATAATCAACTGCTGATGCAAGAAAAAAGATGAAAATGGATCATATTTCCTATATGGTTAAAGTGAAGTAAAAGTATCCTCTTTTTTTTTTGGCTTTTGCTGCTCAATTTTTTTTCTTAAGCGAAAGAAAAATTGTCAGCATACATGAGATGAATGAATGGATCCTATGAAAGAAATTTAGAATACAGGGTATGTTCTTTGTCACAAAGGGAAGTTTGTAACCCATAACCTTAATGATTACATGCTTATCAATACTCTCAATATTGTATGTATCAAGTGTTAGACTGCCGATGATTTGCATGATTTTGTCTTTTCGATCACCCCCAAACTTCTGTTACGCCTATAATATATATTTCAAGAACATGGCCCATACTTCAATTTTCTATTACTATGATCTGTCAATTATAATCTGAAAATCTACCGTGATTCAAATTGCCGAAAGAAATCTTTTAATTTGTTAAGCCCAAACCCAAAAAAAAAAAAACAACCTCAAACAACTAAAACCCCTAATACCTCAAAACCAACCCAAAGTCGAAATTGATCCAAATCCAAAATCTAAATTGATCTGACCTAAAACCAACCCAGCCCATGGATTTTGTAACAACAAACAAATATGTGAGGAAAATTGAAGGGAATAACAGAAAGAAACTCCAAGCAATAAACTCCCATATCTCAACTAATCAATACGAATTTCTCAACCACCGCTAACTGGTGGACCTTTGACTTCAATTTTGTCACGAGGTATCTGTAAAATTTAGACCGTATCTTCCCAAGCCCAAGCCAAAGAACATTCCATGGCATACACTTTTTGTTGACATAATCACCACCTCTTGGAGGATCAGATATTTTGTAGAGCCATGAAAGCAACCATCAGATAAGAGGGTTCACGACGAAACAAAAGCCATTGAACTAATAAGACTGAAATTAAACAAGTTCTCAGTAAGGAGGATAACATGCCTGCCTCAAATTCTAGTGTTAGCTAAAACAAGCTTTCAAACAACTAATCATCGATGGTCAGATTAGTTTCTAGTATGCCTCACAAATCAAACACATGCCATAAAAATCCAATGCAGAAAATCTAAAACCATAGATCTCCTAGCGGTAAGAAACCTCTCAAGTTAACCAAAGGATACAATCATGTCTTCCAAGGGCAACTTTTCCAACTTCATGAGAACCAATCTCACTCGGATCATTCTAATACATCTCAAAAATTAATGCTAAAACTAAATATTCACAGAAGAGAAGAACTTAGATTTAACAGCATTGCCACAAATTGGACGAAAGATATCCATTCGGATTTTAACAAAAGGCTTGAAGCCTGAAAAGTGCTGGAAAATAAGCAACGTTAAAACGGATCAATGCTTTCAAGTAGCTACATGCAAATTGCAATGTTCATCAAATTGGAATTCAGATTCAGTAGATAGCTAGCTCAGATTCATTAAAGCAGTCGAGCTATGACTAGATATCAGAAGAACCACGTCTGACATATAACAGGCACTTCAAATATGTAATAAAAGCCCCTAAAACAAATGTACCACTTCATATATTCCAGGGAGTAGTACAGCAACTACTCTTCGTTAAATGAGCATATGCTAATTGGTTCTCTGCAAATGCATGCACAATAGAACTTTTAGATACATATAAATGACAATGTTTCACAACATATTCCCAGAATCAGGAAACAAGGAATTTAACAAAAAGTAAGGCATAAGTTTTGTATTTGTAGTTACATATGCTATTAAATTCACAACAAGCATCAAAGTTTAAGTATCCTAACAACTTATAAAAAAAAGGTACAGTAGATCAAAAGGGCACAATACGTACTAACAAGCATCAAATATCACAATTTTTTTTTTCAATGGTACCCATTAAGATGATAAGGCTTCTACCTCAATTGCCCCAGTTTGACAACCTGAACCTTCTTTAATCATTCTCCATTTCTTTTCCTCAATGAATACTATCACAATTCAAACTCATCTTCAAGCTTCAGCTGCTCTGCTGCAGCTTCTTCCTCCTCATCATCGATCACAAAGTATGGGTTATGAGCCTCTGGCTTGAATTTAAACCCTGTAAACACATAAAATGCAAGTGTGGCCAACTCCCCAGCCACTACACTGGTCCAAAGATACTTATAAGAAGTAATCGTCTCCAAGGCATAAACCACAACACGGGTAAAGTAAATATAACAAATCACTACGATGTAGTACTGCCTAAACAGAGTCAACTTCATCAAATTCACGGCGGCTTTCCCATCTGTCTTAGCTGCCTCGCGCAAGTTCTTAATAGACCAAACAATCGGGAACAACACTGCGCAACAACAAACAACATCAACAAGCAAAAACACTTGCTTCCATGTGTTCCAATCCTGACTGAAAGGCCCAGTTTCATCGATAACAACTTGGGCAATGTTAGCAACGACTTGAAGTGGAATCACAATCATCAAAACCTTCTTCTCCTTGTCCTGCAAGTAAGGCTTCAAAAACGACCACCCAGTACCAATCAAAACGATCAGCGTGAAAAGCGTTATCCCTTTCAAGAAACTGAATATGTAAAACAATACATCCCAACCGTGAGCACTCCCTGTGCGCTTAATATAAGACTTATCCTCTGCTTCGCATACCAGGTTAAACGCTTTCAAAATAACCACGGCAAGCATAAAGAAATGGATTCCGAAAACGGTGAGTCGTTTTTTGTAAAGCACGTAAATCCAAACCCCAGCTAGAGTGAAGTAAACGAGGGACAAAAGGAAGTAAACCCTAGGGAGAACCGTTTCGCCCGCCGAGAGATAATCCCTGCGATTTTTCTTGCCGTCGAGATTGTACATCGCTGATCGGACTTTCATCGATACTTTAACTTGATTAAGGCAGTTAGCGAAGACGAGGGTGTACTGATCGGCATCCTTTTCTTCATAAAGGAAGTTGAAGCTGGATTGCCCGTTGAGAGATTTAAAATTGGAGACGAGTTTAATGAGATCGGAATCGAGAACGCAGGCGACCTCCTCATCTTCGAGTTGTTGGAGCACGCGCATCCATGCGTCGAGTGTGCAGAGGAAGAATCCGACTTTGGACAAGTCAAGATTTCGGTTCGAGTCTGATAGTTCGACCTGAGAGACGTTGAGCTCAAGACGGCCTGTGTGGGTGAAACCGAACTTGTCGAAGGGAATTATGGGGCGGCCATCGGATCGGATCTCCGTGAATCGGATCTCAGCAGAACCAAAAGAAACAAGAAGAGACATGAAAAGAAGAACAAAATAGAGAGACATCGCCATGGGAGAATTGGAAATTTGTCGGTGTCTCTAGATCTATTATTTGTTCTTCCGGTTGGGGCTTTGGTGGGTTTTTGTTTTTATCTTCACCTTCATTTTACCTTGCTCTCAATAAATATTTGGGTAAATTGCACCATTAGTCACTAAATTATAGATAAATTTTTATTATGGTCATTTAACTAAAAAAATTACAATTTAGTTATGTTTAATTCATCAAACTATTCAAAGTTTTTATTTAAATAATTAGGCTGCTAATTTTTCTTTATAAAAAAAATTTCCACAAGTGAACTCTAAGGAACGACTCGACAATCGATACGATGGATTAATACTCATCAATAAGTAGAAGAACATACCTTAAATCCAAGTCGATCTAGCGGTCAGCGTCAGAGATTGGAGAAAAAAAGTTTTTTAAATTTTAGTTCGTAGATTCGTGATTTCTAAAGTTGTTTCGTGAAAAATGAACTATAGATGAGAAAGAGAAAGAGAACTTTCGATTGATGCATATAACGTGAATAGTGAACGCCATATAACATCGATTTTAACGGCCCGATGACTTGAATGAAATCTTTTAAATAGTTCAATGACCAAATTGTAACTTTTTTTAGATAAATGACTAAAACGAAAACTTACCCATAATTTAGTGATTAATGATGTAATTTACTCTAAATATTTGAATGAGTATATTTAACAATAAATACATACTCTTTTTATTTGTTTTGGGAGTTTTTAAATTAATAAATATATTAAAGTATACCATGGATGAAAATAATTATTAATAATTAATTTTAAATATTATTATGGTTGAAATTGTAAAGTTGGAAGAGTGTATGTTTAATGATTTAGGTTCAAGTCTTGTAAGCATGTATTTTTTCTAAAAATATTTTTAAATTTATATTTATTTATTTTGTTAAAATAAAGGATTTTTAGGAGTTTAATAACTAGGTAGATATCGAGTTATGATTACACCAATAGATTACCCTTTAGCTGTCTTATTTTATAATTTTATTTTACATAAATTATATTGTAATGGCCTAAATTCAAGGTTATCGGAACAATGGTTTCGTAACCATAAATCTGATTTAAAGAGAAATTTATTTTAATATTTTTGCATGAATATTTATATGATAGGAAAATCGTATTAAAATATCGATAGAAAAATTTTACCGATTTAGTGGTTATTTAGAAAATGGAATTATTGAAGGAATTGGGTAAAAACAAGGTATCGAGACCTTGAACTCATAAAATTGAGTAGGAAATATTTTTATAAATATATATAAAATGTTAGTAATGTGGTATTAAAATTTCGTTAGAAAATTTTAACGTTTGAGTATGTAATTAAATGAAAAGGACTAAATTGTAACAAATGCAAAATTATGAAAAATGATTAAATAGTTTAAATGATAAAAGAAAGAGGGCTTAAAAGGAAAATAGACCCAAGGTCTATTTGGGCTGGACGGCAAGGGCATGAAATCAGCAAGAAAATAAGGAGAATTAAGGGCAAAATTGGAATATTGCAAAATTTACTTAATAAAGCTAGGACTAAAGTGGAATTATCTAGATTTCTCTTTATTTTTCTGCATTCTCATCAGCAAAAACACCATAGAAGGGTTTCCTTAAGCTGATTTTTCATATTTTACTGCAAGTAAGTTAATCCTTGCCTATTTCTTGTAATTTTTGTGTTTTTAAGACTTTTACAACTAGGTCCTACTATTAAATTCATTAGTTTTTGATTTCATGAATGAAATTGAAAGTTACCATGTTGAGTGCTGTAAGTTTATGATGAAGTAGCATGAAATTTAAGCTTTAAATTGTTTATGAGATGATTTTATTAGGTAATTCCAATAGAAATTGATTTTTAGGATCTAAATTGTGAACATGTTTGGAATTAAAGTCTATTACTGAAATTCTGATTTCCAAAGGTTATGAAGTAGTTTAAAGTGATAGAATAAAGTTTTAATTGAGAGAAATCATCTCAATTGAGAAGTTAATTTAGCAGGGATGAAATTATCATTTATTGAAAGCTTAGGGGGAAAATCGGTAATAAACAGTTTGCACTAAAACAGTTTTGGACAGCAGCAGTAGACTAACTTTGAAAAATCACCATAAATTGTAGAAATCGAATTATAAGATGAACAAAATATGAAATTAAAGCTTATTGAGTCTAGTTTCTCATAGAAGAAACGGTGTAAGCAATAGATATGTAAATCATGAGATATAATAAATTTTGTGAGACAAAGTCAGAATGAATTCGGGTTCCCCTATTTTAAATTTAGAAAATCATAAAAAATTGGAGAAAAATAATTAGGGGCTTAAATTTATATGTTTAGAATTATTAATGAGTCTATTTTCAATAGAAATAAACGGGAACATCATCTGAATCCTGTATGAAGAGATAATTAATTTTTAGTAAAGAAGGGTCAGAACTGTCAAACAGCAGAATAGGGGTGCCTTTAAAGAATAAACTGTACTTATTGGCTAAACCAAAAATTATGAAAATTTTATGGGAAGAATATATATGAGTCTAGTTTCAAGTAAAATTAACGGATCTAAATTTGAAGTTCTGTAGCTCAATATAAAAATAATTTAGTGACTATGACTCAAATAGACAACTTTGAATGAACTAAAAATAATAATAGAATTATAGAGAATGCTACATGTGAACATGAAATGTATTGAATTGATGATTGAATTTATTTATTTAGATCCGGAAAACTCAAATACGAAGCTAGATCGAGGAAAGGAAAAAGTCCCGGATTAGTAGATTTTATATACGAACTAGTATCGAGGTAAGTTCATGTAACTTGAATTATATTCTTAAATGCTTGAAATGTATGTTATTGATGTGAATATAATTTGAATGTTCATTGTATGAAAATTGATGAAACATTGATATATTTGGTAAAAAGGGGAAGAAATCTTGGTTGAATGAAAGGAAAATTTGATGGATCTCTGAAAATGAATTGACGGTAAAAAGGATCTAGCCCGGACGGGTGATCCTATCCTGATATAGCCCTCCCGAAGAATATGTGGAAAATGGATTTAGCCCGGACGGGTAATCCGAATTAGGGTCTAAATTTAGCCTGGACTGGTAATTCAGATCCAAGCTCATTAGAGTAATTGTCGTTGCAGGGGATTTAGCCTGGACTGGTAATCCCGACAATACTCTATGAGTTTATATTACAAGGGATTTAGCCTGGACTGGTAATCCCGCTGTAAAGATGAGGTTCACGGGAGTGTGCTCTCTGAAATGAAAATGTGCTCTTTGACATGAACATGAATTGATGGACCTGGATTTGTACACTAAAGTGTACCCTTGAAAATCCATCGAAATTTCGAGAAATTTAACGGGATAAATATAAAAAAAATAATAACAAGGAAATTGAAATCATGGTATTGATGAGTTCATCAATCATGGTATATATTACTAATACATGAAAATTGTTGGACTAACTTGAAAGTTGAGTTTGTGCATGTTAGGGTAATAGTGCATTGAATGGATATATGAATGTTTATTGCATTATATTGAAAATATTAGGTAAGTATAATTCCTGTTATATGGGCTTACTAAGCACAAAGTGCTTACCCTGTTTCCTTTTCCCCTGTTTTGTAGTGTTAAGAGCTCGGAGGTCGGATTCGGTAGGAGATACATCACACTATCAGCCTCAAGATTTCGATATATAAAGAAATTTTATTTTGGAAATCAATGGCATGTATAAGCTAATAAAGTAATGTTAATATGAAATGAATGTAAGGTCAGCCATTGGTATGGCTAGCAAACCTTGGTTTGGTATGTGTTGATGTTATCTTATAATATGCATGAATCTATTTTGAAAATATGTTGAATTGGACTGGTTGATGTGGATTGGTCTCGGTTTAAAATTTGCAGGGAAGGCTAGATATCTATAAAGGGGCTATATTGAAAAAAAATCGTAAACTCCGGAAATGCCTTGTACCCTATTCTGACAACGAATACGGGTAGGGGGTGTTACATATATGGATTCATTCTAATAATAAAATATTGCGGGTTAATTTGACATCAAATTAATAAAAAATTAATAAAATAACCTTAGATAGTTTAAATAAGTTATTATGAGGGTAATTTTGTTTTTTTAAGCAAAAAGAAATGCAAATATTGATATTTAAACTCACATCACCAACATCTATGATATTTTTAACTACTTCAATTAAAGCTTTATGCCAACGTTTTTATACATTTTAATTTTATTACACAAATTATTTCATCTACATTGTTTGTATATATATACTATTATCTAAGTGTTTAAATAAGTTAGTGTCATGAGTCAACTTAATACTAACTCAAAAAAAATGACAATACCGTGATAAAAAATTGGAGTGCATTTAGTATTTTTAATCGAATGTATTTACCTATTTAAATTTCTTTTTACTCACTATTTAAACTTATTTTATTTTATTTTAAATTTGTACATCTACATATGTATTATTATTATTAGTTTTAATGTTACGTTTTATTATTTATTGTATATTATTGTATATTATTTTTAAACGTATACTTATATTATTTTTAAGTGACAATATTAAATAAGATGAAACCAGCGATATAGTTTTAAAGTTTTGGGTTTAAATTTCATTTTTTAATTAATTATAAAATGACATGAAAATTACATGGGAAAAAAAATAAAGGGTTAAAAATATACATGTCATTAAGTTAACTATCAACTCAACAATCTGATAGTATTTTAACGGTTTTGGAATAAAAACATAAAACGATAAATCAAATGATCATTTTGTAACTTTTTAAAGTTGGTTGACGCAACAAGAAACTTTCTAATAGATAGGTGACCACTTATGTAGTTTACGCTTTTATTTCAAACAATTAGGTATCATTTGGTGCTTTCCCATGTTATGATTCTAATGTAATTAATTAGAATGTGATTGTCGGGAAAATTATTTTACAACGTTTGATATATATATTTAAAGGTATTTGATTAGAATCTCAGGAAAGTTATATTATCATGTTTGGCTCACTAAATGCTTTACTAGGAAAGTAATTATAATTTACGAATCAGGAAAGATCAAATTACACAATGTGTAACTATCGAGGGTTAGATTTTTTAGAATCAAGACTAAATTGACACAATATATAAATGTTGAAGGTTAAAGTCGCTATTATGCCAATTTTAAAATCTGTCATAGTTAGCTAACCGGTGACAAAAAAAGATAAAATTGAATAGTTAGGGTGATGGTTTTATAACTTTTCATAATTAAGTGACTAGATCAGAAATTTACTAATAGTTGGGTGACTACTAATGTAATTTACCCTATAAAATATTCAACCATTAAGTTTAACAATAATTTTGAATTTTTAAATATATATATATATATCAAAATTATTTATATTTAATATATTAAACTTAAATATTCTAATGTTGGCAAAAAAAAAAAAAAACTTCAATATTCCAATGAGTTGGTTGAGTTTGGTTGGTCATCCCAAAGAATATTTTATTTGTGGCTCTCCTCAATGGCATAGATAAGAATAATAGTTGGTGATTTTAAACACCTTTAAAGCTTAAAAGAGAATTGCATAAAACATCAACTGGAATAGGCATTGTTATCAATATAGAAGGGCGTGAGTTTAAGTGCTCTCAAGTGTATTATTCTTTTATTTATGAGTTAGAAAGGACTATGAGTAGCTCTAGGCATTATGTTAAAAGGAACATATATAATTAGAACTTATAATGAAATTGTTCAAAAAAATTGTTTCATTGAATATAATATATAAATTACAATTTTCAGAAAACTTTAGGTGAATAATGAATTATACAATAAAACCATATATCAAATGAACAACAACTAAAACAAAACGTTTGAGAGAGTTTCGAGAATCTATACAACATCCATCAACGATGAAGGAATTCGAACACTTGAATTTTCAAACCTTTTCAAGGCTTCTACTGCATCACTCGACTTAAACATGTTTCCCTTAACATCAATAATATATCATAAGAGCATATTCTTGCCAAAAATAGTAGATATTGAGATTTCTTGTCACGAAAAATGACGTAAAACTTCTTTATATCCATGAAAAGCAACATAGAATTGCATTATAATATTCTTTTGTAAATTCATTCTTACTTATTTGTAAGAAATGGTGACTTGAACTTTTCGAAAAGAACAAAAAGAAGTAGGAAACAATGAAATATGGACGATGGTAAACAATAATTATAAATGGAGAAGTTGAATGGCTACCATAGGGAAAATAAGTTAGTGAGAGAGATGAGAGATATGGATGTAGTATTTATATTTGATAAAAATTATACATTTTGGTATTTAAAGGTAATAGTGTTAATTTTTTAGTGTTTAATTAATTCGGGTTTTAGGGGTTGATTTGATGAAGATTTATAATTAGTTAATAATATTTACAATTAATTTTCATCGAATCTACTCTAAAACTCAAATTAAATCACATTCATCGAAATGTATTTGACAAATTAAATACAAAATTAAACAAAATCACAACAAAACTGAATTTATTCTATTAACAAAATCATGAAAAATTCTAAACTAATAATATTAACAATTATGTCGTAACCATTTTTTGACATAAACGGGAATCGACTTTGGTCTTGAAAATAAAGAAAACGGGAGTCGCCACCGACCTTTATTAGGTGTGATCGGATCACCTTTGTTTTAATAAAACATTTCGGTTTACTAAAACGGAGTTTTTGGTCTACGAACATTCGAGAAAATAGGTTTGGGAGTCGGTTACGTGCGAGGAAGGATTAGCACCCTCGCAACGCCCGAAAATCGGTACCAAATTGGTTACTCAATGTCCTAATGTCGCAAAGCTTGAAAAGATTTTGAAATCTTTTTCTATTTCTTTTGATTTTAAACTACTTGATCGAATATCGAGTTTCCCTTGTTTCGAAGGAATAGAGTCTCACCTCCAGCACGATTGGACACGATAATCTAAATCCTTGAACTCAAGAATATCTCTAAAATTCTCCAAGCACTCATTTTTTTGAAATTTTTGGAAATGATATTTGCTCATTCTATCATAAAAAAAAACACACACCCAGCACGATTGGGCACGATCTTTTCGAACTTCCAAATACGCAAATATCACCTTATTTGAAGATAGAAACAAAATTTGAAAGGATATCCACTTGTTCGGTCAAACAAAAAGTCACACCCAGCACGATTGGGCACGAATTTCTGACTTCCCAAATTCATGAATATTACCTTTGTGAAACCCCTTTTTTATGAATTTAAAAAATGAGAAATTGTTGAAATGCATATCAAAGTCACCAATCTACATGAAATGATGCAAACAAGAATAAACAAAACATAATAAAGGGTGCAATAACAAAGACAAAATTAAGGAAATAAGGTACAATAATGATAACAAAGAAATTCAAAACAAAAACGATGTTAATAATAATGGATATAATAATAATAGTAATAATAATAATGATAATAATAATAGTGATAACAAGATAACGATAATACAGACATAAAATATGTATGATATACCAATATAAATGTAGTAATGATAATAGAATGACAATACCAATGCAAAGTATATACAGTATGATAGCATGAATATAATAATAATAATAATAATAATAATAGTAATAATAATAGTAATAAATATAGTAAAATAATAATAATAGTAATATGTACAACATAATAATATAATAATAATAATAATTAATAATAATGATAATAATATAGTGATAGTAATAATAAAAAAATAATAGTGATACAAAATGTATACAACGTAATAATATAGTAGTAATAATAATTTGCATAGTAATAATAGTAAAGTAATAATAATACAAAGTATATACAATATAATAATAGTAATAACAATAGTAAAATACTGAAATAATAATAATAGTAAATGTAATAATAATAATAATAATAATAAGGGTACGAAATATATACAATATACTAATATAAATATAGCAGTAATAAAAATATAATAATAATAGTATAATAATAAAGATAGTAACATAGTAATAATAATAATAGTAATAATAGAAAATATGTACAATATAATGATAATATAATAATAATAATAATAATAATAATAATAATATAACAATAATACAATAAAAAGACTAAAAAGATTACAAAGTAACTAAAAGGGATCAAATTGCATTTAAAACGAAAGTTTGGGGTTAATTCGAAATAACATAAAAGGGGAAAGGGGTCAGATTGAAATGCATGAAATAAGGGAGGGACTAAAATGGGCAATAACCCCTCCCTTCAAAACGCCCAGTAGTGGAGGGACCAGATCGAAAATCGGCCAAGTTTTCTGGGCTAATTTTAAAGAAAACGGAAACTCAATTGCAGGAATGTGAAATAGCGGAGGGGTTGGATGCGCAATTAGCCCCTCCCAACAAAACACGCGGATCCCCTGGTTAGCGGGTCGGGTCGCGGGTCGGTTTCCCCAAAACGACGTCGTTTTGGGGCTTTTGGACGCCGGCCAAAACGGCGTCGTTTCGTGTGTCTTTATAAAGCCAAATTTTTTTTTCAACCTTCATTTCTCCTTTGTTCTAAAAAAAAACTGATTCATTTCTCTCTTTGCTCTCTGCAGGTTTAGGGATCTGGGGGGTCACCCGTCGCCGACAACCGTCACCGGCCACCGCACGCGGTGGCCGAAATTCGCGAAGAGGTAAGATTTCCTTTTTTTTTTATTTGTTATATATATATATATATATATAT
Source organism: Gossypium australe (assembly GCA_005393395.2). Lineage (NCBI taxonomy): Eukaryota > Viridiplantae > Streptophyta > Magnoliopsida > Malvales > Malvaceae > Gossypium > Gossypium australe. The sequence continues at coordinate 4,136,120 of CM016625.1, forward strand.
ATGAGCGTATAAAATAATAAAACTAAAAAAAATAAAAAAAAATAAGAAAGGAAATTAAAACAACCTACTGTTTCAATCGAAGACTCGGGTTTCTTTCAGTTTGGTATTTCTCTGATTTGATTTTGAGTGTTTTTTTTGTTTTCTATTGATCGATTGATTACCAAAAGGAGCCCCCTTTACATCGTTTCAGATCCGGCCTTTTATAGAGCTCGGAAAAAAACAAAATAAAATACAATATTATCCACTGTGTTGCTGTTGCGTTTTTTCTCTTATTTTATTGCAGGTGTGCTTAGTGGAGTGACGATGGTGGCTGAAATCAGGGAGAGGTGGAGCAGCCAGTGGAGTGGATGGCCAGCGATGGGGTCGCCCATGGTGCGCACATGGGGGAGGGGTAGTGGCAGAAACAGCGCAAGGGTTAGGGGAAAAGCTAGGTTTTTTTTTTCTTTTTTTTTTTTAGTTTAGGTTTCTGTATTGGGCTGCATTATTGGGCTTTTTTTTGGTTTAATTGAGTTTGTAACAGGCTTAGTTGGACCTTGGTTCGGTTTTGGGCCCTGGGTTAATGAACCCGGGTCAAAATTGGTTACTACAAATTAAATTTCATCAAATTTATCCTAAAACTTGAATTAAAAATAAAAAAGTTAACACCGTTACCTTTGGGTGTCAAAATGTATAACTTTTTTCAAATATAAATACTAAATTGAATCGAAAAATAACATAGGTACCACATTGAAAAATATCAAATTTAAATGCCAAATGGTATATTAAACTCTTTATTTTATTTTATTTTATTTTAAACCGTATATCATAGAATTCACTACCCTAAACTATATTATGGACACATGAATTATGGAAACTAAACATTTTCGTTATATAAAACCTTTTTCTTCGAATCTCAAATTATGATGGGTGTTTATATTTCTTGAAAATAATTTAGGTTCAAAATTTTAAAAATTCGAGGATCCATGGTAATGTCTTTTAGGTTGGTTTGTAGGCCCGAAAGCATTAATTAACACAAAACCCATACTGTTGGATTCTAAACCTGGGTTTACTTGTAGGCCGATAGCCCAAATTAACTCAACAGCGAGAAAGGCTTTAAAGAACCCATAAATAACCCAACCCCGAGACCAAGAGCGTCCCATGCAGACTGAACCCCATCCATGGCCTCTATAGTTCCTTGTTGCAAATTCATTTCCATTAAAAGTTAATAAATCACCTTTGAAACTGAAGAGAATCACAGTTGATTATAGCTGGCTACGGCACATGGTATAATTTCAAATTGGGAAAATTCAACAAAGGGATTAGCATTAAATACATTTCACAACATTGTGAACCTTTCCTCAACCATGCAGGCCACTAGGAATTATTGTAGTTGTAAAGCCTGCGAATATTGATTGGGAAGCTAACGCTTTCATCCCCATCTACCAATTGTTTCGCAATGATAAGATTAGCAGCTTCGGTGGGGTGATACGCATCCCAAAACACGTACTTGGATCGATCGTCGCACAAAGCCGAGGAGTTCGCGTTGCTGCTCTTAAAGCAAACGAATGGCGGAAAATACCCACCGCAACATGGGTCATTGGCGTTCTCTAAGCCTAGAAATGTCCCAACACATCAATATACGCTGTTTTTGTGTACAAGATGATAAAAATTACGACTTACTAACCGTATTGATGATAGTTAGCAATGATGTCTATGAAAGCATCGTAGGAGTTTGCGAACACGAAGATGGTTTCAGGTCCCATCTCTTGATTTAAACGACTCAAAAGCTCTTTTAATCTTTGATTATAGGCTTGAATCAGTGTATTCACTGCACTCGAGCATTGTCCACTCCGCAATAGCTTGAGTGCTCGAACAAATGGTATGCAACCGAGCGGCCCAACCCCAACAACAATAAACTTCCTAGCTCCCATCTCATGCAATCGCTACACAATACAAATTCGATATATGAAAAAGTGACAATAATATATTTATTGTTAAAAATTGTTATTACCTCGAGTTGAAGTGTCAAGTTAGAGATCATGAAATCTAGGAATGTTGTGGGCGAGACCTTGTCATGTCTTAGAAATGGTATAGATGGTTGGATATAATTCAATACATCATTAGACCCAATAGTGAGAGAAAAAATTGCCTTCTTTAAAAATTTTCTTGTATAATTTTCACCCATCGCATTCACCATATAAATTCGATTTTGTTCGAAATTACTCACTTGTTCCCCAAGTGGAATTCTTCCAATCTGCATATACTTTACATTAGTTCTCTTTTTTACTTATAAAAAATAACATAATGAATATATTATTGGACTCACAAAGAAAAATCCAGTTTTATCCATAATTCCTGAAGCTCCAGAGGCATAATTTGTTCCCCTGAGAATGGCCTGAGCTTCAGTGTTTGGTGCCAAGTAAGGTGGTGGAAACGATTTGGCTCCCAAAGATTGACCTGATTCATATATATTATCCAAAAACAACAGTTTAAAGGGATTGAAAATACAAATAGTAGCATGCATGCCATGTGCTACATTCCTTTTTTTCAACCCTTCTACCAAATAGCTCCGAGTTCACATTAATGGCTTTTTGAAGTTTTCACAGTTCAACAGTGGTTCTTTTGACACATTAAATTCTCGTATAGTAGAATGCATGTAGATAAAAAACTTGAAAAGCGAATTAATGTTTACCATTGTGTATACATTAAAATAACTATTCTAGTTTGGTTAAAGTCTTATATCAATCCAAGACCTAACTCCCAACATGCTTTTAATAAAAGCCAATGTCCTGAGAAGCTGAAGTCATAGTGTTTCCACTGATTTTAGCAAAGCCTTTCATAGCGGACTCAAGTATAATTCTCTAAACCATCTCTCTTTTCTTTTTATTTATTTATTTATATTTTATGAAAGCTCAGAAGTTACTTGAATTACTATATCGAAGCGATTTACGAAGTTTGATGGGAGCGCTTGGGTTCAAACCCATGCCGTTATGTGATATTATTCTTACTCACAAAGACCTTTTAAAGGTATAGGTTTGAATCCCACTAAGACCAAAATTTTTAAACATTTTTTTTGGGATTAGACGCTCCTGCCAAACCACGTGAACCTCTTTGGGTTCTTCTTGAAGTGGAGAGACAAAAACATTGGATTAAAATCGAGCACAGACACTCAAGAATAATGCCTCCGTTGAGGGCCTAGGACCGGCATCATCAGAACTAAACCACGAACGTAATTAAAAATTGACAAATTATGACAAATTAAAATAGAGGGAATTATCATAAAGTAGAGGGAAGAAATACGCAATTAGACCCAAACTAAAACAAACTTGTATAGGACGAATTTCAGTTAAAAATTGGAGGAATTTCGTAAGACTTGTTAAAGATAGAGAAGCTGGCATTATTAATATTGATAAATGAATTTACCTACAATGTCGGCTATTGTTCGACCATTGGTAAATCTTCCGGTAGGTTGCCCACCCGAAGGCGTGAAATCGATGCCATACGGAGGGGAATCAGCCTTGGAGAGGGTGAATATATAATTGTTGTTTCCCGCATCTACCAATGAATCCCCAAACACGAAAGACGTGAAATTACATGAACTTGGCATTGCATGCAAGCACAGAACTATTAGTATTACAAGGCAAATTGGCTTTAAAATAACCTCAAAACTCTCCATTTTGCATTCAACCTCCAATGTTACTAGGCATGATTTGTACCAGCTGATATTATTACACATACATATATCTTTGCTTGAAGAAGAAGCTCCTTGAGGGGCAGGTAAGATTTTGAACTGGTCGTGTCAGATTAGGTTGTGGTCCAAGAAAAAACAAAATCTTCATATGATTGAAAGCAAGTTTGAAGAAAACTTAAGGTACATACTTTTTTGGTCAAATTTTGGTTTTGGTTCCTTTATTGTTCTCAAGTTTGAGATTTATTTAATGTAATTTGGTCTGATTTGTTTTTATAAAATCATTAATTAATCCAATTTTAATTATTCTTATTAAAATGCTTATATAATTTTTCATAAAAAAAAAAAAACCTTTTAACATAAAAAGTAGTTAATGATATTAGGAGTAAAACATGATATTAAAAAAGTAGAGGATCGATTTATTCCAAAATCTCTAATTTGAGCATGATAAAAGGGACAATTTAGCCTATTTTCCATTGTTAAGGAAACATAGTAGAGAGGAGGAAGGAACCATGACTTATTGAAGGGTTCAAACATTAAAAGAAGGCAAAAAGTAGAAAGCAAACAACCCTTGATATTACTTTACTTTTTTCTAGCCTACATGATACCTTATAATGCCGCTAGTTAATAATATATTAAATAGAAACGTTTAAAATTATAAGCAATTCATTGATTCTTAAACGATTAGTGAGACTGAGAAGCATTAAGAATAAGATTTGGAGACATCCTCAACCACTTCCACAAGTTATCCTGTTTCTAGATCAATTGGTCAATGGGGCATTTTGTGATGATATCAGTCCTATGCTCCTAATATCTAAGATATTCTTCTTATAAATTAAGCACCAATGGCGTTACTTTTACTTCACAAATTAGAATAATACTTCATCTCAATTCACCACGGTATTTTAGTCTTTACGATGTATACAAATATTTAGGTTTTAATTTCAATTTTCATCATTCTTTCTACTTTAATTTATTGAAATTTCATCTGAATATTGAAAAGTTAGTGTAGTTGTGAATTTAATTTGTTAATTATTTTATTGCATATGAGTTGTTGAATTGATGAAATCGATTATTTGAATGGATTGATTTGAATTTAGCTCATATGCAAACTTTTTTTTTGCTATTAGCCTCTATGCTTTGTAAAAGTTGTAGATTTAGTCCTTATACTCTTATTTGATCAATTTTAGTCTCTGTACTTTTTAAAATTTGAAATTTTAGTCTTGGCCCAAATAGTAGCAGCTAAATTTGTCTGGTTAAATTGAATTATTAGTCTTGTACTATGCGTTTAGTTACAAATTTAGTTCATTTTCTCCAATTGGATCATTCTAAGTCCTTATATTTTTCGAATTTTAAAATTTCAGTCTTAATGCAAATGATAGTTGATAATCTATTAACTAAATTTTTAGTGAGTAATATGTTAAAATAATAAGATGACATGACATTACACATATGGTAATATATTTGGCGCATTGGATTTTGAAAATAACATAACTTTGTTTAATGAATTTAACAATTATTGTTTAAGAATTTTAAAATTTAAAAAAATATATAAATAAAAATGACCAAATAAAAGTATAAGAATTAAACCCACAACTTTTATTAATTACAAACACTAATAACAAAATTTAACCTTTAAAAAAAATTCTAACCACGATTCGTAAACAAAAATATTTGTCACAACCCATTTGAATTGACCACACACTCATCCCAAATACTCGACAAGGATACTAATGATGAAACCATGATAAGCATCTTGAATTGAATTATGGATACGTGGTCCATTGGTCCTAACTAAAAAAGCAAATTAATTGCCAAATATCACTTTAATAAATACTTTTAGTTCAAAAAAACCCTCCACATTATACAAGATCATTTTTGGGTCTTGTTAATTGCATCCCTCTTCTCATTTACATCTTGACGTAGTCCACACAAATGGGTCGTCGTCTGTTAAATTGGCCGCAAATTGTAGGTATAATCGCCTATTATTATATTTGCAAGTCAGCATCAATATCATTAAATCAATTTAGGCCCATATGGGACAACACATCAACCGTATAAACAACAAAATTAGAGGTTTCGAAACAGGCCCTCACCGCCAAAAGAGGCTCATTAAGTCTTCTCTCATTGCTATTTGTCCAAACATCATAATCACTATCTCCCCCGCAAAGAAAACTATTTTTGTAAATAAAATTGACAAACATGGCATGTTAAGTAATTAGTCAGTAATAATGGTAAATAATATGATCCTTGCACGTGCATCGTATTTGCATGCATCCTTACCGTCCTAAACAATGCAATTTTTTTTATTACAAGGATTCATCTTCATTGTTACAACCTTGTCCGACATGCGAATTACATGCTCTGCTATATATCAGAATAGAAACTGTAGTTTTTTTTTTTTTTTGGGGGGGGGGGGGGGGGTGGGTTAAAAAGGGTAAAAATAATAAAAACAGGTTAAGATTAGTATGCCCTAAAGAGGAGGGTTGTGAGTGTCATTACCAAAGGGAATATGAGAGTCATGTGGAGAAGAAAGCATGAAATAAATACGAGAGGCTTGGACAATGACAAATTAATATTTAAAAACAGGAAAAGGAATACGTTTACTTCCCATAAAAGAAATACGTGAGTGTCATTACCAAATGTTTTATTTAATTTTTGAAAGTTAAAATCCAAAAAATAAACGTGGTATGAAAGTATATATATATATATATATATATGTTGAAAAAATATGAAATAAATAAAATGGAGTGAAATAAAACAATCGATATGTTTAGTTGCAAAATTTCATGTATAGGTCTTCTAATCTCATCATGTGTAATTATATTATTATAGGTGGGTTTTAGTCGAGTTAATTTGTCGAGTTTAGTTTAGATTGTATCAGTTATTAGTTTGTTTTTGATGTAATGATTTGATTCTGGATTATGACTACTTAAACAGTCTGTTTGTAATAACTTGATACTTATAATTACTCGGACCTGTATTTTTACTTTGATTATATTATACACTAAAAAAAATGAAAAACAATACGTGTAGCTGTAAAATTTTTATTTAATATTTGAAAGTTGAAATAAAAAAAATGTGGTATGAAAATATTAATATTTAAAAGTGAAATTAAAAAAAGTACAGCGAAAAAAATAATATTTAAAAGTTGAAAAAATAATATTTAAAAACAGGAAAAAAAATAAACTAAATATTCTAATCAATAATTAGGAACAAAAAGAAGACTTTAATTTAATTGGATTTTTTAATTAGAAAAAAAAAGAAGACTTTAATTTAATTTAATTGTTTTTAGTTAAAACTTCACCATAAATTAAAAATAAAATGTAGTTTCTTTCACAAAATTAAAAATCACTCAATTGTTTTCTGTGTCAAGAGAATATAATAAGTCAAACGCAAGATTTGCAATAATCACTACACCAATAATCCAAACCAAAATGTTAAATTTCTAATTAATATTCAAGAAATATAAAAACATAAAGACATTCAATCTTAATTTATTCAAAGATTTGTATTAATTACCCTCTAAAATTTATTTTCTAATTAATATATTAGGAACAACAAAAACTTAATTTTCCATAAAAAAATCTTAATCTATCACAAGTAAAATCACTACCTTAACTTTTTAGAGATTAATTAATAAAACTTGAAAAAAAAATTATTACCAAATTATTAAGATTCAAAAGTATTAAAAGATGGAATAGTAGAAAATCTAGAAAGAGACCTTGAGAGAATAAGAAAATTTTAAATGAAAATTGAAAAATGTTTAAAGGAAAAAAAAGAGTAAGGATTTTTAAATTTTAATGGGTTGGAAAGAGATTAATTTATTTTTATATAAAATTATTTATTAAATTGTATTAATATTTTGTGCAATCAATTTATTTCTTATATAAATTAAATTTTCTTTTATAAAATAGTTTTTTTAATTATTGCGGGTCAATTGATCACACAATATTGAAGGTGGTCTTGTCATTGTGTGGAAACCACATATTTAGAATATGAATATGTGGTTAAAAATAACATATAATAAATAATAAAACATATGGTTTGAAACTAATTAATAATAATAAATGAAATATGAACGATGTTAAATTGAAAAAAAATAAAATAAATTGTGAGTAAAATGAAATTTTAACATATAAATACATCATATTAAGAATACTAAATGAATACAATTGTTTATCGTGGTGTTGTTATCAATCCTGAGTTATGTTAAGTTAATTTGTGACATCAACTCAATAAAAAATATTAGTAATATATATTCAATTGATAGAGGTAATAAAATGTACGCAATAAAATTAAAATGTATAAAAAAATAAATTAAAGTTTTGGTTGAGTGATAAATTTATGATTTTCCGGGTTCAAATCCTACCATATACATATATATTCAAATAAAAATATTAAAATACCATTTTATAATATAGCTTATTTTAAATACAAAAAATATATATTAGTAATTTTTCTAATCAAGTTTATGTCTGATTGACTCGTGACACCAACTCAATAAATGACTTCAAGAATCGATGAATGTTTTAAATACAAAATGATATTTTAGTATTTTTCTTAATTGAGTTGATGCCTGGTTGACTCGTATCCCCAACTTAATTAGGAGTTTAAATTAGAGTAAGTACAGAATTGATAAAGACAATAAAATTTGCATAATAAAATTAAAATGTATAAAAAAATTATTAAATTAAACTTTAATCGAATAATAAATTTAAAGTTTTGTTGATTCAATTGCATAAAAGCATGGGATAATATTTAAAAGTTGAAAAAAATGAAAAAAAAAAAAAGACAACGTACGAGAGAAAATTTTAATATTTAAAGACAGGAAAAGGATTACGTTTAGTTCCAAAATTTTTATTTAACATTTGAAAGTTAAAATCCAAAAAAGGAACGTGGAATGAAAAGAAATCAATATTTAAAATTTGAAAAAGAATGCGAAATTGTCATTTAAATAATTTACTTTAGAAATTATTAAAGGTATATGTATCGTTTACATTAATTTGAAGTTGCTACTTTTATATTATTATCATTATTATATACAAAAAAAACACATATATAATATATAAATACATATATTTTTTATTCGATTCTTAAATGTAGGAGTGAGCAAAACTTAATTTAATTTGAAAAATTAAAAAAATTTTAATTTAACTCGAATAAATTTAACGACTCAACTCGAATATTATTTCAGTTGACTCAATTTGAAAAAATTTCAAATCGAGTTGAAAATTTTTCACTTGATTCAATCAAAAGCTCACAATTACTTAGAAAATATCCATAACTCCAACCCAATCCTTAAATAAAAAGATAAAACACGCTTGAACATACTTAAACTCGTATTCACTTACACTGACAATACCAACCAAATTAAACTCAAACAAAAAATCTTAAATTTAGGGTAATGTGAGAAGAATTGTAACATTTCTTCCTTCATTCGGTTGAACCACCACCCACCTTTTTTTTAGTTTCTTCCTTGGCCAAATTGTTGTAACAATATTTGGGCAACCCTTTCTTCTCTCTTTCTCTATCATTAACATTTAAGAGAAGCTCTCCCACACGCTTCCATTTCATCACACAAAATGTGGACTTACATGGGATTATTGGTTTGTGTTTAAAATATTATATATTTATATCAAATTTTAAATTGATAATACTATGTCGTGCTATGTTTTTGTGTTTACGGTTATTTTATTTTATTTTTTATTGTATATGTATAATGTATTCCAGCACCCATTTTCAGAAAATTGATTAACCTAAAACCCGTATATATACAGCCATTTGCTTTCTATTTATGTCAGTGTAGTTTGCATATGATGGAGGAGTGAAACAGAGAAGATGTGATGAAAGAGTTTACAGCTTTAAGACAGTTTTGAATTGTTTCCCAAATATTTTTACTTGTCAAAAGCCCCATCAGTGCCTTCACATTGTTCTTGCAACACTTTTGATTCTCTGAAAATGGCTGGAATGTGTAAAATGGGGTCGGTCTTAAAGTTCATCGGAGGGGTTTTGAATAAAGCTGTGAGCTTCGTTGTCTTCTCTGTTCTTGACCTTCTTGATTTCATCTTATGTTATGGTTACAAAGTGGCTGATTTCTGTATCGAAGCCGAGTGGCGGCCTTGTTATTGCTCCTCCGCTAAAGAGGCCATCACTAGCAGCGGCAAGATCTTAGTCTCCGAACAAGGGGAATCCAAGATTGTTTCCCTTAATTCAAGCAAGTTGCAACTGGAGGACATATCGGATACCCTTTATTCACGTCCTTCGTTAGTGGCCGAGGTCTCGAAACTCACCGTTAACGAGCTGAAGAAGTTCAAGTTAGACGGTACCGCCAAGACGAAGAAAGGGTCGACGAGATCAACATTTACCATCAACTCCATCATTGTAGAAATGCTTCAAGGCAAGATGGTCGGTAGGCAACTGCATCATATCCCTACATGGTCTGATTGTGATTGTAAATTCTGCAATTCTTGGACATCTTCTAGTAAAGACACACTTTATGTCAAGGCTCAGGGACCAAAGGGTATATATGATTTCATCATATTATGATATTACCATTAACTTTGTCACTTTTTCTCAAGATTTTGTTTGTGATTTTCAGATAATAAAGCACGAGAAGATGTGATATTCATCCATGGCTTCATTTCATCATCAGCATTTTGGACGGAAACTTTATTTCCCAACTTTTCAAACACTGCTAAATCAACTTACAGGTTCTTAGCTGTTGATCTTTTGGGTTTTGGGAGAAGTCCGAAGCCAGCTGATTCACTTTACACCTTAAGAGAACATGTGGGCATGATTGAAAAATCAGTGCTGGAAGCATACGAGGTTAAATCTTTTCACGTTGTGGCTCATTCTTTAGGCTGTATCTTAGCCCTTGCTTTAGCTGTAAAACACCCTGGTTCCATCAAGTCTTTAACCTTACTTACACCGGTAAATTTCTTTTCCCTTTTTTACCAATCTTAGGTTAAAAAAAAAAAAAAAAGAAAAAGAGTTCGCAATTAATATGCATGAAAAATGTTGGCAGCCATACTTTTTGGTGCCAAAGGGTGAAGCAGCAACACAATATGTAATGAGAAAATTAGCGCCCCGACGAGTGTGGCCGGTGATGGCATTTTGTACATCATTGGCATGCTGGTACGAGCACATCAGCCGGACGATTTGCCTGGTCATATGCAAGAACCACCGTCTATGGGAATTTCTTACCAAACTTGTCACCAGAAACAGGTAAGCTTTAATTTCGTCAATCCTAATAATTCCTAACACCTCCTCAAGTCTAAGTCATGTCAACCCTACCAACAATCAACTATCCCCATACAGTACATACGGTAATCCATGTATTTTATCGTCTTTGACTGTCCAAGTTCCACCCTTGGCTTCTGTTTTCTGTTTTCAAATATATGTGAAAGTACCCCCCCCCCAAAGTATTTCCGTTGAAATTTGGCACAATCATAAAAATTAAAAAATCTTTCAAAATGTTAATTCAGTTGAAATTTAGTATTATTTTGTTGTTTTTAATAATGCACAGATTCATTTAATAATAGAACAATTAATCTAATTTTTACTTATAATAATCAATCTATAAAGCATATTCACCTATATATACATATACAGATAGCCACAAACTTCCTATATTCTTGGCTGGTTTAGCACTACTTTTGAGAAGTATTTTTAGTATTACTATTGAGAAATAAAATATTTATTTTAGACATAAAATAACAAATATGCATTTAAATATTGTTTAAATTAGTTAATATTATGATATTTTAGTAAGAATATAAAAAATAATTTATTTGTAGTTAATATTTTAATATATGAAATATAAATTTTAAAAGTTTTTTAAACAATTAATATTAATTATTTATAAAATTTAATTCGAATATATAAACTATATTTTAAATATTAAACTATAACCAATAAAAATTTAAAATATAATATAATATATTTAAAATAAATTTCAATAGGAAAGTAATTACATACCCAATATAAATATTATATAAAATATTTTATAAGGATTAAAATTGTCCATTGTTTCTAAAAGCATTTTTGCCGAAAGCAGAAGCTAGAAAAAACTGCTTTTGCTTTTGAGTTCAAAAACACTTCAAGTTATCTATTTAGTGTTACTTGCGGCTCTAAATAACTTTAACCTTCATTAAATACTCCTACAGAGCTATTAAAATCATATAACTTTCTTTTCAATCAAATTTATATTGTATTATACACTTTTACCAAATAAATTATAATCTTGACATAAGATTTCTATATTGGACTTAGTTGGGTCCTGTGTTACTATAATTATATAAATTATTTTCTTTTTTTTTTATTGATAATTTTGTATAAAAGAACTAAGGGTCTAAGAAGAACAACCTTGAAAAAAAAAGGTATTTTAAATCGTAAATTTTTTCAATGTCTAGCAATAAATTCACCAGTATCAATTTCCTTTATCGCTCTGCTTTTTGATACTGACCTTCATCTACCATAGCCCTTGAAGTTTAATGCATTTCTTTTTGTTATCAAAATAATAATAATAATAATTATTCAGGGTGAGGACATTCTTGATGGAAGGGTTCTTCTGCCACACACATAACGCGGCTTGGCATACACTTCACAACATTATTTGTGGCACCTCCACCAAACTCGACCGCTATTTGGACGTCGTTCGCGACCGAATGAAGTGCGATGTCAACATATTCCATGGCAAAGACGATGAAGTAATCCCGCTCGAATGCAGCTTCAATGTTCAAAGAAAAATTCCCCGTGCCCGAGTTAAGGTTGTCGAAAACAAAGACCACATTACCATTGTTGTCGGCAGACAAAAGGGCTTTGCTAGGGAACTAGAGGAGATTTGGAATAGATCATCAAGAAGCCATTAAAAGAGTGCCCTTTTAATTAGTTTGGAATTTATAAGAAGAAGAAAAAAATCAGTGAAATTTGCGTAAAGATGACATGAGATTGGCAGGCTTTTTCGTTCTATGTTAATTGCTTAAGACCAATGTGAGATGGTTTGGTGTGTCCATGTTGTGGAAATTGCTTAATTAATTGTAACCATATCTATGGTTCTGTAAGATGAAACATAGTGTCCCAGTAAACACCTACCAATATATATATATATATATATATATATATTAAATTGTTATAAACTGTATTAAACCCGTTCGATTTTTTTTAAATCAAATAATATAAAATTTATACACTATTTAAAAAAAGAAAATTTTCAAAATTACATATGAATTTTGATTTGCCGTCTAATTTGATATATTAATTTTGATTTGGTGTAATTATACATATGAAATTTTAATTGAGGTTCAAATGTATACATAAACCTTTAATTTTGATTCAATCATACATATTTAAATAAATATATCAATTTATTTTTATATTCGATAAATATAATTATTTTTGTATGCAATATATCAATATAAAATGATGTTATATCAATAATTGTATTAATGAATTGTTAGAATTAGATCAGATCAAAATTTTATGTATAAAATTGTAAAAAAAAAAACAAAATTTATATATAATTTTGAGATGGACCCCTTTTAAAAATTATAATATATTAATTTTATAATTATATTAATATTAATAATATTACCATTTAAACCCCGGCGAAAGTGGCGATCAATGCTAGTTTCTTTTGAAAATGTTGTTTAAACTATTTAATTATGAAAATCATTATAATAATTATTTTTTTTTTAATTTGCTACTAAGATCTTGTTGATCTTTTAGTCTAATTAGTTTTTAAATTTTCTAATTTACTTCTTAATAAAAGAGTAGGGGTAAATTGAATAAATGTGTAAAATTTTAGGGTTAAAATTATTATCATTCATTATACATAAATACCAAATTTAACTGAATGTTATTTTTCTCACTCATCTAATGCATAAGAATTAATTTACTCGTAACAAAAGATTAAACTGCAATCTAAAATCTTTAAACAATATGTTTAATTGTCTCCATAGTCTCTGTATTTTTTGGTCATTTTTCCTTATATTCATTGTGTAAAAATTAAAATTTAATTAATAATATTGAATTTTTAATATCATTATTATAACAACAAGGTGTTTTATAAAATTGGATAAAAGGAACAAATAAAGGGAGGAATAATCAAAGACAAATATTTAAACATGATAAAGCAGATGTATGGTTGGGGTGGTCGCTGTCGTGTCTCAAAATATAAGGGCAACTCGTCGGCTGTCCAACTTTTCGCATTCGTGTCATCCTCTGCCTACTCTTCTATTAACGGATTGGTTTCAGCTTCAATACTTTTTTCTTGAGTCTTTTGCATTTTCAGTCAACCAAATTATTAATGTGGTGGTGAATTTTTATCCTAAATTTAAGGGTAAATTATAGAATTAGTCACTTAATTATTAGTATATTTCTGTTATGGTCATCCAACTATTAATATTTTTAATTTAGTCATTAACGTTTTAGACGATTTTTATTTTAGTTACTCTTTGTCAAATGCTTAATGAAAGTAATGACGTGACTTTTTTCTAACTGACATAAGAATACATTTAGTCCTTTATATTTATAAATCATATCATTTTATCCTAATCCTAAATAATTCAATAAATATAACCCTCCACATTTATAACTTGTATCAATTTGATCCTCAAACACATGTAATTATATTTAAACCCATATAATTAAATCTTGATAAATTTATATGTAGAATGGCGACTCAGTAAATATATGGTTTTTCAAAAAGATTCAAGGGAATATTAATTATTGTTTCAGAAATTTGGGGGACCTTAGCCAACTTGGCCATACACAAATAATGATATCGTAAATGCAGAAAATAAAATTTGGATAGTGAAAAACTCAAAAATTGAAGCATTGTTAACAATAAAGAAATTAAGATATGAGTGTAAAGCAAATAAAGAGAGATGGTATCGTGTGGTGTGTCTTAACCAATTCATTCCTCACACAGATTTGATGATGATAGTCCAATTTGTCACTTCTCTTCTTCCATGGAACCAAGTATACTTGTGGATATTACACACAAGATTTCAAATACTTCATCCTACCAATAATATGTCACTAAATTTCTCACCTGATATTTAAGGAAAGGTGGAAGAAAAATTTTCTGATTTGGTTAGGACTTTGAGACTACAGTGGAGTTTTTGGGAAGAAAAGCATTGAAATGGGTAACTGTTTATTGGCAGAAACGTTAGCTACCTTAGAAATTTTGTAGATTAAAAATTAAATCTGCACGCCTTATTAAGGTTGGTGAATTATATCAACCTAACAATTGCTAGCTGTATAAACATTAAGCTCAACGCAATATATTTTTTCTCAAATTTAAGTCTTAAATGGACTATTAGAATATTAATATAATGAAAAGCGAGAGAGAATGTTCAATTAAGATGCCATTTGGGAATTGGGTCAGTCGCTCCAATTTTTATTTTCTTTTAGTTTGGGAATTGGGTCCCGTAAGCCCATTGTGCAAGAAGATAATCTAAATTTAATGATGGCGTAATCACAAAGTCAGCCCTTAATCTCTTTTTTATTATTATCATTTTGGCCATTATTTTTCTTATTAGTTAAATTTAGTCTTTTTATCAAGTGTTAAATTTGATCAAAAAAATCTAATTATTATTTTTAATAAAATACTAACCAAAAATTAGTACCAGCAGTCGATCGACCAAATCAAAGAAAAGCTTTCTCATAGAATAGAATGGAAAGAGTTAATTCCGCTAATCATCCTTAGATTCTGACTCTCATTTTAAATTAGTCCCTAAACAAAACTATTGAAGTTATGTCACTTAGGTCATTTTGTTGCTAATATCGTTGACTTTTTTCAGGATAAAAATGCTGAAATTCAGGATGAAAATGCTGATGTGGCATAAATCTACTGGAAATGGATACAGATGATGTGGCGTCACTGTTTCATACAATCATTTCTCTATGAACTAATCAGTGTTTTGAATGTGACCAATTTTGATAAAAATTAGTGGCTAAATCATACTATCATTGAAAGAGTTGTAATTTAAAAAAAAAAAAAAGCTTAAACGGTAAAACAAACAAAGATGCCAGTGGTTAACATACATCACAATATCACCCTTAGTTATAACCTTATTTCTTGGTTAACATGTGTCGAATAGTTGCCAAAATTAATCAGACAACAAATTTTTTATTTAATGTGCTATTTTGTAAATATATTTGACTGCATTAATTATATAAATATGGTGATAAAATAATCAAGGTCGTGATACATTGATAATTCAGAGTTTAGTTTAACATAGATTTAAATTTTGACACTTTATTCACGCCTTATATTGTATAAAAAAAAAAATCTCAAATTCGTATATATCCTTTCAATCAATAGATTCGAAGGAAAATTAATACAACGGCTCATGCATTAACGAGGATAGCTTTATGTTATGTAAATTTGAATGTTTTGAGTTTGGATGCTATTGATAGTGTAAATAGTGAAAATGCAATGTCTAGGAATGAATGTATAAAATAAGCCTATCGAGTTGGCTTTAGTTTATTTGATTTTTATTTTTTGATCATTTCCTCTAAAAAGAATAGCTAGATCGTTTACCTTCTTCTTTCGTAGTCGTTTTCCTCCATGATATTTGGTTATTTTTATGTAATTCCCACATGAAATATCCCCTCGAATAACTTCAGCATGCAATTTCTTGATAGTTTTAGCCCAAAACTAACTCAATGGGAAATTATTTCTTATATGCGATATATCTCAAACCCTACATCTGCCAATCTCCAAAAGAACCTATAATTCCCTATTAAAAAGGTTTATTGTTTGAGGGATAAAGCTTTCACCATATATGAACTTATAAGACTAATTTAAGTGATCATCATCAAGCACAGTCTAATGGCGGCCTGGATTTCAGGCTGTGTAATTGATGTTATCTTATGTGGTTAAATTATTATTTGGAACTTAACTTCGACAATTAAAATTCAAGTTAGCTCCTAAGTTTAGTAATTATTTCTATATTGTAGCCAGTTTCCACATTGTTCAAGCCCCAATGTTTGTGTTTGTGAGGAAACATGCATATAGCAAAGCTGTTTAAAGCCAATGAAATGATGAAATCTGATAAAAACAGGTCGTAATAGAAACCTATCTATACGTAGAACATATATAGGAAATGTTAAATAACTAATGCACGAATAAAACAAGAAAGAAACATTGATCAAACAAAAAAACAAAAGATGCAAAAAAAGAAAAAGTGCATCTCACTGCAGGGCTACCTAGCTAGCTACCTAATTCAACGTGCATCTCTGAAGGATTGCAGTACTAAGCATCTCGTCGGTTATGAATATTCCAGTAGGGACTCTGACAACAACATCTTGTAGCATAAGATCATTGACGTTTGATACACTGGCATGGTGAACTGGTAGCTCTAGGTCTCGAAGTGCATCCATCAATCGTGCAGCTGGGTGATCGATATCTGGACTTCGAACCCGAATCATGGCTTCGGATCCTACTATCTTCACGTCAACTTCCACTGTCTTTGGCCAATAAGTAGAGGATTGTTTCATGGTATTGTCGAATGCGGATTTGGTAGTTTGGTTTTCGAAAACATTGATGGGGTTCAACTTGGATTTTTCAGATTGTACTAGGAGTTGAGCCTCTAGTTTATCGATTTTTGATCTTAGTTCTTTGATGTAGGCTACTGCATCCGAAAGTAACGAGGCTTTGTCCATCTTGGATACGTTTGGAACCACGGAACGAAGTGCGTAGAAACGATGGTTCAGTCTCTCACGTCTTTGCCTTTCTGCTTCAACGTGGTTTATAGGGGATTCTTTCCCATTCCCTGGTTTTCTACCCCTCTTTTTCGACCGGCCGCCGGCATTGAACTCGGTGTCTGCAGAGGCGAAATCCCCATCAGATTCCGATGACGAACGGCCTAAACCTGTGGTTTCTTTCTTGGGCTCGACTTGTTGTTTGTCTTCAAGAATCCGCTCCTTTTGATCACCTGAAACCATTCCAAAATCAACAAAAGGAATACTTGGGGTTGAGATTTGGGGTTGGGAATCATGGGCAGGTTGATTTGAACCCAGGCTGTTGTTGATCCCAGAACTGAATATCGATTTAGTGAGTTGAAGGGTGCCCCAGTCTTCCATGATGATATCAGAAGATCCCAATTCGACAACCCCGAAGGATGTAGGAAGACAAACTAATGTTTGAATCCCTCGCATTCGAGCTTCTCTAACACGCTCACATTGGTACAATTGGAGTTCATGGTCTCCACCCAACCAAATATGGGAGCCTGATCCGAAAGCCTTCCCAAGAATCCCATCACCTACAGCGAATGATCGGGTCATGGATACGGTATAGTACCACTCATAATCAGTCACATCGCCATCTACCATTCGGTCCACGTCCATCACTTCATTAAAATAAGCTTGCACCTGATCTTTTCCCGACCTTTTCCTCTCGAAACTGGACCCCAATTTGGAAGGGCTCAGCCTATTGATGGATTTGCCCGTACCATCTCGGGTCCCTCGAAAATAGCCATCGCCCCATGACAAAACAACGCGACCATCAACATCCCTTGAAGCTTGCCAGAAAATGGAGTATACCCACCATTCAGGCCTACTTTGGACGATGAAATGGAGGCGTTGTTGCAAAGTAGGTGAGGCATCTTGACCTAAGGTAATAAGAGAAGACGAAGAAGAGGAAGACATTATTGAATATGATAGTGTGTACTACTGTTTTTCAAAGAGAAAAAAGAAAAAGTAACCAAAGCGGACTCAGCAGCAAGAAGAATAAATAAAGAGGAAAAAGAGTGATGATCAAAGTCGTCACTAGGTGGCTATAAACCCCATGGAGCAGCCGTGAAAAAAGAGGAAAACAATAATTAATAAGTGAAGTGCTTTGGAGAAAACAAAGTATAATTTTCCGGGGAAATAAAGGACCATCAACCTCATGGTCCTATTGTCAGTCAAATCTTGACATCATTATCACGTGGAAATCTCCTGTTCCAGATTCTCTCCAAATAAGGATGATGACCGGTCTGAATTTTCTTCTTCTTTTTTGTTCTTTTTGGCATGGACGGTTTACTCTATTTGATGTGGAGTTGCGGTGCTCCTGTTGGCGTCTTAACCCCTCCACTCATGATTTTAACTTAATTCACACCAGTTATTATGGGGCGATTTCGTGATCATCTTTTATTTGTCTTTTTTCTATTTCCCATGATTTTTAACTATTTTTAGATATTAGGACCATTCCCATCCATATTTTGTTAATTCTTCTGCTTATCCTGCCACCTTTAACCCCAACTCAACTCCCAATTAACTACCTTGTTGTTTTAATATTTGATACAAATGTTAATCTATTAAATTAGCTCTTCAACTTTGTTAATTTATTCAAATAACTCTTCCTAGCCTTTTTTTTTTTAGGGAAAGAAGAAAATAGATTATTACCAAATCGGAACGAAACAAACAAAGCTACCCAAAATAAGGATTGGAAAATTAATTTCTTAAGCTAATGGGCTTATCCTATACACTCGATTCCTCGTTAGATAAAAAAGTAGGAACATCTTAAATAAGAATAGAAGACATGCAACTAGGAGAAGAATTCTAAACATAAGGATTTGCATGACATAAAGCTACCCTTGCAAGAGCATGAGCGATCTTATCAATGTTTCTACTCATCCAATAGAAGGACATAGACTGAAATAAGAAGAAGCTTTCAACATGAGACAGTCTTCAATAATCAAACCCACCATAGAGATAATCTTGCTTTTACTCGTTAAGTCTTGCGCTACAATTAAACAATCCATCTCAATGATCACTCTCTCGATTTGCAACGACTTCAACTAAAGCAATGCCTCTCAAACAACAATCATCTGCAACTTCTGAAGCCATAGTTGCTTGGATAAAACCTGTGCGACCTTTGTCAAAATCACCATTTTCATTATGAATGATTGTCTATCAGCTTATGGTAACATTCTTATAAAAATAGCCATATCGGTGTTACATTTGAACCCATTACCTAGCGATTTGCACCAACTCTACTTAGAAGTAGAACAACTTAACCTGGTAGGTTGAATACAAGTCATCATCGTGTGAGCTCCTTACCAAGCCTCCGTGTAAGAATATTCAAATTAAACAATTTGGACTACATTGTCATCTTTTTTTATTCCAAATAAATCGGTTCCTATGTGTCCATATGCTCCATGCTACATGATAAACCATAAATATAACATATTTTAATTACATGCTTGACATATTTTTGGATGATTTATGATGAGAATTAGTGAATTTGATGCTCCTAATCCTTTAAATTCATGTTTCTAAACTTAGGAGAGCATTTGGGAGCAAAATGAGAGAAAAATGGGCCAAAATCGGAGTTTTCAAGATCCACACGGGCTGGGCACATGCCCATGTGCCAGCCCGTGTCGATTTTCCACCCTGTTTCCCTGTTACGGGAAAAAACCCAATTTTTAGGGTTTCTGAGCATTCTGCAGTCTATAAATACACACTAGAAGAGGACCTAAGGAGGCACGCAGAGTAGAACGAATAAATTACTCGAAAGAAGCCGTCAGAATCAGTTTAGAAGCAGGATCCCATTCAAGATTGAAGATCTCCATCAAGTTCTTTAGAAGTTTTTGGGTTCTTTATGTCTTGTTGTTTTCCTTATTTTAAGATGTTTTCCTCTATGAGTATGAACTAAACTCGCTAAATACCTAGGGAGGATGAAACCTACGATGAATCTTATTATTTAATTATCTGAATTACATGATAAATACTTGTTCTTGTTCTTAATTATGTGTTCTTAACCTTTGCTTTAATATTTTCAGGATATTAATCCAAGTTTGATATGCTTAATCAATGGAACAAAAGTCCCTGCTTAAGAGTAGATCTAGCATAATTAAGCGGAGTTGATTGCAATCCTAGAAATAGGACGACATAAATCTGTCGAATTAGAGTCAAATCGAATAAGGAAATCCATAGATCGAGTTAATGCGATAATAGGGATTTTAATTAGAAAGGGATTTCAATTAATCAACCTAGAGTTTGTTGTTCTTAGTCGCAAAAGAGATATTAACATAATTTAGGGATTTCTACGAATCAAGGCAAGTGAATAAATCATTTAATTCGGAATCATAATAATAAGTGAAATCTAGGTGGATTTCTCCTTAGGTATTGTCTCTCTCATTAGTTTTCTTCAAATATTTTCCCAATTTTATCTCTGTCGTGCTCATAGTTAATTAGTTAGCTCAATTTTAGATTAAACACTTCCCTAATTTTTAGGCTAAATAATAAAAAGATAGTAATTACTAGTACTTTTAGTCCTCCTCGATATGATATTCCGGACTCACCATAGCTATACTACTATTAGATAGGTGCGCTTGCCTTTATCGTATTTTAGTTAGTTCGTGACGTCATCAAGTTCTTGGTACCGTTGCCGGGGACTAAAATATTAGGAACACTTAATTTTTATTACTTTAGCCTTTTTTATTTTTTTATTTTTATTGCAATTTATTTTTGTTTTTATTTTAATTTACTAACTTTTCTTTTATTTGCTTCTGGCAGGTTCCTTTAGTTTATGACTAGACGAAACCCGTCAAGACCTCTAGTATTCGACAATGAGATCGAAAGTATAACTCGCAGAAACCGTAGAGAAGCGAGTAGAGTCAACAGAGTACAATATAAGAGTAAGATGAAGTTATTGTTATTACTGAGGAGATGGCTGAAAATCAGAATAATCAGCTACCTCCTATGGTTACCGCAAATCCTGCTCCTCGTCCTATGTACGATTATGCTAAGCCCAATTTAACTGGGGCTGAATCGAGTATTGTAGACCTGCTATTGCTGCAAATAATTTTGAACTGAAACCTAATACTATTCAAATGATTCAACAGTTTGATGGTTTGCAGGACGAAGACCCAAATACTCATTTGGCTAATTTCTTAAAATTTTGCGACACTTTTAAAATTAATGGCGTTTCTGATGATGCCATTCGCTTACGGTTATTTCCCTTTTCATTGAGGAATAAAGCTAAACAGTGGTTGAACTCGTTATCACGAGGTTTCATCACTACTTGGGAACAAATGACCGAAAAGTTTCTATTAAAGTATTTTCTGCCGGCTAAAATGGCAAAGTTGAAGAATGATATCTCTTCTTTTGTGCAGATGCATTTAGAAACTATTTACGATGCATATGAGAGGTATAAGGACTTATTGAGAAGGTTCTCTCACCATGGGTTACGTCTATGGCTACAGGTTCAAACTTTTTATAACGGTTTAAACCCCTCAACTAGGCAACTAATCGATACAGCTGCCGATGGGACTCTGAATAACAAAACACCTAAAGCGGCTTACGAATTTATCGAAGAGAAGTCACTGAATAATTATCAGTGGCAAGTCATGAGGACTAAGCCTAATAAAGCAGCCGGTGTTTTCAACCTTGACGCGGTCGCCATGTTTCTAACCAGGCAGAGCTTTTAAATAAAAAAATTAATGGTTTGTATGGTTCTACGCAGGTACATCCGGTGATGCAGTGCGATACAAATGAAGGAGGGGTGAACAACACAGAATATCTATCCTACAACCCTAGCACAGAGAACGAACAAGTCAACTATATGGGTAACAAATCTAGACCTCAAAATAATCCCTATAGTAACACTTATAATGCAGGTTAGAGGAAGCATCCTAATTTCTCGTGGGGTGGTCAAGGTAATCAAATACCGCAACCTCCTCCAAGTTTTCAACAACCAACTTACAAGTAGGAAAAGAAATCGAACCTTGAGAAGATGCTAACGAAATTCATCTCGGTGTCAGAAACATGTTTCCAAAACACTGAAACAACACTTAAAAATCAGCAAGCATCGATTCAAGGGCTCGAGAATCAAATAGGTCAGCTTGCTAAGCTGATCTCAGAAAGACCACAAGGTAGCTTGCCTAGCAACACTGAAACTAACCCAAGAGAGCAGCTCCATGTGATTACTATTCGAGATGAAGAAGGGTCAATTGAGTCCAAACCAGAACCAAGGCAAGAAAGCGTGGTAAGTAAAGGTAAGATTGATGAAAGCCACAGTAAACAAAAATCGGTAACTAAAGAGTATACACCTTTGAAAAAGTTACATATTAACTTATAGTTTATTAAAGCTCTTTCGCAGATGCCCAACTCAGTTAAATTTTTAAAGGAGCTTTTGGCAAACAAACAGAAGTTAGATAATTTATCGCACGTGGAGTTAAATGCAGTGTGCTCAGCTATCTTACAAAATAAACTACCCAACAAATTGAAGGATCCAGGGAGTTTTACTATTCCGTGTTTAATTGGTAGTTTAAATGTAAATAATGCTTTAGCTGATTTAGGGGCAAATATTAATGTTATGCCTTACAAAATGTTTAAACAGCTAGGTCTTGGGAAACCCAAACAAACTAGGATGAGCATTCAATTAGCAGATAAAACTGTTAGATTTCTTAGGGGTATTGTTCTCAATTGGCTTTGTTGTCCTAGACATGGATGAGGATAGTGATGTCCTTTTAATTTTAGGACGCCCCTTTTTAGCAACTACTAGAACTATCATTGATTTGGTACAAGTAAACTCACACTTTGTGTAGGTGATGATACGATCACGCTTCAAGCTCGTGATTAGGTTAAGACATCAAGTAATAAAGACGATTCTATAAATTCTGTTAATAAGACTAATCATGGGATTCAACCTTCTTTACAGGAAACTCTTTCGAAAAACACAAATGAGCCACGTTTTGGTTCATGCGCCAATAATGGAACCATCCATGAAAGCCGAATGCTACAGATAGATGAACTAGACGAATGGTGGACTTATGTCAAAGAGAAGCAAAAGCAACACAATAGTGTCATTGGCCGTATGGAAACAGGGCTAAAATTTTCCCAAAAATCGTCAGAGACACAGCCTTAAATTAAACCACATGACCTGGACACACAGGCGTGTCCTAGGCCGTGTGAAACCTGGAACAAAATTTTTGAATTTTAAAACAAGTAAGAGAGTTACACGGGCACGACACACAGTTATGTACGAGACACGGCCTAGCCAGACGGGCGTGTGGGAGGTCACATTGTCATCTTTTTTTATTCCAAATAAATTGGTTCCTATGTGTCCATATGCTCCATGCTACATGATAAACCATTAATGTAACATATTTTAATTCCAGGCTTGGCATATTTTTGGATGATTTATGATGAGAATTAGTGAATTTGATGCTCCTAATCCCTTAAATTCATGTTTCTATACTTAGGAGAGCATTTGGGAGCAAAAGGAGCGAAATCGGAGTTTTCAAGATCCACACGGGCTGGGCACATGCCCATGTGCCAGCCCGTGTCGATTTCCCACCCTGCTTCCCTGTTACAGTGAAAAACCCAATTTTTAGGGTTTCTGAGCATTCTAAAGTCTATAAATACACACTAAAAGAGGACCTAAGGAGGCACGTAGAGTAGAATGAAGAAATTACTCGAAGCAAGTCGTCAGAATTAATTTAGAAGCAGGATCTCATTTAAGATTGAAGATCTCCGTCAAGTTCCTTAGAAGTTTTTGAGTTCTTTATGTCTTGTTGTTTTCCTTACTTTGAGATATTTTCCTCTACGAATATGAACTAAACTCCCTAAATACCTAGGGAGGATGAAACCTATGATGAATCTTATTATTTAATTATCTAAATTACATGATAAATACTTGTTATTGTTCTTAATTATATGTTCTTAACCCTTGCTTTAATATTTTCAAGATATTAATCCAAGTTTGATGTGCTTAATCAATGGAACAAAAGTCCCTGCTTAAGAGTAGATCTAGCATAATTAAGCGGAGTTGAGTGCAATCCTAGAAATAGGACGACATAAATCTGCCGAATTAGAGTCAAATCTAATAAGGAAATCCATGGATCGAGTTAATGCGATAATAGGGATTTTAATTAGAAAGGGATTTCAATTAATCAACCTAGAGTTTGTTGTTCTTAGTTTCAAAAGAGATATTAACATAATTTAGGGATTTCTACGAATCAAGGCAAGTGAATAAATCATTTAATTCGGAATCATAATAATAAGTGAAATCTAGGTGGATTTGTCCTTAGGTATTGTCTCTCTTATTAGTTTTCTTCGAATATTTTCCAAATTTTATCTCTGTAGTGCTCATAGTTAATTAGTTAGTTCAATTTTAGATTAAACACTTCCCTAATTTTTAGGCTAAATAATAAAAAAGATAGTAATTACTAGTACTTTTAGTCCTCGTGGATACGATATTCCGGACTCACCATGGCTATACTACTGTTCGATAGGTGCGCTTGCCTTTGTAGTATTTTAGTTAGTTCGTGACGTCATCACTACACTTAACCACCAACTCAGCTCATTAGCATATTGCATATTAAGGTAGTAGCAGAGAAACTCTAGGGTTGAATCTTGCAATAGCCTTAACCCAACAATATGCAATACAAATTAAGCTTTGATATACATCATTAAAACATGGTCTAAGTCTTCAGCAATCAATTCTTCACTAGATTCAAGAAACCCACAATTCGGGAACTATTTAGCTTTGAATATTTGACTCAGAAAAGGATTGAGATTGTTTATAATCCACTAACTCTATTTGCCAAGCTTAACAAGATTAAAGCATCTTCAATTTTGGAAACTCATACAACACATCTTCTATGGCTTGTACAAATTTTTCCATGATGCTTAATGTCTTTTCCTATTACCATCCATGTCTGACCCCCATCAAAAGAAATTCATCATTTTCTGTAAGGCATCACAAATATTGAAAGGGAGAAGAAAGGCACTTATGCAATAAATAGGAAGATCCTGAGCAATAGTTTTCAATTCAATTTCTTAACCTTCTATCAACAACTTATTCCTCCAATTACAAACTCATTTGCTCAATTTCTCCCTCAGAAAAGAGAATATTAGTTTTTTTTATTTCATCCAATAAATAGGGAATGTAATACCCGTCCGACGTAGTCTTGTTGATGGTATGTATGGGTTGAAAGTTAGCTAAGATTTAAGTCAAGGTAAGACTGATTTATGTTGTATTTGTCAGTGTGGTAATTGTATGGTTGTACGCCATGAGTGGTAGACTGTATGATTTAAGTCTAAGTTTGTTTTGGTGTTTTAGCTTTAAAGAACTGCCAATCAGTGTTTCTTTTGGAAAGTTTGTGTGTTAATACTTTCTATTTATGTACGCCAGTAAAGGATTGTGAGATTGTAGATCTAAATATTGTCTGTTTGTGCACATGTGATTTCTATTTAGTTCTTGTCGTGCTTTAATCGGGATACAGTTAGAAATACCAAAGTGTTATGTTTATTTTTTTATGTATAATGACCTATAATGATTATGTTGGTTAGGATAGAATTAAGTTAGCCTTACATGTTAGCCACATGTTAACCTTGAGTGAGGAAGCTATGAGATATAAATATCTGTGAAAACCTATGTTATACATTGAAATCCTGTTAAGAGGAGTTCGTTGGAGAAAAAGTAACAAGTTATCGGAAAGAAAGAAAGAGGTGTGCATGCGGCAATAGTGATAGAATAACAATTTCCTTGAAATCATCTATGAGTATGCAAACCATGTGTTTCTTTTCTGTGTTGTGTTCTATTATATGTAATTATCTTTGTGTATGTGCATGATCGTGGCATGATATAGAAATGACTTCTTTGGGGGTATGAACTCGATATCTAGATAAGATGAGCCACTAGTAGGGCATGTTCATTGCAAACTAGAATGGCAGAAATGTGTGACCACTACTAGGGCATGTTAATTGCTAA
The DNA here is from genome assembly GCA_005393395.2 of Gossypium australe. NCBI lineage: Eukaryota > Viridiplantae > Streptophyta > Magnoliopsida > Malvales > Malvaceae > Gossypium > Gossypium australe. Next base: position 4,162,501 of record CM016625.1, read on the forward strand.
CTAGATGTGGATATATGATAGGCCACTACTAGGACATGTTAGTTGTTAACCAGTTTGGCGACCATTGGTAGGGTATGTTAGTTACTAACAAGTTGGTGTGAGTGTTAGGTTTTGGTAGGACATACTAGTTACTAACTAGCCTAACGTTATGGGTGTTGCCTACGGTAGGACATGTTAGTTGTTAACCATAGCAACTAGCCCTGAACTCACAAGAACACGTAGGTGTTCGAAATGATATGATACGAAAGATATGTTCTGATATGTGAAATTCGAGGTTCAACCTAAGGAAGGTTATGAAAGAGTAAGACAATATGTATCTACATGTGTTATAAGATATGTTTTGTATTGAAAGGAATAGCTAATATGATATTGTGTATGTTTCTGTGATGCATATATTAGTTGAGATGAAAAGAATGAAATGATTAAGGAAGCATGTTCTGATTCCTGTTGACGCGTCGAGATTGTAATTTATTCATAAGAATGATTAAGGATATATTGAACCCGCCCTAATAAGTTTTGAAAGTAAGTATGAGTTCACCTGAAGAGAGGCTATGATACAAAAGTACTTATGAAAAAAAGACTATGTTAATGGAGAACCATCAATTCTGTTTAAGTTTTACTGCTATGTGGAGGAAAGGATATAAGTGTACGCCCGATGTCATGAAAGATGGTATGCATCAAATATGTGAGTATGCTCGGAAGGTTATACGCCAAGGTTAAGTGTTCGCCAATGATATAAGAGTGTACGCCTGTATGTCTCGTCGTATAGAGTCTAATGTATAAGTTTGTGTTATGAACTTGTAGTGTGAATCTGTTCTTATTTAAGTGTTGAGTTTTCCTTTGTGGAACTCACAAAGTTCTTTTGAGCTTACCCCTTTTCTTTCCTTCTTTCTAGGTGGTATTTGTTATGGGCTTGTTGAAGGGACTAAGCCAAAAGAAGCATTCCCTACAGTGAACTTCAATTGTGTTTTTTTTTTGTAATATGCATATGTTTTGGGGGCGGCGTGTAACTCTATTCTTAAAATTAATCTGTAATAAATAGCTTTCTCATTCAATTACATATTTATAAGAATGTGGCCCCTTGAAGGATTTGTTAAAGTTTGCTAAGCTCTGATTTACAAAATTATTTCTACTTGTATACGCCAGAATGTTTTATAAGTAATCGTTACTATTAGTATTTTATTCAAAGGAGAGTCTTTCATCAAAAATATTTAAATCCATTTACTTTTATTGTATGGTGTATATTTTTAAATAAACTTGTGTTTTGTAGAAGTTTTCTGAGGTTGCCTAGTTAAGTTAATATGTATTTAAGTTGAACTGAAAATCAAATTATGCATATGCCTATTTTCTATATGTGTAACACTTCAGTTGACCTACGTGGATTGGGATGTTATAGGGAAGATCGAGATATATTTCATGATCAAGAGGTAAGTAGAATCCCAAAATTAAGCTCACATCTTGATTGTCATTAAGGTTAGTATTGGAGTTGAAAATACCCCCGATTTTTTAAGATTAATCGACTGACCGTAAGCTTCCTCATAATTCCTCAAAATAGACTTAACGTTTAACATTCTCTTCTTGAGGGTTTGAAAAATAGAAAATTGTTGCTTATAAAGAATAAGTATCACACTGAAAGGTTTACTCTACAAACTAAAATGCTATGGATATTTATCATTGTGCCTTAGCCTTCCTTAGCAAATGATTAAAACCTTTGATAAATAATATAACTAAGTACAGGGACACAAGATCTCCTTGACACAATCCTCACTTAGGAATAATCAGCCTAATCTTGCTACCATTAAAAAACATAATAAACTTCATGCTAGAGACACGCATCATAATCCATTTTATCCATTTCTCATTGAAACCCATTCAAGTCATGATAAAACGAAGAAAAGACCAATCAACATTGTCGTAATCTTTATTAATGTTGATATTCAATGTTGCTTCACCCACCTTTCCCTGCCCCTTGTTTTTCATGTGGTGAATAATCTCTAAAGCAACCATAATATTTGCAATGATCAATTGGCCTAGAAAAAATACTGATTTTCAGAGGAGAAATGATCCCATGAAGTAATACTTTGATTCGATTTGCTAGAACCTTCTAACAATTTTATAAATGACATTGTAAAATGCAATTGGTAACGTAAGAAGAGGCATTGGTGAAAGCACCCACACTTGACCCACTAAAAGAAAAGAACAACTCGTGAAAAGAGTCGTTGACAATTATGGCCATACGATTTGCATCAATACAGACTTGTCCTTGCTCATTGGTTAACATAACAATGTGGTTTATTCTTTTTCTATGCGTGGCTTGCGCATAAAAAAATTGGAACTAGTTTCCTCGTATTGTCACCAAGATATTTTACTTTTTCTTTCTTATCAACATACCCAATGTCACCTTTTTTTAGATCCCTTTTTCCAGTAGCAAGAATTTGATCAAGTTTACCACTACTAGCATTGAACTTTTTAGCATGGATTGAGTAGCTGTAAGATCCTTCTGTGCATTATACAAACTACCAAGCTTCTTAGCAAGTAAAGAATCTTTCAACTCCATTTCCTTAACAAACTTCTAGTTTTCTTCATTGAGGCTGAAATTTTCATTTATTAACTTTACATTTACATGACATACTTCCTTCCATTTTCCCAGCATAGTCTTGTAGGTTTTTTGGAACTCTATATTTGACTCACCATCTGATTCACTATTTGTGTCTGAGTCAGTCACACTAGGAGAAATAACCTTTGTAGTGAATGCCATATAATTGCTCAAGTACTTTTCATCTGAATTTGAGCTGGTAAAGGAATCATCATCACTCCAAGTTACACACAAAGACTTCTTTCTCATAGTGTTTGGACACTCGGCTTAAACATGACCATACTTTTCAAATCATTTACCAACTTTTTCTTTTTCCATACCAATTCTTTGACCACTTTCAAATCATTTGCTCTATTTGGAAAGCTTCTTGAAAGCCTTGTTGAATTTAGAGTAAGAAACTCTACTTGTTTTTGAAGACTTTTAATCAAAGTGAAGTCTGTAGTAAGCACTTTATCTGTCACTTGGAAAGTAATACTCTTTCCACCTTTTTTTATGCTTCTTTTGGTTTCATCAAGATTCATCTCAAAGGTTTGTAAGGATCCAATCAACTCATCAATCCTCATGTTATATAAAGCTTTTGCTTCCTCAAAGGTTGACTTTAATCGCACACTTTTCAAGAAAATATCTCAACACTTTTCTAACCAGTTTTTGAGTTAAAATATTCATCACCAAATGCAAATACTTAATTAGGCAAGTCATATAACCTTGAATAGATATCACAAATAGTTTCATTATTTAGAGTCTTCAAGTCTTAAACTTGAGGGTTAACATCTGCAATTTCGATTGCTTCACTGTGTTGGTTCTTTCATGGGTCATCTCAATAATTAACCATGCTTCAAGATTAGTAGTGCATTTAGAAATCCTTTAAATTCCTGACCATCAACACCATAGAAGATTGTATTAAGGGCCTTTGAGTTCGCATTTGCAAGTCTTTCTCCTTTGGTTGTCTAAGTAGTCTTAGCTTTGAGAGTTTTGAAACCAAAAACATCAACAATAAGGGGCTCCCAACTATTGAGAATTGATCTCCAAGCCTTCTCATCTAAAAACTTTATGAATATTTCATTCTTACTTTCCAATAAGCATAATTTTTGACATCCAACGTAAGGATCGTAAAAATAAAGAACCCTCCATCTCAAGCAAGTATCAACACTAGGAACACCACTAGTTACGTTAAGTGAAAGGCTCTGATACCAATTGTTGACCTAAACCAATTGTTAATATACAAGAAACAGAGTATGGATAGAAGTGACATTGGAAGTAGGCACTTCTTATGACATTATAATAAACAATATAAAGACATGGGACAAGAAATTATTTACGCAATTTGATTTCCTTACGTCTGCGAAGCCTAACTTAGTAAAATGAATCTATTATCTTTGAACTCTGTACAATCAATGACCCTAGTTCTATCACAACCCATTATAAAATCCTCACTTTTGCACTCAAAGACTAGATCTCGCATCACTAAATTCTCTTTGTAAAATCACTTACAAAAGGTTTCACTATCTCAAATGCACCATTGCCATAATGTTCCACAATGAACTAATAGCTGCTCTCTAAACTCCTTAGTTTTAACTTACGCAAGCCTTGAATATATAAAAGTTTAAGGCTTGCTAAGATAAAGATCAATCACAATCAAGATCCCACAAAAAAGTAACCTCATAAAAAGGCTTTACAAATATCATCATAAAGTCTAAAATAAATCAAATTTTTCCAAGATAAGTCTTCAATAAAGTCCTAATCCAATCTCACTATTTTAAGGGATTCAATTATTTGATCTGTTTCAATCCAATCTTTAAAGATTTGTTGCTCCATAAGATGAATCTTCTAATATGGGCCAGTAAACGTCGACAAAATCATTTAAGTCATTGCCCAATTGATTTGGTTGAAAAGATTTTCGACTCCCAATAAGACAAGTTATGTTGCCTATAGAAGTGCTAGCTAACGTGGCCACTTTCTTGAGTACTTTAGCAGCCACTTAAAAAAGCGTGCCCCAACAATAAAACATCTATCAAGGTTGAACAAGCTTTCTATATGTAGAGCATAAATTCATATTCACAAAATAACCTTTAATCCATCTTGATCAACCCGAATCTCATCAAATCAGCTATTCTTAAAATAAGGATACAACAGATCATAAAATCAGTCCATATATTCTTGGATTGCATATCTCGATATACAAGTTAAGTGTATCAGATAAGAATCCTTGAAAAGTAATATTGCTTTATTCAATTTCTTCCCTAATCATAAACACGAGATTGATTGCACAAGATTCTCAAAAAGATGCAAGCAAATCATCAAAGTATTTTGGTCAAACATGCCAATAAATAAGATATATGTCTGGCATGGTGATAGATGGAATGTCAACTTCCATTTGCACATAAACATTTACTTCAAAAACTTGTATCAACATAACTAATTAATGACGCGATATTTTTAACTATATTAAATACTTGAAAAATACAATATACAAGATAATAACCTATTTTAGAATCATAATGTGTTAGCTAGATTTAATTCAATAGTTAAAGAGTTTAATAATTCAGACATGAAAAAAATACTTAATAAAAGTATAAGAACTTTTTTAAAATAAAATAATAAAATTCAAGAGCTTAATACATGGTACATGTATTACTATCAATGCAGAAGAATGTTAGTTCAAGTGCATTAAAATATATTATTTCCTTATTTATGAGTTAGTTTACTTGGTTGGATTTCCCCTTCGAGGACTAACGCAATTTGTAGTATAAACGAAGAAAGGGTACCTAACTCCTATAATCATTGCAAATGCTTTAGCAGTAATTTTAGTTTTTTTTTATCTCATGTGAACAATAATTTAATTATATATAGATTAAAATTCATTGGATTAAGATAAAATTTGCCTACCGCAATAAACAGATTAAAAATAACATTTATTATATAATAATTTGAAAGAGTAATAAATCATATAACTCCAAACTTTGTTTATAGGTGCATGGAATCAAACATTTTGATCATCAGTAGGGAAACTGGGATTAAATTTTGAGGGTTTAGTAAGAATTTTTAAAAATTTGAAGGGTGTAGGTAAAATTTTTAAAAAGTTTCACCACCAATCAAATTGAGTGTTTGAAAAGGTTGGACACGAATGGCCAAATAAAAAAGAAATGTTGGACATCCAAAATACAAAGAGCCAAAAGCAAAAAGGCAGTAAGTTAACACTAATTAATTAACTTATCCCATTCAAAGTGTGTTTTTAATTTATCATATATTTCCAACACTAATTAATTAAGTTTCAGAGCCAAATAGGCAATGGGGGAATGTTTGTTATTACAACAACATGTTTTAAGGGGAAATAATATGTTTGAAAAGTTCAAAACTGGTCCTCTTTGCTTCATCCTACAAATTCATTTCTATCAACACTTGTTTGACTAATTGTTTTCAATTAATCAATTGCTTTGCTTCTCTCTCTTTATATACATGATTACATTTATGTTGTAAAAATGGATCAATAATTGAACCAAATGAATTATTGGTACAAAAAAAGACAAAAAGAAAAGTTAATAAACAAATAAATAAGAGTTAATTGTACTAAGCATCTCCTAACTATGCCCCTCGTTTTAGTTTGGTCCTTAACATTCTAATTACATCCCTAAACTATCACAATTATGTCAATTAGGTCCTGCTACTAGAATTATTAATTTAATTATGAAATGTCATGTCAGATGGATTTTAGAGCTTTCAAAAAAAAATCATTGTTCTTTCTTTCCTTTTTCCAGCTTTACTTTATTTTCAGTTTTAACTTTTAAAAGTTATTAAACAACGTTCTATTTTTTTTAAAAAAAAATCATAATAAATTTAGCTATATAAGATTTGATGTGTCATATAATGGTTTTAGTAATGAAAGAACTTGATTGATATAACATTAATAATTTAGGGATGTAATTAGAATATTTTAAAGTTTAGGAGTGAATTTAGAATGAGGGTTGTGATTTGAGAATGTATGATGCAATTAACTCAAAAAAATAAAAATAGAAATATAAACCTTTATAAATTAAAGGAACAAAAATAAATATTTAAAATAATGTTTTTAGTCTGATTTTTATCGATTCAATCTTTTTTTAATTTTAAGGTATATTAATTTTTGACTTAATCTATAATCTTAAAATAACTATAAACGTTATATTCGAACTTTTACTCATTAAACGACACCGTTTAATAGTGATATAGCTAGCTACCTCTCGTAGGCATCAATGATTTATAAAACCTTTGCAAATAAAAACAACAAATTTTTAATTTAAAAGAAATCCACTTAGATTTATGAAGAATGTTCAAATCATTTGTCTTGAAATGATCCTTCCTATTATTTTAAAAAAGGCTCTTTCCACCTATTCTTTACATTATTAGCACATATATAATCATACATCATACCTCTTTTATTTGTATTTAAGTATTTCATCACGAGAGAATTATGTTTCCATATAATTTTTTTTATAGATTAATAATTTATATTACAGAATTTTTTAATTATTGTTTAACTATACAACTCACTCAAGAACAAATTTTCGATGAGTAAGCAGTAAATTTTTATTTGAGGTAACTCTCTTTAGATGTAGCGTGTGCGTGTACATGCAAAAAATTTGTTAAGTAAAATAAATGACACGGAACTTGAGTTGGAATTTCAAAATTTTAAAAAATATATATAAGGATTTAGAATGATTAAATTGGAGAATATGGACCAAATCTACAACTATACTCATAAAACATGACTAGTAATTGAATTTCACTACTATTGCTTGGGTCAGGACTATAATTTCAAAATTCAAAAAATACAGGGACTAAAATTGTCAATTTAAAAGGTATAGAGTGAAAATTAATCAAATCAAAGTACATGAATTAAATCTATAACTTTCTCAAAATACAGGGACTAATAGCAGAATTTAATCCAAGAATATATTCGATGAGATACTTATTGTACCTGAGTATTTGAAAATATTTTGGAATTTTTTAACAATCGCACGATTATATTCTATAAATGATTCAAGAATATATTCGATCAATATAACATGTTGTGCTTCCCTATGAACTATCATAATCTTGTCCTTCTTTGAAATTCAATGCTTTTAATAATGAGTCAAATAATTTGGTATTGCATTCAATTTTGTAATTTTAAACAATATAGTAATAATAATATTCACATAATTTAATTAAAAAGAATTTTTTAGAGCAATATTTCATTATAACAGATAAAGTTGTTGCAAAATCGATTTTTTTAATGTTTTATTTTATAATATATAACAGTTTTTTATAGCAGTATTCACTCTTTACAACAGTATTTCATTATAACAATCAGATTTATTGTAAAACTGATTACATCTTTTCATTTACAAGAATCATAAAATATAAAGCACACTCTTTATTAAGTCTCAAATTTTAGAGCTTTGGCATGGGTCCCGGCCCCCCTAAAAGGTAAAATTTTTATTTAGGCCCTTAAAATTTTTTAAAAATTTTAAATTAGTAAAGATAAAATTGTACTTTGGCCCCCTAAAAATTATAAAAATTCGATTTAATCCTTTACAAATTAGAAAGATATAAACTATAAAAAATTAAAATTTCATCTGGCCCCCTAAAAAGTTGTCCTGGCTTCGCCCCTGCTTTATGGGTGCATTAAAAATAATGAAATTTAAATAAAATATTCAAAATTTTGTATAATAAATGAAATTACATTTTATAAATTTTATTAAATCTGCGGTCTAAATCTCAATAATTAGTTGTATTATTAATATATTATAATTCGTATTTAATTTGAAATTTTTAAAAAAAATTCAAGTATGATCTAAATCACAAATGTATTATGGAGGCTTTTTTATAAGGAGTCAGATTGTATTTTCCCCATCTACAAAAAAATGGACAAATTAATTAGATCAAAGAGCAAAATGCTAAAAGTTTCATCAAATTTTACCATTAAAAATGGGTATAGTTGACATACAATGATTAATTTTTAAGAGCAGAAATTGATGAAATTTGTAAGAGATGCAAAATAAAAATTGAGTTAGTCTTTGATCTAATTAATTTTAAAATGAATGGATAAAAATAGAATGTGAGTGGAAGGACAGTCAACATTCAAAATATAAGCATAGAAAGGAAAAGGGTTGACCGTACTAACGGTGTCTATTGATATTGATATTTGTTTTTGTTTAGTTACGTAGAAAGTGATACATTAAATTCAAAGGTAATCGAAATCTAGAAAGGAATGGTCGGAGAAGAAGGCCGCGGTCACTAATGGTCGTCGTGTTGACTAAGAAGCTTCGGTTTCCAACGTATTATATGGTATATCGCCAAAATTGAAATTATGAATAGGGAAAACATTTTTAAGGCAACAGATTGAAAATTAAAACAATCCATTTTTGTAATTTAGTTAACACGACGTGTAGACTGCAGATAAGTCAAGGTGTTGTAACATTTGGGCCCAAACATCTTTTCCTCGTGTACATCACCGAAATGAAACGTCGTTTTTCCCCCGGAAAATAAAAGAGAGAGAGAAGGGTTTTCCTAGATTCTTTTTCAATGAACATATTCTTTGTTCGTCTCCATGTCTTTAAAACTGGTTTTGTCCTATTCCTTGGTTTAACCGACAAATAATACAAAGGACATTTGCATTTACTTGTTGTCATCACTTTCCTATCTGATTGTCTTCTTACTCTAATTGTTATCTCCATCCCCCGACACATATTTTAAATATGTGTATCAAATCTATCAACTCCGATTATAAAAAGTTTAAATCGAGGTCCATCTGTTCGAATAATCCAATAATTGGACAAGTCTAGCATCAAGATACGCATTTCAATATCTATGCCTTCTTATTTTTACTCTTTTTAAATTTCTGTCTTAAATACATAACCGAAAAGTTCCAATCAATTATTTTTATTCCCAGATTCCATTCCTCTCCTCTTTCAATAATTCATACTACATGTCTTCAACTCTATGGAATCAATATCTACACAGTTTTCGATGCCTTTCCATCCGATTTAAAATATGATTTTGAAATAAGATTACGATGTTGGTTTAGATTTTCAACATTCTGATCATCTCGTATTCACATATTTTCATATTACGCGTAATCTTGAATTACTCTTACAATTTGAATCAATTTATTCTTTTTTTTTCCCAAAATATATTTTAAGTTTAATTAACAGCAAAAATCTCTATTTTTCGTGACAATGAAACAATAGATGTATAATACTTTAACATTATATTCTAATATTTTATTTATGATTATGATTATAATTCTAATCAGTGAATAAATCACTTTTCATGAATTATTATAATTATAATTTATAAATTTAACCGATATCATATATTTACTTATTGATATATAGAATCTAATAAAAAAATATAATAATTTATCACATTTTTTTGGAAATTGTTTCCATCCCTATTCAATATCAATAATTCATATAGATGCATTCAATTGAATGGAATCAATATCCTACACAGTTATCGAAATTTGATCCAACTTGAAATATGAGTTTCATTACATTTGTAATTATAGCTATAATTTGAATTTATTTAAGTTCGTTCATATTATTTAGTAATATATATATATATATATATATATATATATATACATTTTCTTGTCTAAATCTTACATTACGACCTGTAATGTTATATTCTGGAATAATATTACGCTGTTTGATTCTTAACATTTTGGTAATCTCGTAATCACACATTTTCAAATAGTGTCTGAGATATCGTAATATTATAAGGTGTAATCTTAAAATTCAAGCCAATTTTCTCTTTGTTTTTATTATTTTAAACAAATTATTCATTTTTTCCAAAATAAAATTAAAGTCTAATTAAAAACAAAAATATTTTTTTCCATAACATTGAAATAGTAGATGTAATACTTTAAAATTATACTTATTATATTTATTCTAATGATTTATTTATAAATATATTAATAGTTCGTAAAGAAATTATTTTTCCTGAATTATTATAATTATAATTTATCAAATTATTTCGACTCATTTAATTACTTAAAAAAATCGATATTGAAAAATATTAAAGGAATTAAGCTTGTTTTTTAAGATAAATTTCATAAGAACAATTTATGAAGATGTTATTTTAAATAATTTACATTCTGTCAATGAAACAAATGAATTTTACATTTTAACTAAATGAACTAAATAAAGTAATACAAAATGCCAAACATTTTACTTGGTAATTTTATGGCAAAACATAATATTATATTCCTGAATCCAAAGTCGACTAAATAATTTTTAAAATGGAATGTTAACGCATTGGGGATTTGAACTGATTTTTTTTTTTTTATTTTTTTATGGAATGCTAAATTATCGGGGATTTGAACTCATCTTTTCATGGAATGCTAAATCATCGGGGATTTGCTCTGATTTTTTGTGGCAATATGTTCCCTATATCCTCTACTTACGTCAATTATAATTTATGAGCTTAATACTACTTAAATTATATTATCTTTTAAATTAATATTTTTTTTATAAATGATATTTAAACTATGTCATTTTTTCAAGTTGATGTTTAAATTTTTATTTGATTATTTAAACTATATATCGTTATCCAAATTATTGTAATTATTAAAAAAAACTTTTGCCAATTATCTTTTAACATGTAACACTTTTAAATTAAAATAAACTAAAAGAATATAATTATATTAAAATATTAAAAAATCAAATTTAATTTAATTAAATTTTTTTTACATTCTCCCCTTCCACATTATTTTTATTTCTTTTAATGCACTTTTTTTAACTGTTAGATCATTTTTATTTGAATCCTCTTATCATTTTTTCCTACTCAGCTTCTTTCTAATATATGAATTTCATACTTTATCTCGGGTTTTTTTTATTATTGAGATTCACTCAACATTAACTATTTTAGGCAAAATATTAAAAAATAACGGAAAAATTATTATTAAAAAAAATAATCCATAAGTTTTGATCTGGGTGAGAAAAGAATCGAATTTTAGGTCTAAAAATAGAAAAGTTTGTTGGAATTTGGTTTTGTCGTCGAAAATTGGATTTGGATAAGTTTTTCATCACTGGAGTTCTTGGGTGAAGAACAAAAAAGATGAAAATGTTTATAAAGTTTTTTTTTTTTTAAAAAAGTTTAAAGAAATAATATTTATTTTTTTAGTTAAAATTGCTACGTGTCAAAAAAGGATTGATTAACATATTTTTTAACAACTAGGATAATTTAGGTAACGAAAAATAATTTAGGTACCACTTAAGATAACAAAATATAGTTTTGGTACCCTTATGATAAAATAAATAAATGCAAATTTGAAAACCATATTATTTAAACCTTTATGGGTAAAAATTGCCTTCAAGAATAAAAAGTTGAATTTTTTGGTAATCACTTTTTTACTGTGTTTTCTTTTTAATCCTTGATCGGTAAATTATATAATTAATACAATGTTTTATTATTTTACAAACAAGATTCAAAGAATTAACACTTATCAATTTAAATGTTATACTTATCTAATTGTGGATAAAAAAGAATCTCCAACAGTCTCAAGTTTCACATGTGAATTCTTTTCTTTTCAGTTTTTAACAATAAAATAGTTCATTTTGGGTTATAGTGTAAATTTGTCATTATACTATAAATGAATATTGGAAATTGTTACCATCTTTTATTTCAAGAATATGCATAAATCTACCACTTAACATTTATGTGATTAAAATTTGCCACTAAACTATTAATTTTAATTAATTTCACCACTAATTTTGATTTTTTAAAATTAAAATTTACCATTAGATATTAATTTTAATGATTTGAAACAAAATTTAATGAAAAATATTATTATTTTAACAGTGAATATTAAGTTACTTCTTAAAATGATTAATATATATATTCACTTTGAATTTTTATCTGATGGAAGGAGGATTTGAAATTTTTAAATATAGAAAAAGGAGTACTTTATTTTTTATAAATAAAAATTTTTATTAATAGTTAATTAGTTAATTATTTAAATAAAACATTTTAATTTTAATTTAACTAAAAAAACTTTAGCTTTAAAATTCACTCCAATAAAATTTAGGTGGTAAAATTCAATATAGAGTTAAAGTCGAATGGTAAATTTACCATTAATTTAAAAGTACAATGGCAACCATCAACAAAACTACATTAACCCTTAAATTTTATTGTTGATTATTATATTATTCGAATTTAATATCTAATCTTTATAATTTAATTTTTTGATCTCTTTATTTTTATGATGTCATTAGTTAGTTGAAATCATTAATATTGTTAACTATTTCAATTAAAATACGGATGCAAAATTTTCCTAAGAACATGATTTCAACAAAAAATTTATCATGATGAGTTTGAATAAATGCTTTTAAGAAAAATCTACATCAATATTTTTATCGAAAGGTTAAGGGTGATGATTATTTCTACTAAATAATGTCATTGTAATAGCATAAAAATAAAATTTTACCGATTTACAATATAGGAACCAAATCTCAAAGTTGTATGTAGTAAAGAGATTAGAATGATATTATGATGAAAGGCAATCTATACCTAACACGATGTTATACTATTTAACTTAGATAAAATTATGCATTGCATTAAGCCATTGAATGCTAAATGCTTCCATTTATAGACACGAATTTGATATTCTTTTGTATTCCATTAATTTAGAAATTACTAAACCATGTTCTGATTTATTAAACTGAAAGGAAGAGTGGTAAAGGGAAAAAAAATAAATTTCTATTTGTTTTCTTTAAACTAGTCTATCTTAAAAATGGAAATAACCAAATCAATTTTTTAGGTTAATATGAAATAGATTTAAATATATTAATTAATGGAGAGAAATTTATTTATATCGGTGTAATACGATTAATATTTTAATAATTCAAGTGTTATATTTTATATTTTATTAATATAAATTATGCATGTTAAATTTAATATAAATTAAAATTTTTTAACTATTTGTTTTATGTAAAAAACTTTAAATCGTTTAATAAATAAATATATATATATATAGTATTTTAGATTGATAGGATAAAATATTAAATTAATTTAAAATTTTTCAATAAATTCAATGATTAAATCATTAAAATATTGAAATAAAACTCCTCCTTATATATATTTGATTCACTAAAAATAAACGAATTCAAGCGTTTTAAACATAAAATTTAATAAAAAGGTAGGAATCAAAACAAAATAAAATAGAATAAATTATTGGGAAATGATTAGGGTTTGTATCCCGAAAAAGGGCAAGGTAGGGAAAGGGAGATGATGGTGAGTAAACGGTGAAGGAATATTGAAGCAAACAAACAAAGAGGGTAAGAGGAGTGGGGGCTGGTGCGGGCCCTTCTTTGACATTGAAAGATAGAAAGCTACGGCTGAGGTAAAACTAGGGTGCCACATGATTTGTGTGGGCGGCAGCATGCATGCATCGCCCGCTCAGGCAACTATGAAATCAACCATACTGTGATGCTACTGTTGCACTCTGTTCATCACCATGCACGCATCTCTCATTTCCTGTTTTATTACTAACGTCGCACTAATGTGTATACCATATCAATAAAATTAATAAATATTAATTTTTTTATTTATTTTAAAACGATTGATAAATAATATAAATTTAAAAATTAAAAATTACAAAAATTTAAATGGAAAATTAAATAATTCATTATGCCAATTAATTTAAATATTATTAAACTAAATGATAAATTATACATATCTTAAATACGATGTACTTTTTTACATTAATCTATAAATTAATTTTTTTAAAATGTCATTGTTATAAATCGTCATTTCAAATGTTAGCAACTGAATCTTTAATAATGCTTAAGTTGTGATTTTCTCGTCTCTTTTACCAAGAATAAATTGGAGTCCGTGATCCACCAATCAACACGACCTATTGATAAAATATTCACGCTTAATTCTAATAATGAGCATGATAATCTTGTCTTTTCTAACCATGGAGGAAGATCTCGAATAATTTTTTTAAATAAAATTTTTATATATTTTGATCATTTTTTTATTTAATGTTTAAAATTATTCATAGTCACACTCTCTAACCCATAAATAGGAGGATAATTCGTTTCAATGCATTCGAACCCATGTCCTTATATATTGATAACAATGCCTATATTAATCGAATTAAGACTCAATCGATAAGTACATACAGGTCCCAATGAATAAATCCCGAATTTTTATAGAATTTCTATTCGACAATAATTTTTCAACCCAATTAAACAATCTGTTTCGATTCTTGATAAATCTCTCAATAATATTAATAAATCTTGAAATTGATCGTTAACTCATGTATAAATGTCGTTTGAAGGACTCGTTTTAGGTACATTGGATTAGATTTGAACATGAGGGATGTCGTTCGAGCTTCTGATGAAAGGTGTGTGTTCTTTTACAAGTGAATCGAGGCAAACCATGTCTAAGAATAGGGCCACACGGATGTGTGGACCACACAACCCACCATACGACCATGTGCCTTGAAAACCCTAGTGTAGTTCGTGAACCACACGGCCTAAACCATTCCGCACGGTCCTATCTCATCTATAGGTTATTTTTGCATTTGCCAGACGGCCACGGCCTATTACACGGTCGTGTGACCCTTTCACATGGCCTGGCCACACGACCATGTGCCCTATGTTTTCCAAATTTTCCCAATAATTTATGATACGTTCAATTTTTTTGTTAGAATGGTTCAATTTAGTCCCTGTATATGCCTTGAATGGTTCTTAAGAGCTTTTATTTGCTCAATTAAGTTCTTGATATTGTGTTACTCTGGAATTTGTGATTTAATGATTGAAGTGTTATGGTTATACCGTATATGAAACGTATATTATATGCTATTGTCCTCGTGAAACAGATAAATTGTTGGTGTTAATATTGTCACCACCCTATTGAATACCTGTTAAAGCATGTTAATTGCTAGTGATTAATCAAATACATGTTAAACATGATTATTGCTAGTGTTGGTCTATTCTATTACAAAATGTATCATACTACATTGCATAGGGTGAGAAGATATGTACGAAGAAAGAGTGACAGTTTAATAATCTGCAAATAGTGTGGTTTGATCTCCAACCAAGTGGCAGTTTGTTTAATCTGTAAATATGTTGTGCACTCACAACAAGTGGCATTAACTGCAAATATGTTTTCCTTTAAAAATACTGGTGGTTTACCTACAAATTTTACAAACCCGGTAGCAGCTTTTATCTACAATTATATTGTGTATGCATAATAAGTGATAGTTTATCCGCAAATTAGCGGTGGTTTATCCACAACCCGGAGCTACAATGTTGGATGAGTTTTGGGGAACTCATAGTATGGTGTGTAGCGGTGAGGTAAGACCTTTTTATGATAAATTGCAAGTGTATTGTCATTCATGAGCATGTGCATACATGAACTGTGGATTCTGAAATATTGTGATATTGATGTGTTGATCTAAAGAATTGATACTTTGAATCACTAAATGAGTGTGATCGTTCTGAGACTTGCTATGTTGTATAAGTCATCTACTATTTGCACTGATTTTCTTGTAATGAAACTCATACTGAGCTTCATAGCTCACCCCCTTTTTATTTCTATTTCTACAAATATCCCACCAGGTTAAGGTGCGGACACGAGATTTGAAGGGTCTCGGCTCGGTTCATTTATTAAAATATTTTTGATATCTTTATTATTCAGAGACTGTATTGTTTTATTTTAAACTATGGCATGAGACTTAAGTTTAGGATTTATTTAGCATGCATGCTATTTAAATTAAATTTAGGATGATGAAACATGGATTTAGAAATTAATTTTGCATAAAAATTATTCTGATTTTACTTAATTAAAATTAAGTTGAAAATCATTTTTCGCTGGTAGATTATCAATAACTTTTGGAAGAATAATTAAATTGGAAATTAACTAAGTTTTTAAAAGTAGTCACTGTTACAAGGCAAATGTTTTACTTAATCGGTTTTTGTTAACTCATGAGTTTTTTTTGAAAATATACTAAGTTTTCTTCTAAAATAAATAAATGTTTTAAAATGATTGTTTTATAAACCTCGATAGCTTATTGGGTCATTTCAGTGGCCAATGTAATCTTTCGAATTCGAGCCTAACGTCTAGGCCGAGTTGGGGATGTTACATTTGGTGGTATTAAAGTCAAGTTTACAAAACCTAGACTGTGGATTTTTGAACGAGTTTGCATGTATGTCATAGAAATGGGTATTTTGGGAAAAACCATGCCAGAAGTTTTTTTGAAAAATTAATTTTCTACAGGAAATTGAATACGAGACTCTAATGTCGATCCCACCTTAGTTATTGTTACCTTTGAAACTTTAGATAAATTGCAAACCTTAGATTGTGAACACTAAGGAGAAATTGCTAATGCCTAGATGTTTTTGTTTAAAAATTGTAGATATACTTTAGATATTAAAATATTCGTAAGATCATTATGAACACTCAAGGTAGACATGGTAGGGGTAGCCCGCGTAGGGTTGCACCTGTAAAGTTACCCATTATTCAGAGAGAAAACCCAATTCTTGAGGAGGAATATGTTGAGAGCTCTACAGTCAATGGTGATGAAGGCTACAAGAATGGAGACGATACAGTGGCATAAGCGATGCTGAGGGTTTTGTAAAGGGTTACTGAAGCCTAAACTAGATCGGGAAGTCGTGGATATGTTACGGAGAGGCTCCGATCAAATGGGGCAGAAATTTTCAATGGTGTTGCTGGAACGATTCCTACTGTGGCTGAGTACTAGATGGAGTCGACAGAAAGGATTCAAGAGGATCTAGATTGTACTCCAAAATAGAAATTGAAAGGCATTGTGTCCTTGTTAAGGGAAGAGGCTTAACGTTGGTGGTAGTCTATTGTAAGGGGTACGTAGGCTAAACGTATAACCTGAGAATATTTTCAAGAAGCTTTCCAAAAGAAATATGTGGGCACTAAGTATGTGGAAGCTTGCAAACTCAAGTTTATCAAGTTAAATGAGGGAGATAAGACTGTAGCAGAGTATGAGGCTAAATTTCTGAGGCTTAGTCGCTATGCTCAAGGAATGGTCGCCACGAAGCAGGATAAGTGTGTAAGGTTCAAAAATGGGTTACGTTACGATCTTTAAATACAGGTTGCTCCACACTAGGAACAAATGTTTGAGACCCCAGTGGAGAAAGCAAAAATTGTAGTGGAGATTAAATAGATGGAACGTGAAAAATGGGAGAAGGGTAAGGTCCCAACTAAGAGAGATTCTAATTCCATTAGAGTGAATTCTCATCCCCCAAAATGAGCTAGAGAAAGAGTAGACCACAATAAGGGGTTGTTGTAACTAATTTTAGGGGTAAGGCTCCTAACTGTATGTACTGTGGAAAATACCACTCGGGCGAGTGTTGGAAGAAATTGGGTGCCTGCGTGACATGTAGATCGATGGAGCATGTAGTAAAGGACTGTCCTTGTTAGGTCGAGCTCGCACAACCTTCGACTTAAAATTAGGCCCAAAACTAAAGATTAGGTTAGTTTCTTTCGAGGGGTCGAGGTCAAAATAGGACCGCAAATATTGTAACAATCGATACAGACCGAATTGAGGCTAGACAACCCACCCTTGTTTATGCTGTTAGAGGTCTTGAAGATAAAGATGCAGTCAATGACATCGCATGTATTTTGCCCTAATAGACATAGGATCCACTCATTCATAAATTGCTCGTAATATGTCTGGTAAACTAGGTATTGGGGTAGAGAGAACCATTACCGATGTTATCGTATAAAGCCCTTTAGGACAGATGATTATTGTAAATACAATCTATAGGAGATGTCTACAAAAGGTTTTATGAGAGGTATTGCCTAAAACTGCATAAGAATCAGAGTTGCGCAACGAAAGTGATGATGGTGGTTGGTTTGAAAGAAGGAATAATGAATTTTTTTGATGAAGCAATTGATGTGACAACGAGGAAATTTCGAAGATGATTTTTTTTTAAAGAGGGGAGAATTGTCACGCCTCAAAACATAGCGGGGTTGGTTGCAAGGAATAGACAAAGAATGAATCTTAGTCTTTGATGGTTAAGTGTTATTTCCTTATCCTAGAGGTCCTAGGTTCAAGCTTTCTCCTATTTCTTTTCTTTTAATTTTCAACAACTTAGGATAAAAGCTACCCTAAATCAACAGCTAAAATACCATGTACAATATATTAATAAAGTCCAGGATAAAGAAAATTGATTGGAGATATGTCTTTAAAGCTCCCCAATCTGATCTCCACAATCCAATGGATTCGATTGCATGATCTAATCCAATCTTCAAAGATTTGTTGGTCCATAAGATGGATCTTCATATATGGGCCAACACACGTTCACAAAATTATTTAAGTCAGTACCCAACTGATTTGGTTAAAAAGATTTCCAACTCCAAATAAGGAAAGTTAAATTATCAGTTGAAGTGCTAGCCGAAGTGGCCACTTTTGTTGGCACTTTGACAACTACTTAAAAAAAACTTGCCTTAATAATAAAACCTCTATCAAGGTTTCTCAAGCCTTTCATATTTAAACCACAAATCAATATTCACAAAGTAACGTTTAATTCATCTTGATATGCCCTAATCTAATCAAATCAACTACTCATGAATATAATGATACAAAAGATCACAAAGTCAACCCATATCTTTTTGGATTGCATACCTCAGTATACAAGGTAAGTAGATCACATAAGAATCCTTGAAAAGTAATCATGCTTGATGTAGTATCTTCTCCAATAATAAACATGAGATTGGTTGCACAATACCCTAAAAAAGATACAAGTAAATTATCAAAATATTTTGGTCGAATATACCAACAAATAAGGCAAGTTATAGCAGAAGTGGCCACTTCCATTTGCACATAGATAGACACTTCAAAAACTTGCTTCAATATAAGGTAAAACCCATGTATTAAATCTTGGCAAATATTACACCAACTTGACAAATCAAGAATACGGTTTGAATAGTTTAAGGCGTGTTAGACATTGTCCTTAAGTATATTTTGTCACTATAGCGTATCTCCTAGTATACAACTAGTTCTTCCATCATAAAATGAGAGTAAGAATCAACAATAAATCACAAAAAAAAAGGGTGGAGAGGAGAAGGATATAATTTTAAGGTGTGTAAAAGATAAGAAAAGCAAGTTGAGTAAAAAGTGGATTTTACTTAACTTCAATCAATTAACTTATTTTTAGCTTTGGTTAAATATAGGTGGTTCTAGATAAGTAATTTCCTCTAAAAAATTTCAATAAAAAAGAAGTCCAAAATAAAAGGGCTCAAACATCACAACACATCACTCGTAGGAGAAATCCACCAGTTTACACTACATTATACTTTCGAGCCCAATTTTTATGTGTGCAAGTCCACCCTTTCAACTTTGTTCTTACTAGCCTAATGAAGTATAATGACATATAAACAAGGGTCTCAAAATTTTTCTTAAGGAATGTGAGATTTGATTCTTTTGAAATATCTCAATTTTTTCAAAATTAATCACCAAAAATCAAGAGAAAAAAAGCTAGTCCAATGAATGAAAGGGCATGCTAAAACTCAAGCCAATAAACTTACTTCGTACACCTGGTCCTAAGACTAGTGGCAATGCCATATTGATGATTGTGGGGTTAATTGGCCTAACCAAAAAATTGTGATTAAAATTTACTTTATGAAAATAAATATTAATTAAAGAATTAGGAAATTGAACCTACAAAAAATTTGCAAAAAATGGCCCCGCAAATTTTAAAAAATTCTTTTAAAACAAATTAATTTATATGAAAATAAATTAGTCTCTCTTTAATCACTAAAACTAAAAAATCCATAATTTTTTCTTTAAATATTTATCAATTTTCTCTCATAGGTAACCTAAATTTTTTTACAACATTGACAAAGGAAGATAGTTCAATGGTTTTAACAAACTAAGAAAACATTGTGAATAATTGTGAAAAATGTACAAGCTATTGACATTTATTTGATCTACCTTTTCTTTTAGGGTAAAAGTACTATACAGAGCATTGCATTAAGAGTCAGATTGTTTTTTGCCCCCTCTACTAAAAAGAATGGCAAATTAATCCCTGCATATTAGATCATTCCTACTATTAAAAGTTAGTCCATGTACGTCAGTTGAGATACAATTTGCATGCCACGTGTCACTGTTTAGTTATTTCATCAAAAACACTAATTTTTAATAGTACAAATGGATGAAATTTTTAATAGAAATGACAAATTTAGTCTTTGATCTAATGTATAGGGACTAATTTGCTGAAGGGAACAAAATGCAATCTAATTCCTAAACAAAGGCTACCATGGTACTTTTATCTTTCTTTTAGTTATCGTTGCCAGTGCAGGAGGGCATGGGTTCGAGTGCGTTGAACTGTATTATCTTTCTATGTTGAAATGATCAAGAATTCATTTCTGTTATTGAGTGTACAATCACATGTTTATATACTCAACTAACTAACAAACTAACTTTCATAAAACTAATCTGTAACTAACAAGCTAACTATTTAACATTCTCAACACTCCCCCTCAAGTTGAGGGTTGATATATGTCTCTAACACTCAACTTGGATACTAAGTACTCATGTTGTTTAATCCCTAAAGCTTTTGTCATCAAGTCAGCAGGTTGCTCAGCCGTTCCAACATGCTGCATCTGAATCAAACCTTCTCTGATTTTATCTCGTACAAAATGACAGTCAATTTCTATATGCTTAGTTCGCCCATGGAAAACAGGATTAGCCGCAATTTGTAGAGCTGCTTTACTGTCTGAAAAAAGTATAGACTTGTCGAATTGACCAAACCCGATTTCTTTCAGCAAACCATTCAACCAAACAACCTCTGCTACTGCTGCTGCCATACTTCTATACTCAGCTTCTGCTGACGATCGAGAAATAGTATTTTACTTTTTTGACTTCCATGAAACAAGAGATTCTCCAAGCTGAACACAGAAACCAGTAACGGAACGCCTAGACATGGGACATGAGGCCGAATCAGAATTACAAAAGACAATAAGTTGCTGTTTGCTAGCTGCAGACAACAAAATTCCTTGGCCCATATTTTTCCTTATATAGCGTACCACTCGAAAAGCAGCCTCCAAATGTGATTTTTTGGGTTTGTGCATAAATTGACTCAGGTGTTGAACTGTAAACACAATGTCTGGCCGAGTATTGGTTAAATATAGCAATCTCCCCAATAGTCGTTGATATACTGTAATGTCCTCTACTAACCCATCGCCATCAACCTCATTACCTACTGATTCATCATACTCAACTGAAGTAAACTTCTGGTTCTGTTCTAGAGGTGTAGATGTTGTTTTTGCCTCCCCTAATCCCAGATCAGCTATCAATTCCAAAGCATATTTTCGTTGATTCAATACAATTCCTTCTTTCGATCGCATCACTTCTATGCCAAGAAAATACTTTAACACACCTAAGTCTTTCATCTTAAAACTTTGGTTCAAAAGCTGTTTCAGTTCATTTATCATAGTAATACTACTCCCTGTAATTAACAAATCATCAACATAAATGAGTAAGATGACTATGTCATTCCTGCTCCTCTTTGTAAACAGGGAATAGTCATGTTTGCTTTGCAAGTAACCTCCTTGTATTAAAGCCTCAGTAAGCTTTAAATTCCACTGTCGAGATGCCTGTTTCAGACCATATAATGACTTACGTAGACGACATACCCGAGACTCCCCCTGGCTGCAAAAACCATCCGGAAGTTGCATATAGACTTCCTCACACAAATCACCCTGCAAAAAAGCATTATACACATCCATTTGAAAGAGAGGCCAATCATGAATGGCGACCAAGCTAATGATGGTCCGAACAGTAACATGTTTAACCACAGGGGAAAACGTTTCCTGAAAGTCAATACCAGCTTTTTGATCATACCCCTTCCCAACCAACCGGGCCTTGAAGCGTTCCACCGAACCATCGAACTTAAATTTGATTTTATAGACCCACTTGCAACCAATATGAACTACACCAGCAGGTAAAGGAACAATCCCCCACGTACCATTGGCCTCCAAAGCCAGAATCTCTTATTGCATAGCCTCGACCCATCTCGGATCCGACAAGGCCTCAGCATAGGTACGGGGTTCAAGTAAAGAAGAAATATGAGCTGCAAATATCTGAGTTTGAATAGGCAAATGTAAAGAAGAATAAACTTGAGAAATAGGAAACAAACCAGTGGCACAAGAAGCTGAAGAGTGGTTTGAACAGACGTAGTCCCTCATCCAAGCTGGTGGCTGGACAGACCGTGTGGTGCGTCGCAAAGGGACAGAGGCTGGTGGAGAGGGTAATGGAGCAGAAGAAGGTATAGGTAAACCAGGAGACGAGGAAGGCATTTGAATAGAAGTCAGTGGTTCCATATGAAGAAAGGTAGAGTTATCAGTAATGGGAAAGGATAAAAAATGCTTAGTAGGAAAAGCAAAAGGAAAAATTGTTTCATGAAAAACAACATCACGGTTAACAAAGAAGGTTTTGGTTTCAAGATTGAACAAGTATCCCTTTTGGACAAGAGAATAACCCATAAACACAAATGGAATGGCTTTAGGTGAGAACTTATCATGATAATTGGGTGTAGTAGCATAAGCGAGACAACCAAATACCTTTAAACGAGAAAAATCTGGAGGTGTATTATATAATAGTTCAAAAGGACATTTCTAATCTAAAAGAGGAATAGGTAGACGATTTATCAGAAAACAAGCTGTTAACACACATTCACCCCAAAATTTACTAGGCATGTGAGACTGAAATTTTAGTGAGCGAGCGACTTCGAGTAAGTAACGATGTTTACGTTTAGCAACCCCATTTTGTTGTGGAGTGTGAACACAAGAACTTTGATGAATAATGCCAAGCATATGAAAATAATCTTTGCATTCAAAATTGAAGAAGTCATACCCATTATCACTACGGACAATTTTAATGCAAGAGGAAAATTGAGTCTTTACGAGAGCAAAAAATTGTTTTAGATATATAATCGCATCACTCTTTTGTCGTAACAAGTATACCTATGTCATTCTTGTAAAATCATCAACAATTGTTAAAAAAAACCTATGACCACTATGAGTAGAAATTCTATATGGTCCCCATAAATTGATATGAATAAGCGAAAAAACTTGAGTAACACGAGACAAATGAACAGGAAACGGAAGCCTAGTCTATTTAGCTAGAGGGCAAATAGGACATTTATGAATGCTATCATCAGAAGAGACTTTACAGGGAAGGTTAGGGACCTTATTGAGCCTTGAAACCGAGGCATGGCCAAGTCGGGTGTGCCAAAGAAATGAACTATCAACAGAAGCAACAGTTGCAACAGAAGAATGCAAATCCACACGAGTCTGTCGAGACTGATCCAGAATGTAAAGACCACCTCGTGCTTTACCAATCCCCCGCATCTTTCCACTAGAGAGATCCTGGATAAGACAAAAATGAGGGTAAAAGGAAACACCACAATTGAGATCAGTGGTAAGTTTAGAAATGGAAAGTAGATTATAATGAAAATTTGGAACGTAAAGAACTTTAGAAAGTTTAAGATCAGGCAAAACTGTACAAGAACCAATATGAGTAACAGAAACGGAAGAACCATTTGGGAGTCGAACGTGAGGTGAATCTAAAGCACATGCAACAGGAGATTCTAAAAATTGAAGATCAGACAGTATATGGTCAATAGCACCAGTATCAATAATCCATTTGCGACCAATGTCTATCATATATGCTATACTGGTAGCAGCCTCGACTCCAGTTACTGGAGGTGCCTTGTTCAATAAACCAAGAAGTTGATGATACTGATCCTGTGTAAACACCGGTGCCTGCGGATGAGAACTAACAGGATCAACCACTTCAGTGTCATGGGCAGAAGTAGTAGCAGAGGCATTATTTCTGACCGACTTTGAGCTATCTGTTGCCCTTTTCTTGGTGAACTTAAAATCAGCAGGATAACCAATTATCCTATAGCAATTCTCCCGTTTGTGCCCCTTAATTTTGCAATAATCACAAGTGCCATTGAAACGCTTTTTTACCATCTGAACCGAAGCTAACGAAACCGAATCAACTCCGATGTTGGTGGAGGTATGTTGTCTCTGCGGTTCTTCTTGCATAAGCATCGAGTAGGCATGATTAACCGGGGGCAAAGGACTCATCAACAAAATCTGACTACGCACCATATTATAAGTGTCGTTCAACCCCATAAGAAACTGAAACAGATGCTGCTGTGAAATAATCGCAATACTTTGCCGAGACTGAACACAACCACATGAAGAAGAAGGCACAAGTGCATCATACTCATCCCAGAGTAACCGTAGTTTAGTGAAATAGGTAGAAATAGAAGTCGTACCTTGAACCTGTGATGCAATTTCTCGATGCAAGAAAAAAAATCCTCGAGCCATCAACTTTATGAAATCGTTCACGGAGATCAGCCCATACCACTACGGCACTAGATGCAAATACAATACCTGCCGAAAGTTCTTTACTGACTGTGTTCAGTATCCAAGAGAAAACAATGGCATTACATTTCTCCCACTGAGATCCTAATTCTTCTGGGAACGACTCTTTAGAACAAGAACCATCAACGAATCCTAGCTTATTTTTAGCCAGCAATGCAATCTTCATGGTTCGACTCCAAATATTGTAACTTTCCACACCAGTTAATTGATAAGAAACAAGCAGAGTACCTGGAGTATCGGAAGGGTGTAGATAAAGCGGATGGCTGAAATCAAGAACAGATTCTGCGCTCATGATTCGAAATGCCCAATACTATAGTCTGTGGGAGACGACGAGCACAAAAACAATCGTAATTTTGATGCAAATAGGTGCCCTAGAAAGACTACCAGAACGAGTCCAACACTTGGAATATTGAGCCAAAAACAACAAGCGCTAAACAGACTTTAAAACCCCAAAAGAAGTAAGTAGCAAAAAAGGCACACAAAAAAAAACGCAAAAAAAACTCTGCAGAACTATGATCAACCAGCAGTGATTAGGAATGGCAACCATACCAATGATGACAGACCCCCAAGAAAACAATCACATGTATCAAAAAATGATCAAGAATTCATTTATGTTATTGAGTGTACAATCACATGTTTATATACTCAACTAACTAACAGACTTACTTTCATAAAACTAATCTATAACCGACAAGCTAACTATTTAACCTTCTCAACATTCTATTTAAGGGTTGGGGAAGGGCTATAGATAATTCTAGACATTGTATCAAAAAAAGTAAATATGATAAGGACTTATAATGAAAATAATATTAAAAAAATAATATTATACATTATCTTTTTTAAACATTTTACTTTTTTAAAATATGACCTAATAATTCAAAATTCGTGACTTCACTACTGCCTCTTTCCTTTTCGAAACTAATAGACAAAACATCAGCTGCTAAAACACTTGAAATGCAACGCAACTAGAAGTTCAATCAATTTTCGAAACATATAAATAAATATAAATTAGACGTTCAAGATTTAATGGTGTTCACGGTCAACGAATAGTCCTATCATTTTATTGCACCCAATTCCAAATGAGTATTTCAGTCTTTCTATTTAATCCGATAAACTATTTGAATGGTTTTCTTTGTTGACCGTTGACACCATTAAATCTTGATAACATGGCAGTTGACTGATGTGGGCTCATTAATCATTTTATCAACATGGGCACTACATCTAGATGATTTTATTGATGTGCTATGATATCGATGTATATCTCACATCAATATTATTTTAAAATTAATGAAAAACAAAAAAGTTTTTTAATTTTTTGAAACTTTGACCATCTATTATGCAAGTACCACCGTCGGATCTATGACCATTATTTCTGTTTAAGCAAAGGAGGATGTCCAAGGATGCAAATTCAAGAGTTGAAGAAAATAGGAATTAAAATTCTGGTTTCAATCGAGCCAACGACATTAAATTTATAATTGTATCAACTCCACATTAAATGGGGTCTTATTTTCATAAGTTTTTGTACACATATTCTACCATCAAACGACCACCACTAATTACACCATCACCCTTCCTTTGGTTGCAATTATAGTCTTATGAGTTTTGTTCTTCATGATTAATATTATTTTACATTTTAATAAACTTGTAGGAAACAAAACGAAGATGTCATAAATTGAATAAAAGCCTTTAGTTCATCATTATTCACACCTTAAAATAATATGACTTATTAGTTTTTAATATTTTATTGATCAAGTATTATAATTTAATTTTTTATCTATAATAATAATAAATACACTTTTGTATAAAATAATTGAATATGCTTTTATTAATAATTAAAATTTAATTGATAAAAGTGCCGATAGAATTGCGTTAAATTGAATTATATGGTATTTCTTAAACCAAAAATTATTCATATAGTCGGTTTAATGTCATGTCGAAGCTATGTAAACAAAAAAAGAAAAATTCAACTTTCACTTTCCTTTGAAATGTTGTCGGAGAATTAAATCTCAAATTTATAATCCGAAACCCTACCACTCTCCCTATCACCCTACATTCAACATTTTTATTTTTCTTATTTGATTTTCTATACCTATAATATTATCATGTGAGGAATCTTTGAAAAAGTCATATATAATTTTATTTAATAAAGTTAATATCTGGTTTCGATTATTAAACAAAAAGAGTAGATAGATTAAATTCATAAAGTTAAAATTAAAAAAAAAATGCTAAATTCAAATTTGATCATTTGAGCTCGAAAGAAGAGAAATAGATAGAGGTAAAAATGGAGATATCTCCTACAATTTTTATGTTTATTTTTTGGTCGGTAGACAAGAAAAGAGAATATGACTTGAAAATGAACATTGAAAGAGAAATTCAATATCAGTAAGTTTATTTCCACACTCGTGTTTTGTGTTCAAACTGCAAGAATTGTCTGTTAATGGTGTATGTGCGGTAGCTATTTGTTTTTGTTTATGATGTGTAAGTTGTAAAAAAATGTTACAATATGTTATCAATATCTGTACTTTGATAAAATTAGACATTTAATTTCTATATTTAAAACCTAAAAATTAAATCATTTTCTTTTTTAATTTAAAAATCACGGTCCAATCATTAATATTTTTAGTATTTCTCGTCAAAATTTATCAACGTGGCACTTGAATTAGGTTGTCTTCATATTATGTAATATATGATTGATAGAAAATAAATATGTTAAAATTAAATTCTTTTTACAGGAATCACTAATGATGATAATGATTGAACTAAGATTTTTAAATATATTTAAATTTTTAACTTCATATTTTAACCCAAAAAAAATCTCCATCCCAATCCAAAAGATGAAAGCGATACGAACCGTGTGAGATGATTCGGTTCCTTTTATTGGCCGCCTTTTAAGCCTCACAAAATTGACCCAATAATTTATTTTTTCAAAACTTCTGTTTAATGTTAAGATTCCTTTTTAAAAAATAGAGTTAAAGTTAATAAAATATGATGAAATTCTACATAGGAAATTTAAATACACTCAATAAAGTGGTGAATTCTTCATGGTAGTTTTTCAGTATAGTAATTGTACTATTATAATAATAATAAAAATGCAACCAACACCCGCTAATGAAAAATAACATCAGTTATACTGTATGATTAGTACTTTAATCCATTCCTCATATTTTATTTTCTGTTTTGATAAATTATGTAGGTTAAGTTTAGAGTAAATTAGATATTCTAATTATTTTTTTATGTAAAATTTTTTAACTATTATATATATATATATAGACAATATTTTATATCGATATGATGGAAATATTAGATCGATTCAAAATTTTATATGTACGAAAAGTATAATTATATTGATAAATTTAGCGGTTGAATTGTGAAAAATATAAATCGTTAAAGAATTATGAAAAATATAAAACTATTTTAATTTTAGTACCTGAATAAAAAGGAGTTTCCAATTTAAGTCAAGGCAAAGCCTTTAAACAGAGAATTCCCAAATTCAATCCTTAGAAGAAACCCAAATTTAGTACATGGCCCAAGTTTTGGCATAGGAGGAAAGAGTCATACCACAAAAGACCTGTCTGGAAATTGAATATTCCAAGGCCTGGTCCATAGTAGTATCTAATTCAGGAGGCTCAGCAAGGTTCACTGATAGATTCAAGTAGTTTCATTGGTCTTAGGCTTTATTTAGGAAGGGGAAAGAAAAATGAAAAGATAAAAAACTTGGAAGGAAAAAAGATATTAAAACTATATTTTTAGGGTAAACCATATCTAAACTCACTAAATTATTAGTAAGTTTACAGTTTGGTTACTCAACTTCAAAAAGTTATAAAATGATCCTTAAACTATTCGAAAGTTTTCATTTTAAGTTACTAAACTGTTAAAATCACTGTTGTATGGTTTTCTCCGTTCAAACCATATCAATTCCCTTATCTTCTTTAGTTTAGTTTTTTTGCATGAAACAACTTTAAACGTCACGAGCCTGTGAACTAAAATTTGAATAGTTTTCTTCTCCGATCTTTAACATTGATTGTCAAATCAATTTAAATCTAAGGTAAGTTCTACTCATCAATAGGTATTATTATGGGCCTGAACGAAAAATCAATTTTTAATAACATAAAACATGTCAACATGACCAACGTTTAACCCTCGTTAGCAGGATTGAAACATAGCGTATCAAAAACAAATTAAAAAATATAAATAAATTAAATACCCATGACAAAACATATGCAATATATTAAAACATAATCCAAGAATAATTTTCTCAAAACATATTCTATGTACCAAAAAAAACACCATTCAATGGTATATTTCTCAAAAAATAGATGATGTAAATAAATTTTAGTATGAAAGCATAAATTTCAATAACAAAAGCATAATTGTTGCCATCCAAGAATCATACTTGCATGTTTAACCCAACTTTCATAAAGCACAAACAAAATCATATACATCATAAATAATGTAAAGCATTCGAGGTTGATTTTTCGAGAACTAAAAGCCGAAGAAATATTGATCACTTACCTGATTAATTAAACTAAGACTTGAGAGACGACCAAGCAAACCTCCTAATATCCTACAATTTAAGGGCAAATTATAGAATTAGTCATCCAACTATTAGCGTATTTCTATTTTAGTCACCCTATTATGAAAATTTTCAATTTAGACACTAACGTTTTAGATCTTTTCTATTTTGGTCCTTCTCCGTTAAATAGTTATTGGAAGTGATGATGTGGTATTTTTCGAACTAGTATAATGATACATTTGGTCCTCAATGCTTTCACATTATATCAATTTGATCTTAATTCTAAATAATTTAATCCTTCACATTTATAAATTTTATCAATTTAATCTTCAAACTTGGCACATTCTAAATATAATATTATTCCCCCTGAACTTGGCACATTCTCCCAAGTTGATATTTGAATTTTCATTTCATTAAAGTTTTTAGTATTTTTTTATAACGGTGCGAAATATAGGGCACATGGCACTCTTAGGTTGTGACATGTAGAACTTATGATGCCATAACTATTTTTTTATAAAAATATTTAAAAATTATATAAAATATAGAAGAAATTATAAATTATCAAAATATATCTATCTAAAAAAATTACAAAAAAAAAATCTAAAATTCAAATTAGAAAAAAGTGAAAACCATCAAATTTACTAATTTTTCTAAATAAATTGCAAGCAAATTAGATGAAGATAAATTTTACAAAAACTTTTTGTAACCTCTCTATTCGCCAACTCAGCCTAGACGTTAGACCCGAATTCAGGAGTTTACATTAGCTACCGAAGTGACCTAGTATGTTTATCGGAATTTATAAAACACTGAATTTAAAACATTTGTTTATTTTTAAAGAAAATTTAATCTATTTTCAGAATAAGATATGAGATTGAAAACTTGATTAATTTTTTGATTTATTTACCACTCGATACTAATTTATAATTTAGGAGCGGAAAAATAATTTTTAACTTAGTCTATTTATAGAACTTTGTTGTTTTATTAAATGTGCAATAGTTCTGATAGATGTTGTCGCAATATGTACTAACAAGTAATGAGATAATTTATGTTGTTTTCCCAACGCACAATTTCTTCATATTGTGGTCATTGCACTACCAAGCTTTCCCTCGAACAACATCATATTGAATTATCTTTTGCAAATTCTAATAATTTACATGGCCAAACTTTTGCTGCCAAACCTCTAGGTCTTGTAAAAGCTCTCTTATAATAACAACATTTTCTTCATCAAGGACATCGCAACTATCCTTATTAAATTTTACATGAAGGCCTTGGTCACATAATTAATTAGCTTCTAATTCCTGTACAAGCAACATATTTTTAAGGTTAGGGAAACTTTCATGTGTTTCGAATAATCATAATGCATTTGTATATGACTTTATTGCAATGTGACAATGTGAGAAATAATAAAACATCTCTTTTTATCTTTATATGAATCTGTAAACTTGTTGTGTTGTGACAGATTTTGAGCATTTTGGGTGGACTATATCCGATCTTTCTTAAATCTCTCAACATTTTGTAGCACCTAGGTCGCATAAGCTCAACAACACAATTACGACGAATTGGAACTACTCTCTTTTTAGATTGATTATGTATACCAAAAATTTCATTGATGTTTATTGGTTCTTCGGTTGTGGTACTTGATGTGTCTGTTTTTACGAAAGGAGAAAATTTTCTTTGCAAAGATGGATTAGCAGTAAATCCTAAACCTGTATGCCCCGCCTTTCTTCTAACAGTAGTGAAATCTTCATCTAGTTTTTCACTTATCCTAAGCTTCTTGAGAATTTGTCTAGCAACATTGGTACAAATCCAGCAACAACACACAACATATCCTAACAAAGCCATTTGTTCATGTCCCTAGTGAGAACTTAGAAGTTTGGGATAATTTCAGGAGGTTCTATTGTTCTACCTAAATAAAAATCATGTCACATCTTACCCTAAGCCCACCACCGTCCTCAATAAACTTTTATCAGTTTCCCAGAGACTATAGGAAGCTGAATATGCAACCAAGAGACAATGCTCAAACAGTAACTGAGAGTGACAGTCTAACCCAGAAGTATGAACATCGAATCTTCAAGAATCAAATGTTTGTGCCCCCTCCACATTAAAAAAGAAAATGTTACCAGACACTTGTCAACCTAAACTTCTTTTCGAAAATGCCATTAAAATTTAACTTTACGTGTCCCAAAGAACCACCAGATAGTGGACACGTTCAGATGCGAAATACCCATGAAATTCAGATAGACTAAAGGACTCCATTTTTTTTTTTTAACTCAAAATCAAACAAGAGTGTGGCGTCAACTCATTGGCTCTATCTCTAAAGCCTGCTTTAACCCTGGCTTTGTCCTAACGCTACGATCCAAAGTTGGCATTGTCAAACATTTACTTTAAGACCCAAAACGTGGCTTCCCCGCATTGTACGACGATGAAGTTGTTCCCAAACGAAAAGACTTTCGAACTGGGAACAACCTTTCAATAAATTAAAGATGGGGACTACTTAGATATTCATATTCTTCAAATTTTTTAGACAACCATGAGATTCATTTGTTATTAAATTTACTAATTTATGTCATGTCTAATGGCAGGACAATACGTGTTCTAATCATCATTATCATAATCCATATTTGGGTGTAAATAACAATTTTGTTTGTTTGTTTGTTTGTTCTTCTTTTTCTTTAATAGCAGAAACAAATTTTACAGAAACTTTTTTATGTTTTAGGAACCTAGATCCCATATCATGAAATGGAGAGACCCCATGCAAGTCCCCCATAGCCAATCACGTTACGACATGTCACTTCTGGGGACAAATGGCCAATCCATGTCGTTTGAGAGAGAAATCCACAAGGGTGTCCAACAGGTTCCCGATAAAGCATCAACAAGAGGTATTTTCCCCCATCAACACCGGCTTCAGGTCAAGTTCAGGCCCACCCCTCGGATACCCTCTCCCCCACTTATAGGCACATCGTTTCCCAATCATATATTATGTTTATATACACCCTAGCTCTCCTCCATCTTAGTTTGCTTCACGCTCTCTGCCCTGTAATAATATACTAAACCATGTGGGCAAATAAAGAGCAGCTCCACACTGCGGCGGTGAAGATGGAACTTGGTTTGTCAGGTTTAGATCACCTGGATATGCACCACCACCCTATTACAAATATTAAATCCAGCAATAGGAACAAGAGAAGATTCAGTGATGAACAAATCAGGTCACTTGAAGTCATGTTCGAGTCGGACTCGAGACCAGAGTCACTGATAAAACAGCAGCTAGCTAATGAGCTTGGACTACAGCCTCGACAGATTGCCATCTGGTTCCAGAATAGGAGAGCTAGATCAAAAGCTAAGCAAATTGAGCGAGATTACAACGTTTTGAAAGAGAGTTATGATGCTCTTTCTTCTAGCTATGAATCCTTGAAACGAGAAAATCAATCCTTACGTATCCAGGTATTAATTTCCACTATCATTCACTATGTAGAATTGAGTTTGAAAGGCCTTAAATTGTGAGTTCTAATACTAGTTAGTGTGTCCCAACAGCTGCAAAAACTGAAGGGTCAGCTTGAAATGGAACATGAAAACCAACAACACCATGGACCAAACAGAGCAGATGAAAACAGTGGTAATGCCAAACCCGAGAATGCGAGTACTATACTCGACACAAATGAGAAGGTTACCATCCTATTCGAAGGATATGACCGTTTGCTTCCATGCAACGACAATAGCAGAAATGTCGAGAGAGAGGATGGAGATAGGGTGGCTCTGGACATGATAGAAGCAACCAATGGTTCCTTGACTTCATCGGAAAAATGGTGCCGCTTCGAGTCCAATTGTTTCCTAGACGAGTCGAGTTGTAGTTCAAACTGGTGGGAGTACTGGTGATGTTGAATGAGATTCAAAAGCCCACCAACTGAATTGCATCTGAAATTTTGATCCTCTACATATACATTTACATATACACATATACACATACATATATATATATATCATCGTGTGACTATAAATCAATGATGCATGCACTTCGGGTTCTCTTTCCATTTCCTATTCGGACATTCCCAGTTCTGAAGGCTAAGACTGAATTCAAAATACAGAAAATCATAAGCTATGGTAATGGGATTTATATTAAGTCATTTCACAAAGTTGGCAAAGTATAGAGAGAATGCTCAAATGTTCCCACCATTAATATTAGAAAGAGTGCGCACTAAATTGTCAAATTCTTAATACAAGCCAGAAATGTCGTTACATCAGAATGCATTGAGCAAATCTAGTACATACAGAAACCTATATAGATGAAAAAGGGCGGAAAAAAAAAACACCAAATACAACTATCTAAAGCTCAGTTTTGACTTTTACATCTCCATTTTGTAAAATACTTTGTGATTGTGCGAGCCGCTTAGATTCCTGCATTGTTAAAACAGCTTTTACATAATCAGTGATAACCAAAAAAAAAAAAAAAAACAGAGATTAGAGAATGATAAATTAGATTTGATTTTCAAGGGAACTGCAGAATCGTAGGCATAAGCTTAACAGACGCAATTTCAATGATTTAGTCTACTATTGATTCAACATGCACACATTTGAAATACTGGATTCAACATTTCAGTTTTAAAGTAACTTATTCACATGAATCTAAGCTTTTGTGATTAAAGCATGCTCTTAATGCAATAATTATAAGATGTGCAGTTCAGATATCATAAAAACATATATACTCGATGCTTCTTCAGCTCTTTCTAATTCAGTAAGGAATAATTAAATGTATTTTCCATTTTATGAAGCAGCAAGTGGAGTTTTGTATGAAAACGGGGAAAATATAACATATGAAATGGATGCAAATAAAGTCTTGGACAGAAAAACAATTTTTTAGAATGCCTTCATTTCACTCATTATCTAGCCTGAAAAACTGCGCTGTCTTTATGAGAATAACATGATGACAGAAGCAAAAAGACCGCACCAGGTAAGGAGAAAATAAGCCCAGACATTTTCAAAATGCAGGCGAGACAACATCCATCCAAGTACAAAATCAAAGAGGAGGGTAACAAGAGGTTACAATGAGAGTAGACTAGCGTTGATGGAAAAGAAAAAGGCTAGGTGAAGAGGCAATCAATAAGTAGATTTTCCACATAAGAACCAAAATCCAATGATTAAACATTTCAGATAACATATCATATCATCAGTCAAGGCAATTAGGAGAACTGATTAGTACTTCTCATGGATAACACAAAAATAAACACATATTCATAACATTTAGAAATACATAACTATT
This sequence comes from Gossypium australe, assembly GCA_005393395.2. Taxonomy (NCBI): domain Eukaryota; kingdom Viridiplantae; phylum Streptophyta; class Magnoliopsida; order Malvales; family Malvaceae; genus Gossypium; species Gossypium australe. The sequence goes on from CM016625.1 coordinate 4,197,268, forward strand.
AAATTAACTCACAGCGGCAGCACTCGCGCGTATCTCCCTGTAGGATTCAACTTCATCAGGAAATGCCTGTTCAAGCTCTTCGAGAAGATGTTTCCGTAAACCCTATAAAATAAAACAGTAGAGTAAATACAGATCAATTTGTGCTCAATAATATGCAATTATAACAAAATACCCTACAAAAGGAATTGAAAATTACCTTGAAAGCATCGGTTTTGCCTTTAGTAACCTGATTTTTTGCAATACAACCGTTTAAAACATCTCTCGTAAATTCATCAGGGTTCTTCCCATCATCAATCAAACTAACCCAAAAACGAACAAATTACTACTAAGAACTAAACAAAACAAGCAATATTAGGCATAAAACAAAGATAATATTAATAAAAATAAAAGGAAACCCAACCCACTTAAGAACTTCCATCGGCACTTGAATATTACACTTTTCAGATAACTTTGCCATGTTATCGAGCTCCGTAACTAATGAATTACTGCAAAAAAAAGAAAAAAAAAACTGACGAGATCAGCAATGCGGAAAAAAAGCTAACGAAAATCTTGTAAAATAAATAGATAGGGATTTGAATAATAAAAAATTACAGGCGCTGAAGGAGAGGGAGCTGGGAAGCGGCATTGAAAGAAGAGACGGTGAGATATAGTTGATGAAGAAGGCCTAAAGTTTTCTGGATGGAGTTGATTACTTGATTCAGATTCTGCTTAGGATCATCATTAGGGGTTGCGTTTGCCGTATCATTAGTTTGAGCGCTTACCAACCCGTTTCCACCGCTCCCACTCGTCCCTAACGTTGAAGCTTGTGACGAATCCATTTTCTATAGACTCGTAATTTCTTCCTCCTCTCCTATGATTGATTCACTGAGATTAAAATTAAGAGATGCGAGAGTAATAATTAAATAAAACTGACCGGTAGTTAAAACCCTAAAGAAATAGAAACAGAGAAACGGAATTGAAATCCGCCACAAACCCTAGAAATCTGCGCAAAGGCCAATGAATTTGGGGAACAAAATGTTGACTCGGATTTACTAGTGTGTTTTGGGAATTTTGATTTGGGTTTGATTTCGATTTTTATTATCTGGAATTCTTAATCAATGTCATTTATGCCCAATTTAAAGGCCCAAACCTAAATTGAATGAAATTTGGGCTCGAATTGTTTGGGTCAGGAAAATGTCCATGGAGCCTTATAAAGAACTCAGCTCGCCATTTGACAACAGAATAAAAATACTGATATATTTGAATACAATTTCTATCACAATTTACAACCACATCGCGGCTTGAGTTTTAACTCGATTGGTATTAGTATTAATTCATTATTAATTTTATATTTTTCTTATCTATATTATTTGTACGTAACGGTGGTTAAAGCTTTTATCAAACACCCATCTGAAACGAGTTTAAACCGTATGACCTTCATCCCCTATCCTAATATAAAACAGAATGGAATTTACCACCAATGTAGTAAAATATTATTGTATTTAATGAAAGTGCAATCTCAAGTAACATGGGGCCTATTTGATTAATTGAAAATTTAATTGTTAAGTTATAAAATCTTTTTGATATATTACTTAAATTGAAATACCAGGTATATTTAGATTGTTTGATAAAGAATAAAATAATATTTAATAAAATAAAATAGTTGAATCTATTCTTTATTAAGTGGTAAATAGATCCCTATCTATTTATTTTCTACACTTGTTTGTAGCAAAAATCTTATCTAATAGTTTTCTTTTCTAGTTATAGAACACATTTTAAAAAATAAATTAATAAAAATATTAATTTTCTCTCATTGTTAAAAAAAAAAACTCACCTGATACTAAAGTTGTTCTAAGAGCACTCCTTACAAAAGATCATATTGAATTTACTGATAATTGATTTATTTTTTCTATATAGAGTATTTTTTTCGGAAAAAACAACACTTTCACGTATGATTATTATCTCCAAAGTGAACAATCATAGGCACAGTGTAACAATTTTGGTAATTGTTTTATCTTTTCCAAATTATCTGCTAATTATTTTCTTTATTTGGTTGTAATTGCATGTTATTCCCTCTAATATCATATATACAAAAATGAATCTAATCACAAGAGAGTAACCTGATCTTCTCGAACAAGTCTAACTCTGCAGAGCATATATAGGCTACCTAATAAAATCTTGCAAGCTCAAAGATGCGCCATTTCACTTTATGTAAGTGAATTACCAAATATAGAGAACCTATCCTCCTGCCATTAATGGAGATGGAAAATGATTGAAATGAAATCCAAGTATAGTCCCAATTCAGGCCATTCCCCTTTCTCCTCACATCTATTTTTTCTAGAAATTTTAAAATATTACCATCTTGGGTAATCAAATTCACATAAATAAAAAAATTAAAATGAATTTTAAAGTGTTAATATAAAAATTGTCGAGTTGTGCTTGTAATGAGATAGTTGTAGAATATTTATACCCATGACACTACAAATCTATCGTTTAGAAAAAACAAATAGAAAATTCAGTATTTGGTTTAGTGTTGATAATACTTATAAGTTCTTATATAAATCCATGGGCCCATTACCCTTATTTTTTTTAGCGTGAGATATGAGTTTCTATAAAAACTCATAATCTCTTTCCCTTTTGCACCTAAGTGATGTGAGATTCATTCACTTATTAATAAAATATTTAAACTAAATTTTGTACCCAAAAACTAAAAACAAAAGCTAAATTTTGTACAATAATAAATACTAAAAAAAATATTTTCGAACTAGTTGGTATTGATATTCAACCATATAGATCATTTTAGAGGCACATCATAAAAAGAAAGACTAAATTTGCGTTGTCCAAGGTTGGAAGTTCATGTTTTTTTTTTTAAAGAAGACAAAATTGTACGAATGATGGTGATTCCAGGAATAGACAGTACTTGACTGCAGACACGAGCCAACAATCCTTACATCAACGGAGAGGAAAGGAAAGCGTTGTTAACATGATGGTATCATAAAAGTTGTAACACTTTCAATCAACCTTAAGAACAGATAGGAAGAAGAATAAGGTGATGATGTGAAACCTATAGCGAATCTACTCATCAATTGGTTCAAATGTCAATTTAGCAAAACCAAAAAAGTTGCCTGTTAAAAGCTATGTCTGAATAAAGCACCTTTAATATTTTTTTCACCAGCTGTACAGTTCCTTGCTGATAAATATAAGTCCCCCCCCCCCCCCCAATAAAGCTGGTTGTTGATGATGATCTGGGCCACTAGACTAACAAAGAAATGGGTTCTAAAATTCTGTTTCATTCAAGGAACATATGCTTCATCACGTGCACTTTATTAGATTCATTTATTCAAAACCATTTCTATTAGCTGATCTCATTGTCAAGCCTTTATCCCACTTGCAAATTATGTTTTTCTTTTTGCTTAGGTCTTAATCAACTTGTAGTATATATATAGTACATAAAATGAAATAAAGCAGAGTGCGAGCTTTTGATGCAAGATTTGTATGTGTATATATATAAATTCCGGTGCAAAGATAAAACAAATCTTGATGAAAGGACCAGCTGTGTTTGCTTTAGAAGATGTGAGATTGGTTAGAAATGGATTTTGCCAACGTATTATATATATATGCAAAGCACAATAAAGCTGAGAAGGAATCGATCCATCAAACAATACTATGAGAGGTCCCTCCCTCCTTGGGTTTTATTTTATTTTTTTTAATGTGTACAGCTCAATTCCTTTCTTTTCTCTTCATCGAATGACAGTCGAAGATGTCATTATCAGTACCTAATCCCCAAATATGCGAAAGATTTATGCAATGGATAAAATCTCAGCTAACTAAGCTAATCATACAAACAAACATCGTACGTATCTATATCTATATATATATATATATATATTAGAAGTTAATAAACAAAACTGGGGTGTTTCACAATTTATCTACATACCTTCCCTTGCAAGTAAAAAATCGTCTCTCATTTAAGCTTTAGTTGGTGGTAATAGTATTGATGGAGCCCCTAGGACCTGGAATCGATCCCACAGCCGATGCTTAAGCAGTGCGGTTATGTCTAACAAGAGTATATTCAATTTTTGTATAATACTATCAATAAAGTATGAATATCAATTACGAGTAAAAGCGGATTACCAAGGTAAAAAGTTGATGGAATTTCAAATCCAAATCAAGAAAAAAAGAGAAACAAATCTGATATGATTCACAAAACCTAAATCAACTTGGCTAATAATCATTAATTTCCGGGATTTTAGAATTGTGGGAAATTTTGATGGTCCTTCAAATTAGTGATATACTACCTTATTTGCTGAACAACAGCAACTTGTTTGTCACTAAACAATTAAAATATTAATATCAGATGATAGCGAAATACTGGAGATTGGGGTGTTCTGTTGAGGATTGTAACCCTTTTGAGATTTCAAGTTGAACATAATTAAAGCACTAATCTTTAATCTGGGGGTATCAAATCTTCTCACGGGGAAAAGAATAAATTAAAGCCTTAATTCTTTTTTACTTCAGCTTTCATTGCTATATTTCATTAATCAGACTCAATTTCAAAATGTTATAAAATGATCAATGAATAATTCAAAAATTTTCATTTAAGCCACTAGACTGCTAAATTTGTTGTTGCATGACATTCTCTATTCACACTGCCTCCATCAATAAAAAAACACTCAGCACAAATCTGCGAAACAAAATCCAAATAATTTTCTTCTCCGATCTTCAACGTTGACCGTCAAATCGACTTGGATCTAAGGAATGTTTTTCTACTCATCAATGGATACTAATCCACAGTTCCAATCATCAAATCATCGCTAGGAGCTCACTAGTTGGATTAAAAAAACTTAAAAGCTCAGTAATTTAAATGAAAACTTTTGAATAGTTCAGTAATCATTTTGTAATTTTTTTAAGTTGAATGACTAAAACGTAAACTTAATAATAATTTAGTTACCTTGGGTGTAGTTTACCCTTCTTTAAATTAGATATCCTTTTCACTACTGATAGTGCTGGTTTGATATGATAATATAGAAACCTCCACACCAGTTATTCACTCAATCATGGTCCTAGATTTAGATTTACACCGTACGTGTGGCACCCAACATCGTTAGTTGCTAATTATTATCTAATCCTAGATTAAAAACAATCTTCTTAACTCAAAAAGAATAATATGAAAAAGTTGCTGTTGTTGATGATGCATCAGCAGTTTCAAGCAAAATGGAAGAGCCTCTTAGAGCATCTTAAAGGACAGTGAAGTGAACTATGATACAACATATATAAAAGATTCATGGTTGAGTTAATTTAAACCTTCCATTGTTTTTTTTCTTCTGTTTTCGAATGGAATCCAATCAGTCTTCTCCAAAAACCCTTTTTGTTTCTCAAGTGGGAAAGATTAATGTAGCCCACTAATTTAGAGAAGATTGACTGAATCACTTAACCTTAATATCTATAAAAATGTAAATATGATGATGATGATGATAAATCCCAGGGCTTGAAAGATAAAAGAATCCATGGATGTTGATGAAAGCAGCCCTTAAACCACAAGAACCGTTGAGCAAATATGTTATGTATTCGATTCTCTGGAGCCACTCTCATGTTTATAAATGCTAATAAAAAGAGTTTGTGGCTATTCCACCTAAACAGCTCTACAAATCTATACTCATCAACAGATTAAGAACCAGGATATTTTGATTCTTTTGAATGAAGCACTTAAATATGTTCCAATTGTGCTGCATACATCACCAAAGAAATTGATTTTTTTTTTTTAAATTTCTTCCATGATATAGCCATTTACAAGCTTTTGATAGCTGCCTGCAAGGTGGGTACTGCAACAAGCTTTGAGGGTTAAAAATCATTGGCAATTAAGATAAATATATAAATGGCAATGTATTTCTTGTTTAACTAAACCTCTAAAGCTTAGAAGGCGTGATCTTGGCGCACTACCAGCAAAAATATTAATGTTGGCCTACGAACCATCACCACCTTTGGCTTTGTCCGTGGGATCTAATGCTTAAGTGCAAGACACGTAGACAAGAGCTTGCGATGACATCATTTTTATTTTCCGAAAAGGAGGGGATATATCCATTCATCGACGGGGGAACAATCCAATATTACGAGTTATTAACATCATTTTTGTACATCAATTAAGATGAATCTCTCAAAAGTTACCTATAAACTGTATATAAAACAATTTGTTGTTTACAAATACGTTGCATTCAAAATAAATTTTTCTTAGTACGTGCTCTTAATTCATACAAAAAGAAAATAATAAAGTCTCCTATATATAAATGTTTTTTTTTTTACTTGGAATCCGATTATACACCCAAAACTCCACTTTAATTTTTTTAATAAAATACTAATCTTAATAGAAATCGATATAAAAATATAACTAATAAATAAAATAATATAAAAAATAATGCATAAGTGCATGTTTGCAATCTGGAAAGAGGAGAATGATGAAAAAAATTATAATCGCAACACTAAAAAAATTCAGAAACAAATAAAAAATGCACCACATTGATCAAATCACAAAAATTTGCATTCTAATCTCGCCATCATCAAACCCACTAGATGATGAACTTTGGTCAACTAAAAAATTACTGCCAATAACTGCATTGCATCAATGGTGCATTAAAGACGAAGTCTCTGATGGCTTATCCTTCTCCTCATCATCTCGGATTCCAATTTCATGAACACCATCATTGTGCTCTATCATGATAAAGCTTTCCAAGAACACAACTTGAAATGAAAAACTAAAACCATCACTACTTTTGGGGAATATGGTGGACAAAACAAAAACCACAATAATGTAAACAAGAGTGAAATTAAAAACAAAATAAAAATTATAAAATATAAAATATCTTTTAAGAAGTCATGACTAGCAACCAGTTCGAGGGCCAACGCAAGCTAAGATCTGGCTTGGAAAATTTGAGAGACTAGGGTTTTTCTTCCTCAATTAAAGTTCTATAGAAATCCGATCTTTTAAACAAGATAAATCTATTAGACATTAAGCTTTTCAAATAGTTTTCTTCTTTATTAATACTTAACATGATCCAATCTAATTAAATAACGAATTGTAATAAATAAAATAAAAAATTTTAATCAAAATATGTGAACAAACATCCAATTTCACAATAAATTACAACTAGTGGCAAGATCACTAATATATTACTTCAGCTTCATATTGCAATTATAATTATAAACCTAATAAACAATCTAAACTATGGAATAGATTTTGAATATGAACCAAATAATGGAAAGAGAGCGTAGTTATGTGGATTGAGATAGAAGAAAAAGGAAAAGATATGCAATTGTAAATAAAGCAAGATCGTTATTTATCTACCATGTATGGTTGGTTATAGGTTTAATGTGGGTTTAGATGGGTGGTGCATTTATTTGCGGTTAGTGTAAAAATAGCGATGGCGATGAGATTAGATATTTTAACGTGAAACAAAAAATAAATTAAATATATCGCATCGTATCCTATCACTTATCTAAATTCATTCTTAATCTAATTTTTATATACATACAAAATAAAGTTTGTGAAATTTAAGAAAGAAGAATTTGATACTCTTTAAGAATCTAAGTAACAAAGTAAAAGCATTAAAAGAGCAGATATTTAAATCGTACTTAAGCAAAAAGAAAAGAAAAAGCATTTTGACAAGACCATAATATGTACAAGCATTTCCTTGAAAAAAATAATAAAAGAACATTAATGGGGATAATTGGCTCTCCATCGTAGGGATTTTGTTTGTCTTGGGATTGGACCATTAAAATAATATAGTAGAGGAAATATTAAACATGTTTTTGTGTTAAAACTCCCAATAATCAGCTTCAAATTTGACCAGCTGGGGCCAAGGTGAAAGGAGAAATGACTAGGACGAATCCGTGGATGTATTTGTCTTTTATGTTGTCCTATGTTCCAATATGACAACAATGTCCCTTGCTGTTTGGGTGGGAGGGTGGGGCTGTCCTATTTCCTAAACCCTCCTATCATGTCGCTTATTATTACTTTCATCTTTTTTTAAATAAAAATTTTAGATTTTAATTTTATAAATTAAAATATTAACATCGACAGAGTTTTGTTTTTATTTAAAAATTTAATTTAACTTGATTTTAAATTTAACTATGTGAAAGAAAGAACAGAAAATTGATGTAAGTATTAAATATAAAAAATTAGACTCTAAAGTACAAAAAGCCCTTAAAAATTAAATTTTAATTAAACCTTTGCTGTTAATAAAAAAATTTTAAGTAAGCTGATTTTAATTATTTTTAATAATTCTTATTAAAAAAATACAAAATTAATTATTAGTCTAACAAATGTCATCATGTGATTGATTTGTAAATTAATTTTAACGGTGAATATAAAAGAATTAATAGAGGAAGTTAATAATTTTTTAATTAATTATAAGAACTTAATTAAATTTTATTAACGAAAATTGCTTAATTAGTTTTTTATTTTATTTTCTCTTAATGGTGTTTTTTTTTTTTTTTTACCTAAAAGCCAAATATTTTAAAAGAGAAAAAAGGCTTCCTCTACCTCCAAATCCTTTAGGGGACCTTAGTCCTTAGACGCGTGGAGTGATGAAGAGAAGCTTTGTATAGGGGAAAAAGGAAAAGCACAGGAAGGAAAATCGAGAATGCATGGGACACATAGCGTTCGGACAAGGTGGGTCCAACGGGGCATTTGCAACTAGCTGAGTTGAATAGACACGATAGCTACGGGTAAAATCAATTAGATTCGGTCGAGTATTTTAGATTTTTCCAGCTATGTATTATAATTTGGTCTGGCTTTGATTTTCAATTGTTCATATTAATCTTTTATTTTGAATCTTTATATTTATTTTAGTAAAATAATATTTGTTTTATAATTTTTAAATATTATTTAATAAAATATAAAAAATCCATAAATATTTTTTAAAATAGTAATATTCCGAGTAAATAAAAAATAATCAATTACTTTTATATGGAATTTTAAAAAAAATATTTTTATACATAACTTTTAAGTTATTTTCACTATTTTGAATATAAATGATTTATTTTTACATCATAAAAATTAAAATTTATTTATAAATTAAATAAAAATATTTGCTTTGAGTAACCATAGTTTTTCAACTTACATTCCATAAATTGTTCAAACACGTTAGTTTGGGTTAGTTTTCAATTTTTTTTATTTTTTTCTTGCTCAACTCTACCAATAGCATCAAAATAGAGGGCTAAAAAAATCTTGGTTAAAACTTGCTATTAGACATTGTACCATGCATAAGTTGTAAATTTAATCATTATACTTTAATTTGATCAAATTTAGTCATAGTACTTTTCGAATTGGTCAATTTTAGTTCTTATACTTTTTGAATTTTGAAATTTTAGTTCTGGCTTGTAATACCCCTAACCCATTTCCGTCACTGAAACAGGGTTATGAAGCATTATCGAAGTTTACAGAACAGTTGTAGATAATTCATGTCATTTAATATTCATTTTTTGAAACTAATCATGTCATCCCTTGAATAAGCCCTCGAGGCCCAATTTAAGGATTAGAAACAAGTCGGGACTAAATTGGGAATTCAGCGAATTTTTTGCAAAATTCCAAAAAATTTTCCTTGGTATAGGGCATACACGCTCGTGTGTCCTTATGACATGCTCGTGTTTCAAGCTGTGTCCTACCCCGTGTAACTCCCTGACTTGGGTCACACGGCCAGCCATACGCCCGTGTGTTAGACCGTGTGGTCAATTTGTTTTTCAAAAATTAGGTGCAGTTTTCACACGGCCAAGCCACACGCCCATGTGCTAGGCACACGGCTGAGACACACGCCTGTGTCTCTGTCCGTCTACTCAATTCTGAGCATTCTGTTTCTAAATTTTAAGATGCAGGGTACACACAGCCAGACTACACGCCCATGTGCGTGACCGTGTGTCACACACGTGTGGACGAAAATAGGCCATTTTAAGACCACTTTTCTCACCCTTTTTACTATCAACTAGTACACAATACTCTCATATACCAATATAATCCAACCAAGAAACCAATGCAAGCCAAAAATCAAGTTTTAGACCTAATGTGTCACTACACAACTCATTTGCATAAACTTACCACAATAACTCAATTTATTGATTACTATAAGTTACTACTAAATACATGCATACAAACATAAATATATGTACATGTGCCATTCACAGCCATATTACAAGTTTACTTCCTTTCAAATCAACCCTATACATGCCATATAAACCTTAAAATGCATAACAAAATCTACCAGAGTGAACTGGATAGTGTGGCTTGATGTGTTGATCCGATCCTTCAATTTTACGTCAAACTACAAAAAACATGAAACGCACAAGAGTAAGCTTGTAGAAGCTTAATAAGTTCATATGCTTTTAAGAATAAATCTTATCGAACCAACTATAATAAAACATTATATAGAGCATTTCATTAACATTACTTGCCAATAACAACTTCATTTGATAACATTCATTTGATAAAGCTCAATATCAATAATTTTTTAAATTTTTCTATAATAAATTTATATAACACTTACTAATACTCGTCAAATTAGAGAACGTCTTACGGATTTGAATACATCATTTACTTGATGTCATAGTCCAACTATGGTCTTACACGAATATTGCCATGGCCTTGCCATGGTCTTACACTCGTAATGCCATAACCCAGTTATGTAATAGCTTGATTTCGGGCCTAGTTGGAACAGTGACTTCGAGACCACAAATTCAACGTAAGAAAATTTATTTCTATTATATTTTTAGGGTTTGCAATCATTTAGTGAAAATTTTGTTTGGAAATTTCAATGTTTGGGCACTTAATTTAGTCAAAAGGACTAAATCATAAAAAGTGCAAAACTTGAGTTCTAGAAGCTAGAGGTGTCTAATTGCTATGAAATTTTAAATTAGAGGTCCTTGGTAGGTAATTAGACCATTGGATAAATTTTTGGACAAAAATGGGCATGAAATAGGTGAAATAGAATATTTTTAAGTTAGGGGTAATTTGGTCATTTAGTAATTAAAAGAATTAAAAAGCCAAAATAGCCAAAAAAAATTCCATCTTCTACCTCTCTTGGCCGAAACTTGCATGGAAACCATGGCTAGGGTTTTTTTCAAGCTTTCCAAGCTCCACAATAAGTCTGTTCTTGCCATGTTTTTAATGATTTTCACGTTTTTGAAATCCTTGTAAGATGATCAATCTATTTCTACCATTTATTTGAGATATGATGAAGGTATAGGATTTAACCTATATTAGAAATTTGTGTATTTTTATGTTTAATGGTAGATTATGCATGTTTATGGTTAGAGAAATAACTTTTACTAAGTGATTTTCAGTAAAAATGCCTAAAAGGACTAATTTGTAAAAGTTATAAAAAATGTCATAAAAGTACATTTTAATGGAAAATGTGGGCTGCTATAAGCATGAAAATGAATCGGCTATGCATGGGTAGTAAAGAAATTGAACACATTTTAATTTTACGAGCCTAAGGGCAAAAGTGTAAATATGTCAAAGTTTAAGGGCAAAATGTAATTTTTCTCCATAATGTGATTTTTGGATCATATTGAATAATGTGACTAGTAAGTAGATAAATGTGATTTTATAGATCAAGGAAAATGAAGTTCGGACCTAGAACGGGGGAAAAAATGAGTAATTGATGGTTAAGTCCCTCTTTGCCATTTTTGGTGTCGAGGTAAGTTCGTGTGTAAATAATGCGACTTTATATTATGCATTTAATATTTGATATTGCATGAATTGTTTAATTATTGTCATAAGTACGTTCAACGAAGATTCGATATGGTAAAATTCCCGTTTGAGCCTTATGAATAGATAGGATACAATTGTCATGACATCAGGGTTATGTATGATTTTGTGTAAGACCATATCTGGGATATGCCATCGATATGTGATTTCGTGTAAGACCATGTCTGGGACATGGCATCGATATGAGACATTGTGTAAGACCATAGCTGGGCTATCGGCATCGATATGTGATCCCATGTAAAACCATATCTGGGATATGACATTGGCATCTTACTATATGTATGAGGTTTCCCGGGTATCCATTAATATTCCAAGTGGTTCAACGGGTAATTTAAAGATTACGTCAATGATATGAAAGGATATTATTATGTTATGAAATGGTACAGGTATGTACACAGAACTCATGTGAAGTGAATTCAGTATATGATGAATTCTTGGTAAGAATGTACACGAATAAATTATGCTTGTGAGATATTGATAACCTTGCGATCAATGATTGATAAACCGTAAAAGTAACATATTTTAAACCTACATTTAGCATGCTTTTGGATTATTTAAGCCTTGAATTATGTAATTTGGTGCTCTTAATCCTTTGTTTTCATGTTTTATACTCTGAAGAGCATCGGATGATGAAAAGAATGGAAAACGGGCCCAAAACGGAGTAAATGGGCCATATCACGAAATCCACACGGCCTGGGCCCAAGACTACACGGCCGTACCTCATTCAATAGCTTCGAACACGGCCTGACCACGACTTACACGGGCGTGTGCCATAGGCGTGTCCCTACCGTGAGAAAGAAGAGTTTCACTCGTATTAGGATACTTAGGGGTAAAGAAACATATTCAGAAGCCTATATAAACACCTTAAGTATGACCTAAAAGGGGGGAGCCCAAGGCTTTAGTCAGGGGGCGTCCAGCTAGGCTAAAGAATGCAGATTTGTGGGGATTTACTCGAAGATAGCCAGTTGATCCATCTCAAGAAGCCGGAGTTATACTCAAGACGGAGGATCTCTCCTTCAATTCCTTCAGGGGGTTTTAGGGATTTCTTATATTTTGTTTTATCTTTTCTTCTGAGAAGTTTTCTTTTATTATTATGAACTAAACCCTCAGATACCTGAAGGGGATGAAACCTAGGATGAATCTTGTTATCGTTTGCTGAACTATATGATAAATATTTGACTTGTTCTTAATTCTTGTGTTGATATTTCTGGGATATTAATTCAAGTGTGATGTGCTTAGGTGGAGGAGCAAAAGTCCCCGCCTAAGAGTAGATCTAGCATAAGTAAGCGAAGTTGATCGCACGCCTAGAGATAGGGTAACAAGATTTTATCGGATTCGGGTGAAACCTAATATGGGAGTCCATAGATCGAGTTAATACAATTCTAGGGTTTTAATTAGAAAGAGATTTCAATAAATCAACTAGGGTTAGACGTTAGTCACCTCGAGAGAGGGATTAATATAACTTAGGGAATCTTACGGATCATGTCAAACGAATAAATCGTCTGGTTCGGAATTAGATAACAAGTGAAGTCTAGGTGGATTCTTCCTTGGGTGTCGTCTTAATCAATTGGTTTTTCCTCAAAGTTATTTTCTCCAATTTCATTCTCCAATTTTAGATTAGATAAACAATTCCCTTGATTCTTAAGTTAGATAATAAAACGAGAGTTAGTATTAGTACTTTTGGTTCCTTTGGGTTCGACAATCCGGTCTTGCCTTAACTATACTACTGTTCGATAGGTGCGCTTGCCTCAAATCATTGTCATAGTTAGTTTCTAGGTTTGATCATTCTTTTTATAAGTTTTAAGACTTTAACATCAGCAAAACGACACGATCAATTATCTACATTTATGATGAATGGATGCATGATAAGATTTGAAAATGACCATATGTTAGGCTTATGAGTCTAATTTGGGTTGTGATATAGTACGATATATATGCTTAAGCTGTGATTCAGATATAAGAAAAAGGAAAGACAGGCGTAATCGTTGATTAAAGTCATTATGAAAACATAGAGAGATATGAGCTATAGATAAGTGAAAGATTGTTAAGCTATATGTTGAAATTATGATTACTCGCAAATGATGTGCATGTTGTTAAGAGAGTTGAAATAACTTGCTAAATAAAGTGATATGCTATAATGGGGAGATTATGGCTGCTAGTCTAAGGCTAAGACATGCAATTAGCGTTTGTATAATAAAAGAGTAAGCATTATGAATGAGTTAGTGGTAATCATGAGGTTTAATGTAAATTGTATTAATAATATTCTTATGGATGAGTAAAATAAATGAATGTTAATAGTTGTTTATTATATGCATATGAACTTACTAAGCTTTGAAGCTTACTCCCCTTCCTCTCCCATCTCTTATAGGTTAATTTAGCGAGCTCGGGTTGGAGATCGCCTGTAACACCCCTAAATCGTATCTGTCGCCGGATTAGGGTTAGGGCATTACTTATCCGACCACAAGTCAATGCACCTTATAAAAACTACTTCATTAATAGATGCGTACCAATCTATACTTTCACGATTAAACATGTACATCCCTTCTAATATCAAAACATTAACGAACATATCACAAATGATATCATTATCATCAATTAAAACTAATTACATTCAAGTAGCAAAATACTATTCATTTGGTCAGTTTGAATAGCATAGCCGAATATATATAGGTTTATCTATAGTTAACTTAAACCAATCAATTGACCACCTATATTCAGTCACATGCATACCATAACTAATTATAAAAAACAATGGTTTAACATTTTTAAAACCCCATGACCGAACATATGCATATATAATCAATTCAAGAAAAACATAAATACCAACTAAAACAATGCCATAACCGAATATTTACGAGTGTGAATAATTCCATTTGATCATTAATACATCAAATTCATTAACTACATGCCTATAGTTTAACCTTATTCATCCATATCTTGTCTTGTAAGTGCATGTAAAAAAATATAAGCAAAATTTATCAATTATCCATAAAGTATGATATACCTTATTCAAACCAAAGTCAACACTCAAGTATTACACATAACCTAATATGAAATAATTTCCAAGGTAAGCTTATAGTCACGCATGGCATTCTTATTTGAACATAAAGATAATATCCCTTACATAATTTCATGAAACACATACATACCAAACATGATACGAGTACGCTCAGAGCAACTCAATATTCAAACTTCAATCCTCTTGAGCTCAGATTCCTGCCTTTGCCTGCTTAGATTGTCAAGTTCTTCTCTAAGAAGACGAACGACATTTGCTTGCTTATATTCCCAGTGTTTTACAAAGTATACTATCTGAGACGAGCCATTGTCTGTATAATTAGTTAGCTCTATAAGATGTTGGAAAATCAACTATAGTTGGCTCCCCTACAATTGTTACCTCCTCCAACATATCTTGGTCATCTCTTGGCTTTTCTACATTAAACTGCTTCCCAACTTCATGCTCAATTAGCTTGATTCGCACCTTTCTTCAAGCTGATTTAGTCGTGTTAGCTTAGTTCAGCTTCATTCGGCATTCAACTAGCCCAATGCCTTTTGGTGAACATGAAGAGACAAAGTTGCCAGGTGCCTTTTGGTGAACATGAAGAGACAAAGTTGCCAGGTGCCTTTTGGTGAACATGAAGGGACAAGGTTGCTGGTGCCCTTTCAAAAACCTAAGGGTTAAAGGACAAGGTTACTAGTGTCTTTTCAAAAACTTAAGGGTTAAAAGGTTGTTAGGTGCCTCTTCAAAAACTCAAGAGTTAAGGGTTAAAGGTTGCTGGTGCCCTTTCAAAAACTTAAGGGTTAAGAGGCAAGATTAGAAGACTATTTGGCTAGCCTTTGTTCAGCCTATAAAAAGGCTATGTAATTCTCATTTAACACAATCCAGACTTTAAGAAAATTTTATGAACTTTTGTTCATTTGAGTGAGTTCATCTCCTCTTCGTTTTCGTACAAGTTTCGTTAGACTTATCAAGCTTGCTTGTGGCGTCTTCGACTTGTTTGAACTTATCACCAAATTCCCTTTGGTGTGGCATTCATCAACCTATCTTCATCTTTCCACCTTAACTATATAAGAAACGGGGTGACACTGTTATATAGTGTTGAATCTTTCTTCAGTTAAGTTCGTATTTCCATTTCCATCACCGATTCCATTTATCCACCTTAAACATTATAGAACCCGGGGTGACACTCTTTAGTGTTGAATCGATTCTTGTTTAAGTTCTTTTATCCATCTCCATCAAATTATCATTTATCCATTTTATTTATCTATTTTTATTTTATCAAACCGAACCATCTTTTTATTCAATTAAAGCTTCCGCCAACTCATCAATATTTTCGATTATTTTTCGAAGGCTTGATTCCTCCTCGTAGACGATTGGGCAACCCGCATACGTTTCGACTCATCCCGAGCCGACCCGTATCAAAACAAGTTTATACTATGACTGAATATGCACAAACATATAAGACATCTCAAACATATTCAACCAACTCAAGCATAGAAAATAAAGCCATTTTCGCATGGCATTTATATATATACATATACATCATTTAAGTCAAAATAAAAGTAGTTTAGCCTATACATGCCATAGACTTAAAGTTCATTCACAAAAGAGGTACCAAAATATTGACGATAGTGTGATGAGCTTCAACGATGGTCCCCGAGCACGAGATGAACCCCTAAAAGTAATCTACAATGCAGAAACAACCAAGAACAAGTAAGCTTTCACAGCTTAGTAAGTTTTAGGCAATTACATCACATATAAGTTTTATCATGATTTAGTAAATAAATTCAATTATAACCTCATTGCCGAATAGTCAAATATACAAAAGTAGATTTCATAGCAAACGTTATATGCATATATATGCATATACCACCTTCACATGATAAAATAAGCAGCATGTACATCTATTACTTACCGAACCTCTACTTACATTTCAAGCTCTCATCAAACACAAGTCGATATATATATATAATTCATATTTCTAGTTCATTCACCACTCCAAACTTTACCATTCATGCATAACATATAGTTGTATACCCGATCCTTTTACTATACTTAACGGTATTAATAGTAGGCATCTTTTACAGAGCATCAAACCTGCACACTTATTACTAAGATTCAGTAACGCATCACACTCTTAGTGCCGTTACTTTAACATTCTGCACACTTAGTGCAAATTTTCTGTAATGTATCGGACACTTAGTGCCGTTACTTTAATAGCTCGCACACTTAGTGCCATGTGACCGATTTCGCACACTTAGTGCTCAGTGATAAGTTCGCACACTTAGTGCATTTCGTAAACCTGTTATTCATTTAAATGTACACTTATACATATAAGATCAAATCCACAACCTCACATATAAGCACACACACACACACACATATATATATATAACTTTATTATTTCATACCCAATTCTATATCACATTTGGCCAAAACATTAGCTTGTAACTAACAATTTCTTTGGCTATGTTCATACTCTTATTTAATATCTCCCATATCTATTTGCATCATTACCATATAGGTATACATTTTACTCAATTGAATCCAACTTCCAATCAACCTCACATTCGGCTAACCCACATTAAACACATCTAATTCTATTAATTAAATATGATACATTATAAATAAAGTTCGATTCAGCCCAATTGTATTAAAACTTACCTCGGAAATTAACGAATTAGGGTTTCTCGACTATTCGTTCAACTTCGCCTTTCCCCGATTCAATCCCGATTCTTTTTGTTCTTGATCTAAATAATTCCAAATTAAGCTTATTCAAATATATTTTCATTCAATTTAATCCAAAAACACATAATTATGCAAATTACCATTTTACCCCTGACTTTTACAATTTTTACAATTTAGTCCCTATTGCACAAAACACAAAATACACAAAATTTGAACTCACTCCTTTAGGGCCGAATGTTAATCATGTTCATACAAGTCCAAAAAATCCATTTATTTCACATTTTGACCCCTTCAATTTACAAATTTCACAATTTAGTCCTATTTACTCAAAATCATCAATATTTTCAATATATTAATATAAAATCATCAAACATCATAAAACACAAGCTTTCATCAATGGCCGAACATCACATATGCATCAAAATTAGAAATTCTAACATGGGTCGGATAGTATTCGAAGCAGCGATCTCAAAAACGTAAAAATTATTAAAAATCGAGCTAGTTACATACCTCAATTTAAGCATGCAAGGGCCGAATAGTTGAAAGCTTTAGTTATTTCTTTCTTCTTTTAGTTTCGATGAAGAAGAAATGAAAATGATGATGATTAAAATGTTTCTTTATTTTAATAATATTAACATATATTATAACTTAACATTTTAACTTTAAAAATTATGTTTATAAAACACTTTAATATAAAATTAAAGCCAATACCGTCCACTAACATGCAAAAAGGTAAATTTGCAACTTAAATACTCATACAAAAGAAGACAAATCAATTTAGCCACTTAATTTAATAAATGGCTACTTTTACCACTTACGTGATTTAATCTTTTTCTTTAAATTAAACACACAAACAGTCAAATTAATTCACGAAAATTTTTACACATGCACACTCATAAATCATAGACACCAAATATAATATATAAATATTCTATCGGCTCAGATTTGTGGTCCCGAAACCACTGTTTCTGATTAGGGTCAAAATCGGGCTGTTACATCACTGGAGATGCTATTGCACTATCAAGCTGTCACTTTGGGTATAAGTATTCAAGCATTTTTGAGATATGGCATGTATAAGGACTTTGTCTTTTGATTAATTATGTCATTATTAATGTGGCCAAATGTGTTGGCCTAGAATGGTTTATAGTCCAATTTGTACATAGCCATGAATGATGGCTTATGTTGATTATATGAATTTTCAAGTGCATATGCCAATGTCTTGTAATGTGGTTTATGTTTGCTTGAAAAGTGATGGATGTGGTTAAGAGCCTTGTTGTTGACTAGTTAAGTTGGCTAAGGATGTTTATGGGTTCAAGGTATGGGTTAATGTCTTTATAAATATGAAATTGGCATGAATAGCAGTGGTAAAGCCTAGTGCTATTAGAAATATGGATGTGAGTATGTAAATGACATGTTATTGCATGATTGTGGCTGGCTTGATTGCATTTATATGCTTAATAATATGCCATGTGATGTTGCGCGGATGTGTGCAAGAGAGGGTGGCAAAATGGCTTGGAAAATAGCCTTGTATTTGTCCATACGGGTAGACACACGGGCGTGTGTATGACGGCCGTATGTGCCCTACACCTTAGTTTTGAGAAACAGAATGCTCAGTAGTGATCACACGGGCACGAGACATGGTCGTGTGTCTCGGCCGTGTGAGTGATACGGCCTTGGGACATGGGCGTGTGCCCTGGCCGTGTAAGTCTACACCTGATTTATGAAAAAAAATCATTACAATAAAATCGACCATACAGGCGTGTGACTTGGCCGTGTAGTTACCATTTGTTGCTGACATTATAAACAGAATGCACCCTAAAATCGACACGGCTTAAGCGCACAGGCGTGTCCACTGACCCACACGAGCGTGTGCCCCTAAAACCTCAAAATTTTTTTAAGTTTCATAAAATCTTCTTAAGATCTCGGTTTAGTCTCGAACCACTCCCGAAGCATGTTTTGGGTCTCGTAGGCTCATATATGGGACGTTATGAATGAGTGTGAAAAGTTTTAATTCAGAAGGAAATTTAAGTCTCGGTTTTGAATGCTTGTTTGAGTTTATGTCTGGTAACGCCTAGTACATGCTTCGGCGTCGAATACAGGTAAGGGGTGTTACAAGTTATGGTCTTATCATCAGGATGCCACAACTCAATTATGGTCTTACACATATATTTACTGCCATGGTCCAACCATGGTCTTACGTACACGGTGCCATAACCCAGTTATGGTCTTTTCACAAAAATGTTATAGCCTAGTCATGGTCTTACATTTAATTGCCACGGTCCAACCATGGTCTTATCAGTCAATTTGTCTTTTTTCACAGAACGATCGTACTTAATCCTGCGTTTCACTTAATTTGAACTTTCGATCCACCTTTCGTATTTTTACAATAATCATAATTCATTAACAAACATATGAGATAATACATTATACCATTTCTAAATTAACAAATAATCATGAAATTTTAACCACATGAACTTACCTGGAGTAGATTGTAGAAGATGTAGAAATTCAGGGACTGATCTGTTAATTTCTCTTTTTTACGTTTATCTTTTAGTTCTTTATCTATAATATAAAATTATTCATTCATCAGCATCTAATTCAATTATAATTCAAATCACAATTTATGCCCCTCAATTTTCAAAATTACACTTTTACCCTAAATTTTTATAGTTTTTACAATTTAGTCCCTGTTCAATTAACCCATCATTTGAGTTTATTTTTCTCAATTAACACTTTATCTAATCATTTTAGACTACTATACAGCCTTTAACATTCAAAATTTCAACACCAAACCCTAATTCTTAACTTTTTCACAATTAGGTCCTAAAAATCAATTTCCATTGAAATCACTTAATAAAATCACCACATAACAAAATTAGAGCTTCAATCCATGTTTATTAATCATAAACTTCCAGCAGTCAACCATGGTAACTTTCAAAATCACTCATAGAATCAAAACTAATAAATTAAATAGTTGGACCTAATTGCAAAAGTCTTAAAAACACAAAAATTTCAAGAAAAGAATAAGAATTGAACTTACTTGGAGAAAAATATAAAAAACAAGCTTAGAGAAACTCTTCTATGGTGTTTTTAGCTGAATAATGATGAAGAAATATCTAGATTTTCAATTTAGCCATTGTTTTATTTGTTTAATTTACAAAATTTACAATTTTGTCCTTAGTTCACATTGTTTCCTTGTCTATTTCTATACCCATACCGTCCAGCCCATATAATTTTGGTCTAATTACCTTTTAAATCCTTCCCTAATTACTATTTAAGCTATTTACTCATTTTAATAAGTTTTACACTTTTCTCAATTTAGTCCTTTTTACTTAATTAACTATCAAAACGTTAAAATTTTCTAGCGAAACTTTACTACTAACTCACTAATACTCCGTAAATATTTATAAAAAAAATTTGCGGTATGGTTTATGAAATCGAGGTCTCGTTTCCTTGTTTTCGACCCAATTTACCTAACAAATTTTTTTAAATCACAAAATTCACTAATTCAAAAATATTTCTAAAATCACACTTAACTCATAAATATTAATTTATTAAATTTTCGAACTTACTCGTTAGATTTAGTGATCTCGAATCATTGTTTCTGACACCACTGAAAATTAGGCTGTTACATGGGCCCAAACAATAACAATCAAATCTGGTTGATTAAATTTTGTTATTAATCTTACACTATGAGTAATGTTGTAGATTTACTTCATGTTCTTAGTCCCTACAGTTTTTTTAATTTAAATTTTAATGCAAATGACAATAGTTAAATCCACTAATCAATAATGTAATAATTAAAGTTAGATAAATTTTCAATAGAGTTTTCAAAACCATTACTTACTTATCTTTCTATCAATTATAAACCATATTCATATTAATCATTGCACTTTTCTTTTATCCTTAATTATCTTATTAGTGAAGCCTTAAACATGCAAGATATAAAGAAATAATAAAGAGATGCACCAAAGTGAAATTATAGAACAAAGTAGCACCGAAGTGCTATATCAGAATAGAATGACACTGAAGTGCTTTAACAAAATAGAATGGCACTGAAATGCATTAACAGAACAAAGAGCACTCTAAATGTCTCATAATGGCATGCCATCTATATCCTACTAGTTCATGTCTTATCTACATGGGCCAATATAACATAATCGACTTCACTTTTACAATTCAAAACAGAACTTACATACTTTTGAATTCTTTTCAATTTTGTCTTTGTTATAAAAAATGAAAAAACATTATAGTAATGTTTCTTCGGCACATAAAATATATAACACATTACCTCATAATATTCCATATCTACTATCAAAGTATTGTTATATTTCACCTGTCACTTTTACACATTTGCAATTTAGTGCTTAATTTCATAAAATTCAATATTCACTGACATTTCATTTTAATCTCACACAGTCTTGAAACTTACTACCATAAACACTTCATTAAAATTCTCCATTAATAATTTATTACACACATCAAATTATGGTCACTTTGCTATTTAGTATTCTTTGCATAAATTCCACTTCACTTACTTTACAATCTTTTCGATTTAATCCTTACTAGCATATATTTTCATTATTTATCATCCTCTCACTTAGTATTCACTTCACTTATATATATCACTACATTTGAATATGTTATTTCAAAATCTTAGTACACTTATCCACTTTTGTATATTTTACAATTTGGTCCGTTTCAATATGAAATTCAAGTATCACTAAAAATTCACTTAAATATCACTTTGTAATTAATTCGCTAACACTTAAATTCACTTAAGTTTTTATCATAATATTTTATTTCACACTTAAACTTTTGTACACTTCTCAATTTAGTCTTTTTTACTATAATTTCACTACACTTAGTTTATTCACTTTGTTGTTGAAGTTAATTTCATAAATTCACTTCTTTCTACAAGAGTTTAATAATAAATATTAACATTTCCCTATACATATGTGTAATTCAATCTTAAGAACACTAATATAACAATTAGAATATAATTCACACATAAATTCTAATTTGGTATGTTAAGATTCTTGGCTTACTTACCTCTCTTTTACTAGAATTTCACTATTTTTACTTTAATTCTCTTCCTTTTTCACTTTTGACATCACCTTCACTTTGTTTCCAACTCTTTCATCATTTCTTCTCTTTTTCAACTTCATGAGCACATCAAATTCATAATCAAAACTCACACTAAAATCACTTTCTCATGCCACCATGAATTCTATGAGAAATACTTGAATTTCTTGCATTGTTCGCTTGATATCAAGCCTTAGCTTGATTTTCTCTCTTCTCCAAATTGATGTTCATGTTCACCATAGTATTCTTATCATTTTTCCCTCTTGGTAGCTGTGGAAATTCTTATGATTTATAGGTGAAAATGATGAATTTTGATGGAAAAGACCAAATTGCAAAGAAAACAAAGTTTTCTGTTCATAAAAAATGGTAAACAACAAGCCTAAGAAAGATGGAGAAATTTCCATCACCTCTTCTTTTTATTTCTTAACATTTAATTAATTAGTAAAACATCTAAAACAAAGTAATCTTAAAATAATCTTAACCAATCAAAATCTAACCCAGTATTCATAATTATCCTAACTGGGAAAATAATAATTTACCCCTCAACATTCTCTACAATTCCTTCATTGAATTATCACTTTAATTTGGTAAAATTGTGATTTAGTCATCATATTTCTCCATTTATTCAATTTAGTCAATGCTTACTAGTTTATTTTACACTTTGGTCCTTTACACCTTTAAAACATTTTCACGTTTGGTCCTTCAAATTTTTTGAATTTGAACTTTAACCACTGGACTTTTACTTAATTTTATTTTGGCCCCATCACTTTTCACATATTTACAATTTAGTCAATACCTCAGATTTATTTCTCTCAATACACGAGTCTTTTCAATTTCTTCCGACATGCAACTTTCTTCTCTACTAACACTAATAATTCCTATTTTATTTCCTTTGAAAATTCTAACAGATATCATCTCATATTAGCACTATTCTCGACTCAGAGAGTATTAGGGATGTTTCATCGCATGTATCATTATCTGCAAGGAATGACTTAGAAATTAAAATAATTTATTTGGATTATTATTTAATTGATTGTAATTAAATAGTTGAAGTTTGAAGTGAGAATTAAATTAATTAGTCATCATGGTTTTATTAAATGGGGCAATTAAATATATTTACTCATAGATTATAGAAGTGATAATTAAATTAATTAGTCATCATGGTTTTATTAAATGAGGCAATTAAATATATTTCCTCATAGATTATAATGCGGTAAAGTTGTTATGATATTAATAAAATTAGAATTAGGTTGAGAAAATAAATTTAATTGGATAAATTAATTAATTTAAATAAATAATATTTTAGGAAATAGAAAAATAACTATTGTGTTGGATAAATTATAAATGTTGATTAAAAGTCCAAATAACACATATACATGTACCCCATACATGTGACTGGCCTGAGAGCCCATCTCATTACATGATGGGTGGGAACTATGGGATGACCTAAAAAGAAGACCTTGCACATTAATTGAGTGTTGCTACTTTGCCAAAAAATAGTGGTAACTTATTTACAAGAATAAATTCTATTTTTTGTAAAGTTCAAAGTTTTTTTGTTCCCGTAGAGAGAAATTAACTTTCCCACTTAAAGTTAATTAAAGTTTTTCATTTTGCGCATTTGGTTCGTGTTGTTTAAACCCACACTCAAAGCAATTCGTTGTTTGAGGATAGCGGAGAAAATTATTTGGTTGAAAGCTAGGAACCGACTTAGATTGCCTCACTCAAAGCACAAGTAACAATTTTTTTAAGGATCTATTACCATAAATACCATAAGACTCGATTTTAAAACAAAAAATTAAACTTTCATTGTGCAATGTTGTACATTGTTTTGTAAACCAATTTTTCCAACAGCTTGAATCTAAACTTGATAAAAAAAACATTGCCATGTCATTGGTTATTTTAGATGTTAGATACAAGTTGTCAACGCAACAATTATAAATATGTTTAAATTTTGATCACATATTTTAAATATGTTCAATGTTATATTGAACGAGAATTTTGATTTTTTTTTTTTGCTTTATTAGTAAATTCACCCTTGAATTATACTTCAACTTTTAGACTAGCCTTGAAGTTTATTATTATTATTAAAAGTAATCAGCTCTCCTTATAATAGTCTCATTTATCTAACAAAATTTTGAATGTTATAGAGATGTGGTTGTTATACTCCTATAACATTTGGGATTTAGATCATATTTGAATTTTTAAAAAAAATTAAATTAAAAAAATATAATATATTAATGACTTCTACACTAAGGCCTTGTTTGGTAAACTGTTAAAAAAATTAAATCCATTGAAATTTAATATTTTTAATGATTTAATTTTTTACCAAGCCAAGATAAAAACAATTAAGTAGAATTTTTCTATAAAAACGTGAGGAAAATGATAAGCAGGTAAGAGCTACTTATCACTTAATGGAGAATATTTTCAATTACTTTAATTTTATTTTATTTATTTTAATATTTTATTATTCTATAAAATTTTTACGTTTAAAAATTTAACTTTTGCTTAAAATGAAGTGAAATGTTTAAAAAATAAGGATAAAATATAGAATATTTTTTTTATAATTTAAAATATATATTTACTAAACAAACTAATTTATCAAACAAATTTTATAACTTGCATTCATTATCTAATTTTTCAACACATATATTTTCAGTTTACCAAACAACACCTAAATCAGTAAAAAAATCTTTTCAATTCATATGTTTTTTCAGCTCCAAATTTTCGTTCTGAATTTTTATATTCTCATTCAACAAGAGTTGAAGTTCAACAGTTACAATTTCCTTTCATCCTTTTAAGTCACGGAAAGAAATCACATCCACTCTACAACAATTACAAATCATATTTATTAAAATAAAATTTTGAAGTGATCGACTAAGTGTCAATCGAAAGTGGTCATCTTTATTATCCTTACGATAACCTGAAACTTTTTGGGCATTGAATAATATTAACATTTTGGATATATACGCAAGCTCAATTTTGAAGTCCTTTTTCTTTAAATATTGGATTGGTTTGGATAAAGAATTGAATATTTTAGATTGTGAAAAACGAATCGGAATGGTATTGAAATTACTATTAAAGAGTAAATCTCTAATAGTCCACTTTACGTTAGTCTTATTAGTATATTGTAATTTGCTATTTTTTAGCTAAAAAGTTGAATTATAATTAATGTATAATAAGTTAACAAATTTTGAAAACTTTTATATAAGATTTGATACATAAAAAGTATTTTATTGTTGATCGTGAAACATAATTTTTTAAAACGGGAATGTTTTGATATATATATATAATACATCAAAAATATTAAAAACATCAAAATCAATATTTTTCAATAAATTGAAAATAAATTTTAAAAAAATACTTAAATAACACTAAGATAGATGCAACTTAACAAGCAAATGCCTCTAAAATAATAACAAAATTAACACTAATAAGTTTTATACAATATCCAAATAATAACAACAAAATAGTAACAACATAATAGTAAAATGGTTGCAAAATAGAGAAAAAAAAACAAGAAAATAACATTTTAAAAAAAATTGTCCTTTAGTGAATTTGGGCCGGGCCGGGCCGGACAAATGCCTTATCCGAGGCCCAGCTCATTTTTAAACGGGCCTTATTTTTTTGTCTAAGCCCATTTTTCGGGTCTATGTTTTTGCCTAAACCTTCCCACATTTCGGACGAACCTTTGGGCCTGGCCAGGTGACCCGATACATGAGCACGTTTATTAACAGGTTACTATGCTGAAATAAACGGCCTAGATTGAATCATCTTCCATCTATTAAAGGCTAATGAAAATACCACTACTAATTGTTTCGACGATTTAGCAAACTGAAAAAGAATTAGATATGATTTTCTTCACAAATTCATCATACAAGTTAGCTGAGTTCTAATTAATGCCTTTCTTGCGTGATTTGAATTTGAAAACTTATTTTATTTTATAAAAAAAATTTAAATATCAAATATTCTATACCAATACTCATTCAACTATGCTCATGTGGTTGTTTTTGTCACCTAATTTTAAAATATTTTAATTTGACATTGACGTTTTTAATTCATTCTTGTTTTGGTCACCCGCTGTTAAATTGATAATGGAAAGTTTTTTTTTTAACTGGTATAATAACACATTTAGTCTTTAATACAAACATATTCTATCATTTTGATCTTAATTCTAAATAATTTAATAAATTTAATCCTTCACATTTACAAATTCTATTAATTTGATCCTCAAATTTCCTAACCAAAGCTTTCAACTTTTAAATTAGAGGCATTCCACATCTATTAATTGTTTATATTTTTAACAAGTTAGTGTTAGAAATTAGCTAAACGTCATTAAAAATAATAGAAAATACAAATTTTAAAAATGTAATATATAAAATTATATAAATATTTTAATATTTGTAAAAGAAAATCATATTGACTAGCATAATTTTCGTTTTAAATTAATTTGGTAAATAATTTGACGTTAAATCAGATTATTAATGATACATATTGCTTATTGTGGATTTCAAAATTAAAAATTTATAGAACGCATAATAATCTCTTAATCAATTTATAAAATTTTTAAAAAAAAATCATTATCAATGTAACAAAAGGAAATTCAATTAATTATTTCACATTTTTCTTATATAATTATTTATCGAACAATTGGATTTTTCAAAGCCTTATTTTTTATAACTTTGGATTTAATTTTCAAGTCCGAGTACTATTTCTATGTACCTTGAAGGAAATATCAAATTGATAGAATTCGTAAATGTGAATGGTTAAATTTATTAAATTATTTAGAATTATGATCAAATTGATAGAATATGTAAGTATTGAGGACTAAATGAGTTACTATACCAGTTAGAAAAAGACTTTCCATTATCAATTTAACGATAAATAATTAAAATAAAAACGAATTTAAACGTTAGTATATAAATTGAAAATTTTTAAAATCGAGTCACGTGAACATTCTGATAAAAGAAAAAAAAAATTGAGCAGTGAAGTAGTGGTATGATTGGTATTCGGTATTTCATAAAAACTTTAAATTAGTGCAACTTGGTTAATGGCTATGGCCCTATTGGCCTATATTGTTCAATGAGCGTGGGCATGAACTCCTAGAATCTTAATTTCTGTTATGGTAGTGGCGGCGCACCTTGATTTTAACTCTTGATCTTGTTTATTTCCGTTATAAATGCTTATAATATAACGCCCTCTTTAACCGTTACTTTTATGTGAATGCTACGTACAACTATAACGATACGTAATTACTTTTTGGATGAATTAATTATAAATAAATAAATCCGATGATAAAAAAATTAGTTTTAAATTCTTTTAATGATTTATAAAATTATTTTGGGAAATAAAAAGAATTCTTTTATTATATTAATAAAATCAATTATTTATGTACGTATAAACATTTCATAATACTTCAAAACTCTATATAAGCCAAACATCCCATTTCTTGGTTTAACCCAAAAACGGAAACCATTACTGATTAGAAACAAACATCAAACAAAATTTTCCTTCTCCATGGAAACACACTCTGATTGCTTCTGGCTTTTGTTTCTTGCATCCAAATGCAAATCTTTTTCCACCCAAAATTCGATTTTGCTTTTTCTTTTTCTGTGCATGGCTTGGTTTGCCATGACCTTGTGCTTCTGGTTTTACCCTGGAGGCCCTGCTTGGGGTAAGTATAATTGGCTGACCAAGCGAGCTGCCTCAAAACCCAAAAACACCATTCCAGGACCACGAGGGTTTCCAATTGTTGGAAGCATGAATCTCATGGTTAACCTGGCTCACCGTAAGCTTTCAACTGCAGCTAACTGTTTTGGTGCTAGGCGACTCATGGCGTTTAGCTTGGGTGATACTCGGGTTATCATTACATGCAACCCTGATGTAGCCAAAGAGATCCTTAACAGTTCTGTTTTCGCTGATCGTCCAGTGAAAGAGTCTGCTTATAGTTTAATGTTCAACAGAGCGATAGGTTTCGCTCCTTATGGGGTTTACTGGCGAACACTGAGAAGAATCGCTGCTACGCATCTGTTCTGCCCTAAACAAATTAGCTCCACCGAGGCACAGAGGTTGGATATCGCTTCTCAAATGGTGTCTATAATTGCATGTCGTCGTGGGGAGTTCACCATACGCAATATGCTCAAGAAAGCTTCTCTTAACAACATGATGTGCTCGGTGTTCGGCACTAAATATCAACTGGAATCGTCAAATACTGAAACTGAAGAGCTCGGCCAACTCGTCGAAGAAGGTTACGACCTACTCGGAAATCTCAATTGGTCCGATCATCTTCCATGGCTTGCTCGTTTAGACATTCAAAATATCCGGCTTCGATGCTCGGAACTTGTCCCCAGAGTGAACAAGTTCGTGAACAAAATCATTCAGGAACATAAACTCAAAACAGGAACAAGAACCCCTGATTTTGTCGACGTTTTACTTTCTCTCAATGGCCCTGATAGACTCTCGGACAACGATATGATTGCTGTTCTTTGGGTAAGCAAGCAATTCTTTTCATTTTAATATGCATGTTATTGTTTTCTCTTGCATGAAGTAAAGAATCAAGGGTGGAATCTTTATAATGATTTGGAGGATCAATTTGTTGATTAGATTCCTAAAATATACTATAAAATTTCTTAGCTTTTGCAAGGACTTGTTAGCACAACCAAACGTACCAATGTTCCCTTTGATTAATTACAAAAAGTTGATTGCTTTTCCTTTTTCTAATCATGCTATAGGAGATGATATTTAGAGGAACCGATACTGTGGCGGTTTTAATAGAGTGGATACTAGCGAGAATGGTGCTTCACCCTGAAATCCAATCAAGGGTCCAGGCCGAACTTGATCAAGTCTTTGGGAAATCACGGGCGTTGCTGGAATCAGACATTCAGTCGATGGTTTACCTGCCGGCGGTGGTGAAGGAGGTCCTCAGGCTACACCCGCCTGGTCCACTTCTATCGTGGGCCCGTTTAGCAATCACAGACACTACTGTCGATGGATATCACGTGCCTGCTGGGACAACAGCCATGGTTAACATGTGGGCCATCACTAGGGACCCAGATTTTTGGGTGGACCCACTTAAGTTCAAGCCAGAGAGATTCGTGTCCAAGGAGAGTGCTGATGTGGAGTTCTCGGTGTTGGGGTCTGACCTCAGGCTATCCCCATTCGGGTCTGGCCGTAGGAGCTGCCCTGGAAAGACACTGGGTTTAGCCACTGTTACCTTTTGGGTCGGCACCTTATTGCATGAGTTCAAGTGGGTGGCATCAGATGATAATCCAGTTGATCTCAGTGAAGTCCTTAAGCTCTCCTGTGAAATGGCTAACCCACTCAAGGTCAAAGTGCAACCTAGGCGCAGATAAAATAATCATGAAAATGGAGTCAAATCACCTCAAAATCTCAGCAAACGCCATTATCCTAAATTAGCCACCTGTTAGTTATGCTGGACTTTAAAAATATATGTAAAAATAGCAGTGTTTTGTCTCTACAAATCCCAATGCCCCCCCCCCCCCCCGTTTTGATCTCTTTAACCTACAGTATTGCTCGCTCCTTATGTAGATAACTATTCTAGCAATAAGCTAGCTAGTGCTAGCAGTTTGTAAATTGTAACTATTTGACTGCAATATGGTTTTGATATTTTTGCCAACTTATAAAATTTCATTATGTGAAATAATATATGTATAGCAGTGGGCTATGAATTTTGATGCAGACATCACGATTTCACTGTATGGTTTTCTTGTTGCAATTCAATTTCTGTACAGAACACTTTCATTTTAAACCGTCTATGGGAACTCCAAGTAGAAGAGAAAGTGGGCAATATGGGCATTTCAAGATGCAAGTATAATAATATATGGCGACAAATCAGTGTAAAAAACGGACATTATTGTTTTTTTTTTAATTTGTACTTCTATACTGTAGGCTGCCAATTATAATTATCACTTCATAACTAAAAAAGTTTTTAAGCTTTTCCAGCTCAATCACAACGATGATATTCATTGCAATTGATTGCGAATATTTATCGAAAATGTCTGTTACGAAGAATTTTCCTTTAAAAAAAAAAAAAAAGAATGGCAAGAGTCGAGAAGAAGCTAGAGAAGATTTCCATTTCACTTTGGGGGAAAAAGGGGCAGGGTCTTTTATGCAACTACCGAACAATTGCTATCATTTTAAATGAGAAACGACATTGCCTTTTTGTCTGAGAGGGTTCTTTCATCATCTAAACATGGGGTTGGGGGACATTGCCGATGCTTTCTACCCCTTGAATATGGTTTATCGCATATGAGCCAACTAGTGGATGGAACGTGAAATGCACATGGACCGAAAGGCACTATTGGTACTTTGCCAGAAAAAAGTAGTTTCACATTAAACATCTTTTGTCTATTGTCCGCCCCCAGACGTTGATTGTGATCTTCCCTGTCTGTTACGTTAACACCCATTTCTTGTCAAGTCTTAATCCACTTGTTTCAAACCTAAACCTACCTCGGTTAAGGGGTAAGCTTCAGTTGGGGTCTTTCTCCGGCATTTGACCTATGTGATAAAAAAAGAAACTTCGATGCATAAGAGTCCTGTCTTGCAAGAGGAATAGTAGGTTGGATTGAGTGGGTTAAAACCATATTAAAAATACATATAGTTATGGCTAATATATTAAAAAAAACTTTTAAGTTAACATGCTTTGTTCAAGTAAACCATTATACTTTTTTTTTATTCATAAAAATCGAAAGTTAATATACGATTCGACCTTTAAATTATACGTCATGATATTGAAAATAATCTAAAGATGAAAGAGAAGAGTATGAAGATGAAATTATTGATTTACATTGGCTTAATGGATTTATAATTTACAACCCAAGTGACATTTAGGTTCTATACATTCATTAATTATAATGAAGTAACAAATATGTGACTCTTTGATCTGCTATATTCATGCATTCTTGTCAAGTGACTATTAAATATTCTGATTTCACCCATTCTAGTCATATCAACTAAATACAAACTTAATAACCACATATTATTTGACATACTCCCCTTAAAGTAATATTCTTTGACTCTCAAAGCTTTTTTGAATAGTTGGAGTCTTGTTCTTGAAAGTGTTTTGGTGAAAATATCTACTAGTTGCTCCTGTGAAGGACATAACACTAGTTAGATCTCTCTTGCTTCTATTATTTCTTGAATGACATGATGTTTAATGTTGACGTGTCTGATTTGGATAAGATAAATTGAATTCTTTGACATAGCAATAGTTGACTTGTTGTCAAATGAAGTTGAAAATCTTCCTTTTACCTCTCTCCAATGTCTTCCGTAATTCTTCTTAACTACTTGTGTCGCTAATCTAACTGCTAGTTACTCTGTTTTTGCAAATGATTGGGGCATTATGTGTTGCTTCATTGAACACTAAAAAATCATATTAATTCTAAGAGAAGACATATAACCTAAAGTGCTCCTCATATTATGATTACATACGATTCAATCACTATCACAATATCCTTTTAATTTTAATGTTGAATATTTGTCAAATAGAATCTCGTACTTTATGGCGTCTATCACATACCTTAATACTATTTTTGCTACTCTAAGATGGAAATAATTGGGTTTACTCGTGAATCTTGAAAGTAAACTTTTTTCTTGAAAGTAAACTAGTCGCAAACATGAAATCAAGCCTTGTAGTTGTTAGATAAAACAAACTTTCAATCAAGCTTTTAGACATGTTAATTTGCATCTACCATTTTTCAATATTGAAAGTAAACTAGCTACAAACATCAAATCAACTTCATAATTATTAGAAGAAAAAAACTTCCAATTAAGCATCTATATATATATTTGCATCTACCATTTTTCCATCATCCTTTTTTCTTCTAATCATTCACCACCAATGAAGTATCAACATAATTGTAACCAAGCATATGTCGAACTTCTTCAAGATATTTTCAACATATTTCTTTTAACAAATAAAATCACCATGATCATCTTGATAAATTTAAATACCAAGAAAATGGTGTAACAATCCAAAATCACTCATCAAATATTTTTTGTCATGGCTAAAGCTCATTCATTCATTGTTACCAAAATAAACCAGCTTTCAACATAAAGTGCAACAAGAAGAATATAAACTATTCCTTGATACTTAACATAAAAAATAGGCTCACTTTTGCTTCTTTGGAATCCTTGCTCAATGAAATAGTTGTCAATCTCAGTGTACTATGCTTTTGATATAGAGCTTTCTTCCATTTGTATTGTAATAACCAAATTCGCCCGGCCCATTAAAGCCCAATAAACAGAATGATAAAGTCCAAACAATAAAATACAAATAAAACAAACATTAAAACCCAGACCAAAATAAATATCCAGATTAACAGTCCATATACAAACCAAAAAACCCATTTTAAACAAGCCCAATTAGGCCTAGAAAAAAAACCAAACCTAAAACTCTAAGCCCAACAACCCGAATGGCCCATATTATTAAAGTCCAGTCCCCTTTTACAAACCCAATTACTAAAAGCCCACTTATCCTAGCCCAATATTCTAACCCAAAGCCCAATGCTCGAGTGGCCCAACAAGACTCAGCCAAACGGAAACCCTAGGATCCCATCTCAGCGCCGCCGCGCGTCCCCCACACGCGCAACGATCCAGCTCCCCACGCGCCTTGGCATCGCTTCGGCTCCACACGCGCGCCCTTTCCCGATTCTCGCGCATGCCCTACGCGTTTCTCGAACTCGCCCCAACAGTGCCCTTCCCCATGCCTCGGTCGAACGCTCGTCGTTGCTACCCCAGCGCGACTACGCACACCGACCCTCGCATGTCCTCGCCCATACCTGCAAGACAGGAAACAAAACAAACAGCAGAGTATAGAACCAACAATAGAATAACTAAACAGTTGTAAGCCTTAGGCTATAAACCCAGCAAAAATTGATGTAAAAAGGGTTCTCTTTTTCAAAAAAAAAAGACCCGCACATTACCAGATATCAAGAAACAGAATCGGAAATCAAAAAATAGAAAGGTTGATCTTATTTTCGCTTTTGGTACTTACTGTTATTTATTTATTTATTTATTTTTATTTCAAAACTTTATAAACAAGATAAAAAAACGAAAGAGAAGGGTAGGGATTACCGTCGAAAGGCCCAGTTCTCGGTCTCTCCGTCACAACCGGGGATAGACGAGGGTGTTGGTCACCTTAATCGGGCCATCGCGTGCCACCACTCGCCGTCGATGATGGCGTTTAAGTGAGTGAATGAAGGGATGCGGGTTGATTAAGAGGGTGGAGGAACTGAAACGCGTTAGAAAAGAAGAGTTTGAGGTTTGTTGAGAGAAACGGCGGGGAGAAGGATGGGGAGAGTGCTTAGGGTTTAGTTATGTTTTGAGCAGCTGGAAGGTTAGAAATTAGGTTTAATTTGGACTTATCTACAGAGCATGAAACGGCATCGTATGAGCTAACCCGATCTGACCCGATCCAGCACCCATGGGATCCGCGCGTTTTCGCGGTGATGGGTTATTTGTGTATCTAGTCCCCCTTTGTCGCACTGTTTTTCAATCCAGCCTGTTATACATTTCCTTTGATTCTTTTAAAATTCACCTCCGTAATTTAAGCGCATTTTCATTTTTTTCCTCCTAAACGCAGCGTTTTGGCCAACTGGAATATTTGCGATTACATTCCCTCTAATTTTCGCATATTGTCTTTTAATCCCTTTTCGAATTTTATTTTAATTTATTTTTTTTTGGCTCTGTAATTTTGTTCTGATTTCAAGGCAGTCCTTTAATGATCTATTTAATTACTTGATTATCGATTTCTTTAATCATTTTCTTTTTACTAATATTAAATGTTAAATATTGTGTCTTAAGTTATTTTTATGTTATACATATATTTTCATTAATGATATATATATTTATATACATATATTTATATTAAATTATTTTTATGCATATATTATTAATTTCATATTATTGTATATATGCGTTTTCTTTGAAATTCATTCATACGTATAGGTATATTTTACACTTATTCATTAATGTAATCTATTTCTTCTCAAACCCATATTTCGTCACAGGTTTTTGTTTATTTCGAAAACCCTTATATATTGTTATCTTTATATATAAATTATTAATACTGATTTTTATTCCACATATTATAGGTCGCCGTTGTTATTTGCACATTATTTGTTTGGATTTCCTTGTATATGATATTTATTTGCAATCTATTGGTATTTAAAATCTTAATTTACATGCATATTATCCTTGAATCGTGTTTCAAACTTCGACATATTCAAACCTCTCCGAACATTTTAATACAATAAAATGCGTTTTGAGCCAATGGCAAGATTGCGTATTTGAAAAACAAGGCAATATTTGGGTGTTTAGAAGTATGGAAAATTACATCCTAACGTGCTGGGTGTTGATTTTTCGTTCAACTAAATAGCCAAATACCCTTTTTCTCGGGTTTTGAAGATCAAAGTTGATCTCGATGTTAGAGTATAAAGGCGTTATACCCTAACGTGCTAGGTATGATACTTTTATCCCTTTGAAACGAGTTAAATCTTGAGATTCAATCCCAATCTAAAATGACCTTTTTTTTCCAAAAGTTTTTAACCCTAAATACTTTCAAGTTTTCAACATTAGGACAACATTAATTAATTTGGTACCGATTTTGGGCGTTGCAAGGGTGCTGACCCTTCCTTGCACGTAACCGACTTCCGAACTCGTTTTCTCAAATTTTCGTAGACCAAAAACACTGTTTTAGTAAATCAAAATGTTTTATTAAAACAAAGATGATCCGATCATACCTAACAAAGATCGGTGGCGACTCCCTATTTTTTTAAAAAAAAGTCGATTCCCGTTTTGTCAAAAAAATGGTTATGACATGTATACCTTATCTTCTTGGCCTTTAATCACAAAACTTTGAAGTTGTTGCACTTACACCATTTCTTTTCATCAATCATTTAAAAATGTTCATTCCACAATAAGTTGGTATACATTCCAACCTTTTGATGTTGCCAATGTGATACTTGCTCTAGTTCTGTTCAGGCAAGCAACTAGAGCAAAAGTCTTATGATAGTCAATACCATCCTATTTTGCATAGCCTTTTACCATTAATCAAACTTTTTTTTTTTTGGATAGAACCATTTGGATTGTGCTTTACCTTGTACACCCATTTCAAGTTAATAGCTTCTTTTCCATTCAGCTTTTTATCCAACACACATGTCTTGTTGTTTTCAAATCTTTATAATTCTACTATACAACAATTGCATCTAGCATAAACATCACTTAAACTCCTCATTTTTCTTGGAATAGGGCTAGATGATGAAGAGTTAGAACTTGGTGAAGACGAATAACTTGCTAAAGATGGAGAATTTGGTGAAGAATAAGTCGGTTGCCTTCTCATCAAATCAAACATCTCGACTAGTGGTCACCTTATTAGTCTTTAAGTTGTAATGTTAATCTGTCACAAATTGATGTGGCAAATCAGGCTCTTCCGACATACTTAAGGAGCTTTTTCTCAAGTAGAATAGCGTCTTTTATGTAGTTTTTTGTTATTTTTAGATTTTTAGTTAATAAGTGAAAATTTCTTGTTTTTGCCCATTTTGTGACCCAATTTGGCCAATAATGTCATTGGGAGGCCTAACGTGTGATTGAGTGGTGTAAGGACATGTTGGAGGTAAAAAATGAGCGAGAACGGCACCAAGAGAAAGGGTATCGCAATATCCACACATTGGAATTGTGATATCTCTAATAGTATGGAAGAGAGAAGACTCCTTTTAGTGGTATTGTGATATCCTCTTTGAGTATCGCAATATCCACTCTTCAAAGGCGACCCCAAGGCTCGGCATTGCTCGAGGTATCATAATATCCACTTATGGGTATCACAACATCGCCTTCGTCAGGGGACAAACTTAGACAAAAAGGATAGTCTTTGTCCAGTCATTCCACCAATCACCTAAGGCCCGTGTAGAGGCATTTTTGGCAACAAAAAAACATCATATGACAGCTTAAAACAGCCAAAATTGGATGAGGAGGAGAGAGACACACTTTAGCTTAGTTTTAGGTTTAGTTCTCTCTTAGTTTTCTACTTTTTTTAGGGTTTTCATTTTTTTTTCTGCATTTACTTATTATTCTTGATGTTTTTAGTGTTAGTTAAGTTAGTTACCATTATAACTAATATTTATTTACACTTTTAGTTCCTGTACCTTGGTTTCAAGACACTTTAAACTTTAGTTTAATGTATTTCAATTTCTTTTACTTTAAATCTATTAAAGCTTTATTGCTTTAGATTTTCTTGGTAAATGCTTTTAGTGTCATGTTATTTAAGTTTTCTTGTATAAAAATCTCAACTTTCATATTTTTCTTAAGTTTTACTTTCATGGTTATGTTATTTTGCATCTCCAAATTCATTTCTTTTAATTTTAGCAGGAGTAGCTAAACCTCAAAGGGGGTTGGTAGATGGACTGAAATCTTTGGACAAATGACTAAATCGAATA
Source organism: Gossypium australe (assembly GCA_005393395.2). Classification (NCBI taxonomy): domain Eukaryota; kingdom Viridiplantae; phylum Streptophyta; class Magnoliopsida; order Malvales; family Malvaceae; genus Gossypium; species Gossypium australe. The sequence goes on from CM016625.1 coordinate 4,234,223, forward strand.
GACCTAAAAACTTAGGAAGTGACGCCCCTAAGGAAATATCAAGGCAAGTGAGACCGAAAGGTAATATTGTCGCGCACCCGTCTATTAGTTCCGGATTAACCAGTGAGATCGAAAGATAAATTGGAGCTAATTCGTATAAGTCAGTAAAATTGAGATTGGAAGATAAAATCAAGGCACTTAGTAATTTACACGATTTAAGTCCATTGTTCAAGGATCGATGATCCATATCGAAATCAACCGACCACCATTAGTTATTTACTGAATATTCCCTTAGTTTTATATTCTTTGCAATTTAGTTATTAGAGTAGCATATTTAATTTTCTTTTCTTAATATGAATTGTCGTACTATAAGATCGTATTAGTAGCCACTTAGACTCTATAGTGTATACTAGCTATCGCTCAACCGCCATCTCCCTTAGGTTAGATCCTTGGAATACTCCAGTGTTTCATTGTAACGCTATAAATATTACAACTGATCTGTACGCTTGCAATAAAACCAGGCTTTAAAAATTGTTTTATAAATTCATTGTTTTATCGCACATGCGCGATGCCGGGTCAAAAGTCTATAGCTTTTTGATAAGATCTTAAGTTTTAAAATAATGATGACTTTAAAGTATTAGAATTTATGCGTAAACTGATTTAATTATCCTATTAAAGTATAATTATGATAACTAGTTAATTTAATTTTCACTTTGGATTCAATTATTTAATTCCATACAATTAAATAAACCTCAAATAAATTAAATTTGTTTCCAAGTCATCTCAAGAAAATGCATTTATTGCAAATAGTAATTGATGCAATCTATTTCTCATTCAGTGTTGTGATTCATTCATTCAATCAATTCCTATTATGCAATCCATATAGAGTTGTGTTGAGCTAGTGGAGGGACCAATAAAACATATATAACAATTTGTAATTAAGTTCCCACTCTTCCCTATTAATTACAAATTATTTAATCATGAAGTCAATTCACTAAAAGTGCAATGGCTGATCTCCGTATTATATACCATTATGAAAACAATATGCGTTATATATGCTTTTGTCCAATAACCTTATCATATGTTTGGTTGCCCTCATAGGATATCATTGGCCTCTCTAGGTTAAATTTTTCACCTAATACAATCCATTTTATCTCATGGTTACGATTATATCTTTCGTGATGAAAATTATTATTACTTACAAACAGTAATGATTAGTCATTTGTACTAAACAAAAGACTCGTGACCACATTTCATTTTCATAATCATATAATGCCATTGGAAGGAAATCATTTACTATTTGCTCGAGTTATGAACTCCACTATTATGAGTGAAACCATGCTATATATAAGTCATGTACCTAATATACCAACTTTCGACTAATTACAATGAAAGCTCAGGTTTTCAACGTATCAAAGTACATTATTTTTGTACACATGGTCAGACACTTGCTTTTGGATTGAGGTAAATCACACCACAAACGTCACAAGTGAATAAATCCATACAGAACTAGAATAAATTCAACTTGGGTCTAGTCCAATGTATTATTAGTCTTGACAACCATATCTATTTCTTTATTTCTGAGAGTCAACTGCTCCGATAGCAAAGACAAAACATCTTCTCAATTGGACTTATAAACAACATAATAGTCCCCTATTTATTTTGAATCAATACCTCAATTTGATTCTTGTAGACTATGGGCTATTTAGATTACCTACTAATATAACTTGTCTTTCTTGCATTATAATTTGTTCTTATAATGCAACTTAGAATTAGTTAAACATTATGAAGTTTAAAAAACTCTGAAGAAATTCTAACAAATGTCATACCTATTTTGAAGAAAAGCCACCTTCCAGTCTAGTTTAACCAAGAAGAGGAAGCCAAAAGCCATTTCTATAGAAAGCCTCATTTCAATTCAATACAACTAACGAAAAGAGGTCCAAACTCGTTTTCAAGTTCAAGCCTTGGCGACCCTTGAAGCAGACATCATTGGTTCAATAGCAAGTCACTACGACACTTGAAGCAAAACACATCTTTCCAACATCAAAGTCTAGACAACCTTTGATTCAAAGCTCAATCGAAGAGAAGAATCAATACAATTTTCATTGTAATCAAGAAATCTAGAGAGTTGACTCTTTTCAAAGTTATGAACATAATTTGACTCCTATTTTTCAAGTCAATATTAGACTCATAATTTATGTATACATCTTAGGTAATCAAAGAGCTAATATTCACTTATACATTTTGTTTTTTATGCAAAACTCATTGAAGATAAACATAAAAAGATATAATTAAATAATCATATAAAAATTTATTTAGTTTAATTAATTCAAAAATTACATATAAAATTACGAAATAATAGCACTAAGAGCACAAATCCAAAGAAAAAGGACCAAGCAGTGATGGCTTCAATAGCTTTGGCAACGGCAGGGTTTTCGTCTTGAAGAGAAGGAAAATTTTATGGGCTTGAGTCGAAAAAGTAGAAGGGAAAAACTTAAAAGGAATAAAGAAGGAAAGAAAGGTAACCTATGGGTCTTAGGAACTTCACAAATTTATTATATTTTTCAATTTCATCTTCCAAAATAATGTGCCATATGTCTTATTTTGACTAGCCAAGCAGTGCCATGTCAGCTTTTGTAGTGATGTAGGATAAAGTGTTGGATGGGGCATGCTATAAATACCTGAGTTTCTTTTTACCAGTGTGGGATGAAGTATAGCTCAAGAGCTAAATTGTATGTTAGCCTTTAATTTTAACCGAAAGTATAAATACTTTTTTTTGGAAAATCCTAATACCCAAAGTTACAAACAATGCTCTTGAGTTATTAAACTATCAATATTCATTTTTCATTAAAAAACTTTTTAATATTCATTTATTTATGTATGTATGATATGCCATTTTTTTCATTTATATGTATATATTCTTAGAACATTGTTATAAGATATTTTTCACATTAAAATCTAATTTTATTTTTTATTCGATTTGATGAATCCAAAATTTCAAACAATTATGAATCGAATATAAAATCGAGATAAATAATTATAATAAAGATGAATCAGTTGTTGAATAGAATGAAGGTGAAAAAAAGTGTTTTAACAATTTTTTAATAATAGTTTGTTTGAGGTTGTCATGTGGCAGCAGTTTTTAACTTGGTTTATAATATACACCAAAGTTAAAAATATGAGAGTTCATGATATTGAAAAGGCTTCTATGAAGATATAGGGGATGATAATGGTTAAATATAAAGATGAACTTCATTCTTCAATGTAGATATCAAGTTGAGTGACCACATTATTGTTTTTTTTTTTTTTACATAAAGGAGATAATAACATTAAATTTGAACCTTAGTTTCTCGGGTGCCAACAAAAGATTTAATCACCATTTTCGTATGTTGTTGGCCCACATGATTATTCGAGTTTAATAACATTTTGTTAATACACAAACATTTGAATTATTTCTTAATAACCAATTCATATATGAGCAAGCCCCCCAAATGTAAATTTGATATCGAAGTGCCCAAACAATTATCTTTATTTTTGAATTTATTCTCACCGTTTGTTCTCACAAATACATACAACAAATCTATTTAGCAAATTCTTACGGGACACACACTCATTTATAATGGACACATGCTGGTGTCTCTACTATAAGGGCCATTCCCATGCATGAAAATCTTTTGATTGATTTGATTCGTCGTTATTCCACTAGACCTAAGCTTGGTTGTGGTTGTAAAATGAGAACCTATAGTACACATGTATCCAACCATGATTTATGTGGAGTGGGATTGTCGTACGTACAAATATATATACACATGTAAAAATTATTGTTAATGTACCTAAAGAGAGATACCCATTTAAAAGAAAAAAAAACATGGTGACAAAATGAACACTATTGAGCTGAATAATGTCGAATGCTTCCATATGTATGGCTCATACCTTGCTGTCATTTTTCACACGGATTGTCCTTCTTAATAAGTCCCATCATTCGTCCTCTTGTTTTATTTTTATTTTTTTTGGCTCACACCATGTTCATTCCCTTTTAAGATAATATTTTTCTTAAAATAATTATATTAACTCTGTATTAAACAATAACAAAACTTTGTTTATGAAATATAATTACTATAATTATGAGTTTTTTTTTTTTTAAAAAAAAGTCTCCATTTGTTTAAATTATCTCATACCATCCAATTTGATATATATGATTATGAATGATATGAAATGAGAGTATGTTGTTGTAAAAGCCTAGATGCTCGCGTCCTTGTTTCGCAAACTAATTATTATTTTTACTACCTATTTTGGAAGAATTTAAAGCTACGGTCTGCCATTTGATTATCACCATGATATATATATATATATAGTTTGTTCGTTTATCAATAAGTGATTAATTGAATGCAATTTTTTTATGCATATATCTTATATTTTAAATTGTGGTAATGAGAAATGGCAAACATTGTGATTGAAGAAGGGAATTTGAGAATTTATGTTCTAAATAAATTAAATTCATATATGTTTACGAATTAAACTATCTATTCAATATATATATATATATTAAACATATTTTTTTATTAGAATTGTGTGACCCGAATCTTTGTTAAATAAATACAATGGTAAAACAAAAGATCTTTGTAGGATTTAAGGTCGAGTGTCGAAACTCCTCTCGTATAGAACTACACTTCTTTTATTTGATATTGATTAGAATAATGTTTTTCAACCTTTAAATAGATGTAGTCGAAACTCCTATTGTATCATTCAGTTTTCAACATCAGTGAATTTCTCCTCCTCTACCCGTAGTTTTTTCTTGAAAAGATTTCCACGTAAAATTTATGTGTTTTATTTTTATTTTTCATTTTTATTTTGCAGTCGTTCTATATTACCATTATCGACGTTAATTTTAACATTTTTTTATAAACCCAATCAACTCCAAATCCTGCTTGAGCCAGACATCCATAAAAATATTATATTAGGATTTACCCATGAAGAACATGGTGATATTCAAGTTGAAAGGCACGACGTCCATAAGAATGAAACGACGATTAAATAAATTATACAAACAGTGGGATAGAGAGCATTGACCTAGAAAATATTCGGGGTTTGTGGGTAATCATGCGCACTGAAAAAGCCATAGCCAACCGACTAAGGTTTAAATGGAGCATTCAACACAAGCTTTTTTGCTGAATAATGATTAATGATGTAAAATCCTGGGAATAGTGATGCACTTTATTAGTAGAAAATTTGCTGGACATCGCTTTCAACCTTAACTCTAATGATTATTTCTTAATAAACCAAAAAAAATATGGGTGTTGGTGCTATAACCGGCAGGGCTATTTGTTGGGATATAAGTAGGGTTTATGATGTTATAGGTTCCAAAATTATATATAAGCCCTAATTAGCTACCTACTCAACAAACTTCTTAGGTCTATAATTAGAGTGTGGAAAGTGTTTTGTGTGGGTAAATTTGTAGTCAATTTTACAGGCAATTAGCATTTGAAAGATGGAGGATTGTTAATGGTATCACTTTAGAAATTATTATCCTTAAATCATGATGGAGAAACACTTTACATACATAAGTATAAATTTATACGATATGATTTTATTAATGCTATTTTAATTGAATTTTCAAAGTAATAATATCATATTACTTAGTTTTTTTCTTAATTGAGTTATTAGTTTGAGGATTAAATGTTAAGCTCAAATTTTACGTGTATTTAAAATATGTGTTATCAAATTTTAAACGTGTCTTGTTAAAAAGGGGGAAAAAAGAAGAAATAGTCCTCTTAAAATCTATAAACACCGTTTTATTTTCCTAATACGTCGAGTCCAAGTTATGTAAATGATAGATACATGCATATTTAAAATTTAAATATTCTCTATGTCAAATTTTGAGCTAACACTTAATACTCAAACTAATATTAAGCTTATGAATGAAAATGGTTGATACGATATTAATGTTTTAATAATTCAATTAAACATTTTGAAGTTTATAAATCAATTCAAAATTGAATCACAATCTAAAAATGATTATTGTAATTAAATTTTTTATTGGAGGAAAATTAAAGAGCACCTTGTTTACATCAAAAAGTCTTAGAAATAAACTTGGGTTTTAACTCATTTGTTCATGCAGTTACTTATTTAATATAAAGATAAATCCTAAAATTTTACATGAATTATGGTGTAATGTGCAAGGATATAAATAAATTTTGATTTTGTATAATTATGTATAAAATTTTGATTTGATTCAATTTTTATAAAAAAACAAACATTGTTATTGATATGACACCATTTTGCATTTGCATATTACATCACGATAATTATACTTTTCCAATATCAAAATAAATTGATGTATTTATTTCTTTAAATGTATAGAATTGAATCAAAATCAATGTTACGTATACATTTAAACCAAAATTAAAGTTCATGTATCAAAGTGCACATTAAATTAAAGTTCATGTATGATTTTGATTTTTAAATCTTTAATATATAATGTTAGTAAGGTACACAAGCATTCTAGGAAACAATATTATATGAAAGCTTAAAACTGCAACAAGTGGACATCCTCATCGATTGACACATCATTATTATTAAAATAATGAATAGGCTCTTTAAAAAAAATATAAATACAAATAAATCTGCGCCAACTATAATTAGAATAAAGCATTATAAATTACAATTGAATCAAATATCGAAATCTAGTTGAAGATAAATTAAAATAACTCTAGAAAGAACCGACATATGATGAGATTTAATCAAAAATAAATTTAGAATGAATGTATACATAATTTATATACGATAAGATTGAAATTTAAATACTCAAAATCTCGTAACCTCAATGGCAATAGTAGTAAAGTGATTTTGGGAAGTGAGTCAATAGCTTCTCCAATGAATTAAAGCATTTCTTTACATCCTATTGATTTACTAAAGATTGGTTAATGATGAGTTGGATTGAAATCTTCGAATCTACTTTTTATCAAATAATTATATGTGATTTGGAGTGTTTCTTTTTTCTTTTCTGTATAATAGTTCTTCAGTTTTGTTTTGGATTTTGCAATTTTAAGGATTTAGGATTATCATAAATGTGTTTCAAAATTTCCAATAATTTGATTGCTGCTGTTGAAAGATTAAACATCTAATCTTATGAATTTTGGGTTAAAATTTATTATTTATGAATTTTTATTATTATCTATTTTGAAGTGCATCTATGATTATTTTTTTCTATATAATAGTCCTTCGTTTTTATTTTGTATATTTTGCAATTTTAAGGATTTAGGATTATCATAGATGTGTTTCATAAAATTTCCAATTATTTGATTGTTGTTGTTGAAGGATTAAATAACCAATATTATGAAGTGTGGGTTAAAGATGATTATTTTTAAATTTTTTGACGACAACTTCGAATTTTCCAATTTTTTTAGTTTATATATATCTTTACAATTTTATTAAACCGTACAAACCTAATGAAAAGAAATTGGACAAGAAATGTCGCGGATATTGAATATTGTGCAAGTGATCAAAACATGCGAATCATGTTTGAAAAGGAGTTTGTTAATATTCGTAGCTGAAAATGATTAGGTAGCTTTGCCTAATTTTTCAACTGAAAACAAAATATTTCTGTCTAAAAATCTTGGTGAGGCATCTCCGTATACAAATTCATAGGAATCAGACCCAAAATAGGTTAAAATTGTCACAAAAAGTGCATGCAATATGTGCACGGAAAGAGGTGATAGATTTAATTTACTCTGATAATAATAGATGGATATAGAGAGCAAAGAGATGGAGAAAATTCCAATGCATATTGTCGAAACCGTCTTTTTTAAAGGCGAGAATCGAATTTGGGTTTTGAAAATGGATAAAACGGGAGTCGCCACCGATTCCCTTTTTTGCTAGGTGTGATCGGGTCACCTCGAAAAGTGATTGTTTTAGATAAACCATTTGATTTGTCAAAACAACAATTTTGGTCTACGAAAAGTTAGAAAACGGATTCGGGAGTCGGTTACGTGCGAGGAAGGATTAGCACCCTCGCAACGCCCAAACTCGGTACCAAATTGATCAATCAACGTCCTAATGTCGAAAAGTTTGAAATAATGTTTTGAAATCTTGCTCTTTTTATTGTTTTTAAACGATATGATTAAATAATGATATTCCCTTGTTTCGGAGGAATAGAGTTTCACATCCAGCACGATTGGACGCGATAATCTAAGTCCTTGAATCCAAGATCATCTCCGAAATTCTCCAAGCGCACATTTTGAAATTTAGAATGGATATTTGCTCATTCGGTCATGCAAAAAGAAAACACACCCAGCACGATTGGGCACAATCTTTTCGAACTTCCAAACGCGCAAATATCACCTTATTTAAAAAAGAAAAAACATTGAAGGGTTATTCACTCATTTGGTCAACCAAAAAGGGTCACACCCAGCACGATTGGGCATGAATGTTTTGAATTCCCAAACTCTGAATATTACCTTCGTAAAAACCCGTTTTTTTTATGAATAAAAAAGGAAAAATAATAAAAGATAAAATGTTGAATTGCAATGAAACGGCGGAAACAAAAAACCGAGGCGTGATGATAAACGATGCAATAGTAAAACGGAAATAAAAGATAACACTATGGCAATAATGAGAAATATTAATAATGATAATGACCATAATATATACAATAATAATAATAGTATAGCAAATAGGATGATAATAATAATAATAATAATAATAATAATAATAATAATAATAATAACAATAATAACAATAATAATAAATGATATGGTAATAATAAGATAGTAAATAATACGAATATGTACGACATAAATAATAATAATAATAATAATAATAACAATAATAATAATAATAATAATAATAATAATAATAATAACAATAATAATAATAATGCTAAATATATATACAAATAATAATATACGGTAATAATAATAATAATAATGATGAAGATAGCAAACATAATAATAATATAATAGCATGTAATAATAGTAACAATAATAAAATAATATAAAATATATACGACATAATTATATATAGTAATAATAATAATAATAGTATTAGACTAAGAAAATATATATCATAATAATAATGGTAATAATATACATAATAATAATAATATTGATAATAATAATGATAAACAGTAATGATAGTAATGAAAATAGTAATAATAATAATAATAATGCTAAAATAATAATAATACAATTAAAAGGAAAAATAGGACTAAATCGGATTTAAAACAAAGTTTTAGGGGGGGTTTGAGATAAATAAAAAGACGGAAGGACCTATTTGTGGTGCGCCTAAGAAGTGGGAGGACCTGGGGCGCAATTAGCCCAAAAAAGGGGGAGACGCGCGGATCCTGGTCGGATCCGGGTCAACGCGCGGATCCCCCTTGCTGAAACGGCGCCGTTTTCGCCTTGGTATAAAAGGCCCCTAAACCCTCAAAAAAATTCATTTTTCAGCTTTCTCTTAAAAAAATTTTGAATTCTTTTCTTTCCTCTCTGCAGGTCCGAGCGAGAGGGAGACAAAGGGTCGCGGGTTTCACCGTCGGGGGCGTGCGGGCGAGGCTGTGGTGGCAGGCACATGGGCAAGGGAGAGGGGTTGCGGCGCGTCAGGGGCTAGGGTTTCTGAAACCCTAGCTTTCTGCAAATCTTTCTTCCTCTTTGGGCCATTTTGGGCCTGTTCGGGATTTAGTAGAGGGCCCGGACGAATTGGGCCTTCTACAGCTGCCCCCCTTTGCTTGTTGTCGTGTAACGGGAACAGAGCAAAGGTATAAAGAAGGCCCAAATTCGTTGGAATTCACTGAGTCTTGTCTCCTTTGGTGCCTTTCTCTGCCCGGTAGCTTTGAACTCCATCGCAACTTGTTGCTTTGATCCACTATTTCTGTAGGCTTCAATCTACTTTATTGTCTTTGTTGAGTATTCAGGGAGATAACATTTGTAGTCCTTAACCTATTCCACCGTTGGTCAGTAGCAATAGGACAATCTTGAATCTATTCCACTACTGGTTAGTGGTAATAGGATAATCTTCAATCTATTCCACCACTGGTTAGTGGTAATAGAATAATCTTCAACCCATTCCACCGCTGGTTAGTGGTAATAGAATAATCTTCAACCCATTCCACCGCTGGTCGATGGTAATAGGATAATCCTCGATCTATTCCCCTACTGGTTAGTGGTAATAGAACAATCTTCAATCTATTCCACCACTGGTTAGTGGTAATAGAATAATCTTCAATCTATTCCACTATTGGTCAGTGGTACTAGAACAATCTTCAACCTATTCCACTACTGGTCAGTGGTAATAGGACAATCTTCAACCTATTCCACTACTGGTCAGTGGTAATGGAACAATCTTCGACCTATTCCACTACTGGTCAGTGGAAATAGAGCAATCTTCGACCTATTCCACTACTGGTCAGTGGAAATAGAGCGATCTTCAACCTAGTCCACCGCTGGTCGATGGCCATAGGATAATTTTATATTACCTCCTTCAGGAGGTTATCAATCTTCAATTTGCTCCACCTAAATTTGTCACACCATGATGATGCAATGCTTGAAATGACTCAAATGTCCCTATCTACGCGTGCTATGGATGACATGCGAATGGTCTTTTTATTACGATTAGGATGCAATGAATCGAACGCCCTAATTGGATGTGCATGAATGCATGAGAATGATCTCTTTGTGACGGATCACCCTGCTCTCTTGGTTTGATTGGTCTCTTTGGGGGGTCACCAATTTAGGTTTCGATTGCCCCATGCACCTGGTTAGTTTTGAACATTGCTCCCTCTTTGGGTTCTTGTAACAATTAGAAGTTTTCAGAGTAGTATACGAAACTCTCTTAGTTTGAATACTGGTGTTCCATTAATCGTTATTCCAATGCAAAGTGCTTAAAAGTATAATCATAAGAGATATTGAGGGTAAGGCTCAAAATGAATAGATTGACCAAAAGATCAGATTTTGACAAGGTAAGTTTAACTAAACATGTTACAAAGAAGACAAGAACAAGTGTCCAGATATCATAGCATGAGTTTCCCTGCACAAAACTTCTTGAGGACTCCTTTTGAACTCGATAGGTGTCTGGCGGAATAAGAAGACTTCATTGATGCTGCCAAGTCGTGACGTTTCTTCTTCTTGTTAATTTCGATTATAGTGAAGCTACCACATGCTCCCTCCAATCAATGATTTGGATCGCCCATTTTGGGTTTTCAATCCAAAACCCCTTGAGTCGCAAAGCGCCCTTTACGGGTTTTCACTTTGACCTCTCCAGTTTTTTTTTTTTTTAGGCGAAGTATTTCTTGACTGAATCTGAGTTTACAGGATTTGGCAAACTCTTGCCATCCATTTCCGTCAAGATTAGAGCTCCACCGGAGAAGGCCTTCTTTACTACATATGGTCCCTCCCAATTTGGCATCCATTTTCCTCTAAAGTCTTTCTGTATGGGAAGAATCTTTTTCAGGACGAGGTCTCCTTCATAGAATTCCCTCGGGCGAACCTTTTTGTTGTAAGCCCGTATCATTCGCCTTTGATACATTTGTCCATGACGAAGGGCTTTTAGCCTCTTTTCCTCAATTAGGTTCAGCTGATCGTACCGAGATTGGGTCCATTCTGCTTCATCTAACTTTATCTCAGATAAGACCCGAAGGGAGGGGATCTCAACTTCGATTGGTAGTACCGCCTCCATTCCATAAACTAAAGAGAATGGAGTTGCCCCGGTAGATGTTCTAACCGATGTCCGATAAGCATAAAGGGCGAATGGTAGCTTCTCGTGCCAATCCTTGTAAGTCTCAGTCATCTTTCCTACGATCTTCTTAATATTCTTGTTGGCTGCTTCGACTGCACCATTCATCTTCGGACGATATGGCGATGAGTTGTGATGTTTGATCTTGAATTGGCTGCAGACTTCCGCTATCGTGCTATTATTCAAGTTTAGTGTATTGTCAGATATGATCCTTTCAGGCATCCCGTACCGACATATGATCTCCTTCTTTAAGAACTTGCTGACCGCTGATTTCGTGACATTTGCGTACGAAGTGGCCTCTACCCATTTGGTGAAGTAGTCAATTACCACAAAGATAAATCGGTGCCCATTCGAAGCTTTTGGAGAGATCGGCCCAATGACGTCCATCCCCCATATAGAGAAAGGCCAAGGGGATGTCATGACGTGTAGGGGTGAAGGAGGCACGTGAATTTTATCTCCATAGATTTGACATTTGTGGCATCTCTTGGCATAGCTGATACAATCTCCCTCCATAGTGGACCAATAATACCCGAATCTCATGATTTGTCTTGCCATCGTAAATCCATTAGCATGAGTCCCACAGACACCTTCATGGACTTCTTCGAGAATCTTCTTGGCTTCAACTGCATCCACGCATCTCAGCAGTACTTGATCCTTCCTTCTCTTGTATAGGATTTCTCCATCCAGGACATAATCATTGGCCAATCTTCTCAACATTCTCTTATCATTCTCGGTCGCTTGATCGGGGTATTCACGGTCCTTTACGTATCGCAATACATCGTGATACCATGGGTGACTATCTCTTTCTTCTTCTTCGTCGATGTTGCAGCAATGTGCCGGGGCCTCATAAATGCTCATTTGGATAGGCTTCACTTCTTCTGCTTTGTTTATTTTGATCATAGAAGCCAAGGTAGCTAAAGCGTCAGCCATTTGGTTCTCTTCTCGTGGGAGGTAGCAGAAAGTGACGTTGTCAAACTCTTTAATTAATTCCAAAACCAGCCTTCGATAACTGATTAACTTGGGATCTCTTGTTTCCCATTCACCTTTCAGTTGATAGATTACTAGTGCGGAATCCCCGTACACCTCCAATGTTCTAATTTTCCGTTCAATGGCTGCACGAATTCCCAGGATGCACGCTTCGTATTCGGCCATATTGTTTGTACAATCAAAATCCAACTTGCTAGTAAGAGGATAGTGATCTCCGTTGGGGGACACTAGGATTGCCCCAATTCCATTCCCTACTGCATTTGAAGCTCCGTCGAAGTTTAGTTTCCACGGGTGCCCCTTCTTTTGGGCCTCTTCTTCGGTGGCTGCCACATACATTAATTCTTCATTTGGGAAATCAAAGTCCAATGGCTCATAGTCTTCTAACGCTCTGCTGGCTAAAAAATCCGCTATTGCACTCCCTTTTATGGCCTTCTGATTTACGTAGACTATGTCAAACTCTGAAAGCAGAATTTGCCACCGGGCCATTCTTCCACTCAGTGCAGTTGACTCCATCATGAACTTGAGAGGATCCAGTTTGGAGATAAGCCAAGTGGTGTGATATAGCATGTATTGCCTCAATCTCCGGGTCGTCCAAACCAGAGCGCAACATAACTTCTCGATTGGCGAATATCTTGTCTCACATTCTGTAAACTTCTTACTGAGATAGTATATCGCTCTTTCCTTCCTTCCTGACTCATCATGTTGGCCTAGCACACATCCCATGGAATTTTCAAATACTGACAAATACAATATCAGTGGCTTATTTGGGCAAGGTGATACCAATACTGGGGCTTTAGACAAGTAATGCTTGACCTTATCAAATGCTTTCTGGCACTCCTCATTCCATACATCTGAGTTGTGTTTCCTAAGGAGGCGAAATATGGGGTCACACTTCTCCGTTAGTTGTGCGATAAACCGGGCGATGTAGTTTAATCTTCCTAAGAAACTTTGAACCTCCTTTTGGGTATGTGGTGGAGGCAACTCTTGGATAGCTTTCACCTTATCGGGATCAACCTCAATTCCCTTTTTACTGACTACAAATCCCAACAATTTTCCGGATCTAGCCCCAAAGGTACATTTGGTCGGATTGAGTTTCAGCTGGAATTTTCTCAATCTTAGGAACAGTTTCCTCAAGACTTGCACATGTTCTCTCTCAGTCCTGGACTTCGCAATCATGTCATCTACATAAACTTCGATCTCCTTGTGCATCATGTCGTGGAAGAGAGTCACCATGGCCCTTTGATATGTTGCCCCTGCATTCTTTAGTCCGAAAGGCATCACTTTATAACAGAATGTCCCCCACATGGTAATGAACGTGGTTTTCTCCATATCTTCGGGGTGCATTTTAATCTGATTATACCCAGATAAGTCGTCCATGAAAGAGAAAAGAGAATATCCAGCTGTGTTATCCACTAAGGTATCAATGTGGGGTAACGGAAAGTTATCTTTTGGACTGGCCTTGTTCAAATCCCTGTAGTCCACGCACATTCGCACTTTCCCATCTTTCTTAGGGACAGGCACTACTATTCTGAGTATTTAACCATTTGCTACCCAAGTATTTAACCATTTGCAAGAAAGCATCAAACTGTTTTCTGACCTCTTCTTTTATTTTTAACAAAACATCTGGCCTCATTTTTCGAAGTTTTTGCTGGACAGGTTTACATTCTTCCTTGATGGGGAGTCGATGCACCACTATGTCTGTGTTTAACCCGGGCATATCTTGATACGACCAAGCAAAGACGTCTCTGAATTCTTGGAGTAATTCGATGAGGTCTTGCTTCATTTTTGTGGCAATGCTAGCCCCAATTTTCAACTCTTTTCCTTCTCCTAAGTTCACTATTTCTATCGTCTCGTCGTGGGGTAGGATTTGTTCTTCGCCTTGCTCTACCATTCTTAACAAATCAGGAGACACATTACGGTCTTGGTCATCTTCGAAATCTTGAGAATCCTCCATGTCCGTACCTTGTTCAAAAGGGGATCCTGAGTTAATGGCAGTGTCGCTCACATCATTGATATCTGGGGACCTGTTAAAAGGGCAAAGAAAGGCGCAGAAGCAACAATCTAAGAATGGATATTTATGTGAGTGACTATGAATGGAGAGTAAAAGGAAAATTTTTTCGAAATATGCTTTTTATTGAAATAAAGACGTTTGAGCATATGCCTATTCAACAAAGAGTCTCTCATTGCCCCTAGGCTTAGAGCAACAAGCGTGTTTCGAACATTACTCTGAATTACTCCTAAAAGCTACAGGAATTTCTTCTATTGTCCAATTGTCCAAAACACATCCAGGAGCATAAGGACGAATCCCAGATAAAGCTCTTTCCTCGGCCCTTTCCTCCGATACGGCGTTGATGCTTAAGCTCCCCAACATTTCTTCCATTGCTTCTCTTGCTGCCATGCCTCGGTCAGGGTACAAGATTCCCCCCGAGACAAATGTTTTGGACAGAGGAGGGAAAGTCATTGGCTCCCATTTGATCTCCTCCTCACTTAGGCGTGCCCTTCTTCTCTCTCTTCTTTTCTCTTCTTCTCTCTACTTTTGTTTCGCATCTGGCTTGAAACCTAAGCCGAAGCGGTCTCGTTTTTCTCTTTACGTCGGCACCTCAGTCTTTCCTTGTAGGTTTCTTCCGAGTCCTCTCCCGGGCAAAGCTCCCTTCCCAATCGTCATTTGGAGGCTCATCATCGTAGACTTGGATATTTTAGGCCTAGGGATCTTGCTGCCCTCGGCCACGAAGGTGGCGTTAATGAATTCCAATGACCGGAAAGAACATTCCATTGCCTTTTCATCTACCTCAATGTATGGAGCGTCACTAGTAACGGATGCTATAATCTCTTCTTCCGCGTTGATCGTGACCAATCTACCTTCCGTCACCAATTTCAACTTCTGGTGCAGTGACGACGGCACCGCCCCTGCCGAATGGATCCAAGGTCTCTCCAGCAGGCAATTGTAGGAAGGTTTAATATCCATCACCAAGAAGTCTACCTCATATGTATTTGGGCCAACTTGAAGCGGTATATCAATTCTCCCCATGACCTCTCTCTCCGTTCCATCAAATGCTCTTACAATATTATGGCATGCCTTCATGTGGGAGCTATCAACCGGTAACCTATTCAGTGTGGATAAAGGTAATACATTAAGGGCTGATCCATTATCAATTAGCACTCCCGGCAACGTGTACCCTTTGCAGCGCGCGGTTATGTGTAAGGCTTTTGTAGATCCCATGCCTCCTAAAGGTATCTCGTCATCATTGAAGAAAATGAAGTTGTCTGCGCTTATATTACCGACGAGACGGTCTAACTTATTAACAGATATATCCCCCGTGACATATGTTTCATTTAGTACTTTCATCAACGTCTTTCGATGAGTTTCTGAGCTCATGAGCAAAGCCAGTACCGATATGCGAGCGGGCTGTTTGTGCAGCTGCTCCACAACACTATATTCGCTGTGCTTAAGGAATTTTAAAAACTCCTTGGCGTCGCTCTCTGTCACGGGCACGTTGACGAATGCTTCGGACTCGACGGTTTCCTCTTCCCTTCGCTCAGTTGCCACCGCTTTCCCTTTGGTTGCTACCGCACTCGTGTTTGGGGTGTAACGTCTCCCACTACGTGTAAAGAAGCCTCCATCTCTATCTTCTTCTGTAGCATTGACCGGATTTTCTCTTCCAGTGATTTCTACCCTACAATCGTAGCTCCAAGGTACCTTTTTATTGTCTTTGTAGGGGGTAGTCGTGGGTTTTTGAATTATGACCTTCGGTGTGATTGATATTTCAGTCCCCCCGTCCTTGGTCGTGATATAACTACTGCAGGGTAGTTGCCCCCATAGACTCTCCTAGACGTCCTTTCTTTCGATATGTCGGCCTCTCTCTTTGGCGTGATTTCGACCGCTCTAGGTCGTGATATAACTACTGCAGGGTAGTTGCCCCCATAGACTCTCCTAGACGTCCCTTCTTTCGATGTGTCGGCCTCTCTCTTTGGCGTGATTTCGACCGCTCTAGGTCGTGATATAACCACTGCAGGATGATTCCCCCCGTAGATCCTTCTAGCCGATCCTTCTTCTGACGCGTGAACTTCTCCTTCTTCTGGATCTCCGATCTCTTCGTAGAATTCTATCTCTTTGTTATCCATGAGACCTTGAATGAGAGTCCTGAACATGAGGCATTCTTGAATATTATGGCCCGCTTTGGCGTGAAACTCGCAATAATTCTCCGCTTCTTCAATCTCTTCTCCCGGATGTTGGGCAATTAAGCCTTGGCTTATCATTTGCCTACAAACCCAACGCAGCGGGGTTTTTATTTCATCGACGTTCATTTTTACTTTCTTCCCTACCTTCTCCCCAACATGTTTACCCCGTTATTAGCATGGTTGGGTAATGGGTGCTCTGTGTCGTTGACTTTCACCACGCCCATTTGGATAAGTTTCTCTACCAGCTTCTTGAAGGCGAGACAATTTTCTATTGAATGTCCGACAACCCCAGCGTGGTATTCACATTGCGCATTCGCATCGTACCATTTAGGGTATGGGGGTTGTATGGGCTGTAGGTAATGGGGGGCAACAACATGCGTGTCATATAGTTTTTGGTACAACTGCCCATACGTCATGTAGATCGGAGTGAATTGGAGCTTCTCTACATTCGGCTTTGCACTAGGTTCTTGTCTATGCAGTCTTGGACGATCAGTGATTACAGTTTTAGGTTGATTCAGGGTGACTGCTTTGTCACGGGCATTCACGTTATTTATGTCACCCTCTCTTTTCTTTAGAGTCGTTTTTCTGGAGCCTTCCCCTGTTTCTATCTTGCCGCATCTGACCGCGTATTCTATCCTTTCCCCACATCTCACAATTTCTGAAAAATCGGTCATAGAACTTCCCAACATGTGTTTGATGAAAGGGGCCTTTAAGGTATGAATGAAGAGTGTGGCCGCTTCTTCTTCTAAAAGAGGTGGTTGGACCTGTGTGGCTACCTCTCTCCACCGTTGCGCGTACTGCCTGAAGTTTTCGCTTGGTCTCTTCTCCATAGTTTGGAGAGTGACTCTGTCAGGAGCTATGTCTGCTATGTGGCCATAATGTTTCATGAAAGCCTGAACTAAGTCCCTCCATGTTTTGATTTGGGTACTACTGAGTTGATCGTACCATTTGGCCGCAGACCCAACCAGGCTATCCTGAAAGCAGTGTATTAATAATTTCTCATTATCAGCATATCCCGCCATTCTCGACGAACATCTTCAGGTGTGCTCCCGGGCAGCTGGTCCCGTTGTACTTTTCAAAATCCGGAGTTTTAAACTTTGGTGGAAGCACTAAGTTTGGGACCAGGCTTAGCTCTTTGATATCGACCCCGTAACGAGTTTTAGACTTCTCAATTGCTTTGACTCTCTCCTCTAACCACTTGTAGCGGTCTTCCATTAGCATTGAGGGTTCAACTTTCATCTTCTCTTTCTCCATTTCATCAAAATCTGGTACCATAGGGTTGATAAGGTCATCTCCTGGGTTGGATCCTGAGCCCATTTGGAGATTCATGGGAGATCTAATGTTAGCTTGGCATTGCTGAGGCCTAATTGTGACAGGTGGCCTTCGGGGATGTTCCTCGTGCTGCAAAGGCATTTGCGGCAGGGTAGATTCTGAAGGAATATCTTCGTTCTCCCCTCCAGTGATGGCCATAGGGCTTTTCCCTTTCCCCAAGAACCTGTTCAATAGTTGGGACATTTGAGATATCTGAGCCTTCATGTCCCTCTGGGATTCCTCCATTTCTTGCTGGATCTTGGTTAAGTGCTCTTGCATCTGTGCTTCCATTTGGTCGCTCATTTCCTTTTGGAATTGTTCTAGTTTCTGATCCATTTTCTTTATCTTAGTGCGGGTACCGTATGGGTGTTCAGCCTCCAGATTCTTTTTTCACTGTTATGAATCGAGTGTATCGGACTCTTTTCTACGTATGTGACATGATGTGAATGCATGCAATGCTGATGCATGGAATGAATGCAAGCCAAGGAGTATCAATTCAGATTCAATTTCGTTTTAGAAAGCTTTTACTGGAAAACAAAATCCTTTACACAAACTGGATTACAAATAGGCTTTTGCCCTAAAGCCTAGAGCTTTGATGCTGCTAAGCAAAGAGATTAGCTCTTGATTATGATGAGGCTGTAGCTCATATTTCACACTTAGTACATCGGCCTGTGCCGCCAGAGTTTGCAGGTGATCAGCTACCCCTCTAATCTGAACTATGGCTCACTCATAAGGTAATCTCGACTCCTGATTGATTATGAGAATGGTGGATTTCTTCTTCGCCACGCTCCTCCTTGGCTTCGAGAAGTTCTATTCGTAGTTCATAACCGTGTAATGCTGCTTCCAATTCCTCAACCCTACTCTTCATTTCCTGGATCCTGTTTAGGCTTGACCTTAACTCGGCTGCGATATTACGGCTTTGATAATGAAGGAGGGTCCTCCCTAGTTCAGTTATTTTATCTTCTAATTCGATCTTTTCGTTCAAGCTTTCTGCTAAGTCTTTCTCTAGGGTTTCCTTTCGCATTCGCATTTCCCGAAATTTCCTTTCCCAAAAGTCAGCTCTGGCCTTTCCTTCTTGGACTTCTTGCCGCCATTGTTCAGCGGTTTTTCCTAGTCCAGCATTCTTCATTGATAGACGTATTTTCTTGTACTCGGTCTTCAAATTATCTCGATCTTCTTCGACTTTCCTCTTCTCCTTTTTCACTTTTTCTGTTTCTGACTTCTGAACATCTACATCCAATTTCAAGTACATCTTTTCTTCTTCTAGCTTTTCTATCCTTTTTTCGAGCGCTAGGTTTTGTCTCTCGAAGTCTTGTTTTATGATTTCTAATTCTGATGGTACCACTCGTAAGCATTCTTCTCTAAGTCGGGAGCCCTCCGTGCCTTGTTCGGGGATGTTATCGTTAACTCTTCCCGTCCTCCACCCGTCATACTCTGGAGTTGTCATTGGTCCCGCGGATAATCTTTTCATCCTATGCGCTCGATTCCAAGCGCCGGACATCTCTTTGGCCCTTTTCTTATAGCTTTCTCCACTATACGCAAATTCACTTTGGGCTAGTCCATTTGTCATTGGTATGAACTGTCTTGACCCATATTGCCTCAGTGCGATCAAAGGAGCGTACCCAACAGCTCCCCAAATTCCGAGCAAAGGAACCCAATCAAAATTTCCACATCGGTAAAGGATTTCATTAGGAATCATCCAAGGGGCCCTCCACTCAACGTCTTCTTCTTGCAGATTCTGAAGGAGCGTCATCCAGTTTTCCTCGGGTATGTCATCTTTTCTTGGGGTAGCTACTATCTTCTTCAACGGAGAGTGGTTCTCAAAGAATACGTGACGAGACACCTTTTCTATCTTCCAGAAATGGCTGTGGAACCATACCAACAATAGCTGCGCACATCCAATGAACCTGCCTTCACCCGTTTTCCGACATGCATTCAAAGATCTGAACGTTTCAGCTAAGATTGCCGGCACGGGTGTGATCCCTTTGTCTAATCGATCGACTAGATCTGTAACTGCTTCATCTATATGTCTCAGAGCCTTAGGAAAAATCACTAAGCCATAAGTACACAAGGCAAAGACACCAATCTTCTTTTTCACATCTGGGTGTGTTAAGATCAAGTCCTTCAAACTCGTCCAAGGTATGCATTTACCCTCGCCTTTCTTCTGAATTCTGGCCGAGACCCACTGCTCCTCCATCCCTGTGATGTTCATTAACTTCTTTACAAAGGTAGGGGCATTGGCGGCCTTAAAATAGACTTTGTCGGCTCGAGCTCGTGGGCAATTAAGCAAGGTTGTATATTCTTCTACGGTAGGCACTAAGTCCACTCTCCCAAAAGTGAAACAGCTATAAGCAGGGTTCCAAAACTGAGTCATGGCTCGGAATAGATGTTTATCTACCTTAATGTCGAATAAGTAGGGTAGATCACCGTAGTTGTGGTAGAACAACTGCTTTGTCTTATTGTCCCATTGATTCCATATCTTCTTTAGCTCGCCGAAGTCGTTTTGTGTAGTGTTGATGCGCGTGAAGTCCCATAGCTCTGACACATACCCATCAGCTAAACTGTTCCCCTTTTCTAATTGCGATCGCTCTGACCATACGCGGACCGCGGCATTGTCTTCCACTTTATCAAGGAATTCGTTTTCCATAACAAGCTTTCTTACTTGGAAACTGATCGTGAATTGATACTCTTTGAACCATGGAATGACATGCACCAAAATAAAGTAGACAAGTTGGTATCATGAAACAAAATTTAGAGCAAATAACAAAAATCCTATCTAGGTGACCACTAAGGATTGATATGGCTCTACCTAGGGAAGGCCCTTAAGTCTCTCTTCATGTGTTTAAGTTCTAAAGTCAAGGTACCCAAACCAGCAGATTCCTCGGTCCTCACCCATTTAGGCTCATACGACTGAGTTCGGTTCAGGGAGATACATTTCCCTATGGCCATGCGGAGGTGAAAACCTCACGAAGACATAGGTACGGATGTATCCCGGAAGCGGTCCTCTAGCCCATGCGGAGGTGAAAACCTCACGAAGGCATAGTTTCTCGCTCCCACTTAAGGGTGTGACCACACGGTCATGCAAACATGAATGCAGAATCCTATGAGACTCAACATCATTGCAATAAAGTACCAGCAAATGCACAAAAGAAACATGATTTTTCAAAATGATTTCAAATTTTCAACAAAGGACAAGAATAATCAATTTTACGGCCTGACTCTCTAATTGTCCCCAGTGGAGTCGCCAAGCTGTCGAAACCGTCTTTTTAAAGGCGAGAATCGAATTGGGTTTTGAAAATGATAAAACGGGAGTCGCCACCGATCCCTTTTTTTAGGTGTGATCGGGTCACCTTTTGTTTTAGATAAACCATTTGATTTGTCAAACAACAATTTTGGTCTACGAAAATTAGAAAAGGTTCGGGAGTCGGTTACGTGCAAGGAAGGATTAGCACCCTCGCAACGCCCAAACTCGGTACCAAATTGATCAATCAATGTCCTAATGTCGAAAAGTTTGAAATAATTTTGAAATCTTGCTCTTTTTATTGTTTTTAAACGACATGATTAATAATGATTTCCCTTGTTTCGAGGAATAGAGTTTCACATCCAGCACGATTGGACGCGATAATCTAAGTCCTTGAATCCAAGATCATCTCCGAAATTCTCCAAGCGCACATTTTGAAATTTAGAATGGATATTTGCTCATTCGGTCATGCAAAAGAAAACACACCCAGCACGATTGGGCACATCTTTTCGAACTTCCAAACGCACAAATATCACCTTATTTAAAAAAGAAAAAACATTGAAGGTTATCCATTTGGTCAACCAAAAAGTCACACCCAGCACGATTGGGCATGAATGTTTTGAATTCCCAAACTCTGAATATTACCTTCGTAAAAACCGTTTTTTTTATGAATAAAAAAGGAAAATAATAAAAGATAAAATGTTGAATTGCAATGAAACGGCGGAAACAAAAACCGAGATATAAACGATGCAATAGTAAAACGGAAATAAAAGATAACACTATGGCAATAATGAGAAATATTAATGATAATGACCATAATATATACAATAATAATAATAGTATAGCAAATAGGATGATAATAATAATAATAATAATAATAACAATAATAATAATAATAATAATAATAAATGATATGGTAATAATAAGATAGTAATAATAATACGAAATATACGACATAGTAATAATAATAATAATAATAAAAATAATAATAATAATAATAATAATAAAATGATATGGTAATAATAAGATAGTAATAATAATACGAAATATTACGACATAGTAATAATAATAATAATAATAATAACAATAATAATAATAATAATGCTAAATATATATACAAAATAATATACGGTAATAATAATAATAATGATGAGATAGCAAACATAATAATAATATAATAGCAATGTAATAATAGTAACAATAATAAATAATATAAATATATACGACATAATTATATATAGTAATAATAATATAGTATTAGACTAAGAAAATATATATCATAATAATAATGGTAATAATATACATATAATAATAATATTGATAATAATAATGTAAACAGTAATGATAGTAATGAAAATAGTAATAATAATAATAATAATGCTAGAATAATAATACAATTAAAAGGAAAAATAGGACTAAATCGGATTTAAAACAAGTTTTAGGGGGGGTTTGAGATAAATAAAAAGACGGAAGGACCTATTTGTGGTGCGCCTAAGAAGTGGGAGGACCTGGGGCGCAATTAGCCCAAAAAAGGGGGAGACGCGCGGATCCGGGTCAACACGCGGATCCCCCTTGCTGAAACGGCGCCGTTTTCGCCTTGGTATAAAAGGCCCCTAAACCCTCAAAAAAAAATTCATTTTTCAGCTTTCTCTTAAAAAATTTTGAATTCTTTTCTTTCCTCTCTGCAGGTCCGAGCGAGAGGGAGACAAAGGGTCGCGGGTTTCACCGTCGGGGGCGTGTGGGCGAGGCTGTGGTGGCAGGCACATGGCAAGGGAGAGGGGTTGCGGCGCGTCAGGGCTAGGGTTTCTGAAACCCTAGCTTTCTGCAAATCTTTCTTCCTCTTTGGGCCATTTTGGGCCTGTTCGGGATTTAGTAGAGGGCCCGGACGAATTGGGCCTTCTACACATATATAATGGGAAGTCTCGTGTTGATAAGAATAGGGTAATCCCTTTCAATTTTATTGATAGACCTCAAGAGTATACCTAATATTTATACAGCAATAGATACGTAGGAATAGAAAAGATATAAAATATATTTAGATATTCCTAAAAATAATATCTCATAATAATATCTTAACACCCGCTCAAGTTGGAGCATGCGGATTATAAATACCCAACTTACTGAGAATGTATTCAAATTGTGGTTTGCCAAGCACATTTGTAAAAATATCAGCTAACTGAATGGAGGTCGGAACAAAAGAATATGCAATAAATGCATCTTGGATTGCAATAGATCCCGTAATAGAAAAGTAAAATATATTTAGATATTCCTAAAAATAATATCTCATAATAATATCTTAACACCCGCTCAAGTTGGAGCATGCGGATTATAAATACCCAACTTACTGAGAATGTATTCAAATTGTGGTTTGCCAAGCACATTTGTAAAAATATCAGCTAACTGAATGGAGGTCGGAACAAAAGAATATGCAATAAATGCATCTTGGATTGCATCCCTAATAAAGTGACAATCCACTTCAATTCCAATATATAACTCAGATTGACTATCATAAAGAAATTTAAAAAAAAAAAGAAAAGGAAATAGATTTAGGATGATGAACACCTAAGCTCAATAGCAAGGCCTTCAACCACTTAAGCTTACAAGTGATGGAAGCCATATACCTATACTCAACCTCAGCGGAAGACTGAGAAAACAATCTACCACCATAACCCCTTTACTCAAATGAGGCATGAAAACAACAAAAAAAAACAAATGACCAAATCAAAGGGTAATCTGAGGCACACATTGGTTCCTTATTGCGTCTTTTACCCTTCCTACAACTACCACTTTTTCAGCAGTCCGTGGATAATACATACTAACCAATTCATCATCTAATGCATTCAAAAGCCACAAAGATAGTGGGATAGTGGGACACAAATATCATAAGCCCAATCATCGAAGTTGTCGAGCTTTAATGGAATAGGAGTAATAAAATCACCGGGTCAATCTTGAGGACACAAGAAAAACAGAGAGTTAGGTTCAATTTTAGGTGGTGGTAAAGAAGTAGAATTGCCACCAACCATTGAGAACGATGAAAAAAAACTGTGTTAAAAGGCGAGCGATAGCCAGCCTGGAGACTGACATCGTCGCACCACTGGGCAAAACAAAACATAAGAAGCAAATGACTTGGAGAAGAAAAATAAATAAATAAAAGGGGAACCTAAGCTCTTGATACCATGACAAGAATAGGGTAATCCCTTTCAATATTATTGATAGACCTCAAAAGCATACATAATATTTATACAAAAAGTGCATGCAATATGTGCACGGAAAGAGGTGATAAATTTAATTTACTTTGATAATCATAGATGGATATAGAGAGGAAAGAGATGGAGAAAATTCCAATGCATACTGTTGAAATCATTTTTTCTATTTTAAAAAAAAAATAGGGATTGATTAGAAAATAAAAAATGGAGTCGTCACCGACCCTATTTTGAGGTGTGATCAGATCATCTTAAAATTGATCATTTTAATAAAACTTTGATTTATTAAAACATATTTTGGTCTACAAAAACTCGAGAAAACGGGTTCGGGAGTCGGTTACGTACGAGGAAGGGTTAGCACACTCGTAGCACCCAAAATTGGTACATAATTAATTATTTAATGTCTTAATGCCGAAAATTTGAAAAGATTCTAGATTACGATCCGTTTGCTTAAATACATTTGAACGGAATCACATTGGATGCCAAAACTCTCTTATTTCGAAGAAATAAAATGTCATACTCAATGAGTTAGGGTACAACAACTTATATTCTCGAAACTGAACTTATCTTTTGATTTTTAAAACCCGTGTAATAAAGTTTGAAAAGGGTATTCGGTTATTTAGGCTTTGTGAAAAATTGGAACCCAGTAAGTTAGGGCACAATTTCTCAAAATTCTCGAATACGAAATATTGCCTTTGTTTTTTAGAAATTCTTACCTCGAGATGATAAAACGTCACATCCAGTGAGTTAGGACGCAACATCTCTAATTCTCGAGAATAAGTTTTTTATTTAAAATTTTTAATTAGAAGAGAAAAAGGGTACTTCGTTGTTTAGATTTAACGAGAAGAATCGAAACCCAGTGAGTTAGGGCACGATTTTCTCAAAGCTTCCAAACATGAGTATTGTCTTATTTTAAACCTTTGAATAAAATAATTTTGAAACTTAAACGATATTAAACTCGATTTTTTAAACAAATAAAACACAATGGAATGATAGTATACAAAGCAAAGTAGCAATACGTACACAAAATATTACATTAATGAATCTCAAATAATCAATAAGCACAAATTAAGAGAGGTAATACACGTGATAGCAACGAATTCAAGAGATGCAATTTTACAATCATCCATTGGAGAAAACGACACAAAATAGTATATCTAAAAAATCCAAAACAACAAAATAACAACAAAAAAAAAATGAAGGTTTAGAAGCGACTATTGTAAATAAGATGTAATAAATAATATATAACAAACACTACAGCAAAACAGACTTTTAGCGGCGTTTTTTTAGGCTTTTAGTGGCGTTTATAAGCGTCACTAATAGTATTTGAGGCGCTTTTAAAAGCGCCGCAAAAAACGTGCTAAAGGTCATGGCTTTTAGCGGCACTTTCCTACAAACGCCGCTAAAGGTCATGGCTTTTAGCGGCGCTTTTCCTACAAACGCCGCTAAAGGTCATGACTTTTAGCGACGTTCTAAAGGTCATGACTTTTAACGGCGCTTCTACTACAAACGCCGCTAAAGGTCATGGCTTTTAGCGGCGCTTTTACTACAAACGCTGCTATATGTTGTGACTTTTAGCCGCGCTTTTCTGAAAAACGCCGCTAATTTGTACAGATTTGCAATAGACAATTTTTGCAATATCATACCCTTCCTGCATTAAAACCCAACCAAAAGCAGCAAATGTAACATATAATTCAAACCCAACACAGCAAATATAGCATAAAAATCCTATCAACAACATTAATTCTAAAGGATACATCAAAATCAATAAAAAATATATGATATAAATTAATAAATGAATTCTTACGATAATGTTAAATGTAACAATGTTAAAAACCATCTTACAACGAGAAAATAAATGTCTAAGATGGCGGCCTCTGCGACTGCTGGAACATCTTCATCATAGTCTGAAGTTGTAGCTGGAGTTCTTCATACTTTCTGTTCTGCTCTGCCTCCCTCACTGCTGCCTCCGCTCTAAGTTGAGAAATTTGCTCAACCGTGCTCGCTTGCATCTGAGCTATCTGGTCTTTTAGCCTCTGAACTTCAGCACGAGATTGACTCCCGGAAGGCATGTATTGCTGGGAGCAGGATTTAAAATATTGGGTCGGGGTAACACCAGATCCTTGAAATTGAACCCGGCCATACCTTTCAAGACCCAAAACATTAGTGATAATTCTGTTATAAATATACTAAAGATTAACAGAACTAGCAGTCGAAGCAGTCGTACCTTTCAAGACCCAAAACATCAGTAATAATTCTGTTAGCAATATCCTCAAGATTAACAGAACTATCAGTGGAAGCAGCCGCTCCATACTCCGTCTTATTCTCCTTTAGTTTATCCTAATAAATCAATGAAAGAGTTAGAAACGAAATATATAATAATAAGGAATGCAACATAACTTAACATTATAAATTTAAAACTACAAACGATGAATTAAACTATTATAATTAAACATTATAAATATTTATAATAAATCAAAATTTATTAAGTAAATATACCATAATTTCTGCAGCTTCAGATGTCATCGGAGATCCATCCTTCTTCCTATGCGTAATGTCAAAAAGCTGAAGGCGTCCAACTTTTTGACCAGACGAGACTTCCTACATTGTAGCAGTAAAAATATAATTTAATAGTATAAAGTCATTAATATTTGAAAGAATTAATAAATTATAATACTTCGGCCTCAACTACACAAGCAAAACTTCTGGACCCTGCCGTGTGCGTGAATTTTTGTTTCTGTCTGCTGCTTGTTCCAACTCGCTCACGGTCCTACATAATGAAATTTGTATTACGTATATAGTAAATACGTATTTGACATAATCAAAAAATTTATAAGACTTTAGAAGTACGTAATACCTCTCATTTTTTTGAATTCCAGAATCTAACTTGATCTTCCCATTGGTACCTCAACGTTCCGGGCGGGACATTTCTTAAATTTTCGTCGAGGCTTATGTCTTTCTTAAAATATTGTTTTTTCAACGTGCTTTTATGGTCTCTCCATTTTTTACCCAATGTCTTCTTGGTATAGTCATCGGAGACCTCTAAAGCAAATCTCTCCTGAAAAAACATAAGTTTAAAAAGTAAATATAAATGAAAGTTAAACCGAAGTATTATAAATTACATTCACGTTTTGTTACCTTAATATTATCGAGAGTCTGATTTTTGTTGGCATCAGGCATGTGATGCCATGATTCCTAGTTAATGGGCAACATATTAGCATTTCGTGCTATAATGCCCAAATAGTATAGCTTCAGATCCAACAGGCTGGCCATGACTATTTCTCCTTACTTTAACACGCTCGACAGGATTTAGGTCGTATAAATCTTTAAGCAATGTACGTCCCCGACCTCTTCGCGTCCCACCACCTTCAGCTGAAAAATGATATATTATTATTATATTAAAATTGAAAAATGAATCAATAATAAAATTCAATGATAAACCGTAATAGTAACATATTTTAATCCCACATTTAGTATGCTTTTGGATGATTTAAGCCTCGATTTATATAAAAAGGTGCTCTTAATCCCTTTCAATATTATTGATAGACCTCAAAAGCATACATAATATTTATACATCAGTAGTCACGTAGGAATAAGAGAGATATATAATATATTTAGATATTCCCAAAATATATATCATAACATGTGTATGCACAAATTTGTTCGTGTCTAGATATAACGTATACAGTGAGACTATACTATATAGGTAAAATGATTTTTTGGTCCTTTAACTTTATAAAAAAAATCAGTTTAATTCTCTATTTAATTTTTCATCTTTTTTTGTCTTTAAACTTATATTTTTTTATCAAATCACTTCAAAATAGATGGAAAAATTAATATTTGACTGACATGACATATATGTGGATTGACAAATAGAAGACATGTCAACATTTAATTAAAATTTTAAAATATTAACAAAACAATTTTTAGAATTTTTAATAATCTTTATTTTTTAAATAGCTTTTATAATTTTTTTGAATTTTTAAATTTTAATAAATTAATTAAGTGTGGATGTGTCATTCACACTTATTTAACGTCAACAAAGTTAAAAAACAATTAAATTTTCCATTAATTTTAAGGTGAGTCGACAAAAAATATAAATTCAAAAGTTAAAAAAAATAATAAATAACTAAAATGATTTTTTTATATAAAATTGAATTGTTGGTATTTGAATTTTAATGTAACAAATAATTGAAATCAAAATTATATGGGATACTAGAAATATCATTTGGAAGAAATGAACTCTGTGTTACTGTGTCATTTCTAGCATACAATGTGCTACTTCATCATATTAAAATCTGGACCCTGCTATGTTTGTATGAAGCATTCCATTAGCTTAATTTCTTTTTGTTTCAAGCCCAAACCCAAAACATTGCAAGGGCCATAACTATTGTGTGTGTATAAATCTTATGTTATTTTTCTGTTGTTGGAATAAAGCTTTTCGAGGGGCCATATCTTGAGTTAAGTAATTTATATTATGTTTGTCCAACGTTAAAGGATAAAGATTTTAAAAGAAAAAAGCATTATATTTATGCAAACGCTCCAGTTCAACTGAAACAACATAAACAAGACTTTATACACCCAAGGCAAACATTAGTTTTTATTCAACAAGGTGCCATCTTGCATCCTAGACAGTGCCTTTTCTAATTGGCTCCACTTCTGCTCTAGTGTTCCGATGTATCCAATGGACATCCTCACCAGCCCCGGTGAAATGCCGGCAAGTTCCTTCTCTTCGGCATTCATTTCACTGCTGGTGCTACTGCCGGAACAAGACATGAGAGTCTCGTAGTAACCCAAGCTAACCGCCATGAACCCAAACTGAGTATAGTTTTGCAAGTGGTGCATCAGCCTATTGGCTCTTTCTTCGGTTTCCATGTCAACACAAAGAAGCCCACCATACCCATATTCCTTGTTGGCCATGGACTTCAATAGCTCATGCTGGGGGTGATCCTCGAGGCCTGGGTATATGACCTTGAGCCCCAATTTCTTCATTCTAATGGCATATTCCATGGCTCTTCGGCAATGCTCCTTCATTCTCAGGCCCAAGTGAGGAATCCTCTCGGAGAGTTCGAAGGCAACTTTGGCGTTCATGGTTGGGCCTAGAAGCATCAACGCACCTTGATGAAGATCCATCATTGAGTTCACCAGGCTTGCAGGGCCACAAACAGCACCTGAATTTAACCGCAAGTACATCTTGTAGTAATTAATTAATAAACTAAACCAAAGATAACAATTAGAAGAACAAAATACTTGTGTACTTTTCAACTAAAAATGTCAAAGAAAAGGTCTTTAAAATAACAAAACAATTTATCAGAACAGAAACAAAAGACAAAAAACATCACATGAAAGCTTATCCATGATAACGACAAGAAAAGGAAGATCGAAACGCACACCTCACTCACATGCATGTTGATGAAATTCGTGATCATATCACCCATAAAAGCTTGCTTGAAAACCACACTTCTCCATATTTACACGAGAGAAAAATAAATAGTAATCCAGTTTTCTATTTATGAGTACGGATTGTAATGGTGCCAAAGGCCTTGGGGGCAAAATTTTGAGAAATTTTTTCTTTAAATTTAAAAAATATATATAATTATATCTTTTTCTTTTTCTTTTTTGAAAATTTTAATCAAGCTCTCTTGAAATATTTGTAAATTTTCATTAATATCACAAAAATTTTAAAAATTTTAATTAAATTCCTAAATTTTTTATTTAAAAAAATCTCAAACTCCTAAAATTTTAATAGTCTCCCAAAAATTAGTCTAAAATCCGGCACTATTATTCCCTTAATTTCTTCAAATAATTAACATGGATTTTTTTTCTTCCAAACAAATCTCTTCCACTTATCATGTAACATAAATAATTGCATGTATTTTAAATGAAATAGCTACTAAATTCATTTATAAATTAAATCTAATAATAAATTTGACCTGTTTTGCAAAATATATTTCGCCTTGACTGGTTTTGACGAGGCTAAAATTTGGCTTTGAATTGAATTGCCCTTATTAACTTAATCAATCACAGGATCCCACGTGATTGAAGACACGACTCCCTAAACAAAACAACGCAGATTTGTGTCCGACACGTGTACGGACAAGAGAAACATACGACAAACGAACCTGCAATAACATCGGCCCCACCGCTGATGAACTTAGAGATACTATGGAGAACCACATCAGCACCCAGCCGAGCCGGAGAAAGAACCATGGGGGCGAACGTGTTGTCCACGACCACCGTCGTTCCTTTCTCGTGCCCGATTCTGCTTAGTGCCGGAATGTTGGCTACGGTGAGCGTGGGATTCGACATCGACTCGAAATATAACACTTTGGTCTTTCCTTCGACGATGGCATTTTTCACAGCTTCGAGATCACCGATGTCCACAAACGTGGTCGTGATATTACAGGCTCTGGGAAAGAAATGTGTTAAGAGTGCATGGGTGCCGCCATATAAGGTCCTCGATGCCACTACGTGTCCACCGCTGCTGCAGAGTTGCAACAGCACGGATGATATAGCAGACATACCTGTCATCACGAAACCAAATTAATTATTAACCACAAAAAAATTACGTTTTTTTTATGTGACAAAATTTTAATTACCGCTAGCGGTGCAATAAGCAGCTTCGGTTCCTTCCAGGGCTGCCATGAGACGGCCAAGATTTAAGACGGTGGGGTTAAAATGACGGCTATAGATGAAGAAATCACGATCAGGACCGAGTTCACCGGCGAACATACGGCGCATGGTCTCAGGTTCCATGACGGTGAAGGTGGCGGAGGCTTCAATGGACATGTTAACACCACCATGTTCACCGAATTCATGGCGAGCGTTGGCTAATGCAGCGGCAGGGTCGCTTTCCGATGCCATTGTGGGCAACATTGATTTCTTGGCCACGAAAATATCATCCCCGTCAAAGTCATCGGCTCCTGTTCCTCTCTTCTTACCGGCGAAAACAAGGCCACGGCTTTGGGTTTCTGCCATAGTCAAATCTCCTCTTCTTCTTCTTCTTCTTCTTTTTTTTTTTTTTTGTTTTTTATGTGGGGGACCTTTGTTGGTTACTGGAGAACTAATAATGGAATAAAAAAGGGGCTTGCCAGGAGATGGGAAGGGGATTTGAAGGTATATATAAAGCGGGGAATTGAACAAATAAGGGGGGTTTGTTACAATTTAATTAATTTTGCAAAACAAAGTATTAGTGGCGGATTAAAGAAGCGTTACCTAAATTAAATGTGAACATGACTAAAACTTTCCTTTTTCAAATAAATTCTTGTAAGGTAATATATATACACTATTTCTTAAAAATTATAAGCCAAAAAGGTATAAACATGTCACAATTTAGTTTAATACCAAATATAAAAATTGTATAAGGTGATTATAGCTTCTTTTTTTTTAGATAAAATATTTTAATATATATAATTTAAAGAATTTATAACACAAATAAGCCAAAAAGGATATCAACCTGTCTCAATTTAATTTAATGCCAAATGTAAAAAATTTATAATGTTAACGTTGCTAAAAATTTCATATTTTAGATAAAACTTTGTAACATATATACACATAAATATATATTATTTAAAGAATTTATGAAATGAATAAGTTAAAAATGTATAAATATAGTTTTATTGTCTCGAGACGTTAAACTTTGAAGTCAAAATTACAAAGTAAAGAAAGTATGTCTTGAGACATTATCTTGCATTTTTGTAGTTTAACCTGAGAATCGTAATCTAACTTTGTGTTTGACTTTCTTTGACCCCGTGTAGGCCCAATTAACTTCAAATATGTGCATTTAACATTTATAATTTACGCTGATAATATCATTCATTTATTTACATTGATTTTGTAGAGATTAAAAAATAGTTTTAATTCAATATAATATAATTTTTTTATAAAATATGATGGAAATTAATAAGTAGATAACAGCTACGAGAATATTTTTAATTATTTCAATTTTATTTTATTTATTTTAATATTATATTATTCTATAAAAACTTATCGTTTAATTTTTTATTTTTCTTTAGAATAAGGTGAAATGTTTAAAAATTAAAGATAAATGTAGAATTTATTTTTTATAATTTAAATTTTAGATTTATCAAACAATCTAATTGTATTCATGTAACACCTCTATACCGGTTCGATCCAATAACATGATATAGGAATATTATATTTGGTGCCAAAGTGATTTTGGCTAATCACTGTTATATTTGAACATTAAAAATAAATCTATATAATTTATATTTTAGTCCTTACTACTTGAAACACATTTGATATTCCTAAGTACATGCCATTTTATTCCAAAATTTTGAAATATACCCTCTTGGCACTTGGAGATGTGATGAGATAGATGCCCACAATCTCAATAACAACTCTTTAAAATCATTGTACCTAATCTGGGCACAGAAAATAAAACCTACGCTGAGTAAAAACTCAGTGGTATTTCTATAATTCGAATATTTAAAAACAATATAATATAATATAATAGGCAAAATTAAATTATAATGACATATTTATGTCTAGTATCATAACTATCATTTTTTATTTATTAAATAATATCCTAATTCACACAATTACTATAAATGGTCATTCACATATCAAACCATTTTTATTCGTATAATGACATTAGTCATGCAATACTCAATTATCACATAAATCACAATTTCTCGTACATTTATTTATAACTTATTCAATCTTTATCATTTGCTATCCTAGATAGTTTTTCTTCATTTTAATTTATATATCTTCTTACTATATCAATATTCATTTCATGCATTTCATCAATAACCGTTTCATAAAATCATTATTTCATATATTTCATTTCTATTTCTCAATTCAATAACTTATTCTATTTCATATCTAAAACCTTACAACATTAATCTTTCAATAATTATTTAAACCAACATTTTTCAATAAAAATAATTATAAATTAATTCATATGATTGTATTCAATTAACTCATACACTATTTCATTATTTCCAATTCATTCTATTCTCACTTCTTTTTTCGATATTTTAACAAATTCATGAACATTAAGTTCATGCTTCAAATCTCATGTCTCAATTTAATTCACAATTCAACTCATAATTTCTTTCTCATATTTATAATAGTACGATCAATCAAATTTATTTAATTTTCTCATTTCAGTTATTCACCCTATTAACAAACTCGAACCTTGGCGGATACACGTATTCCAACCAAACACACCAGTACGGCACATTGTGTCTAAAACGGTACTCAGTACCTGATCAATATATCAAAAGCAGTATACGACACATAAAGTGCCTGAAACGACACACGTGGTGCCTAATACGACACATAAAATGCCTGATCGGCAAAGCCGATAAATTCCTGTATTCTTCCAATCCTATGGCATGCCAACTACATCGGACTCAACCCGACTAGTTAATAGGGTATTCAAATCATTTCTCAATTTCAATTTCAATTTCACTTTCAATTTACAATTCAATTCAATACAATTTTCCACTTTCCAACAATATACTATCAAATATTCATACATAATCATACTTCATCTCAATTTCATTCAATTCAATATTGATACTTACCTTATAATTTTACTTACCATACACATAAATTTAAATATAACATTTAATAAATAGTTGTTTAAATTATCGTAATACAAACCGTAATTTCCGAGATACCACTCATTAACTTTATCTTTTCCTTTCTTAGCCGAGGTCTCCGGCATCATATTAGCTATGGAAATTAAGCAATTAAAAATCATCAACACAACACAGTTTCACATTGAATATTTCAAATTTTATTCAACTTTTGCCTAATTTCCAATTTAGTCCCTAAATCAAGACTAACTTTATTTCTTCATAATTAATCTTATATTTTCATAAAAATTATACTTTAAACAAAATTTAACTCCATAATTTCACTTATATCCATAAATTTCAAAATTTTCATAATTACTCCAGCTTTTGCAATTTTTACAATTTAATCTCTTAACTAGTTAATCAAATCAACTAATTTTTCTCAATTAATACTTTATCCAAATATTCTAGGCTATCATACAGCCCTTAATAAGACAAATTTAATACCAAACCCTAATGTTTTAACTATTTCCACAATTTGATCCTAACATTAGTATCTAACAAAATTACTTTATAATATCTTCATACAACAAAATTAAAACTCTAAACCCACTTGATATTAATAATTTCTTCCAATGTATTAATTTATTCATGCAATTTGGTCATTTTTAACATTTTTAAAAAATTTCTCCTAAAGTTTTACTTTTATTCAATTTAGTCCCTGAGCCTAAAACATGCAAATTAGCCATTTTTAATGTAAACCCATACTAGCTGAATATTCATACATTTTCCTCCTCCTCCTCTCCATTCCACATCCTTAATGTATATATATAATTTCACTATTTACTTATATGTTCATATCAAGTTGTCCACTTGAGTCATAGTCACTAAATTATTTATATATTGAGCTACAGAATTCTAAATTAAGATCCGCTTGATGTTTTAGAAACTAGACTCAAATATATTTCTACCATAAAATTTTCAGAATTTATAGTTTATCCAATAAGTACAGTAAAATCTTCAAATTTGTCCTTGTTCTGCTATTTGACAGCTTTGACCTTTCTTCACTAAAAATTGATTATCTCTTAGTACGGAATTCAGATGATGTTCCCGTTTGTTTATATTGAAAATAGACTCATTAAGAATTTAAACATATAAATTTAAGCCCCTAATTATTTTTTTTTTTACAACTTTTTATGATTTTCCGAAGTCAGAACAGCGGAACCCAAAATCATTCTGACCTTTTCTCATAAAATTTATTATACCTCATAATTTACAATTTCATTGCTTACACCGTTTCTTTTCATATTTTATTCAACCTTTAATTAGATTTCTACAATTTTTGGTGATTTTTCAAAATTAGACTATTGCTGCTGTCCAATACTTTGTTTAGTGCAAAATGTTAATTACCAAGTTTATAACACTCTTATTTCCTTTCTCTACAATATTTCCCATCATTTTTTCTTATTTCCCTTCACTAATATATCAAGAACATAGAACTTTATATAAGAAAACTCTACTTTAACATCATTTTCATGCTTTTGATATTACCTTATATAAGAAAACTCTACTTAAAATATATTGAAATCTTAAAGTTCTTACCTTATCCTATTGATTTCAATTTTTAACTTGATTTTCTCTCTCCTCCAGCTTCCATTTTTTGAATCTAACTTGATATTCTAGCTCTCCATTGTCTTCTTATTATTTTACTCTCTTGGTAGCTATGGAAATTCTTTTGATTTCTAGGTGAAAATGATGAATTTTTTTGTGGAATGTAACATCCTGAATTTTTAGGCATATGCGTTTAATGGGTAGATATGTTTAATGTGTTAATTTAAGTGTTAGGGGTCCAAATTGGGCTCAGGCTTAGGCAGAGGCCTTGATTAAAATTATTTGTTTGGGCATTATAGGGTTTAAAAGGTAGTATCTATGTTTAAAATACCAAAGTGGGCTTGTGGCCCAATCTTAGGAGGTGACGCCACACAAGGGAGTAAGGGGCCGAAATTTAAGTTTCATGGAGCCCAATTCTTTTAATTTAAGTTAGCTAAATTTTGGGCATTAGGATTAGGTGGAATGGATGGCAACAAGGCTAAAATTTAGGGGTTTTAATGTTTAAAATATGTGGATAATAAGCAGATAAAGGCTATTATTTAGGAATTTATTTTATGTGGATAATAAGCAGATAAAGGCTAAAATTTAGGGATTTTAATGATTAAAATATGTGGATAATATGCTGATAAAGGAGGGAGGAGTTAGAGATAATTAATTCTCTTTTAGATGAGCTAGTAGATTAAGATAAAGGAGAAAAGATAGGATTTATCTGCAAGGTTAGGTAAGTGCCGAAATTTCTATAAATAAAGGGAATATTTCTTCAATTTCGGCATTTGGGTTTTTCTCTCATTCTTTTCTCTTCTTCTCTGAGTAAAAGCCGAAAACTCCTAAAGTTCCATCTTCCTCTTCATTCTCTGCAAAAGCCGAAATCTCTAAGCCAATTCCCTCATCTTCACTTTGATTCAAAAGCCGAAACTCTTTCCATTCTTTTTCTTCCTAGCCGAAATCTTCAAGTCTCTTCCTTGTTTTCTTTTCTTCTTCTCTTTTCCTGTCAGAAACCGAAACTCTTCACTCAAGTATTTTAAAAGCCAAAGACACATCAGCCTTCTCTTGTTCATACTTTTTCCGGGATTTTCCTAAAAGCTGAAATCCCTATATCTCATCTCCTGTGATTGTCGAATTACTTCTGTGGTGCCTATTTGTGCCGAAATCTGAAAGGAACTTTAGTGGAGTCAATCGCATAGATCTCTGAGTTATAGATCGGTAGCACTCGAATCGTGTTACTTTCTAGATTTCAAGGTAAGAAGATCTATTAGTTTCAATGTATAAATTCAGGATTTACTAACCCTTAGCTGAATATAGGAGAGGCCCTATTTTCACATCTTTCCGGCTTTTTGAGCAAAGTTGTAGATCGGTCTAGCAAGGGTATCGACATTAATCAGGTGTGTAACTTCTCACACCATTAGATTGAATGCTATTATGTATATATATATATATATATATATAAGTATAAATCTGCTATACTCTGTTAAATGCCGAAATCCCGGCATAACGTTTGAAAACCCGAGAAGGGTAAAGGCTAAATATCAGGTTAGTGATTTCTGCCATTCTTCAGTGAATGTTTCTGTTAAAAAGATATGTTTTGCATGTCTATTCCTATGTATGCTTGGGGTTGGGTGATTGATGAAAAGGGGAAGTGATCTGTTCTGGTGGCTTATGCCATTTCAGCCCGGTGTGTAACAGCCTAAATTTGGGTCTAGTCGAAACAATGGTTTCGAGACCACAAATCCGACGAGTAAAATTATATTTTTATTATATTTTTATGGTCTACAATTCTATGGAAAGATGTCGTAAAAATTTCGTTCAAAAATTTCGACGTTTGGGCACTCAATTTAGTGAAAAGGACTAAATTGTAAATAGTGCAAAAGTTGAGCTCTACATGTTAGAAGTGTCCAATTTCTATGAAATTTTAAATTGGAGGTCCTTAAATGGAAATTAGACCATTGGTTAAATTGTTGGACAAAAATGGACATTAGATAAGTGAAATGGGATATTTTTAAGTTAGGGGCATTTTGGTAAATTGGTAATTAAATGAATTAAAAACAAAATCAA
This sequence comes from Gossypium australe, assembly GCA_005393395.2. Classification (NCBI taxonomy): domain Eukaryota; kingdom Viridiplantae; phylum Streptophyta; class Magnoliopsida; order Malvales; family Malvaceae; genus Gossypium; species Gossypium australe. The sequence continues at coordinate 4,272,058 of CM016625.1, forward strand.
AATGCCAAATTTGTCCATCTTCTTCATATGGACGAAATTTACCAGGGGAAGACATGGCTAGGGTTTTCTAAACTTTCCAAGCTCATGGTAACTCTGTTCTAGCCCCGTTTTTCAAGTTATTTACGGTTTTGGAGTCCCGGTAGCTCGATTTAGCTTATGCTACCAATAATTCATGCTAAGGTTCATCTTTAGAAAATTACCCATAGGTGAAAAGTGTGTATTTAGATGTTTTATGATGGAATATGAAGGCTGAAATTATGTTAAACAACTTTTACTAAGCGATTTTAAGTGAAAACGAGTAAAACGTCATAATCGGTAAAAATACCTATTGTTCATAAGTACATGTTAGAGTGAGAAATTGATGTTGCCATAGAAGGGAAAAATGATCAGCATGCTATAAAACATATGAATAAGGGCTGAAGTTTAATTTTCGAGTATTGGGGCAAAAGTGTAAATATGTAAAAGTTTAGGGGAAAAATTATAATTTTGAAAAAAGTTGAGTTAGGGACTGTTTTGAATAGTACATTAATTAAATAAGTGAAATGTGATGTTTTAAACCCAGAGAAAATAAGATTTGGACCTAGAACGTGAGGAAAATCGAAAATCGGGAAAGTTGGTAAAATGGTCGTTTTGGTATCGAGGTAAGTTCGTATGTTAACAAGCATTAAATTTAATATGTTTAAATGTTTAACTGATACCATGTGTTATTTTGTATGTTATTATTGGATCATGAATAATATAAAAATTACGAGATTGTATTGAAAGATCAAATTAAGAGAAATGCAGGGCGGAGTATAATCGAATTTCGACATGTGATGAATTGATAGTAAAGACCATGGTTGGACCATGGCAATATGAGAGCCAGTGTAAGACCATGTCTGGGACATGGCATCGGCCATGATATGAGAGCCAGTGTAAGACCATGTCTGGGACATGGCATCGGCCATGATATGAGAGCCAGTGTAAGACCATGTCTGGGACATGGCATCAGCATTGATATGTGTGCTAGAGTAAGACCATGTATGGGACATGGCATCGGCCACGATATGAAAGCTAGCGTAAGACCATGTCTAGGACATGGCATTGGTACGATACATCTTGTATGAGTTTTTCCCGAGTATCCATCCTTAGTATCCCAAGAGTTTCAATGGGTAAATCCAAAGATGATATCAAAGAAATGACAAGGTATGATCATGTTGAAAGGGTACAGGTATGCATGCAAAATTCATGAGAACTAAATTTCGACGTATATGGAACATTTGGTAAGAATGTAAATGAGTAAGTCATACCTATGAAAATGATCTTATGATGACCTTGTGATGATAGGTCTATACTTATGATGTATAAATAGGTGATAAATTTGATTTATGACTATGTGTGAGGCTGTTAGGCCAAATTAAATTGTGATATGATAAGTTTAAGTTTTGTTGTTGATGTATAGGTTAAAGGGGAAAATGAATGGCATGTAACGATAATGGCTAGCTATTGGAATGGCTAGTTAAGGATATGTTTTGGGGTTATGTATGATTAAATGGATGTTAATACAAAGCAATCATGAAAGAGTAAAATTTACAATAAAACTGTTTTGGACAGCAGCAGTGACGTGAATTTGAAAAATCGCCAAAAATAGTAGAAATTGAATTATAAGTTGGATGAGATATTGGTTTAAAGGTTATTGAGTCTATTTTCATATAAAAGAAACAGAGAAAACAAAGGATTTTTATATTTCGATATATTTAAATTCTTGTGAGATTGGTTCAGAATGATTACGTGATCCCCTGTTCTGACTTGGAAAAATCATTAAAAATTGTACAAAAATAATTATGGGATAAAAGTTATATGCTTGAAATCCTTAATGAGTCTAGTTTCAAATGAAACAAATTTTTGAATTCTTTACAAGGAGAAAATTGATTCGTAGTGAAAAGTGGTTAGAATAGTCAAGCAGTGAAACAGGGGAAATTTTAATGAATAAACTGTACTAATTGGATTAGCCAAAAATTTTGGAAATTTTATGGTATGAAGATATATGAGTCTAGTTTCGGGGAAAATTAGCGGTTTTAAATTCGGAGCTCTGTAGCTCAAGAAATAAATGATTTAGTGACAGCGATTCAAGCAGACAGATTAATGTGAACATGAGTAATAAGGTATAAGCATGTGGTTTAATGTTTGTATCAAATTCAGAACTTGTTGTGAGGATTTGTCATGTTGAGGCTTTGATAAGGCTACAAATGAGTAAGTTGGGAAAGTAAGAACTTAGCATTATTTATGCAAGTTATGACAGCTTAGTAGTAAGCTAAATTCATTGCTAATGCTTATTATTTTTACATGTGAACTTACTAAGCTTTATAAGCTTACCCCCTTTTCTTTCCCATGTTAAAGAGTCCTACTGAACAAGCTCGAGTTGGAGGTCGTCGGGGATCGCTTCACACTATCAAGCTATCTATGGGTATCTTTATTTATAAATGATTTAAACTATGGCATGTATAGGGGCTTGACTAAGTCATTTTATATATGTGTTAATTAATTTGACAAAATGTATTGTTAAGTCTGGTAATGCCTCGTACTCAGTTCCGGCATAGGATACGGGTAAGGGGTGTTACATTTAGTGGTATCAGAGCTATGGTTTAGTCGGTTCTCGGACTACCATAGTGAGTGTGAGAGTCTAGCTATACATGCCATAATGAGATGTGATAGTGTGACGATTCCCGACACTGATGTAAATTATTTTATTAGGCAGATGCGCACTTCAACCGAGCTAACTTTGATAGTGCAAACAGTGTGTTTATGATGATTTGAGACTCGTAAAAAGTAAGAATAATAGTTTATGATGTTTATGTGATGATATATAAATTGTGGATAGGAATTTCTTTTGAAATATGAAAGATGAGATGAAAGGAAAGTCTATACTATGATAAGTGTCCATGTTTGATTGGCATTTGTATGATGCTATGAGTATAACTTGTGGAATTAAGTGAATGTTATGAGTAATTTTACTTGAGATTTATGAATGAAAGTATAAGTGCACTTGTTTGTAGAAAATGATAGTAAGGTTGTGTAAAATGAGTATGCATGTTAAGTTACTTGAAACAAAATATATATTGATGAGTATTAAGTTATATGCATGAATATATAAGAGGCAAGTCAGAGGCGTTTCAACTTCACCCCCTTATAATAAGGCATCTTATAAAGAAATTTTATGAAATTCAGATCGAATGGGTTTACAATTGGAAGACTAAAAAGTTGAGTTGTAGATTAACTAACAACGTGATCAGAGTTGAGAATGGTTTAGTAAATGAACACAGTTGCAGAAAAGATGTCAGATTAATATAAAGATCATTCGGATTCCAAAATGTTATAGTTAAAGAAAGGTCAGGCTCAGTTAATTAACTCATCCAAGTATGAGACCTAAAGTATGTGATTGCCTGAATTTATTCTGAATTTATTTCTGTTTGCAATTGGAATAATATCATATTAGTAAAGACAGAATTAATTAGTGCAATCATGATCGAGATGTATTAGTGACTGAATGCAGTGTTTATGGTTAAGAAATTACAGCAATCTCTTCCGACTATTATATGTGATTATTTACTCCCAGAGGTGTATATATATATATATCTCTGCAAGATTTCAACTGAAATTCCTATAGTATGAGAATGTCAACTAAATTTACAGGTAGATGAAAGCATTGTAGTCTATTTGAGTTGTGATCGAAATTGCTCTTTCTTTTCTGGCTTTCTGCATCATACACAGATAGAAAGTTGACGGTAAGGTCCGTATGATGTTAGTGTCTTGTTTTACTAGCTATTGCTCAATGAAAATAAAGGAAGATTGTGTGGCTTTTGTTAAGATTATTTTCAGTGCTTATGAGTTTTTTTATTTTGTGTAGCTCCATGTTATGAGATTTTGTTATTTCTGTTTCCTTAATAAATTAATGTTCAAAGAATCAGCCATGAGATATCAGTAGGAAATGTTCTATTGATGAAAATGGTTTCTTCTTATTATTAAAATGCTTAGGATGATTATAAGTTTTGACTTGATGGCGAGAGCACTTTGATACAGTTACCAGAGGTATAAAAATTGTGCTTTTGTATTGGTTGTTATAGAAATTTGTGTTTAAATTTCTCCGATGATCGAGATGTTTTGTTTTCAGCCAAGACATTATCTACTAAAGTAATTGAGAAGTTAGTCTTATTATGGCACTATGATTTTTAAGCTGTATGAGTATTGTGGCATTAGTATAGTTAAGTGCTTCGACGAGTAACAGTTGAAGTAAATTCTACTATAAGTTTAATCTTTCTCTAGATTTGAGAAGAAATTGAAGCTGGCAAAGTGTGAATGATAGGAAGTTCAACTTAGACCTGTGTATTGATTTTCACTTTTCAAATGATCTTATATATATATATATATATATATATATCAGCAAGTTAAAGACATAATATTGTTATGTCTAGCACAATGATAATTATCTGTTTATTTGAAAAGTACAGAGATGGATGATACTCCGAGGCAGTTACACTAGTAAGAGTATGAAATGTTATGTACCAGACTTTGAACCTGATGTCTAAACTTTTAATGGGTAAGAGTATTGAACTTAGATGTGTGTCAAGTGCTTCTGAAAGTATTTCATTAACAGAGAATTTTATTTTATTTGGATAAGTGGTAGTAAGTTCATATAGCTGAAAATAAATGATTAAATGTTAATTTCATGAATTATACAATGTATGATGAGATATATGTATTGATGAATTGAGAATAAAATAACAATGCGAAAACCAAATAAATGATCAAATCGAGCGGAACATCGGATTTGAGTACTTCTGATCAGTGACAAGTGAAAGTGAAAAGTGTTAGCTCCGGCTACCTAATAAGTGAAAAGTGGTAGCTCCGACTACCTGATCATTGAATAATGCTATCTTCGGCTACAAGTGACAAGTGATAAGTGGTAGCTTTAGCTACGCTTATCTGATCAGTGATAAGTGATCATACATAAAACCATAGTTATACTATGGCAAAGTGGAAGTGAAGTACTCAATTTTCCGTAACCGTTCCCTAATTTGATAAAGGATGGTAAGTGACAAAAGGGCCCAAAAGAGTTAAAGTAAATGTTTTGGGCATACGAATATGAACCTGGTACTTCTGACTCTGTATTTAGATATTGATATGTCGACAGAATTAAGTTGAATGTTAAGTGTATTCAGGATTAACGATATCAGTGATAATATTAGAATGATAATAAGGCAGAACTATTGTGAATTTCGTATCAGGTTTTCCTCAATTTTCAGATCAAGAGAAATGCTAGTGAGTTATTTTCGAACGTTTGACGGAATTAGTATAATAATTTCAATATGTATCGATTCATTATTTGACAGAATTGACAGAATTGACTGAGTTATATTGAGATTTAGATCGATGACAGAGTGTTTCTAAAAGTATCGTCTTAAAAAGGGTTATTTAGTGATGTTGGAAATTGTGTGAAAGATATTCAACTTCATTCTGGTAAGATTTTCGGGGATGAAAATCCTAAAAGGGGGGGAGAGTTGTAACAGCCTAAATTTGGGTCTAGTCGAAACAATGGTTTCGAGACCACAAATCCGACGAGTAAAATTCTATTTTTATTATATTTTTATGGTCTACAATTTTATGGAAATATTTCCTAAAAATTTCGTTCAAAAATTTCGACGTTTGGGCACTCAATTTAGTGAAAAGGACTAAATTGTAAATAGTGCAAAAGTTGAGCTCTACATGTTAGAAGTGTCCAATTTCTATGAAATTTTAAATTGGAGGTCCTTAAATGGAAATTAGACCATTGGTTAAATTGTTGGACAAAAATGGACATTAGATAAGTGAAATGGGATATTTTTAAGTTAGGGGAATTTTGGTAAATTGGTAATTAAATGAATTAAAAACAAAATTAAAATGCCAAATTTGTCCATCTTCTTCATATGGACGAAATTTACCAGGGGAAGACATGGCTAGGGTCTTCTAAACTTTCCAAGCTCATGGTAAGTCTGTTCTAGCCCCGTTTTTCAAGTTATTTACGGTTTTGGAGTCCCGGTAGCTCGATTTAGCTTATGCTACCAATAATTCATGCTAAGGTTCATCTTTAGAAAATTACCATAGGTGAAAAGTGTATATTTAGATGTTTTATGATGGAATATGAAGGCTGAAATTATGTTAAACTACTTTTACTAAGCGATTTTAAGTGAAAACGAGTAAAACGTCATAATTGGTAAAAATACCTATTGTTCATAAGTACATGTTAGAGTGAGAAATTGATGTTGCCATAGAAGGGAAAAATGATCAGCATGCTATAAAACATATGAATAAGGGCTGAAGTTTAATTTTCGAGTATTGGGGCAAAAGTGTAAATATGTAAAAGTTTAGGGGAAAAATTGTAATTTTGAAAAAAGTTGAGTTAGGGACTGTTTTGAATAGTACATTAATTAAATAAGTGAAATGTGATGTTTTAGACCCAGAGAAAATAAGATTTGGACCTAGAATGTGAGGAAAATCGAAAATCGGGAAAGTTGGTAAAATGGTCGTTTTGGTATCGAGGTAAGTTCGTATGTTAATAAGCATTAAACTTAATATGTTTAAATGTTTAACTGATACCATGTGTTATTTCGTATGTTATTATTGGATCATGAATAATACAAAAATTACGAGATTGTATTGAAAGATCAAATTAAGAGAAATGCAGGGCGGAGTATGATCGAATTTCGACATGTGATGAATTGATAGTAAAGACCATGGTTGGACCATGGCAATATGTGTGCCAGTGTAAGACCATGTCTGGGACATGGCATCGGCCATGATATGAGAGCCAGTGTAAGACCATGTCTGGGACATGGCATCGGCCATGATATGAGAGCCAGTGTAAGACCATGTCTGGGACATGGCATCAGCATTGATATGTGTGCTAGAGTAAGACCATGTCTGGGACATGGCATCGGCCACGATATGAAAGCTAGCGTAAGACCATGTCTAGGACATGGCATTGGTACGATACATCTTGTACGAGTTTTTCCCGAGTATCCATCCTTAGTATCCCAAGAGTTTCAATGGGTAAATCCAAAGATGATATCAAAGAAATGACAAGGTATGATCATGTTGAAAGGGTACAGGTATGTACGTAAAATTCATGAGAACTAAATTTCGACGTATATGGAACATTTGGTAAGAATGTAAATGAGTAAGCCATACCTATGAAAATGATCTTATGATGACCTTGTGACGATAGGTCTATACTTATGATGTATAAATAGGTGATAAATTTGATTTATAACTATGTGTGAGGCTTTTAGGCCAAATTAAATTGTGATATGATAAGTTTAAGTTTTGTTATTGATGTATAGGTTAAAGGGGAAAATGAATGGCATGTAAATATTCGATAATGGCTAGCTATTGGAATGGCTAGTTAAGGATATGTTTTGAGGTTATGTATGATTAAATGGATGTTAATACAAAGCAATCATGAAAGAGTAAAATTTACAATAAAACTGTTTTGGACAGCAGCAGTGACGTGAATTTGAAAAATCGCCAAAAATAGTAGAAATTGAATTATAAGTTGGATGAGATATTGATTTAAAGATTATTGAGTCTATTTTCATATAAAAGAAACAGAGAAAACAAAGGATTTTTATATTTCGAGATTTAAATTCTTGTGAGATTGGTTCAGAATGATTACGTGATCCCCTATTCTGACTTGGAAAAATCATTAAAAATTGTACAAAAATAATTATGGGATAAAAGTTATATGCTTGAAATCCATAATGAGTCTAGTTTCAAATGAAACAAATTATAACATCTTTTGAATTCTGTACAAGGGGAAAATTGATTCATAGTAAAAAGTGGTCAGAATAGTCAAGCAGTGAAACAGGGGAAATTTTAATGAATAAAATGTACTAATTGGATTAGCCAAAAATTCTAGAAATTTTATGGTATGAAGATATATGAGTCTAGTTTCGGGGAAAATTAGCGGTTTTAAAATTCGGAGCTCTGTAGCTCAAGAAATAAATGATTTAGTGACAGCGATTCAAGCAGACAGATTAATGTGAACATGAGTAATAAGGTATAAGCATGTGGTTTAATGTTTGTATCAAATTGAGAACTTGTTGTGAGGATTTGTCATGTTGAGGCTTTGATAAGGCTACAAATGAGTAAGTTGGGAAAGTAAGAACTTAGCATTATTTATGCAAGTTATGACAGCTTAGTAGTAAGCTAAATTCATTGCTAATGCTTATTATTTTTACATGTGAACTTACTAAGCTTTATAAGCTTACCCCCTTTTCTTTCCCATGTTAAAGAGTCCTACTGAAGAAGCTCGGGTTGGAGGTCGTCGGGGATCGCTTCACACTATCAAGCTATCTATGGGTATCTTTATTTATAAATGATTTAAACTATGGCATGTATAGGGGCTTGACTAAGTCATTTTATATATGTGTTAATTAATTTGACAAAATGTATTGTTAAGTCTGGTAATGCCTCGTACTCAGTTCCGACATAGGATACGGGTAAGGGGTGTTACACGGTGACTCTGTCACAACTCTGTTTCTGGTGGCTTATGCCATTTCAGCCTGGTGACTCTGTGACAACTCTGTTTCTGGTGGCTTTTTCCATTTCAGCCTGGTGACTCTGTCACAACTTTGATGATGAGCAGCATGACTGCCATCAATGGCGTGTAGCGGTGTGGGTTGATTATAGAAACCCCCAATGGTGTGACTGGCAGATAAGGGTGGCGTGTAGCGGATGGAAACCTAGGATTGGGTTGAGTTTTATGTATGTTATCTTTTATATTATGTTTTATATTCTGATCTGTGGGTTAAGGCCCAAATCTAATGGTGCATGGAGGTTGCACACTGAGTCTCGCGACTCACCCTATTATTTAACAATTTCAGGTAGCACCTAGTGCATCGGACTGGGCTGGAGAGGAGCGCGAGGTGGCCATGCGAGAGAGTATTCTATTCTAGTAGAAGACTTTATTCAGAATATTGTTTTTAATATTTTCAATTAATGGGTTTTAAATTTCCTTGTAATAAGGCCATGGGCCACTAGACTATTATTTATGTTTTGGTTTTATGTTGGGCTTTTATTACTGGGCTTTTAAGTTTTATGTTTTAAATTAAGTTAAGACGTGTATGAAATTATAGTTTTTGTTTAAAATTCACCAAGGTAATTTATAACTTTATATTTTATATGAATTAATGAATTATTAAGTTTTCGGTATAAATGTTTAAACCTAGTAATTGTTTTCCAAAATGCGACATGTTTTGTAAAATCCCTTAAGTGACATACCAGATCCGATTGTAGCGTTTGGGCCGGGTTTGGGGTGTTACATGGAAGGACTAAATTGTAAATAAAGCAAAACTTTATTTTTCTCTCTCTTCTTCTAACGTGGGCTCATGCATGGAAAGATGAAGAGAATTCTTCATCTTTCCTTCTTTATATACTAAATAAATAATAATAAAATAATAATAAATATCTTATTAATATTAATAAAATATTTATCTAATTAATTAATTTAAAATATCATCAACATAAGCATTACATTCTAGAATTCTTTCTCTTACTAATTGACCATTTTGCCCTTTATGGTCTTTTAAAATTCCATCCTTGAGTCATCACTTAATTTGGTAAAATTGCAATTTAGTCCCTCATAATTATTCACCTATTCAAATTGGTCCTAATTCATCCATTTTCCTTAGTTTCTAGGTCATTCCACCCATAAAATATTTTCACTATCGGTCCTTCAACTTTTTCATATTTACACTTTAAACCCCTCAATTTTTGAGTATTTATTCTTAGGCAACAAAACTTTTTTCACTTTTGCGATTTAATCCTTTCTGGAATTAATATGTCATAATATACTTCCCAATGATGACATAACTCAAAATTTCCCCTTTTTGTCACTTTATTTATTTATTTTACTATATCAAGATACTATCTTACTTTCTTACTGTAGAAAATTTTGGGGTATTACAATTTCATAATTAATTTAAGTAATATGTCAAACAATTTTTATAACTTAAATTCAATAGTTAAATTTTCAATACTTAATTTATCAATTTATCAAACAACACTTAAGATATTTCAAAAGAATCAAATCCAAGTTCCTGAAAGAAATACCTTAAGACCTATTTTTTATAAGTCATTGTACTCCAATTGACTAGTAAGAACTAAGTTGAGAGGGTGGATTCGTACACTGGGCCAAAAGGCCAATATAATGTACATCTAAGACCTTTTGTTCTTGAACTTTTTTATTGAATTTTTGGGAGTTAACGAAAAGTAAACTTCTTAACTAGTAACATTCATGCGCTTTATTTGAACTTCCTAACTAGTCAATGAAATTAATGGATACATAATTTGAAACTTGACAATCAAAACTTGAGAATCCTTTATTTGAACAATTTCGAATAAGTTGGTTTTTATTTAAGAATTTTAAAAAATGTTTTACCTTTATGTGAGCAACACTTAAAAAATAATATCCAATTTAAATAATTAACGTACTATATATGATTTGAATATATTTTTCAGGTTTTGTTTTTCAAATTAAAAATCATGCTGAGCAAATTTATATTTATACCACAACTTAAACTCAAATTGATTTAAACTCGAAATTGATTCAACTTAAAATTAATTCAAATCTAAAATAATTAAACCCGACATAATATAAATCCAAAATAACTTGAATAAGTAGGTTTAAGCTAAACTTAAATTAAATATTTGTTTAATTTAAACATATCACTGGTTTTAGCTCACTAGATAAATGTTAAAATATAAAAAAAAATAGATTAAATATTGATTTTATTTTTTATTTTTATAAATCAAAGGTTGATTCCTTTTATAGATGAAAACTCATTAATTTATGCTCATTCAAAAAATTTAGAATAGATAAATGCTATTAAAAAATCAATATTTTAATTAAATAAATGCTATTAACGATAAAAATATTTATTTTCGTTTGTTCGAAAGACTTTGGTATATTATAGATTAATTAATCTAAATTTAGAATAAGTTATTAAATCTTATTTTCCAAACTTATTTTTTTATAATTATTAATTTTCTAATAAATTTAAATCAATTAAATAATTTATTTGACTTAATAAAATAAATTATTACGCGTAAAAATAAAAAAAAAACAACTTGAATATAAAATTATTTGATTCAAAATAAAAAATGTGTTAATAAATTAAATTTAGATGGACCAACATGTGTTAAGTATAATGGTAAGACACGTTACATTTTTAATGGGAGACACAAATTCGAACCTTGAATACAACATTTTGTGGAGGAGCAAATATGTACCCTGAACATAGACTATAAAACAGGCGAAGAATACTCCACAAAAATTTAAACCCGAATAATCTAAAAGATTTAAAAGCTAAATTAATCCGATTCAAATTAATCTAACTCGAAATCAACTTGATCTATCCAAATAGCATCATTGATTCATTTTGAGAGATTCGAGATTAAATTTTTTTCCCAATAAAAAAATGCAATACATTAATATTTAAAAATATATGAAAATTTTAAAATTCTAAAGTTCAAAATTAAAATATATTAATAAAGCAAAAAAAAGTTAAAATATATTAATTATGAATAAATAATTAAATCAGTTATTAAGTTTGTTAAAAAATAACTAAAATCGAAATTCTCAATCTAATATCCATTTCCAACTTGTATTGTATAAAGGCAATATGATTTTGTTTTCCTTTCATTTCTGGTTCTGGTTTTGTCTTGATGTGGGCATGACCTGGCATCCTCTTCCTCGTCAAAATGTAGACACATCAAACTCAAGTGGATCCATGAAATTAATGTTTTTTCCGCCATGTCGGCCACAATATGGAAAACTAAAAGCCGTGAGCACTTAAACTTTGCTCATAACTCAAATCTTATCCTATCACCCAACACTCCAACATCTCATGCCTTTGTCCTTTTCCTCCTCCTCCTCCTCCTTCTTATCGTTATTATTAGATGGTGCATGTGTGGATCCTCGGTCATATCTATACACACATACAGATAGGCCAATGGAATTCTTTAATTCCGGTTAGCTACGTAAGTTTCATGATAGAGGGCTTGGAAAGGAATTGCAGTGCTTGAATTTCAGAGGATTTTATAAGTTTTTATAGATGAATTTATTTAAAATTAGTTTTCTCTGACTCAAACTAATATTCAAGTAAAATTTTTCGAACAATGTCGATTTCAATATTTGAGCTTGATCTTATTTTTCAATTTTTCTAATCACTTAATGATATTTTATATAAATATAAGAGAAAAATAAAATGTATATAGTTAAATAATATATGTCATGTTTTAGATAGCTTTTGAAGTTTAATAATTTTAGCTATTGGTAATGGACAGATATTATTATATAATATTTTCCTAATCAACCTGTTTTTGTATATTTGGACATTGGGCAGATAGAATATACTATGAGAAAGAAGGATTTAACCTAAAGATGATATATTAAAGAAATGAGGAAGACAAGGGTGTTTTTTTAACCCCAAAGTATAAAAAGGTATTAGTATTGATTGTGACCTCCAAACATGAGGGAACTGCAGTAAGAGTGGTGGAATGAGATTATATAAAGAACAAAAAACCAAAGTGGGTCTGTTGATATGGAAGAATTTGGGAGAAAAGAAACCAAACAAATACATAATTCCAAACAATAAGGAAATGGATGCAGCAAAGCTAAGACCCACCACTTTGGTGTTTAGAAACCAACCACGTCCACAAAGAAGACAAGCGCCCATTACTCGTTGTCTTATGTGACGACCCCCTATGTAGTATCATGTACATTGAAGATGCATGTTTTTCACTTGTGCACTGCAATTCAGTCCAAGACAAGGCTGCTCACGGATTAGGTAGACTTGGTCTCGTAGCTCATGATGGTTTGGAGTTTGGACCAATGCCTATCCTTGTTATATTAATAATATTTTGAAACTAGTCGTGTTATTGATCATGAATATCGTATTATTGCCAGTCTAATAGTGTTAAAAGAAAATATATAAATTTAAATATAAGTAACCAAATTCAAAAAAGAAATGCAAGTTTACCCAAAATGAAATAATAAAAATATAAGAACAGAAAAAGCTTTGACCATTTCACTATGTTCTCTTTCATCCTATCTTTTTTTCCAATCTCTTTAAGTGCAATACGGTGAAAGCTAAGGCCACGTGGTTGGTACATACCTATTCAGAAACAAAGCAAATAAACCGATTATACATTACAATCACGTGTGTTCCTTCTTTTATCGTGTTATTCTCGTAATAATCCATATATATATATATATATTAGTTAAAGTTAATATTTTTTTATCTATTTTAAACTGATTTGATAAAATTAAAAAACCAAAAAAAATTATTATGCTTCTTTTTTCGTATATATTCGAATTTAATTTTCCTTTTAAAAAGAAAAACAAAATAGTACATATTAATCATTTAATTATTACTGTTACTAAATTTGGATTATGCAGGAGGAAGGACGTGGCACTGACATCAGGCACATGAATATGATCAGTAAGCCCTGCCAAACTTCCATCTTTATCCATTGCGTTCTTTTAAGGCTTTTTAATTTTATTTTTATAAATTAGCTTAATATCTTGGGGGACCCCAGAGATTCTCCATTATCCCATATGACCCAAACCAAACACACATCATGGTTCAGTCACTTTGCCTCTAAAATGATTGTGGAATCTATAATCCCAGCTTTGACGCCTGGTTGTAGTCATGGTTCTTAAACCAACAATTTTGATGATGTTACACTTTTCATTTGCATTCATACACATTAGTTTCTGGTTTTGATTGAATATTAGATTGGAAACCCATCCAAGTTCATTCTAAACATCAAGTTGAACATGATTTTGACAAAATGGCCCAAGTCAAATCAAATTTCGCCTTCTCCACTTTTCCTATAGAATCTTTTAACCTTATTAACAAAGACAAAATCTTAAGCCACGAGTTTACATTAGGAACAAATCCAAATTCTGAATGATTTTAGACTTACCTAATCGAGTACATCATAGATTAAAACCACTCTAAGGCCGACAGGTCCCAGCCCTTTTCTTCCATTCTTGAAAACAAATCATTTAGACGATTAAAATGGTGAAGTACAAGAGCCCAACCCAAACAAACGGGTCAGGAAAGCCCAGCTTGAAACAAAAATGAACAGATGTGGACATTTCTGTTGCAATCTCACCTGACCAAGATATCAAATGGGAATATTTGCACCAAGTGACCAACCAACAGCATTCAAAATAGCTGCCCCTCAACATGTTCCACTCAACAAAACTGAATATATGCCAGTGCCATTGTAATAATCAAATCAATAGCAGCTCCTTTTTCTTAAAACAATTATAAGAAAACCCAATTTCCCAAAACTGTTCTAATTGCAAAGCAGCAAAAACATATTACTTGGCGAATGATAAAATGGAGGGTTAAATTCTTATATTAGTACTTATACTATGTGAAAGTTATAGATTTAGTCCTTATATTTTAGTTTGATTATTTTCAATCTTTGTACATTTCAAATTTTAAAATTTTAAAAACGACCAAATATAGTTATTAAATTTATTAAGTTACGTTCTTTTTAAAACCTGTCCAAACTATACTATTTCCTCATATTATTAAAAAAATCGATTAATTGATTTAATGGTTGTCGTTTGTGTCAAGACCGAAATTCTAATTTAGAAAAACATAAAGACTAAGAATGGTACGATCAAAAAATATGGACTAAATCTACAATTTATGTATAATATAAAATTAATAGTAAAATTTAACCATATAAATTTAAAATTAATCAAATTGATTTGATAATAGAGTTTAACCGAAAATGGAGTGTTGTTCAAATTTTTAACCGAATTTTATATTAATTTTACACTTGATTCAACATAAACTACGGACTTTTATTCCTTTGTAATGACGTTTTTTTTTTTAATTTGTTATTCGGGTTTGTGTGATTAGTTAATTAAATACCAATTTGTTTAGGAAAAATAATTTTAAAAACAATAAATTTAACCATAAAATTACTTATGTATTTTTTAATTTTGTTTTAAAATTAAAACCTTAAAAATTTTAAAAATATTTGTTATTAACACTATGTTATTAAATCTAATTGTTGAAGGATTTTTACTTATGAAAATTTGCAAAGTGTTGTTCATTTAGTCGATAAATTTATCAATAATCTTAGTGTTGTCCCTATTCTATTGAAAATTTCTGTGTGCATGAAGATAGAGTAAGAACACTTCTTTGAAAGTCTGAAAAGACAAATCGTGTGCATTATACATTGTTGAACCAAAACTCATCTATGAAAACTTATAAAATATTGATGGATAAAAGTACTACGATTTGAATTAGACACTTCATGGACTTGTTTCTAAAAGAGTTTGAAAATCAGTCAATACAATATATATATATATATATATATATATATATATATATATTAATATTAAATTAATATATTATGTAAAATGGGTTGTTGGAAAATGTATAATTGCCTTTTTAAGGCTAGATTATTTTAGGATTATCTTTTGGGGTCCAGAGGATTTGGAGTGTCAAATGAACAAGTGACAGAGTTCCATGATTTTCGTTGGTTAAGTGATCACTGGATCTAATATCGCTACCAACAGCATCGTGATTCCATTGAAGGCCTAGCCCACACCTTATCGATGGACCCTTTGCCTCATCATGGCATCCGCTCCTTTTACGGGAAATAATGCCCTATTCCTCGTCATCCCACCTTTGAGAACTCTGAGGAATTAATATTATTCTCAAAATGCACTGCTAATCCATCTAGTTTGATAAAATTTTTATATGGAATTCATAAATTTATCATTCAATTTTTATATATTTTTTTAATTTGAATTTTATTACTTTTATTTAAATTTTACTATTAATCTTTTAAAAAAAGTTAAATCATTTTTTAACAAAAATATCGATTAAAATATTATTTTTTCAACAATGTTGGCATGGTAACCTGCACAACAATTTACGCGTACTTCATGTTAACATAATATTATTTTTCTTATATGTCACATCAAAAAATAATTTAAAAATTATAGAACATTCAAAAAATTAACGTAAAGTACGTATGGATTGCAATGCAGGTTATCATGTTTATAATTTTAACATTTTAATCATTATTCTCATTAAAAACAATAATTCAGCTCTTTTTGAAAATTTGATGATCAGATTTAACTCCTTTTAAAAAGTTTAGGACCAAATTTAACTAAAAAAATATAAATATTGAAGACTAAATTTATCATTGTGTCAAAATATTTTAATACAGTAACTAAAATATTCATAATCCCTTATTCCTAAATGGAAGATATTGCATACTCAATCCTCGTTAAAGTCACATGTTCAAAATTGTTGTAATAACAACAACGAAAATTAAACTAAAACCTAATCAGTCTCTTATTTACTTTTTTTTTCTTTTTTTAGTTTATAATAAAATTTAAATGTTTGGAAATAGAAGGGACTCGTGCAGATAAAAAAAAAACCAGTACTTTGAGTATAAAAAAAGGTTGCTACAAGAGAATAGGAAAATAAATTGCAAATACCGAAATTTAAACATTAAAAGTTGCTTTCTTGGAGAAAAAAAAACCTCCAAGAATATCACATAAACTATTAAATGGGATTAAAAAAATAAATTTTAATACTTTTTCTATAATTTTATGTTTTTATAATTATACTAAACTTGTTAATATATCCATCCGGAACAAAATAAAAAAAATAATGAATTCATGATTTGATACAAATTGATACAAATTGATTGAATCGAATTTTATAACTCTTCCATATTTAAAAAAAAATTACATGATTTATTTATTTTGAACTAGTTGAATCGGAAACAATGACCAAATTAATTCGATCACAAATCTAATTAAAAATCACTGATTTTTTTATAATATATTTATTACTTGTTTAACTTGATTAGAGTGTATTTTTTATATATTACAGTAAGAAAAGGAAAACAATGGTATGATGATAAAATAACGTAAAGAAAAAGAGTACGATGCGACATAAGTTTTAGATAGTAGTGGAAGGCGAAGCAAATGGCATGTGATGCGGCATAAATGTGGCCTTTGTCTCCCATGGCCCATGCTATTCCCTAACCCTTCCTCCACGTCTTACATATAGCCACGTGATCAAAAGTCCTCCCCCTACCAATTTATTTCTCTTTAACCCACCTTCTTTATTTCTGGTTTTTTTAGATAAAGAAGTTAAATATATTTAGTCATAATAAGATTTATATTTGACACCAATATTATTTTATAGAATTTTTATTTTAATTATTTTGGAGTAATATCGTAAATTCTTAAACTAAAAGAAATATTTTTTCCTAATGCTGTCATAAAATTTGTAACCATATTTGTTATACGTGGAATAAACATCTCCTTCACAACCATACTCACTTATCAAACACACATGAAAAATATTAATGACATGTTGATTTAATAGTAATTTTAAATTTAGAATTAATTGTATCATACATCTCCGGATTATAGTTTTTATTTTAGATTGGTCTCTAAATTTCAAATTTTTTTAATTACATTGTAAATTATTGATGTTATATCAATTAGGTTCTTTTATTGTTAAAATCATTAATTTAACTATTAAATGGTATTTATGTGAGATAATTTAAAATAAAAAATTTAAAGAAAATTAAATTACTTTTCACATAATTTTTAAAATTAAAAACTTAAATATGAAGTAAAATTGAAAGAAAAAGAGAACGAAGGATAGTTTTTTGTAAAAGTTTCAAAAACTTTAAAATTGAGATATTTACAACATTCATTTTTCTTTAAAATATTTATTTTAAATTATGTCACTTAAGATCTAATGTTTCATTTAACAATGAAATTAACGATCCTATTAACAGAAAAATTTTATTATATAACATCAATAATTTAAAGATGTAATTAAAATATTCTAAAATTTATGAATTAAGGTGATTATTTGATAGAATTAACTTTTATTATAAACATCAATAATTTAAAGATGTAATTAAAATATTCTAAAATTTATGAATTAAGGTGATTATTTGTTAGAATTAACTTTTAAATTTGTTTTAATTTTTATCGTTTCGATTTTATAAAAATCCTAAATACAACCGCAACAAGCAAGGTATATGAATACAAATTGTTTTAAATCTTTTTTTTTTTTGTTCTTTTTGGTTTTAATTTTAACCGTCGTTTGCTGCGTATTTTTTTATTGGTGGGTTTTGAAAGGTGAAAGTGGAAGTTGATGAGACTTTGAATGTTTGTTGAAACACTCGAGTGAATGCCTGATATATTTAAGACATGGCTTTGTCGCGTGTCTTTAAGTGAAGCGTTTTTACGTGTTTCCACATTCATTTGCACGAACGGTTGTTTTGGATTTTTTATGAAATTGGAAAATCATTATACAAATTCATTATTTATTATAACTTCTAAATTGAAAAAAAAAATTGTGTATCAATAATTTTAGCCCTCAACATATATTTTGGTCATTAATCATTTTTGAAAAAAAAGATAAATAGTTTAAAATTAGATTGGACCAATTGATCGGATAGATTGGATCGAGCATTGTTTCAAACAAAAATTTTGAATTAATTGAACCAGATTTTTTATTTTTTATCAAATTAGTTGGAACAATGAACGGTGACCTAACCAATTTAACCACTAGTTCAATTCTAATAATATTGAAAAAAGTTAAATTATTTTTATTTTAATTAAAATGCTAACTAATATATTATTTTTTTAACAATGTTGGCATGGCAATTTGTGTAGTCCACATGCACTTCATGCTGATATGACATTATTTATCAACGTAAATAATAAATTTATAAGAATATTAAAAAATGAAAAAAATAGCATGAAGTATACATAGATTACCATATAAGCTTTCGTGTTTAAAAATTTAACGTTTTAGTCAATATTTTCATTGCAAACAAAAAATTAACTCTTTTTGAAATTAGATGATCAAAATTGACTCTTTCTGAAAATTTAATAGTCAAATCTAATTTTTTTTAAAAGGTTGAAGACCATATTTAACTTTAAAAAAAATAAAAATTAATTTATTAAAAAATATAAAAATTAGGGACTAAATTTATCATTTTACCATCCATAAATAAAAATTAAGGACTCTATAAACATATTAATCCATTTTACTAATATAGGCCCATTTCCAACTTTATTTATAGGAATGGGTCAATTTTTTCATTATTGACTGGAAATGGCCAAATTTAGAAAAAACGCTTCTATATCAACGCGATTTCAGGGGAAATTTCAGCAAAACGCATCTCTGGGGAGCTTTTTGCCACATCAGCACAAATCGCGTCCTCGTGGACGCACTTTGCTGATATGGCAAAAACGCTCCCCCAATGACATGTTTTAGCCCGTGATTTTTTCCAAAAAAAAATCTATTATCGAATTAAATTTTCAAAAATGGTTATTTTTTAAATACTATAAAAATAGACCAATTTTTTAAAAAAATTTACGATAATAAACCTTTATAAAAGCTCAAAGTGACAACACCAATTTTTTTTTAAGGTGTTACCAATTAATATGGAAATATAACTTACAAAACAAATCTTTATATAGACTCAAAATATCATTTTTCTTTTTTTCTTAAGCAATGTGGGATATGGGATATGTGTATATATAGACTCGTGAATAGGTTTGTAGCTTGTTCCTAAACAATATGAGATTCCTTCCTCTTTTAACTAACAATATGAGATTAAATGCTACACTATATTTTTTTTTTACAAAACAATTTCTATTTTTTTATATTTTTTTTAACATTTTCTTATATTATAAAATTATCTTTTGATATCTTTAATTTTGTTGTATTTGAAAATTGTTAACATACAAAAGAACTATTAAAAAAATAAACAAATTACACATATGAAACTTGTATATGTAATAATCTTCTATTCAATTTTAAATGTTTGAAGTTAATATCAATGCAATTCTAATTTTTAAAATATTTTTCCATTATTTAAATTTAGAAGTTATACTTTTAAATTTTTTATTATTTATTTTATTTTATATTATGAATGTTTGATTAATAAATAAATGGTGAGTATTTGGTACTCAAATAGTATTTTTTGTAATTTTAAAAAATTGATATATCTTTTTAAATATTTATTTATTTTATATTTTACTATACTCATTAATTTTTTAATTATAATTATAATTTAATTTTCATCACCTAATGAATGCCGATAAATTTATTTCAGATGTATTTTGACTAGATAGATAATCTATTTAAACATAGTATATCACTATGTTAAATAAATTTTTTATAGAAATATATAATATACATAAAATATAATAATTATTTTTCATATTTTTATTTAGATTGTAACACCCCATACCCGTATCCTATGCTGGAACCGAGTACGAGGCATTACCAGACTAAACAATATATTTGGTCAAATTAATTAACACATATACAAAATGACTTAGTCAAGCCACTATACATGCCATAACTTAAATCATTTATAAATAAAGATACCCATAGATAGCTTGATAGTATGAAGCGATCTCCGACGACCTCCAACCCGAGCTTGTTTAGTAGGACTCTATAACATGGGAAAGAAAAGGAGTTAAGCTTATAAAGCTTAGTAAGTTCACATGTAAAAATAATAAGCATTAGCAATGAATTTAGCTTACTACTAAGCTATCATAACTTTCATAAATAATGTTAAGTTCTTACTTTCCCAACTTACTCATTTGTAGCCTTATCAAAGCCTCAACATGACAAATCCTCACAACAAATTCTCAATTTGATACAAACATTAAATCACATGCTTATACCTTATTACTTATGTTCACATTAATCTATCTATTTGAATCGCTGTCACTAAATTATTTATTTCTTGAGCTACAGAGATCCGAATTTAAAACCGCTAATTTTCCCTGAAACTAGACTCATATATATTTATACCGTAAAATTTCCAGAATTTTTGGCTAATCCAATTAGTACAGTTTATTCATTAAAATTTCCCCTGTTTCACTGTTCGACTGTTCTGACCACTTTTCACTACGAATCAATTTTCTCCTTGTACAGAATTCAAATGATGTTATAATTTATTTCATTTGAAACTAGACTCATTAAGGATTTCAAGCATATAACTTTTATCCCATAATTAGTTTTGTACAATTTTTAATGATTTTTCCAAGTCAGAACAGGGGATCACGTAATCATTCTGAACCAATCTCACAAGAATTTAAATATCTTGAAATATAAAAATACATTGTTTTCTCTGTTTCTTTTATATGAAAATAGACTCAAAAAGCTTTAAACCAATATCTCACCCAACTTATAATTCAATTTCTACTATTTTTTGTGAGTTTTCAAATTCATATCACTGTTGCTCTCCAAAATAGTTTTATTGTAAATTTTACTCTTTCATGATTACTTTATATTAACATCCATTTAATCATACATAACCCCAAAACATATCCTTAAATAGCCATTCCAATAGCTAGCCATTATCGAAAATTTACATGCCATTCATTTCAAATTTCGGATTATTTCATATTAGAACTTTTCTCATTAGCTCATTTGGAATACCGATTCATACGGATAATACACTCAATGGTGTACAAATATATAATTACAAATGAACTCATTCATCAATCAAGTTTTATGCTCATGTCTCATCAACTCGTATTTCGTTATATCACATAATTCCATGTAACACTTACCAAACTTTGTCAGATTAGTGAACGTCTCATAAAATTAGTCTGCTCACACAAGCTGTCGATCATGACAAGCTACACGGTGTTGTTCAGTGCCACATTTCACAATTCAGTATGGTTGATACCATACCTACGTTTCACACTTTGCCATAGACCACCCATATCTTATCCGTCAATTCGTCACTTTTTACTAGAATGCCATAGCCCAGCTATGGTCTTACATTTTGAACATGTATCACATCAATGCCATATCCCAGATATGGTCTTACACGGAAACCACTTATCACTTGTGGCCGAAGCTACCACTATTCACTGATCAGGTAGCCGGAGCTACCACTTTTCACTGATCAGGTAGCTAAAGCTACCACTTTTCACTGATCAGGTAGCCGGAGCTACCACTTTTCACTGATCAGGTAGCCAAAGCTACCACTTTGCACTGATCAGGTAGCCGGAGCTACCACTTTTCACTGATCAGGTAGCCGGAGCTACCACTTTGCACTGATCAGGTAGCCAAAGCTACCACTTTGCACTGATCAGGTAGCCAAAGCTACCACTTTGCACTGATCAGGTAGCCGGAGCTACCACTTTTCACTGATCAGGTAGCCAAAGCTACCACTTTGCACTGATCAGGTAGCCGGAGCTACCACTTATCACTTTCACTTGTCCTTGATCAGATAAGTGTAGCCGAAGCTATCACTTATCACTTGTTGCCATGGTTCAACCATGGTCTGTACTATCAATTCATCACATGTCGAAATTCGATCATACTCCGCCCTGCATTTCTCTTAATTTTATCTTTCAATACAATCTCGTAATTTTTTATATTATTCATGATCCAATAATAATATACAAAATAGCACATGGTATCAGTTAAACATTTAAATATAATAAATTTAATGCTTATTAACATACGAACTTACCTCGATACCAAAACGACCATTTTACCAACTTTTCCGATTTTCGATTTTCCTCCCGTTCTAGGTCCAAATCTCATTTTTCGGGGTCTAAAACATCACATTTCACTTATTTAATTAATGTACTGTTCAAAACAATCCTTAACTCAACTTTTTCAAAATTACATTTTTGCCCCTAAACTTTTACATATTTTCACTTTTGCCCCAATAGTCGAAAATTAAACTTCAGCCCTTATTCTTATGTTTTATAACATGCTGATCATTTTTCTCTTCTATGGCAACATCAAATTCTCACTAGTTCACACACTTATGACCAATTTATAACTTTTACAATTTAACCCCTTTTATACGATTTCATCAAAAATCATCTAATAAAACTCGTTTCTCTAATCATAGACATGCATAATATACCATAATTCATCAAAATTCACAATTATTCAACATGGGTCAATTTTAAAATTAAAATCTAGCTCAAAATAATGGTAGAAATAGCTAGGCTAAGTTACCGAGATTTCAAAAATACGATAAACATTAAAAACGGGGCTCAAAAACACTTACTATGAAGCTTGAAAAGCTTGAAACCCTTAGCCATGGAGTCTAGAAGTTTTCGGCAGCAACTTGAAGAAGATGAGCAGATTTTTTTCTTGTATTTTGTCTTTTATTCATTTAAAACACTAAATGACTAAAATACCCTTAAGACTTTTCTTTCACTTTTGTCCTATTCATGCCCATTTTTGTCCATCAAGTTATTCAATGGTCTAATTACCTTTTAAGGGCCTCCAATTTAAAACTCATAGCAATTTGACACCTCTAATATATAGAACTCAACTTTTGCACTTTTTACAATTTAGTCCTTTTGACTAAATTGAGTGCCCAAACGTCAAAATTTTTGAACGAAATTTTTACGAAATCTTTCCGTAAAATTGTAGACCATAAAAATATAATAAAAATAGAATTTTACTCGTCGGATTTGTGGTCTCGAAACCACTGTTTCGACTAGACCCAAATTTAGGCTGTTACATAGATTAAATTACATTAGTAGTCACTTAACTATATTTTTTAGCTATCGAATTATAAAAATTTACAAAATGATCTGTAATAGCCCAAATTTCAGTGATGTCAAAAATAATAATTCGAGACCACCAAATTTGAGAAATGGACTCGTAGACTATATTATTTAATATTTACGAGTCAAATGTAGCTTTTAAAATGTTTTTAAAATAGTAAATTGTGTTTTATAAAGATTTATTTGGTCAAGAAATCGAGAAAAAGAGGTATCGAGATCTCGGTA
The DNA here is from genome assembly GCA_005393395.2 of Gossypium australe. Lineage (NCBI taxonomy): Eukaryota > Viridiplantae > Streptophyta > Magnoliopsida > Malvales > Malvaceae > Gossypium > Gossypium australe. The sequence continues at coordinate 4,295,951 of CM016625.1, forward strand.
TTATAAACTGAGTCATAAATATTTTTATAAATATTTACGGAATGTCAATAAAGTAGTATTAAAATTTCGTTAGAAAATTTTGACGTTTGGGTGGTTAATTAAATAAAAAGGACTAAATTGAAAAATGTGTAAAAGTTGCTAGAAGAATTAAATAGTTTAATTTTCAAATGAGGAAGGATTAAAGGAGCAATTATGCCAATAGCCAAACTTGAGGCGGCATAAGCATAAAAATCTAAGATTTTTATGTGTTAAAATATATTATTAGATAATTAATTATTATAATATATTATTATTAAACAAATGAAAAAAAAAAGGAGGAATAGAAAAAAAAAAAAGAAAAAGAAACAGAGAAGCAAAAAGAGAGAGAAGGGGAGAAAAGAAAAGAAATAGAAACAGAAACCCACACGAAACAGAGAGCAGGGGAAGGAAAGAAAGAAAAAGAGAAGAGAAAGAAGAAAAGGGGCAAAATTGGAAAAATTGTCAAAATTAGCTAAATAAAAGGGGACCAAATTAGAATATCTAGAATTCTCTTGATTTCTCTTCATTTTTTTCAGCTGAAAAACAGCCATGGAAGAGAGTTCAAGCTGGTTTTCATACTCAAGCTTCATGTAAGTTTAATTCTTACTTTCTCCTTGAAATTTCTATATTTTTGGACTTTCTACAATTGGGTCCAGCTTATTAATTCATTAGTTTATGATTCTATGGCTAATTTTTAAAGTTGATGTGGATTAGTGCTGGAAGAATATGATGAATAAATATTGATTTGAAGCTTTAATTTTGTTATATGATGATTTTATCAAGTGAAATTGATGGAAATTGGTTTTAGGACCTAATTGTGAAATAGCTGAAATCAAGGCCTGGTGTTAAAATTCTGATTTCAAAGGTTATGAAGTAATTTAAAATGATAGATAAAAGTATTAAATGAGAAAATTAACCCAATTGAGGGGTTAATTCAGCAAGGACTGAATTGTATGAATTGTGGAATTAGGGACAAAATAGAAATCAACATGTTACACTAAAGCAGTTTTGGACAGCAGCAGTTGTCTAAATTTGAAAAATCACCAAAAATCGTAGAAATTGAATTAGGAGTTTAATGAGATATGTAATTAAAGCTTGTTGAGTCTATTTTCATATAAAAGAAACAGAGCAAACAAAGGAAGTCTACATTTTGAGATATTCAAATTTTTGTAAGACTGGTTTAGAGTAACTTCGTGATCCCCTGTACTTACTTTAGAAATTCACTAAAAATTGTAGAAAAATAATTATGAGTTATAATTTATATTTTTGTATTACTTAATGAGTCTATTTTCATTTGAAATAATCAGAAACATTATATGAAAATCTTACTATGAAATAATTGATTTTTAGTTAATAAAGGTCAGAGCCGTCAGACTGTGTAATAGGGGAGAAGTTAACTAATAAACTGTACTAATTGGCTACACCAAAAATTCTGGAAAAACTATAGTAAGAATATATGTGAGTCTAGTTTCAAATAAAATTAACGGATCTTAATTTGGAGTTCTATATCTCAAGATAAAAATAATTTAGTGACTATGACACTGATGGACAACTTGAATATTCACACAAGTAAATAGTGAAAATTATAGATAATGTTACTTACAAGTGTGTTGTTTATACTAAGGATGTGGATGGAGAGGAGGAGGAGGAAAAATAATATATGAACGACTTGTGTGTAAATTGATTAAGTGCTCGATTATAATTGATAAATGTTGAATTAGAAATGATATAATATTTTATTTGGAATATTTATTATGAAATTATGATTATCATTATAATACAAAAATTGAACTTGTGAGTTTATATGACTAAATTTTAGTGATCATTTGTTAATTTTATGAATTTCATGATGTGTTATTTCATATGTATTGATGATCAAATTGAGCATTTCAGTTCAGTGACAACATGAATTGACGGAAAATACAATGGTTGAACCATGGCAACAAGTGATAAGTGATAGCTTCGGCTACACTTTTCTGATCAAGGACAAGTGAAAGTGATAAGTGGTAGCTCCGGCTACCTGATCAGTGAAAAGTGGTAGCTTTGGCTACCTGATCAGTGAAAAGTGGTAGCTCCGGCTACCTGATCAGTGAATAGTGGTAGCTTCGGCTACAAGTGATAAGTGTTTTCCGTGTAAGACCATATCTGGGATATGGCATTGATGTGATACATGTTTAAAATGTAAGACCATAGTTGGGCTATGACATTCCAGTGAAAAGTGATGAATTGACGGATAAGACCATGGGTGATCCATGGCAAAGTGTGAAACGTGGGTATGGTATTAACCATACTGAGTTGTCAAATGTGGCACTGAGCAACACCGTGTAGCTTGTCATGATCGACAGCTTGTGTGAGCAGACTAATTCTATAAGACGTTCACTAATCTGACAAAGTTTGGTAAGTGTTACGTGGAATTATGTGATATAAAGAAATACGAGTTGATGAGACATGAGCATAAAACTTGATTGATGAATGAGTTCATCTGTGATTATATATTTGTACACCATTGAGTGTATTATCCGTATGAATTGGTATTCCAAATGAGTTAATGAGAAAAGTTTTAATATGAAATAATCTGAAATTTGAAATGAAATATTATGAAACCGTATTTGAAATACATTGGTATATCCTGTATATGTTAATTGAGTTCATAATGTGGAAAGAAAATGCTCATGGAAATTTGAGATGATGATATAAGTACATGGAATCTATTGGTGGATATTTACATCTAAACTTATATGATAGATTTTAGTGAACATTGAAATTGGACTCAATAAGTGATTTGTCAATTTAAATTGTGATTGGCAGGAAGAGTTAGTGAGTTGTGTGTCTATGAATTATTACACGTATTTGTTTGAAATACGAGGAAATGGTGGTATTTGATACATGGAAATATGAGATTGTGATATATAAAAACATGGAATATGTTTGATAAATGGGTTTATTCATAATTATAAAACTGTACACCTCAAGTGTACTATTTGTGTAAAGATAATTATTTCAAATTATCTGTAAGTGTTCTGTACTATTTGGTAATGCTTCGTACCCTGTTCCGGCGTCGAATACGGGTAAGGGGTGTTACATGATCACTCAACTATAAGTAATTTTTTAAATATTTATTTTTTAATATTTTACCATACTCATTTTATATTTTATATTTTTTTTACTTATAGAGTTTAAAAGTTTTATTTATAATGTAACAAATGTTAACTTTTTGTAAAAAAATTAAACTCTAAGTAAAAAAAAATATTAAATATAGTGTAGCCTTTAATCTCATGTTGTTAGTTAAAATAGGAAGTAATCCCACATTGTTTAGGAACAAGTTACAAAACTATTCATAAGCCTATATATACACATATCTCATATCCCACATTGCTTTAGAAAATAAGGGAAATGGAACTTTGGATCTATATAAAGATTTGCTTTGTAAGTTTTATTTTCATATTAATTGGTGGTACCTTAAAAAAAATGGTGTTGCCACTTTAAGTCTTTATAAATGTTTATTCTCGTCAATTTTTTTAAAAAAATTGATCTATTTTTATAATATTTTAAAAAATGACCTTTTTTGAAAATTTAATTCGAGAATATAATTTTTTTTGGAAAAAAAAACACGGGCTAAAATGAGTCTACGAGGCTGCGATTTGTGCTGATGTAGCAAAAATGCTCCATCAATGACGCATTTTGCTGAAATTTCCCCTGAAATCGCCCTGACGTGAAAGCATTTTTTCAAAATCGGCCATTTCCGATAAATAATGAAAAAATTAGCTCATTTCCATAAATAAAGTTGGAAATTGGCCTTTATTGGTTAAATGGCCAATCAAGGTAGATTTATTTTCCTGACAAAATGAATTTCCGTAAAATTAAGGAAAACCAAAAACTGGGCAGACGGGCAATTTACTAGAAAATATCAATTTTTAAAAGAATTTACAGAAAAGGGCCGAAAATTTCATTATTTACGAAAAATTGCCATTTCCCCACAAAACGCGTCAACGTCAGCGCTTCAAATACACATAGAGTTTAAAAGTTTTATTTATAATGTAACAAATGTTAACTTTTTGTAAAAAAAATTAAACTCTAAGTAAAAAATATCAAATATAGTGTAGCATTTCATCTCATGTTGTTAGTTAAAAGAGGAAGGAATCCCACATTGTTTAAGAACAAGCTGCAAAACTATTCATGAGTCTATATATACACATATCTCATATCCCACTTTGCTCAAGAAAACAAGGGAAATGAGACTTTGGGTCTATATAAAGATTTCCTTTGTAAGTTATATTTCATTATTAATTGATGACACCTTAAAAAAAAATGGTGTTGTCACTTTGAGCCTTCATAAAGGTTTATTCTCGTAAATTTTTAAAAAATTCGAGAATATTTTTTAAAAAAAAACACGGGCTAAAAAGCGTCCTTGGGGGAGCGTTTTTGCCACGTCAGCAAAGCGCGCCCTCAAGGACGCGTTTTTGGCTGATGTGGCATTTTATCCCCACAAAACGCGCTGACGTGGACGCATTTTGTTGGAAAATGACCTTTTTCTGTAAATAATGAAATTTTCGGCCCTTTTTTTTTAAAATTGGTATTTTCTGGTAAATTGCCCAATAGACCCAACCAACTATTGTCCACAATGGAAGACGTCCCTTTGGTTAATTTTGTGTAACGTTCCTAAATTATTATATAAATTCTAAATTGATCTTTAAACTTCGAAACATCATAATAAAATCCGAAAAGTATTAGAATTGTACTAATAAGATCTGACAGCCCAACAGTCAATTTAGTCATTACATGTTAGTTCGGATATAATGTGGCGTATATTTAAAACAATAGACTAAATTGTAAATATAATCGATATGTCATTTAAAGAAAACAAAATTGTCAATGGAATATAATTCATGTATTTGAATATAATTCACTTCATTTTTAAATTTGAATATAATTCACGTCATTTTTAATTAACATTTAATATCAAAGTTAAAGGCTAAGCTGATAGAATAACCTGATTGATATGATAATGATATTTTAAGAATCAGTTACAATATTCTAAAGTTTGAGACCAATTTAAAATTTTGACCATAATTTTAATACATGATATATAATTAAAGATGTATTTGTTTCACTAAAAATAACTTATAGAAATTCAATTCTTAGAAAATAAAATTATTTTTTTGAAGAAAATTCCGATGATTGGGTAAATTTTTTTTGTTGTTAGACAAATCTGACTAAAATTTGAAGCAAATATAAAATAAATTATATTTGTTACAAATATTATTAAAGACAAACCAAATTTACCTTATATATATTAAAGAACAACCAACGCATAATTAAAATTTACATTTACGAGAGTAAATAATAACACCCTCCGATTAGAAAAGATAAATGAAAATTAGCCGATATTTAAATAAATATTTATATATAAAAATATTCATATTAAATAAAATAGTTTTAATGAAATAGTAACAGTATTTAAAAGTTAGATAATTATTAATGTTAAATTTTTTATTGAAATAAAAAATTAATATTAAATAAATTTATCAAAGTAATAAATTACATTAATGATTTTAATACAGTAATCCTTGGTTCAAGATATTTTTTATTTAAAATTTCGTGTTACTCATATTGAAATTCTCCCCCCAAAAAAAGTTTATTTTCCAATAAATCGTAAAAAAAGAAGAAGCATTTTTCTTAAATGTTTTTTTCAGGAAAACAAATTCATCTATAGACGCCTTTTACTTTTTTTCCCATAACACTCGGTCACTCTCATCACTCTCTTTCACTAATAAAAATAAAGAGAAATATCCAATAAAGATATATAATTGTATATTATAGTTAGTTATATGAAGAGGAATAAAATATTAGTTAAAGTATTCTAATAGGTAGAGAGAGAGTTCATAGTTACTGCCTTTCATCAAAAGAGAGCTTAAAGCTTTGAATTGGGAAAAAAGAAATAAAAAATCAAAATAATAATGAAAACCCAAAGCGGATCCTCCGTTTGTTGCTGGTTAGTGCTTTCTTCTTTGTTACCTACCAGAAGAAGAAGTAGCAGAAACTGAAGCCAAACCGAAAGTCAAATCGGGATTTGGGCTTGGGTTTACCCGTCATTTTAGCTTACGTCGCCGTTTTGATGCTCTTTTTCTCATCCGGTGACGGCGTTACTGCTGATTTTGGTAAATGGATCTTATTTGGGCGAGCTAGCACTGGCACCGGTGGCGGCGGTTTCTGGTATTCTAATTCGGTGGTTTTAACTTCGGTATAGCGATCTCCGTCTCTGCCGTAGCTGGCATCGCCGTCGCCGCAACCGTCGTCTACTCTTGTAGATAAAAGAAAAGGAAAAGAAAGAAAAAAAATTCTACAAAAAAAAAAGGTTCATTCCCATTCAAAATCACTTCCATCATTAACGCAGCATAGGGAGCTTAGATTGATTTGGGATATTAATTAGGTAAAGTAAGACACATAGAAATCGATATGCTTACGGAACAGAAACCATTAATGCGAGCTTTGCGGCGAAGTCACACATCTTCATCGCAATCAACGTCATCGTCCTCCTCATCGTCGTCAAATACTTCATCTTCTTCATCGTCGTCGTGGATTCATTTGCGATCGGTTTTATTAGTCGTTGCTTCTTCGTCTTCATCGTCATCTTCCTCATCTTCTTCCCAACAAATTCCGACTGATCGGTGAGTTTCCTTTTTCCTCTTCCACTTAAACTACTACTTATTTTTGCCTGGATATGTTAGTTTCCCAATTTTCTATTTTTGTAGAAATTAAAAATTCTTATTCCTTACTTGAATCCCCGATCTGAAAGTAGTCGAATCAATTCCATCAACATCATGTTCCTTAGGTTGTTAATAAGAGTTCGATTCCAATCTATCTGTTTCTTCGTCTCTCCGAAGGTTCTGAATCTGATTATTATTCGGTTCGTTTTTCAACTTAGTTTCAAAGTATTTTTGAAAGCCTCAACTGTTTCAACGCTTATGTTGGTCAAACTAGTCAAGGTGTTGTGATTCCTCTAACTTCTGGGGAGGAGAAGCAGTCACTTTCGGAATCTAATTCATTAGCCGAAACATGATTAAAAGCCATTGAATTCTCGATTTTGTAGTACTTCATGATAGATGTTTACTATTAATTTGGATTCTTTAGTTGTTGCTGTGGAGTTGTTTTTCTTTGTTTCCATCTTCATTAAGGTCTCTCTTAGTGATCGTAATTACTCCCTCAATGGGTTTCTATTTGCAGAACTAGCTAATTTTTTTCCCATATTTGTCTTGACTCTTCCATGTATCTGCTTAGCTTTTAGCATTAGTAGTTTAGTGTTACAAAAGCTTTGTTTCCATTCCACATATGATGCATTGCAATTTTGGAAGTGTTTAAGCTCATATACTGTATCTTTCACGAACCAAGCATAAACCCAAAAAAAACTATGCTTTTGTTTTGTCAACTTAATTCAAACTTATAGGAACTATTATTCATAAGCCTATATTTTGATAGAAGATTCATTAATTTGTTTCTTTTGCGGCAGGGGTAGCCTAAAATCACCTTGGTCCCACAGGAGAAGAAAACATGCCCTTCTACCTAAACAATGGAAGAATTTGTTCACTGCTGATGGGAAACTCGTTGATGGTGGTGTCAAGTTTCTGAAGAAAATTCGAAGTGGAGTATGTTTTAAACTTGCTTTAGACTTATTTGACTTTACCTTCATCTTGTTTTCTTAGACATTGTATTTCTTTTTCTTTTTTGTTTTAGTGGATATTTTGTTGCTTCTTGAGAATTCATTCTTTGCACCTTTAATGCAGGGTGTGGATCCAAGTATTAGAGCAGAGGTTTGGCCATTCCTCCTCGGAATGTAAGATTCTTATACTTTTATTTATGTACCATTTTATACTCTGATTCAAGTAAACCTCCCTTTCTTTGAACCATTTAGTTGTTACTTCTATAACCTCTCTATGAGCTTACTCCTTTCAAATCACTGTCTGGTTGCCTGGTTCCTTTTTCTAATACATCATTGTATCATCTTTTTACCATATCTTGGTGCTTTTCTGACTGTTTATGTCTCAATGATTCTTTAGTGGATAGAAAGCCCGAGTTAAAAGAATTTTATCTTGCGAGTTGCTATTTGCATTATATATTCTGCAAGCATCCATTTTAAGTTCTTTTCCTTGCTGCTCGAGTTTTTCAAGCATCCATTTTAGGGGAAATGGAGTATTTATTGTATTCATTTGCATTATATATTCTTCAAGCATCCATTTTAAGTTCTTTTCCTTGCTGCTCGACTTTTTCTTCATATGTAATCATTTTTTGTATTACTTTTTTATCTGGAAAACACAATTTTTGAGGAGATGTTTTCTTATGCATTTGAGAAGTGGATCATAAATGACCTGTTACACCACCTAACTGTGATATCTGCATGCTTAACAGATACGACTTCAACAGTTCGAAGGAAGAAAGAGATTCCTTGAGAAGTCAGAAACGGTATCATTTATTTTCTTTCTCGTGCCTCTTTTACACACGGATTAATTGCCAATGCTTTGTTACTTTACCATATTTGTTTTCCCCTTCTCCCCATCTTTTTTCTTTCACTGAAGGTCTGTTTGTTTACGTATTTCTGATGCAGAAAAGAGTATGAAAGATTGCGTAAGCGGTGCCGTCAAATCCTTAAACGTACTGAGAAGAGTGTTAAGTTGAAGGGAACTGCTGGAAACGTCTGCAATGAAGACAATGAGTGTTTTAGTCAAGTTTTTGATTCACCAGGCTTGGAGGATATGGTTAGTGGTAGGAGGTCCCACTCCACTGAGGGAGGAAGCCCTGTGTTTGATGATTCTGATCACCGCGTCTGTGATCATAGTCATCCAACCTCTTTATTTTCTGATTCATTTCTGGAGGGAGAGGTTGATAAGAGAGTAGTCATTAGTCAAGATGCCTGTACTGGTGAGACAGAATCATCTGATTCTGACTCTTCTGAAGAAGATGAAAACACACCTCTCCTTTCCTCTGAAATAATCGAGGAAAATGATATTCATAAAGATGATAATGATACTTCCTCTCCCTCCCAGATAGAAGGCAGGTCTCCAGCCCCCACTGATGAAGATTTTGCCACATGGCGGAGAATTATCCTACTTGATGCAGTGAGGGCAAATGATGACTGGATCATTTACTCTCCATCTCAGGCTTCAGTATCCACAATGAAAGCACAAAGGTTAGCTGAGAGTGTTGGGTTGAAAGATTATGATGATTTAGAGCCATGCAGGATTTTTCATGCAGCTCGCCTGGTTTCTATTCTCGAGGCTTATGCCCTTTACGATCCCGAGATAGGTTACTGCCAAGGAATGAGTGATCTGCTCTCTCCAATCATCTCAGTGGTAGAGGATGACTCTGAGGCCTTCTGGTGCTTTGCAGGTTTCATGAAAAGAGCTCGTCACAATTTCCGACTTGATGAGGTGGGGATTAGAAGACAGTTAAACATTGTCTCCAAGATTATCAAGTGCAAGGATAATCATCTATATAGACACCTCGAGAAGCTTCAAGCTGAAGACTGCTTTTTTGTGTATAGGATGGTTATAGTACTTTTCAGGAGGGAATTGAACTTTGAGCAGACACTTTGCCTCTGGGAAGTGATGTGGGCAGACCAAGCAGCTATCCGTGCCGGCTTTGCAAGGTCTGCTTGGGGGAGGATGAGACTTCGTGCTCCCCCTACCGATGATCTTCTGCTTTATGCAATAGCAGCATGTGTTTTGCAAAGGAGGAAGCTAATCATAGAAAAGTATAGCAGCATGGATGAGATAATGAGAGAATGCAATAGTATGGCCGGGCATCTGGATGTCTGGAAACTTCTCGACGATGCCCATGATTTAGTGGTCAACCTACATGACAAGATTTAAGACCAAACCACTCTGCCTGCCCTTTTTTTTCACTGATTTTTCCCCAATTCAACTCCTTGCTACATTTATGGAACCCTAAACTAAAGAAGGGATCCAAGTTATTTGACATTTCAGCCTGAAACAAAGTGTTTTGATAGGCGAATACCCTGAACCAAGTAAATTATGGGATTTACATCTACTATGTTATATTGCCCGCACTCGATACTTCATCTGGGTGATGGTGGCAAACGCTGAGAAATCAGCTATTTAAAATGTTTTTAGCTTTGTTTGCTTGCAATTATTGAAATGACAGAAACTTGCCAACTTCTACTGTTCTTTATGTGTCAGTTCTTTGCCATTGTTCAGTTTATTTGCAAAAATAATCACTAGTATGTTAATTAAAGAATAATATTTCGATTTTTTAGTAACTTTTTTGTGATGTGAAATTTTTCTTTAATCACATTGGACTCCATTCGCATTCCAAGTATTCCGCAGTCGAACTAAATTCCACGGCTGAAGACGTTGTGAGAACGTATGGAGTCTTTGCCTCCACTATCAGTGGAGAGAATTTTTTTTTTTTTGAATATATATTGGGAGGAGACTTGATTTAAGTAAGGGTAAAATATACTAAGTTAACTCCAAAAATGTTAAACTATTGAATTAACTGAAAGTTCTTGTTTAAGTTATTGAAGTATTAAAATTGCTGTCATATAATCTCTATTTACATTGTCTACATCAATTGAAAAATTTTCTCTTCTTATTTAGTTTTTTTTTAATTTTTATGAAATAATGTTGAACATCATAAATATGCGAATTAAAATTTATTTACCGGATCATCAAATTATTTATTTAAAATTTAATAGCTCAATAATTTAAATAAAAACTTTTAAATAGTTTAATAACTTTTAAATAATTAAATAATTATTTTATAATTTTTTAAAATTAAATAACTAAAATATAAACATACTAATAATTTAATTTATTTTTTTTCTCTTCGGGTTTTACAGTTTTACTTACCTTTCACGTTTTATCTTGTATTGAATTGAAGTCTTCGACTGTCCTCTTCGTTTTGTGTAACTGAATTTATGACTTTATTAAGCTTTGTTTTTACGATAAAGTTGTCCTCGTTTGACCGTGATCACTTCACTTGTGGAATGAAAATGATTATTATTTGATAATAAAAAGAGCCAACCTAATTAACAGAACGAGATCATCGACCGTCTATTCTCATCAAACCATAGCAGAACCATTTTCTTTCTCTACTGCGCGAAGTATTAGATAATTAACTCCACCAAAAGTCAGTCTGCAACTCTAGTCTAATCCGACAAGCCGCGGATCTTTTTGTCTTCTTCTCCACGTCATCACCAAATACCGTGTGCTTTCCACTCGTTTCACGCTCCAAAACCGACGTCTCCACTTCCGGCGGCGCCGACTAAATCCCATTTCTATATTCATATATATGAATATGAATCCATTAAAAGTCATCTTCATTCCAAAAGGAACTACAAAATTATGTGCAGATCTGCGGATTATTACGACTTTCGCTCCGGCGATCAGAGTCTTCTGAAGATCAAAGCTTTCTTCGTTCGATTTTCGGGTTTCGATTCATGTGCCGACCCGTTATCCGATTCGCTCACTCTACTCTTCCCACCAAGAATCAATGGCACGGCGAGGCTAGAAATTTCCGGCTCCATTATCCGATCCAGTTCTCCCGCGTTCGTGACACTCCATCGATTGGTGAAATTGAAGACGAGGGACGGAGAGGCGATATATGGGAGCAGGGAGCGGGTTCGGGCCGGGGATGGGGTCCGGTTCGAGGTTTACTCGAGAGAGGAAAAGGTGTTGAACGGGGTTTTAAGGAGAGAAGAAGAAAAGTGGAAAATGGAATGCAAGTGCGCGCTGGAGAGTGGCAATACCGAAATGATAGGCGGTAAAGCGGCGGTTGCGGATGTTTGCGTGGCGGTGGAGGGAGACCTGGCGATGGGGGAGAGGGTGGAGATGGTAGTGAGGAAGTGTAGAAAAAACAGGAGGGTGGGGTTCGATCAGCTGGAGGATATTCCAGAGGACAGAGAAGGAGAAAGTGAAAGGGACGGTGGATTCTGTTGCAGTTGTGGAGAAGCGGACGGTGGGGGAGAAGAGGTGGATATAGAAGCGGCGGGTGTAAGCTGGGCCTTTGATGTGGGCATTTGGATCATGTGCTTCGGGGTTGGATATTTTGTTTCTAAAGCCACTGCCAAAAGCTTGAGGCGCATGCGATTACTTTGAAACTGTTAAAAAAAAAAAAAAACATTTACCTTGGGGAATTTATATTCCAAGGTTGTGTTAATCTTTTATTTGTTACCCAAATTTAGGAATTTTGTGAAACTCCAATTCGAGTGGTTTATTGTAACAAACGAATTATTGGGGGAAAATACTTGCCAAAATATTTGCTTTTTTTTTTTTAATGACATAAATGAGGCCTGGCTAAGCTGCAATTGACAACAAATAAACCCAAGAAAACTGAAATGCTTCCCAAATTTGGCATTTGGTCTAAGAATTCAGTAAGTTTTGAATGACATTTATCGAGAGAGAATCACGGAAAACTTTTCCTATTTATGGTTTAATAATATTAAATGGTGATTTGATTAGGACTTTAGGTCAAGAACATGAAACTTTCAGATGTCGATGGCCATGGATTCTGAATCCAATCGTCTCTGGTGCAGATATGAGGCTTTAGATGATTGAGAATGTTCATTTAGGTGCATGTTCAAGATTGATGCTTGAACTTATCTTTGATATGACCATAACCCTTGACTTCTATAATCGGGTTTTATTTGCTTTGTTGTAGTGTTCTATCTTTCGTCTTCTATTGATTGACATCATCCAATTTAATAGTTTATTAAAGACAAAATTATGGTTATAATAAATATAGTTTACATAACTATGGTTTATAATTTATTCATGAATATCACCTAATCAAAAAGTTATATTATTCCTTATTCGGATAGAAAATTAAAAGAAAAAGAAAAAAGAGAGAAAAATATTAAAATGATCAAACAGTTCACGGAAGTGATGAAAGCATCAAGTCCACGTGTCAAAATCCTAATCACCTAACATAAAAGCCACGTCAGACCCTCCCCGGTTATCTCTCTTCTCCCTCAAACCAGTCCCCCCCTATATCGCTACTCATGGCGGTCAACGAATCAAATAACCACTTCATCAACCAATAATTAAAAAAAGAAGAAGCCGCCTTTTTAATTTTCACTACGATTCTTTTACTTTAATTACTCCGCCGCCGGCGTTCAACGTCGATTACTCGGCTGCTAGTGATTTAGTTCTTTTTCCAAAAGGCGGTTTAAGGCTTTAGGTTTTGCGGAGAATGGGAGGAAATCGGAGTTACTCAGCGAATCCTAGCGATTACAAGCTTCTAGAAGAGGTTGGTTATGGCGCCAGTGCTACTGTTTATAGAGCGATCTTCCTTCCTACTAACGACATCGTAGCTGTGAAATGCTTGGATCTCGATCGTTGCCACAGTAATCTGGTTTGTGTTTTTTTTTTCTCGAATTTTTCTTTTAGTTTAACTGTCTCTAGTCAAATAAATGAGCGTACTTGATTCGATTTTTAGTTAGTTTTGGATAGAGGTCTCGTTTGATTGAATTTGATTTGATTGTGGATTTCAGTGATTGTTTTTGGTCGAGTTGAACGGAATTATGATATTCTTACTTTTTATTATTGAAGCTCGTTTCTTTGAATTTTTTTCGGATTTTGTTATACCTTGAACATGATCGAATTGAAGCTTTATATTATACTATATGTCTGATAAAAGCAATAGTAATGATCCCAAAGCAATAAGAAGGAAAAACAAGAACAGACGGATTTTACTTGGAAGTTAAACATCCCTGTTATAATCAATGTCTAATAGAAGAAAGTATACTCATATACGGATTCAACTTGTGCGGCATGGCCCGTACCGTGGGGGCGCACCTCCGGTCGCACCCCCAGTCGGGTTTAGTGGTGGATGGAGTTCGGCTCGAGGCCATAGCCCGCCGCAGATCTCCAATTTTATTTCTTTAATAAGAGAGTTGCATCTTGAACTTTTCAAGTCGGATCAAATGGGATTTGGGTCACATAACTCTAACACTTTGTATGCGCTTGTTTCTATCACTCCATATGGTGCTTGGTTTTTGTTCCTTTTGAAACTTGTTCTTTTTATTGTCTATCATTAAATATTTCTGAGGAAGCAAAGAAATAATATTTAATAGTGTTATCCGAAATATTTCATTCAAATTAGAGTTATCTTTCTTTTAGTATCTACGCCATTGATTTAGATTAGGCATTTTAGTGCTGAACTGCTTTTGCTACTGTGTGCTCTTAAAGTAGTCTATCAACATTATATGGTTACTTAAAGCTGAGATTACTTTGACATGTGTCATCCTGGATCCCTGATATTTTCTTTCTTTTGTTTTTAATTTGTGTAAATCTGGAACACTTGCATAGAGGAATAGAATTATTGTCTACTTGATATTCAAGGATATAATCTTACTTTCAAAAAAAAAAAAAGAAGAGATATGATCTTGTTTTCATAGAATTTTTGCTACTCAACTTGAGGAAGTATTGAGAGATCAGGAGGATTCCATTCCAAGTATAATAAGAGTTTAAAAGTTTGGACTTGCTTGTGGTGGGATTTTATCATGTTAAAATGTTCTCTAAATAAGGGACACAGTACTACACTAGAAACTTTCCTTTTCCTTTCCCTAGTTTCCTCTCAATCCAGGCCAGGCCTTAGATCCAGTTCATGTGTACCAAACATCTTGTATGCTTGCTTGTTTCATTACTATTGATCGTTCTATGGGAATTTTCTACTTTTGGTAGTAATACAATCACTCAAGTATGTGTACCAAAAATCTTTTTTGGCTATTGGGATCTTTTGTGATATTGTTTAGAGGCTTTAATTAATTGGTAGTATCATGAGTGGTATATTTAGATCCATATTTTCTGCTTTTCATGTGATTGGCTCTTAACAGGCTTTCTTAATGCTGTTTTGCAGGATGATATACGCCGGGAAGCTCAAACAATGAGTTTGATTGATCACCCAAATGTTATTCGGGCATATTGTTCTTTTGTGGTTGACCATAATCTTTGGGTAGTCATGCCTTTCATGTCAGAGGGTTCCTGTTTGCACCTCATGAAGTCAGCATATCCAGATGGTTTCGAAGAGCCTGCTATTGGTTCTGTTCTGAAAGAAACTCTTAAAGCTCTGGATTATCTTCATCGACAAGGACATATTCATCGGGATGTTAAGGTCAGTGCCTCACGGAAGTTGGCATTATGTTATCTGATTGGATTCACTATTATTTTATTTAAGTTCTATTTAATTGGCATTACAGGCTGGAAATATACTGCTTGATAACAATGGCACAGTAAAGGTTGCTGACTTTGGTGTTTCAGCTTGCATGTTTGATGCAGGAGATAGACAACGTTCTAGAAATACCTTTGTTGGGACTCCTTGCTGGTGAGCTATCTTTGTCAAATCTGTCCAACTATTACCCTTCTCTTCAGCTCCTCATGTACTCTGATATTCCTATTTATCCTTTCTTTCAGGATGGCACCAGAGGTCTTGCAGCCTGGAAGTGGATATAACTCCAAGTGAGTGTTCAGTCTTCACTTAAAGTTAAGGTCTTAGAATTTCACTTAAATCCATTGTCACCTTACAATGTTGCATAAGCACGACATCTTAGTGTACACAAGTATTTTCTGCTTCAGTGTGGCAAGGGGTGGTCATGACTCATGAGTTTGAACCTACAAGGACTCATGAATTTGGTCTGAGCGACATTTGTTCTGAAATACAAAACTTCACTTTATCCACACATCTGGGCTTTCTATGAAAGCACTTATGTGCCTCAAAGTTACCACTTTTGCATGTAAATTGTAATCTGTATTCTGAATCTTCAAATGGTATTGTGGGAGTCTGGCTAAAGTTTATATAGCTAATGGCTAGTATGCTTGGATTGCATTGAATTTTGCTCAGTTGCATGCTATGTTGATGCATTTCTTGGTACCAAGGAAATGGTACACTTTTATTCCACGTTAATTCTGTAATTTGTTAATTGCTTTTTTTTTTTTTTCCCTGGCACAGGGCTGATATATGGTCTTTTGGTATAACAGCATTGGAGTTGGCTCATGGTCATGCACCTTTCTCAAAATATCCCCCAATGAAGGTATCAAATCTCCATTGAAAATATAACAAGAATTTATATAAGTGATGCACAGTGAGGGTTCGCTATCATGAGTTTTTAATCAACCTTTATATATGTTCACAACCTTTTTTTTTTCCAACATTAACAGGTTCTCTTGATGACAATACAAAATGCTCCTCCGGGACTTGATTATGATCGTGATAAGAAGTTCTCTAAGGTACTGCTATTCTTTCCGGCTACACCATAACAATGATAGACATGTTATTTGTCATTATATATGTAAAACATTGGTTGGTGCCTTCAGTGGTGTTTTGCAATTGCTTACTTGTCATAGCAAATTTCTAATTAAAGGACTTCCAGCTGTGATCAGTCTTTCAAAGAAATGGTTGCAATGTGCCTGGTGAAAGATCAAACAAAGAGGCCGACTGCAGAGAAATTATTAAAACACTCCTTTTTCAAGCATGCAAAGTCTCCTGAGCTCTCTGTGAAGAAATTATTTGCTGGTCTGCCACCACTTTGGAATCGTGTAAAATCCCTTCAGGTTAGTGATCACACTGCCACAATGCAGGTATTTTGCTTCTTTTGCCATCATATTTGTTTAATGCTTTTCTTTTTTGTTTGAAATTTTACAGCTTAAAGATGCTGCACAACTAGCTCTAAAGAAAATGCCTTCAGCAGAACAAGAAGCTATATCACAGGTTAGCAGTCATCAATCAGAAGTCATTATTGTCTTAGATAAATCAGATTCGTTTCTTCTCATAACATATCCGTGGAAGTTTTAACTATTGAGTTGTCCACTTGGGGACATTTGTGCTTTTTTACTGCTTGGGGTGTTACCTTTTCTTCTGATTGTCAGAGCGAGTACCAAAGAGGAGTTAGTGCCTGGAATTTTGATATTGAGGATTTGAAAGCGCAAGCATCTCTGGTAGGCCACATATTTAGTTTTAATCTTTAATACTAAATATTTTAATACAGACATAATGTGAGAAGTAATTTCTCTGTCAGTGATATCAGTTATTCAATTCAATTTATAATAATTTTTCTACTTTAACATGCTAAGGTGCGTGATGATGATGATATTCATGTGTGCAAAGATGATGATGAAAGCATGAAATCAAGCTTTAGTCATAAGGTAGTTGTGTAGTTCCCCCTCCCCCCCCCCCCGGGTGATTTGTGATACATGATTAAAGTGGTATTTCTTTTTTTTACTTATGCAGCTTGAAATTGTTTTTTTTTTTCGTTATTTGTCCCTTATTGCAAACTATGTTAATGGGTTCCTGGTCTTGCTGACAGGCTGAAGCCTACCATGGATCTGGTTTGGGAACATTGAATTTAAGTAGGGAAGCATCTCAGTCTGAATTTGGAGAACCAATGACCATTGACTTATTACAGTCTGATTGCTTGAATGAAAAGGGAAAGAACCCAGAATGTGATATAGTTGAGGCTGGCCTGCACGAGAAGGGTTTGAGGAAAAATGGTTCAGGCATTGATATTACGGCATCAACTTCAGAAAAGGATGCCGTCATGACCGGGGCTAAATCAGTGAAACCTAGGCAAACCCAAAGTGGGCCACTCACACCTGGTGCTATTCTTAATCATTCATCTTCTGAGCGGGTTCATAACTCAGAAAGGTTGGTGATAGTTCATATTTAGGCTTGCTTAGCCATTTGATTTATCTTATTATTATTATTATTTAAGAAGTGATCTCAACCTTTTCCTTTTCTCCAATTAATTGTTATCTGATGATGTTTATGCATTAACATGTAGCACATTTGGTTCTAATTTTAGTTTTCTTATAGCATATTAGGGGTCTCTCTCTCTCTGATTCAAATGTTTGAGTTGATTCAGCACAGCATTGATTGCATACTTGTATAAGCGTAAATTTTAATATAGTTGCTTGTATTAGTGCTTTGGTCTTGTCTAATTTAAGGTTACAGCAACTGCGTTTACATGTGTGACAAACTCTTGTCTAATTTAATTTAAGAAAATAATTTATAAATCTTTTAAAATAGAAGAGAAACTGTAGGATGCGGTGTTAATGCTTGCTGATGATTAGGTTTGAAAATGAAATTTCACAAGTGAATGAGAGAGTTTGCCTAGTTCGTAAAGCACCAAGCTTTAGTGGTCCGTTGATGCTTCCTACTCGAGCATCTGCAAACAGTTTATCAGCTCCAATTAAATCATCTGGAGGTAATAAATTCATGGCATTTAGAAATATTGTTTTTTTGTGTCACCAGCATCACCACCAGTGCTACTAATATTTGGACGCTGGGATTTAAATATATATAGTATCATTATTTTCCTCCTTTGACAGGGTTTAGGGATTCTCTGGATGACAAGACAAAGGCTAATCTGGTGCAAATAAAAGGTCGATTTTCAGTAACATCTGAAAATTTAGATCTTGTAAAGGTAAGGTTCAATTTTAATGCTATATTAGTTCTCTTTTGCAACTTCACTAATCAAATAATGTTCTATAGGATATTCCTCTAAGTTCAGTTTCGCGCCGATCATCACAGGTTGGTTAGTTGTCTTTGCTTAAATATCCTTCTATTAACAATATTAATTGTCCACTTCTTACTGGTTGCTCTCTTTCTTCTTGGGTTTCAGACTTCGCCTCTCAGAAAGTCTGCTAGTGTTGGTGATTGGATACTTGAATACAAACAAGCGGTTCGTGCACTAGATCTTCTCCTCAACATGGTTTAATGTGAATTATGCACTGTTTTATTTTAACATCTTCCATCTTGAAGCTTAAGGATGTGTTATAAATGGAGGAGCCATTATTAAGGCATGTGCCTAGGTAATAAGGTTGGCACAAATTAGAGAAAGTGCCTTCCATGGGATACACCTTTATTGAGGCGCATGTCTTCTGAAAGGCTCACAAAATACTAGTCTCACTCAACTGATTTTGTTTTCTACGATTTATATTATAATGAGGTATATAGTAGCAAGAAGAAGAATATATGTTGTTTCACATTAATAGGGGGTAATAACCACACTTCAGTGTAAATTCATTTAATCTTTTACGTGGTTCCAACATTTCGGTGGTGGAACATGTTTAGCTGCTTATCATGCTGCTGCACTATGTCATTAATTTGTCTGCTTACAGTTACCCCACCCCACCCCTCCCTGTTTTTCAGCCTAACAATCATTCCCCCAAGGATTTGACTAATGGTAACATGCCCACCTCAATTGTTTTGACTCACCTTCAGAATCTTTTCCAGCAAACCTCTGCTCAACAGGTAAAGATTTGGAGTTGGGACAATCATTTCGCTGATACATACTTTCTTGCCTTAAAGACAATGTTCTCACTAGAAGTTATTCTGGAATGCTAGGATCTTATTGTGAATTTGTTGAATACATTGCAGCCAGCTGAGTTTGTAGATGGTCAGTGAAAGATTGGTCTATCACAGTTACATGATTAAATTAGGAAGTACACTGCTTGTAGTGTTAATACATTTCTCTTTTTGTTTTCCCAGCCGCTCAAAATGGGAAGTTGCCTCCTCTACCTCGTTGTTCTGAGAGCAATGGAAATGTAAGAACCTTTTATCTATTCTTAACTATGACTAATATCTAGCAGGTTATTCTTCCTTCCTTATCTGGTCTTCTTTGTCAATAGGTGAAAACAGCAGCCTCTGAGAGGGAGCGTTTACTGCTTGGCAAGATCTCAGAGCTACAGTCGAGGTTAGTTGTTGGGAATCTGTTACCAAGTTGAAGCCATTCTTTCCCACCTATGTATACAAGTTCCTTCTGATGCTCTCTTCCTTGAACACTTGTTGCAGAATGATGAGTTTGACTGATGAATTGACTGCTGAAAAGTTAAAATATGATCAAGTGAGTTGCATGATGGTTATCTAATTACATTTTCAGGCTTTATGTTGCCTCTACTTTATTTCATGGTCTTGTGCGAGTAGGATACATTCAAGATCTGATGTTGATTCTGGACCTAGTTTAAGCATGCCACTCCCTTCCATTGCTCGAAACTTGATTCATCTGTCCTTTCTCAATATTTTCCTTAATAATCTAAAATGCGAAGAAGGAAAAGTTATCCATCAGCTCTGATAGTTTCATTATCATTATGCAGTTGCAACAACAACTTAGGTTGATGTCTGGTGAGGAAGAGTGGGATTAGAAGGGAAGGTTATGCAAGAAAGCTGTGACAACCACTGTACATTAAACTCCCAATATATAATTGGGCAAAAGATGTAAAGTAGGCAGGTGAAGTTGTATTCCGCCATTGTTTGCCTAATGCCTATGAGCCATCGACAATGTTAGAACAGTAGAAGGCTTTGATCTGATACATCCCTTTGCAGATTTCAGCTTCTTCAATGACAAATAAGCAAATATTATGGGTGCATGAGGATGCTTGTACTTGAATATTTCATGTAAAAAAAATGATGTTCCAGGTCCAGAGCCAGAATCATGGAAGTAGCATAGAAAGGTTAGATTTATGAGTTTTGGTTGTGTCCAGAAAAAGCTTGAGTATCATATTAAGTTATTTGAACAACCAAGTTGGTGTTTATTCGAAGCTATCATGGGATGTTGAACCAGTATAGTATATCTTTTTCTATGTTTATAATATATTTCGACATTGTAATTTTTAGGACTATTAATGCAATTGCCAACATTTTTTAAAGATTTATTTATTCAGTCAGGGTTATCTTCTCTCTTTTTCAAACAATATAAAATTAAAAAAAGAAAAAAGAAAAGAAATATCTAATATGATCTCCTTTGACAGTCACTGAGATGGCTATTTTAGGGCCGGGGCTATTTTGATCCTTGAAACGTGTCTCTTTTAAAAGGAAATTTTCATCAGCCTCTATAAAGACTCTAAAGAGCCGAACATTGACCCAGATTTTAATGACTACAGAAAGTTGTACGGCCTCAGCCCAATGAGAGAATTGATCCCTGTGCCCTATAGTAGCGCGCCAAACAGTTCCAACATTCATTAACCCATTTCACCATCGGCGTTGTTGTGCACTGCAAACGGACATAACGGCAACGCTTCTTCCCTTCCTCTACATTTCCCTTCACAATTTCCAACAATTTTGGCGGTGGCCTACAGAGGGGCAAGCAACAACCATGGCCCCCGGCCGTCTTTCGGGTAGAAGCTTGTTACAAGACCTACTCTTATATGCAGCCAGCATCACTTTCAGTTGCCTGGTCCTCGCCGGCCTCAAACAACTAAACCCAAATCGTGATGCCTCTAAGAAATCGATTGCGAATAAAAATGCCATCTCCAAACGCCTTGGTCGCCCCCTCATCCACACTGACCCTTACGAGGTACTTCAAAAAGAAAAATAAAATCATCGTTTATAAATTACATATAGATTGGGCAAAACCCCTTTTGTATTCTCGAAGTCATTGTTTTTTCCCCATAAAATGCAGGATGTGATAGTGGGTGATGTGGTGAACCCAGATCACATAGACGTAGAATTCGACTCTGTTGGTGGGCTTGATAGAATAAAAAAAGCACTGTATGAGTTGGTTATTCTTCCTCTTAAGAGGCCTGAGCTTTTTGCTTATGGCAAACTTTTGGGTCCCCAAAAAGGGGTGCTTTTGTACGGACCACCAGGGACCGGGAAAACCATGCTTGCCAAAGCCATTGCAAAAGAATCTGGGGCTGTTTTTATCAATGTCAGAGTTTCTAATTTGATGAGTAAATGGTTCGGTGACGCCCAAAAACTAGGTATGAACAGTGAGATTTCGTTTAATCCTTGTTACACACATTTCTAACTTCTAAGATTATATTAATGCCATTATGTTATATTATTGCAGTGGCTGCTGTCTTTAGTTTGGCTTATAAGCTGCAACCAGCTATTATATTTATTGACGAAGTGGATAGTTTTCTGGGGCAACGACGAGCCACGGACCATGAGGCAATGGCTATTATGAAAACTGAGTTCATGGCCTTGTGGGATGGTTTTACCACCGATCGTGAGTATTCTTTGTTATTACCTTAATTATGAACTAACTTTTAATCTGTGAATGTACGACAAATTAAATGTCCTTTTCTAACTTACATTATCGGTATAAAACAAGATTGAATTAGAAGGGTTAAGGATACAAAATTTGTTAATCCAATGGTCAGGTGTTATATACACTTTCCTACTGTGTAGCTAACCATTGAACTAACATATACATTGCACTGTCAAAACTACAATAGTAGAAGAATGGTTTTTACATTTTAATTCAAGATATTTTTCCTTTTGCTTCATACCTTGATTTTTAGAGTCATTATGTATTTAAGTCAATTTCTTAGGTATTAGAAAAGCATGTGTGTCACATCAAGTGGGGTGTTTTGTCAGATTTATATTTTAAAACTGTTTAACACTGTTATATAGTGATGTTTCTTGTGTTCTTCATACGGAAGTGATCAATCAGTTTGGAAAAGATATGGGCATGTAGTAATATAGCTTTAAATAATTAGTGCATGTTGATATTCAGCATTCTAACTTTTGTATATAGCTATGAAGTTGAATTTTCTATTAACTTGCATTCAGAGAATGCTCGAGTTATGGTACTTGGTGCAACTAATCGTACAGCAGAGCTTGATGAGGCAATTCTTAGGCGTTTCTCCCAGGTTTTTGAAATTGGAAAGCCTGACTTTGATGATCGAGAAAAGATATTGAAGGTGATATTGAAGAATGAGAGAGTGGAGGACACTATTGATTTGTACCACATAGCTAGATTATGTGAAGGTTACACTGGTTCTGATTTATTTGAGCTCTGCAAACAAGCAGCATATATTCCTCTCAGGGATCTCTTAAACGAAGAGAAGGCTAAAAAGACACGTCAAGTAAGTACAGATAAATCACTCGTTTTACTCTTTATAGATATGAGAATCTTTATCAGTTAATCACCAAATCATTGGGTTTCTTTTGGTGAAAGTTGCTTGCTAAATTCACATAAGATCTTTACTTTAAAAGATTAGCAGTATGCTCTTTCATGTTTCGTTGCGACTTGTGCAATAGCAATCTGTCTTAATTTGTTGGTGTTTTTGGTGTGTAGTTACAGGCACCAAGACCATTGTCGCAGTTGGACTTTGAGAAAGCTTTAGCTGCTTCCATGAAAACAAGCATCGGTATTGATGAGCACAATGGGTATAGCTCTTGTTCATCAACATAAGTTGAATGCAGTCAATTGGTTACTGGATTGAGTTGTGATGGAGCACATGCAAATTTTGATATTCTTGAATACTAACCTTGAGTAAGAGCCTAAGCCACTCCTCGCTGTTTAAGTTATAGTGTTATTCAGTGAATAGAAAATTCAGAAATGTACTAGGCTTATGAACTTGATACTTGACTTGGATTCATTGTTCTGAAATATTTGTGGGTGTGGAGGAGTGTTCCATGTAGCCATATTTGGAATTTAACAGAAGAATACATTTTATATAAAAGCATGAGATTTTAAATGGAATTGGAGATGTCACCATGGGAGCAAAGATCCCTGAATTGAATGGTTTTGAATTAACCAGCGTCTTTAAACTCTTTATGTAAACAATCGATTAGGTTTACCATACACTTCGGCAGCCACTATGTTAAGTTTTTTACAAGTATAGCTAATAATGAACTATCTCATGTTCCCATTGGGGGGGAGGGGGAATTGTAATCCAAGTATGATACAGAATGCAGTCAAAATGAGCCATATATACTGATTCTCATCCATTTGAAAATTCTGATCACCTTGTATCCGTCCTCGGAGCTGATCTTTTCATGGGAAAAGGACTTAAAATCCTCATCTTAATGCAAAAATCCAAGCCAACAGCAGCAAATAAAAAAACGAGAAGATTCTGGGATACATAAACTGCACCATCAACAGCATGAGACAAGAAGCTTCCAGGATCCAGTTCCAGAGGAGCCCCTCCTCCCAATGTACCAAGACCTGCATTTTCAATTATTACTTTACATATCAAACCTGAACCATGTGCTCTATGTTTGCATATATCCTATTCTACGGACTATACGCATAAAGATTTGTGTCTAGCAGCACATGATTGCAGTTATATATACCTTTCACAAAACCGAAAGCTGCAGATGTGCCGGTCTTGAGCTGAAAATTGTCCAAGTCCCTCCTAACTGCATAGCGAAAAGTGACCCCGAACAATGCACAGCTGATGAAATTGAGTGATAAAGGGAGCAGCAGCTGAGTGGTGCTGGAAACTTGGGTTAGGGAGATGGGGAATCCAGCAAGGGTGCCAACAATTGCAGATATCAAAGCTGCTTTTAATGACTCTACTCTCTCCTTATCAGTATCAATTCCTTCTTCACCATCTTCTTGGCTGCTGAAAGCGTTTCCATCTCCATAATTAGCTTCATTAGGTCCAAGTGAGCGTTCTGCTTCTTCAATCATGGCCCGTGCTTGTGAAATCTCCTGCTGAGTTTCTGCAATCTTGAATTTTCAACAAAATTTAGTCATCAATAGTTACATGGTCCCATCATGGAAAATATCCCTATGAGTTAATTAGATAATCATATGAAAAGTTTCCCATAATTAGAGAAGAAGCTCACCTCGGAGGCCCTGGATTCTAATTGGTCAATGTAATTTCTCAATAACCGAGCTTCAAGTTCTTGTTTTTCAATCTCTGCAAGTTGTCTCTTAGCAATCTCTACTCTCTCTGAAGCCTTCTCCAATCCATCAAGCAAACCCTTATTCTCTTCTCGGTTCAAGAGTTCCTCAACCTGCTTGCCAAGGATACCAGAAAGGGCATCCTTCAAGCCATTGCTTGTTTCTTGCTCCTCCGAGTTACCGCTGCATTTCAAGGTGAGAGGCTTTAGCTGAGGAGAAATGGGGCCTTTTGGACATGTTGAAGGTGCTAAGTAGAAGGGATCTTTGAATAGGAATATGGGTTTTGAAGAGAGAAGCAAAGTGGAGGTGATTGCTGAGGGCATTGATGCAGGGATTGCAGCGCCTGGATTCTGTGCAATTGTGATTGTTATCCTTTCCCTCTCACCCTTCGGGCCTCCAGTTCTGGCCCCTGATTTTTTTTGCGGTTCTTATTGATGTTTTAATCACTTATTTTCGGTAAAAACACTTTACAGGTCACTATATTCTAATGCAGGTTGCATTCTGATCCTTTTGTGGGGGGAAGGGGGGGGGGGGAATAGCTGTGCTTTTAGGGTGTGTGTGAGTGAAAAACTTGGAAAAGAGATTTCATTTGTATTAAGGTTTTCAAAATTTAAGAAATAATTTATTTGTTTAAGTAAATATATTGAATTTTTTAATATTTATGAGTAATTTTAAGAGGGAATTTTAATAGTTTAATTTTTTTTTTCAAAACTAATCTAATTTTATTTTATTTAATACATATAATTTCACTGAAAAATAAAAACTTAAACTTCAAAATTATTTTTATTTAAGTGTAATATATATTTTAAAAAATTATTTTATTAAAATTGTTTATATTATTTTACAAATGTAATGATATCCATATTATTTTTTAGATTATTTATTTTTAATATAATTATTCTTCTTTGGTAATTGCTTTTTAATTTTTAAATTTTCATTAACCAGTTTTTTTAACACAATTATTTCCAAACAAAGCAACTGCAAACCCAAGCATTTAGAATCGATTAATTTAGCCCTCAATATTTTTATCTTTTATCAAGTTGACCATTATTCTTTTTTGAACTAAATTTGACCATTAACCTTTCAAAAATAGTTATATCGTTTTTTTAACTAAAATACAAACTAAAACATTATTTTCTTAACGATGTTAGTGTGGAAACCCATGTGGTAGTTCATATATATTTCATGTTGGCATGGCATTATTTGTTTTATATGCCACCAACAAATAATTTAAGAATTATAAAATATTCAAATTTTTAAAATTCAAAAAATATAAAGTATAAAGTATAATACGTTCATAAAAACTAATATATATATATATATAAAGTATATATAGATTGTCATGCGAGTTGTCATGTTTGAAAATTTAATGTTTTAATCAGTATTTTTGTTTTTATTAAAACTGGAATTTGACTCTTTTTAAATGGTTGAGGGCCAAATTTAGCTCAAAAAAATAATAATGGTTAAATTGACAAAAGATGCAAACTTTAAGAGTAATTTTTTCATTATGCCTAAACTTAATTGTATTGAGCATCCTCCAATTATGATTCTCGTTCAAATTTAATCTCTAAACTTTAACACATTATAATTGTACTTTTTAAACTGTCGAGATTACATAGTGTAGCAGCCCGATTTTGAGCCTAGTCGGAATAGTGGTTTCGGGACCACAAATCCGATAAAAAAAATTAAATTAATATTTTTATATTTTTATGATCTACAACTTTATGAAATGGTTTCTTAAAAATTTCGTTCGAAAATTTTGGTGTTTGAGCACTCAATTTAGTCAAAAGGACTAAATTATAAAAAGTGCAAAACTTGAGTTCTAGAAGCTAGAGGTATCTAATTGCTATAAAAGTTTATTATGATTAATTATTATGATTTATTGAGTGATTAAATACATGTGTTAGAGTATTGATAAGAAATTTTATTAATTTCATGCTTAAATTGCCTATTAGGACTTGTTTGCAAAAGTTGCTAAATAGGGGTTCTAATTTATAGAGTACTTGATTAAAATGGGGGTTTGAAGTAGGAGTCCTTAAATGGTAATTAGACCATTATATTTTCATGGACAAAAATGGACATATATAGGAAGAAAGAACCAAAGTTTTTAATGAAGGGTAATTTAGTCATTTGGTAATAAAAATGAATTAAAAGGGAAAAAGATGGCAAAATATGCTCATCTTCTTCATTAGGCCGAATTTTCAAGTGTTCACCATAGCTAGGGTTTGTTTCAAGCTTCCAAGCTCCATAGTAAGTGATTCCAAGCCCCGTTTTTAATGTTCTTTACATTTTTGAAGCCCCGGTAGCTCGATTTAGCTTATTCTATTAATAATTTATTCTAGGGTTCATATTTAGAAAAATACCCATAGGTGAAATGTGTTTATTTTGATGTTGTATGATAGAATATGAAGTCTAAAATTATGTTAAACAACTTTTGCTTGGTGATTTTAAGTGAAAACGAGTAAAACGGCTTAATCGGTAAAAATACCTAATGTTCATAAGTACAAGTTAGAGTGAGAATTTGATGTTGCCATAGAAGGGAAAAATGATCAGCATGCCATAAAACATAAGAATAAGGGATAAAGTTTAATTTCCGAGCTTTGGGGCAAATGTGTAAATATGTAAAAGTTTAGGGGCAAAATTGTAATTTTGCCAAAGTTAAGAGTTAAGGACTGTTTTGATGAATGTGAGTATTAAATAAGCTAAATTTTCTATTATAGATCATGAAGAACGAAATCCAGAGTTAGATCGAGGAAAGAAAAAGATAGAGGATTAAATCAATATAGTTGATCGTATTTCGTTTCGAGGTAAGTTTGCAGTAAATAAATGCAATATTCTATTATTTTACATTTAATATTGTTAAATTCCAGCATTTACATATTTATTCTGTAAATTTATTATTTAAAGACTCAAGTATGAATTGATGGAAAAACTATCTCAGAAAGCTCCGGTTGAACCTTAGGAATGTGTAGGATACAAATGTCATGACATTAGGGTTTAAGGAAATCATGTAAGACCATGTCAAGACATGGCATTGATATGTTACTATAAGGCAAAGGTCCCATGTAAGACCATGCCAAGGCATGGCATTGGTGAGTTCATAAGGCAAGGATACCACGTAAGACCATGTCAAGACATGGCAATGGTTAAGTTTCATAAGGAAAGGTACCCGCGTATCCTTAGTATTCCAAGTGGTTCAACGGGAAAATTCAAGGAGTATTCTAAAGTAAAGGTAAGGCAAGTTCAAGCTAAAAAGGTAAGGTAAGATAAATTCATGTTAAAAGGTAAGGCAAGTATACAAGTTTTAAGTATATTGAGTTAAAAGCTTAAGTGATCTTGACAAGAAAATATAAGATAATTCACTAAGAATGTTGTTATCTATTTACATGTAAACTTACTAAGCTTTATGCTTACACCTATTCTTTATTTTTTTTATAGTATTACAAGCCAACTCGGGGATCGAAAGGACGTCGGAGATCGTTACACACTATCAAAGGATTATATTGGTATTTTGTGACTTTAACGTTTTAAGTTATGGCATGTATAGAGACTTAGCCATTTTATGTGTGTGACCTTATGATATGGTTTATTATGGACTTGTAAATGTTTGGTAATAATTAGCCATTAAAATGGTTAATTAAGAACATGCTTTGGAGGTTATGAAATGCCTAGTTGATAGTTATTTTAAAGAAATTATGTAATTATATGCAGGGAAATAGTTGGACAGCAGCAGTGACGTGATTTTGAAAAATCACCAAAAATAGTAGAAATTGAATTAGGTTGTGCATGAGATATATAATTAAAGCTTATTGAGTCTATTTTCATATGAAAGAAACAAGGAAAGCAAAGGAATTCTGTAATTTGAGATATTTATATTTTTGTAAGACTGGTTCAGAATAAATTCAGGTTCCCCTGTTCTGACTTGGAAAAATCATAAAAAAATGGAGAAAAATAATTAGGGGTTTAACTTTATATGTTTAGAATCCTGAATGAGTCTATTTTCAAATGAAATAAATAAGAAGGTCATATGAATTCTGTACTAAGAGTAATTTGATTCGTAGTGAAGAGAGGTCAGAATAGTCAAATAGTAAAACAGGGGAAACTTTAAGAAAAATTTGGTATTGATTGGCCATACCAAAAATTATGGAAAAATTACAGTAAGAAGGTATATGAGTCTAGTTTCAAGGAAAATTTACGGATCTAGATTTCGAGTTTCATAGCTCAAGTTATAATTAATTTAGTGAACATGACGTAGACGGACAGTTTCAATTTTTATACCCAGAACTAGTAAGTTAAGTCTAGTAATACCTCGTGCTCGACTCCGGCAACGGTCTCGGGTAAGGGGTGTTACACATAGATCAAATTTCTTTCATTTCTAAAATTATTAATTTGATTGATAAGTAATACTCAGATCTTATGCGACATAATTTAAAATGAAAAATTGTACGAGGAGACATTAATTTAAAATGTGATATGATATTTTTATATGACATGTAATGTTCACCCTACCCATTATTGATTAAAAAGTTTGTACCATTACATTTAATTCAGTCCAATTTCATACATTATCATCTATTCACATCTTTTATCAATTTGACCTTTATTTTTTTTTAACTAAATTTGGTCACTAACATTTCAAAAAGAGTTAAATTATTATTATTTTTATATGAAAAAGTTGATTAAAACACTAACGTTTTAGTGATTTTGGTATGGCGACCTTTGTAGTAATCCACGTGTAGTTCCTGCAACATGGCACTGTTTGATATATTACGTCGATAAATAATTTTAAAATTATAAAAATTTTCAAAAAATTTAATTAAAAAAATATTAGTATAGAGTACATGTCGATTAAGTCATGTTTAAAAACTTAATGTTTTAGTCAATATCTTAATTAAAAAACAATAATTTGACTATTCTATAAAGGTTGAGGACCAAATTTAACTAAAAAATATGGACTAATTTGACAAAAATGTAAACATTAAAAACTACTGTTATTATTATGCCTTGATTAAATGCAACAAATATTTTAAAGTTCAGTAAATTAAATGAACATACCACGTTACTTAAAAATATCACGTTATATTTTAAAATTAATATCACACCATTTAATCTATTTCATAAAATTAATATTTTATACTATTATAAAAATAATAATTTTTTTTCCTCTTCAAGGATTTTTTCTCATTTTAAAAATATAAATATTAAATACATTTCACACTATGATACAAAAACTTGTATATTACTTTTTATTGATGGTATTTATGGGCCGAGTTGATACTCAATTCCAAAAAAAATTTTGGACTTGGATTCGAGCTCGACCAATCTACCTAAATGACTTATTATATTATTTAAGAGATAATATATTTTTATTTAA
Source organism: Gossypium australe (assembly GCA_005393395.2). Taxonomy (NCBI): domain Eukaryota; kingdom Viridiplantae; phylum Streptophyta; class Magnoliopsida; order Malvales; family Malvaceae; genus Gossypium; species Gossypium australe. The sequence goes on from CM016625.1 coordinate 4,325,926, forward strand.
ATTTAATTATATAATTATTAATATAATTTTTTTTAAACAATAAAATTAGTTGGATTGAGATTAAAAATCTTAAACCCAAACCCGACCCATAATGAGTTGTGGTCGTCTAACTTTATATTTCATTCATATTTTTTTTTTTATTTAGGGTAAACTATATAAATAGATAGTTACCCAACTATGTCTATATTCCTGGTTTAGTCACCTAACTTTAAAATTTTTTAATTTAGGCACTAACATTTGAATTCGTCCCTATTTTAGTTACCGCCGTTAAATTGATAACAGAAAGTCTTCTTCTAATTGTCATAATAACACATTTAGTCCTCAATACTTACATATTATATCAATTTGTTCCTAATTCTAAATAATTTAATAAATTTAAACCTTTACATTTACAAATTTTATCAATTTGATTCTTAAACTTTTTAACCAAAGCTTTCAATTTTTAAAACAGAGGTATTACATATCCAACTAATTTACCATACTCGAACTTAAAATTTTTTTATCACTTAACCCAACGTATATGATTTGTAAGCAATACAAGGGACATCCAAAAAAACAAAGATACATTTTTATATTTCATGTAATAAAATATACTCATGCAATGCACGGACTAGATTCATGCATTAATCAAAATATATATAATTATTTTGTAGTTTATAGACGTGGATTTCGATTTTTTTTTAGGATAAACTACGTTGATTGCCATCCAACTATTATTCTCAAAAAAATAATTTTTTTAAGTACCATACTTGAATTTAAAATTTAAATTTTAAAATACGTAAACAAAATATTTTCAAACTAGATTCATAAAAATTAAACTTAGAAAAAAATTAAAAAAGTTTCTAAAAAGGGTAAACAAATTTTAGAAACACTTTTTTTAAATAAAATATTTATTACAAATAGATTTCATAAATAAAAAACTAATAGATTTTATAAACCTTTTTTTATATATGATTAATCTAGGAAATTATATATACCATATACATATAATAATGATTTAAGATATTAATTTTATCAAATAAGATATTGAATTACAAAGATATAAATTTATTTAAACTTAATTATAATATAAATTATAAAATTTATACAAAATCATACAATATATATTAATTGATATATACAACTAAATTTGTGCATCCATTAATTGATATATTCAATTATTAGAATAAACTGCACATGGTAGATGTATATCAATTAAATGTTGTTTTTTTGGGGGTTTACAATTTATAGATATAAAATACTTCTGTTTTAAAAGTTAAAAGCTTTGTTAGGAAGTTTGAGGAGCAACTTAATAGAATTTATAAATATGAATGGTTAAATTTATTGAATTATTTAGAATATGTAAGTATTGATGAATAAATGTGTTATTATACCAGTTAAAAGAGATTTTCGATACCAATTTAATGATAAGTGATCAAAATATGAATGAATTCAAATATTAGTATCTAAATTGAAATTTTTTAAAATTGAGAGACCAAAACAAGATCACGAGTATAATTCAATAACTATTTATATAGTTTACCTTTTTATTTGTAATATATGGTTAAATTAATGATTATTTAAGTTTGTAAAATCACATCGAGTAGTAAAAGAGTTGGATGTCTCTAAACCCTTTTATCTTCTTCAAAATTATTTTAATTTTGAATCATCGTTTATACAAAAAAAAAAAAATTCGTTTGAGTAAAATTTCAAATTGAAATCTTATTCAAGATTGGTTTAGAGAGGTAATTAAATATGATGCGTTTAGCTTATATTTTATCTTACGCTAAAGTATTATTATAATATTTAATCTCACTTTCACTATTATTTTTACACTAATTATTCAAATCCTTCCTTAAGTGTAGTCCAAATTATATTAGAAAAAAAAAGCACCGAAAATCCAAAATATATAATGGGAATAGGAATACGTGGAAATGGTGCCGTTTTTGTCGAGTGTATAAACTAAAGGAGGTATTGGAGAAAAATGGGCAGTTAAAGGCATGTGGGCAATTACAAGAGTAGGGTTTAACCAGAAAATTTTCAACTTGCCCAAAACCCTCTCTCGCCCTCTCATGGCTACCTCTAACCTTATTAGGGTTTCTTCTCCTTCTTACACCACTTCCTCCCCTAACCACGCTCCTTTTAAGCGCGTCGGCACTCACAATGGCAGCTTCCACTGCGACGAGGCCCTCGGCTGCTTCATGATTCGTCTCACTGACAAGTTCTCCAACTCCGAGATTATCCGTACCCGAGATCCCAAGGTTAGTTCCCCCCCCCTTTTTTGTGTGGTTGCCGAATATTATAGCAAAGTTAGAAGAAATGGAAATTATGAAATGGGTTTTCTTTGGGTCTAAATGTGTGCTTCTTTATAAAGTTAGCTTTATCGTTGTTTGCTACAAGCGTTGGCTATAAATTAGAAAGCTTGAAATCTAGAACCAATTGGAGATGTAGGTGGTTTATCATGGGATTCGTGTAGTTTATTTGTTCTCGTTTGGTCTTAATGATTCCTCTTTGAAGATTGTTTATAAGATTTATCTGACTTTTCAGGTATTGGAGGGGCTTGATGCTGTGCTTGATGTTGGAGGCGTCTATGATCCTAATCATGACCGGTATGATCATCACCAGAAGGGATTTGAGGAGGTTTTTGGACATGGATTTAATACAAAGCTTAGCAGTGCTGGACTTGTTTATAAGGTATTCATTTATTCTATAGGGCAATTGAAGATTCTTCTTATAGTTCTCTCCTTTTGCCTTTTGTGTATTGTGGCCTGATACAAGTTGGTAGAGTATAATATGAGCAATGACGTGTTTCGGTAGGTTATTCTATTTCTTCCTTATTAGTGATTTTCCCTGTATTTAGCATTTTGGCAAGGAGATAATAGCTAAAGAGCTTCAGCTTGGAGAAGACCACCCGGATGTGCACAGATTATTTCTGGCCATTTACAAAAGCTTCATGGAGGTACTCACAACTTTGGTTCTTATGTTTTAAAAGGGTTCGAGTTCCACGACTTCCTGAGCTTGCATGGAAGTAGATTAGGAACTGCTATTTTCTTGGTTTTCCTTTTCCTATGCTTTAGTTAAGGGATTATATCTTCGATGTTCAATTTTTTTTTTTTTTTTTTTTTTTTTTTTTTTTTTTTTTTGCTTTTACCAGGCAATTGATGCGATTGACAATGGAATCAACCAGTTTGATACTGACAAGCCACCAAAGTATGTGAACAATACACACTTATCTTCTAGAGTTGGAAGATTAAATCTAGACTGGACAGATCCTGATCAATCACCTGAGAAGGAGAATGAGGCTTTCCAACGAGCAATGGCTCTAGCTGGTAGTGAGTTCTTAGAAGTAAGGCTCTGTCAAAATTAAACATACCTAAATATTATTAGTATGGTCTTCGATATGGGTTTCTGTTTTCTTGTTCGTTTCCTTGCGAATTTATAAAAGTATGTACTGTATCATTCTTCGTATTTTAATATTCTGATGGCCTTCTTCAATTCTCAGAGTGTCCAATTTCATGCAAGATCATGGCTACCAGCAAGGTCAATTGTAATGGAGTGCATTGCGGAGAGATTTGACATAGATCCTAGTGGTGAAATTATGGTTTTGAAAAGGTTTTGCCCTGTAAGTAGATTTTCTAATTTACTCTCTTCTTACTGTTATGTTCTTCTTCAACTAGCCCTGCAGAAGTGTATGTTATAGATTGTTCTGTTTATGCAACTATTCTCAAGAGGAAAGAATTGCTTGTTTATAAATATACTCATTTTGGTTATTCAACTGGTTTGAACTTTCATCAAATAACTAAGTACTTTCATTAGTATGTGAGATGAATATATTGTTGCAAATGACTGCAGCTTATTATTGACTTACCATCATACACCATTTTATTTACAACTAAGTCTGATTTCATTTCACATCCAACAGTGGAAGCTTCACTTATTTGAGCTTGAGGCGGAGCTGAAGGTTGAGCCTCTTATTAAATATGTTCTTTATGAGGTATGCATTTAGTAGACCAATCTTTCTTTCAAACAAGTTTTCTTATGTGTTAGCCCTAGATTAGATACTAGTGTCAGGCAAATGGATATGTTGCAGTTATGGTTCCTCTTTGCCAGAGTTTGAGATAGATTCTTATTGTAATCATGACACAGGATGAACGGGGCAAACAATGGCGAGTGCAGGCAGTAGCAGCATCTCCTGATAGTTTTGAGAGCCGGAAGCCCCTCCCAGCACAGTGGCGAGGTTTGAGGGACGATGAGCTCTCAAAGGAGACAAGAATTTCCGGCTGTGTATTTGTCCACATGAGCGGGTTTATCGGTGGAAATCAAACTTATGAGGGTGCTCTAGTGATGGCAAGAACTGCTCTAAAGATGTAGTCTTGGGAGATTGCTTCTATTTCTTTCATTTGACTTTGTATCTTTTACATCATTCTATAACACAGGATTTGGATCATTTCCCAAGTTTTTTGTTTTTATTAAGTACTATTTGATTCATGTGACGACTGCATTTTTAGTTTGTCTTAGAAAGAAGTTAAAACTTTTAGGATGTAATGAAACCTGAAGGTTTTTCTTCCTTTATTTTCCTATAAATGAGCGAGCCAAAGGAAATCCCACTCTCATACGTTTCTTACCACTACGAACATTAAACTTATATAAAGGTTAAACAGAATAACGTTTTTCATCAACCCCGAAGCTCCCGACCAGTGTTAAAGCTCCCGAACTTTAAACTTATACACTGCTGCCTCCGCTGCCAGTGCTACCCCCAATCTTTCCCTTGGAAACATGTTTCTTTCATATCCTCCAAATTCCCCACCCTCTGCCCTCCCAAATGCTCCCTTAATCCTTCTTTCCCTCCTCATCCTCTCTCAAATCCCTTCTTCGCAAATATCTTCTTCCTCTCCTCCCCAGCTCTGGCCAAGATCGCACTCTGGCTACAACTTTTTAATCATCAGCATGGAACATGGCCCTGGAGGAATCCACCTCTTGAATTTTCTGCAGCATTGTTTTATTGCCATTTCCCTCCTGATGGAACCTGTGTATATGCTCAGATGGTGGTGAGAACTTCTGACTACAGAATCAACGAAGGCAATTTAGGTAATTTCATGAATGAGTTGTTAGTAATGCGCTAAGTAGAGACAATTGATGGGGTCTAAAAAATGGGGAAAGAAAAACTGGAAGAGGTCGCTGTCATCGATGAGGTTAACTATATTCAAGCCACTGAATCTAAGTGCTAATTGGACTACTTGTGGGACTTGGGTCACAAGAAGGTTAGGGAGAAGTTAAAGAATGGTGGATAAATGAGTGCTTTAGTCCGTTACGGTGGTGGAGCCTTATTGGTTGGTATCACAATGCCTGAGGAGCACGGAAGGATCTGGCATCAGATGGTTTCCGGCGACATTGATATTGGGCGGGTTTAGAAATGCAGCTTTGGAGGATGCTAGAAAATAGAAAGTTCAAGATTAGCAGGACAGCAAGTGTCTGATGAGAACGGGGAAGAGGATAATGAGGCTGATTTGAAGTACAAAATATGGTAATTTTTTCTTAGCTTTACCTTATTGGTGCCACTTTTGATTGCAGACATCAAAAGTTTAACGTCGAAAGTGGGTTCAGCCTCTATTTCAATCCATTTTTTAAGACGAATGTTAAGCTTGATTTTGTTTTCAGCCACCTCTTACATGGATTAACCATACGCGAGTTTCAATTATTCGAGGGTAGATATCATATCAAGTCAGATAGAAACATTACGATAGACTGAAACTAATAATTCGATGTTTGACAGAAAATCATTACAAATGAACCCGAGTCAAAAATGAACTAAAAACAGTAAAATGGGACTGATACAGTAAAATCATTACAAAAGAAACAAATGAACTATTAAGTAATGATACATCGGCCCTTGAACTAGTATCTGGGAATTAACCAAGGTAGGTCAGGTTTTCAGGTGGTCATATCAGTATCTACAGCCATTGCCCTCTCTTCGGGAGCAGCTGGATCCGCAAATTGTGATCTTGACTCTGTTGCAAAGGGACTTCTAGCAGAAGTAGAGTCTATTTCCATGGCAGAAGCTTTGGGAGGAGAGAGAGGTTGTACTTCTACATGTGGGTAGGCAGCCTTGTACCTTGCTCTTAGGCCTTCATCAACCAGTCTAACTCCATTTAACTGATTCCCAAGCGATATCCATCTGATGGAAAATAAGGGTAAAGGAGATTGCTTAGCAGTAGAAAATTGTGGATTCCCAAGAATATATTAAATAAGGGAATTTAACATTAGGTACTGACAATAACAAATGTAAAATTTATTTAAGCTTAGAGATCGTCAAGGTCCTTCATCTATTTATCCTCGAAACATGCCCTGTTGGCACACTCTGATAGATGATAATATATACGAACAATTTTTGAAGTATGAAAACTGGTTCAAGATACCATACCCTGCATGAGTATTATGCATGCGAGCAAATAGTTCAAGCTTCCTTGTCCTTGGACTGATCCTCTCCAGCATAGGGTACATCTGCATAGTTAAGTTTCCAGTTAAGGTAAGTTCTTGAACTACATGACAGGGACATTGCAAAAACATAAAGCAATGACGAGAGACCTTTTATGTACTGAAATGATAATGTAAGAAGCAACAACATAAAATTTTCAAAATCAGAATGCATGGCCATTAGCATCCTTAAGCTAACATTTCTGACATCAAGAAGTGTAAACAAATAAATGTTAAATGGGGCAGCCAAATTGTCCACAAACCTCATCTGGCTTGCGACTAGTCTCTCGAACCTCGGCAACAATGACATCGGTATCAATGTTCTTATTTATTTCTGGATTTCCCTTGATTCCTACAAGGCAATGCTCCTTACTATGATTTAACCAATGACCTGTTCTTCCTGTTCTAATTATTCGCTGAAGTTGATTTGTTTTCACCCAAATAATCTCCTCACACCTCTTGTAACCCCATTGTTCCAAACTGCAAGAAGCATGATTACTTTAACATATATGAATAAAAAACTTGAGGTTTTCTAATAAAAAAGATAACTTTCAGTTATTACATAATTTTAATTAATTAACATTCAAAATAAAGCACGCACCATTCCCGTCCCAGCTCCATTGCACGTCCAGTGACCCAAAGAAATATCAGACCATCAGTCTGCAATGCAGGAACGTTAAGGTTGCGCATCTCATCATCAGCCATTGTTCCATAAGGTAACTCCATATGAATATCCCATGGTGGATCTGCCATGATAACACCAAACTGCCCCAAAATGTCCATTCTAAAATTCCTGATATCACAATTAATCCATTGTGGTTCACCTAATTCGACTTCCGAACAATACTCAGCACGTGGAGGCTTCAAAGGTTTCTCAGGACCAAGATCATCTTGTGTTTGGTCAAGCTCGTAGTGGACATATTTGCATGTCTATCAGACATGATTGAGTTGGCATTACTCTCAAGTATTATATGTAATAAGATGACAACAGAAAGACAGGTAGTAAAAGATTGATCTATTTACTATAGAAAAATTACCTTCATATGCCGGCAGGTATCTAGAAATGAACAATCCCCTAAACTGATGTCTGTATGAGGAGCAATTATCCGCTTAAAATGCACCTGAAAAAAGTTATAAAAGCCAGTAAAACAACATTGCAAATAGGCAAATAAGGAATCCTAAAAGGATACTTCTAAAAGCTACAAATGATTTGTGGAAGTTCAAATGATAGCACCACATAAAACATAGCTATATACAGCAACAACCATTTCTATGAAACCAACAATAACACTATAGGTTAAAGCTCAACGATGCAACCTTTCAAGCTAATGAATATATCAAAGGACATTGCTAAACTGTCAAGCGATATGGAAGTGTATGATGCAGTTTAAATTGTTGCTTTAATACCTTCTTACAGGCAAGAAATGAGCCAGATTGTCTTCGACAATCCTCCTTGGTTAAAGCTGAACAATACTCCCTCACTTGAGAACCTCCTTTGCTTTTAAACTATACCCAGTTATTTGAACACAATCATCAACCAAATAAACAAGAAGAAAATGAAAACTTTAAAAAGTGTATATATGTATATATATATATATATTGACGAACTTCAATGAAATGTACCTTAGCAGCCACAGCTGTTTCCCTAGCAGTTGGGCGATTAATGATGTTTAAAATCTCCTCACCCGTCTTTGATTTCTGCATTTCCTTAAACGATTTCTTATTCAACAAAGCTTCCAAATCCTTCAAATCATCTTCCTCAGTACTCTGTCTCTGTGACGGCAAAAGGCCACTGTTTGGTGCCATCGGTGGCCTTCCCATCATCCCCATTCCCCGACCTCTAGGGCCTGCCATTGGGCCACCCGGCGGATACATCATGCCAGGGTCTCCCCCTCCCATCCAAATTTCACTCATTGGTCTCGGTGCTAGCCACTCGTTATTGCTGTTGTTATTCATTTTCAGGTTCTCACTTTCGTTAACGTTGTTTATCCTTTCTCTTTTTTGATGATTTTGAGGTTCTTCGGGTAATTCTCGAACTAACCGTGTTCGGTCGATGCTAAGTACCATAACTCTACTTTTGCCGCCGACCACAAACTCTTCTATCTCAAGGCCGCCGTTATCCTCCGCCATTGACCTCAAAGCCATTTCCACCGCGAGAATGGCCCCAGAATCGCCTCCCAGTTCACGCATAGCAGCCTTCTCCGCCGTAGTTATATTCTCGTCGTTCTCTAACTTCCTCAAAACCGTAGACGAATCGATCGCTTTAAATGGTACTCTCTGAAGCAAACACTCAGCCACCATGGCTCGCATCACCGACAATGGGTTGCCGCTCTCGTCAGCGAACTTGTCGCCTCCTTCAGGTTTAACAAGGGCGAGCTGTTTCGGATCGGGTACGGAGTGGGTGGGCGGGTGTTGGGGCGGGTGGGAGATCTTTTTAGGCGTGGGGAGTGGAGTGGGAGAGAAAGGGCGGCGGTTGAAGGCGGAGACGAAACGGAGGGAAAGATCGAGGGTGGGAACGATGTTAGGATCCAGAGTTTGGAGGGAGGCAAGGAGGTCGAGGTGGGTGGCATGTTGGTCTTGGATTCGGGTTTCGAGTTGGGTCCGAATTGATTTGATGGTTGCTACGGTGTCTTCGCCGCCTGAGTTGCTCTCCATGGCTATATTTGTGTGTTTTTTTAGTTCTTGTTGGGGTTTAAATGAGTAAAGCAGTCGGGCCGGGGATTTTAGGATGTTGGGCACTTGTTTACGGGTTTACCACTGAAATTTTTTAATATTAGGATTAAATTGATAGGTGATTTAATGAAATTGATATATGTATAAAAAAATTCGAGATAATCGAGTTCACAGTTCTATTTTATTATTCTAATTTAATTTAGAATTTTTTTGAGTCGAGTCAAGTGAAATGAAATTGTTTAAGTTAAATTAAATAATTAAATGTGCCAAATTAAAATCCTGTTACAATATAACTAATTCCATGTTAGAGCACATAAACTTGAAATCATACGTATTTAAAAAAATCAAAACAAAATAAAAAAATATTTTATATAATAAATTTGAATAATTAATTAATTAATTTAGTATAATAAAAGTATGTACTTCTCTTTTGCTCTTCTATTTTTTTGTTGTTTTACTCTTTTTATTATTTAATTCATATAATTTATATATTGCACACTTAAAAATAAATCATTTCATATATATACTTATTAAAAATTTATATAAATATTAAATAATACTTCAGTTTTAAAAAAATGATAAAATTAAATGTTTGAAAGGTATAATATCATGAGTTTAAATTTTACTATAATTAAATTTTTATTAATTTATAAAATGTAAAAAGACAAAAACACTCTCATAATAATATAATTTATTTTGTATACGAAGAGATATTTTAGTGTTTTTCCCAACTGACTTTGTACTCCGTGATACCAATTTAATCAAGGGCTTAACATTAATATAAATAACTTGCTTTTTACATAAATATGTATTTTAATCTTTTTCCAAACGAGTACTCATCAAAACAACTCATTCAAAGGATTTGATATTAACATAGACAATAAAGAGATATTTTAGTCTTTTCCTTAATTGAGATTTTGTTTGATAAATAGTTAACAAAATCAATTCAATTAAAAATTAATATTTTCAATGATTTAAAATTTTATACATGTTTGATAATGCAAAATAAAACCAATTTGATATAATTTTTTTTATAAAAAAATTTGGAAAATAATAAGTAGATAATAACTACTTATCACTTAACATAGAATATTTTCAATTAATTTGATTTGATTTATTTTAATATTATATTATCTTATAAAAAAATTTGCATTTAAAAATTGACTTTTGCTTAGAATGAGATAAAATGCTTAAAAATTAAAAATAAAATGTAAGATATAATTTTTCTTCTTCTTTCTTCTACATAATATTAGTTTAGGAGCTAATGACTTTGGTATTGTAAATTTACTATAGTTAAGTGTTTGGTAGACAAGAAAATGGAAATGGCAGATTAGTAATTTAGGACAGTCCCATGTCAATTGATGAACCGAATTACCGAAACCTCCATTGTTATTTGTCGTCTTCTATTCAGAGAAAAGTGCAGAAAAACCCACCAAACTCAGGAAAACCCTCAACTCTCTGCTTCTGAGACAACCATCAATACACAAAATCATGGAACTCTATCCAGGTTTGAGAACCCAACACTTTATAATTAAAAAAAAAAACATAATAATAAAAGAAATACCAACGCCTGTCTCCTTGTTTCTTGCTTTTTTCACTGATTGCATTACACTATTCGTTGTCTTAAAGTAACGGGATTTTCTTTTCATTTCTTCTGATAACTGGGTTTTCTTTTATTTTTTGTTTTTGTTGATCTTTTTTATGCAATTCTCTTCTTTTAGTTCTTTCAATTACAGGGTTTATCTTCTTTTTACTTGTGAATATCTGGGCTTTTCTTTGGTGAGCTTAACTTGTTTTGATTATTGGTTTTTATTTACCCTTTCTCTTGATCCCCTTTTTTTTGTTCTTCTTTCACTGCTTGCATTACATCATCTCATTGTCTACAAATTATTTAGCTTTCTTCGGATTACTGGGTTTTCATTATTTTGTTTAGTTGATCTTTTCATTGTCTTCTTCTCTTCTTTTAGCTCTTTCCAATTACAGGGTTCAACAGTTTTTTACTTGTTCTTTGAATATATGAGCTTTTCTTTGGTCAGCTTGACTTGTTTTCATTATTGGATTCTGAATATTGCTTCGTTTGATATTTCAAGTACTCTGTTTTGGCTATGATGCAGTTGTTTTCTCAAACAGAAGTTGATTGGCAGTGTATATTATATTGTTTATTGGTAAACTCAAGGTAAGCTTTTGATTAATTTTGCTATCTTTCTTGTGATATTTATTGGCTTTAGATTGAACATTGATTTTTTATTCTCTTCCCATGATTTGTGATGAGTAGCAACAAGTTGAGTTTCGATAAGTTATTGCCACGATGACGGAAATAGTTGGGCCAAGGTTGTACAGTTGCTGCAATTGCAGAAACCAAGTTGCCCTTCACGACGATGTTATATCCAAGTCTTTTCAGGTCGGGATTTCGATGCTAATGTTGCTGGATTTATTGATAAATGCTTATGATATCATTTACCTTTTAAATGTTTGCTTAACTGTGTTTTCTGTCATTTCGATGTTGCGACTATATGTTGCTTTAGGTTCAATTAATATTTGTTTTGCTGAAAGCATTCTATAGATATATGTTCCAAAAGGTTCGTTAACAATGTGAATTTCAGGGGAGAAACGGTCGAGCTTTTTTATTCTCCCACGCAATGAACGTGATGGTGGGTCCTAAGGAGGATAGACAACTGATGACTGGTCTTCACACGGTGGCTGATGTTTACTGTCGCGATTGTCGAGAGGTATTGGGTTGGAAATACGAGCGAGCTTATGAGGAAACTCAGAAGTACAAGGAAGGGAAATTCATTCTTGAGAAGTCGAAAATTGTCAAAGAGAACTGGTAGTACCAATGTAAAATTTCCGAACAATTTCTCCCTGATCTAGCAAGTAAATGGATGGCTTTCTGTGTTTTTCTTCTATTCCTGGTTGAACGCATTTCACGTATTGCTCTTCCTGTGCATTCTTGTTGTGTTCCTTGTGTGGATATCGTACCGGATGTTATTGATTTTGTTAATAAACTGTGAATGGATTCTATTATTACGTGCTTGTATATCGGGATGCCATTGAATCTGCATTTCTAACATATTTGGATCATGGATTAACATACCGTTTGTTCTTCTGATTTATCTGCAAGTCGCTTTTCAACAGGATGTCTTATATGATTTTGCCAGAAACTATTCGCGGTTGTCACCATTTTTGTACAACCCTATTGGGACTAGGATATATTTCTTTGGCCAAACATGGAAAGGTGAATGCATGCGAAATAACTGATCCGATATAGCTGATTACTGTAACCGGTGAGATATCATCTACTGTAGAAAGAAACTGTCAATCGAATATTAAAGTGTCTGCCATCAAGATTGACTTGCTCAAACATTGATGTTTACTTGTTTTCAGTGGTGCTTTAAATGTTTTGAAGTGTATATATAGATTCTAGAAGTATCTGAGGTTCGAACTTTTCGGTTAATATGAATGTTAATGATAAATCTCTAGTTTAGTAATACAAGTGGAAGAAGTGATTCAGTTAATGGAGCATTGATATTGAGATGAAAGATTACAAAGCGGAAGATAAGCATTTGCTCTTTTATGTTTTAAGAGTATATGGTGGCTGGTGGTTTACCCTGGTGTTCTTGTATTTTGTATTGTATGGATGATCCAAAAGTGTGGTCAATCTGTTGTTTGTCCCTACTGTCTCTGGTTTTGAGGGTGGGATAGGATATTGACTATAGCGATATGTCCTTTAAAAAATCTGCTAAAATATTGGAAGATTGAGAAATTAGAACACTATTTTGGTACAGAACAATCTCATAATTGAAGCTCAATAATTGAGAAAAAAATAGGGAAAATGGGAAATAGGCAATAATTCTGTCCATCATGAGAACATATATAATTATGAGGCAAAATTATTTACTTCTTGGATAATAACGATCAATGAACACTGCAATGGTGTGCTTCACATTTAAATAGTAGTTCCCTTTCAATGAGGACCAGAGCACCATGATTTGTCGTTTTTATCTTGTAACAAAAAGGGCCTCAAATTTTCCCAGTCAATGGCTGTCGGTCGTTCTGTCTTTTTTCATTGTTTTTTAGAGGAAAAATAGATTGAAATTTGACAACTGCATATCACATGGAAGCATCATTCAATCAAGTAAAGGAAGTGTGCACATTTTAGTCTTTATCCATAAAATTTGAAGGCCAATTAGAGTCAAAAGTCTCAATAATGATCAAAAGAGGAACCAATATGGTTAACCAATGAACTAAAATCATAGATTCAATCCCATATCTGAAAATAAACCAAATAAATGAAATTTTGTCAAAGAAAATAATCTTCCAATGCAAACAACAGCCGAAAAAAAAAAAAGCAACTATAATAAGCTAAGGGAAGAGGAGAAAAAACTTGATGGTTAGCAAGTAAAAGATATTGTACATCACATCACATATACTTTCTTCTTTGATATCCACCTCTTCCTGGCGTTTTCCATTGCTTCTTCTCTCATCCTTAAGAGCTCTTGGAAACATTGCTGGTACTGTGAATCTATCGCATCAAGCTCCGATTTCAGCTCTTCCAACTTGTCCTTGTCTGCAAGGGATAGAGAGCCGATGCTTGACAAGCTCATGTCTTGTGAAGCAAATGAACAAGAATCCATTAAGGAAGTGTCAGAGTTCTTTGCGGAATGTTTTATCGCTATATATTCCCCGAGGTTTTTCTCGTCACTGGTATCTTTATGGTTATAAGCCCCAATATCTAAACCAAAATCATATGCGTTCAAACCGTTATGGCACTCAACATAACTGTGATCAGAAGATCCCATTGGTTTGTTGTTACTCCCATCTGAGGCCACCATTCCATTAGATTCAGCTGATATATCTGAACCGAAAGATTCTTCGGTGTCTTGACAGTTAAGAACAGCCAACCGTGGGAAAACTTCTTGTTCACCAACTGCCTTAATAGTGGCCTGACTTGGGTAGCATAAGCAATCTTGTAGGCATGAAATGCTTCCAACTGAAGGTTTCCAGCAGGGAACAAGCTTCATGATCATGCTATCAATCAACTCTGCAATGACAGTTACATCTTCATTTGACAAATCAAGTTGTTGAACCATCTCCTCAGCAATTGAAATAGCAGTATCTGAATCCAGATAAAATGAAAAATGGATATTCCTTGCTCGACCTGTTCAAAGACAAGCCGTTACATAATTCTTTTTATTTTTATTTTTTCCAAACAAAAAGAAGAGAGTAAGTAACTTTATATAGCAGATTCACTTACCACATTGATCAGCAATGCGCAAGGTAAATGAAATTGTATTATCATCATTCTTCTCCCCTTTCAACCTAAATTCATTATTCTGAGTGAAAGACTGTAGCTCCAGAGCTGAGAACCGAGGAGTTTCTTTGATGCTTTCAGTAGAAGGTTTGACCATAAGCATTTTGCAGTTGAGATCTATTTCCATCAGATGAGGTTCAGTCTGGATCAAGTTCACTGGTGGACCACTGGCAGGCTCCTTGGGAGTTTCAGCCAAAAGGAATGGATCTTTCAAGAGTTCCGCAGCTGGCAATCTCATAGATGCCGGAAGAAGACATTTCTCAATAAACTGCTTAATTTGTGGATCATTCACTTTACCAAGGGAAGCGGGTTTAATACCCTGCAGTGAATGACGTTGAGAGAGGTTAAATGATCGCTTGACAGAATTATGGAGAAGTGAAATATTGAAGATGGTTGTCTTACAGAGGTAACTTTCTTGTATATTTGTGCTGGATTTTTGCATTCATTATATGGATATTCACAAGTAACCATCTCCAATATGCACAGACCAAAAGAATATATGTCGACAAGCTCATTATACTCCTCATCATAAAGCTCTGGAGCCATGAATTCAGGAGTGCCTGCACAAATAACAAAGCATTACAAGTTTCAACCAAAATTGGTTTAAGTTTTTCTCCCCGCTAAGGCCAAAATGGTTTTAGATGAAGTCACTGTTACTAATTTTTGGGAAAATGAAGTACCAATCACACTTCGGGCGGTGGGCTGCTGCAAGACAGTTGCCAATCCAAGATCTCCAATCTTCACTTCTCCATTATTTCCATTAACAAATATATTATCGCATTTTAAATCTCTATGAATGATTGGAGGATTGTGACTATGCAGATAGTGTAACCCTCTAAGGATTTGCCGTGCCCAGCTCTTAATAGCCTTCACCTCAACATTCTTATGCTTCTTACGATATCTAAAGGAAAGCAAATCTCAGCATATCAGAGATGAATGACAACACCAAGCAGAAAAGAATGGGAAAAGAAAAATTCACAAAACTCACTGCCTCAAACTCCCCGAAGTGAACAACTCAGTTATCATGTTGATGGTCTTGTTTTTATCATCCACCCAGGAATCGTAGAACTTGATAATGTTTACATGCTTCAATGACTTCAAAAGATGAACCTCTGAATATAGTCTTTCCAGCTGCTCAGGCTTCTGCAACACATCTTCAACATTGATTTGGTTCCATGCAACCTCTATTCCATCAGCCTCATCAAATCCCTTGTAACTACAAACAACAATGTAGCAGCCAAACCAGGAAAAACAATCAAACAGACAGTCCTATCAAAGTTATTCAAATTCAAAGAAGATAGGTCTTGGAACCATACACAGTCTTGAATGCTCCCCTCCCTAGGACCTCATCATACTGAGGAAATAAAAATAAAGAAAATAAAATAAAAAATTAAAATTGTAACACTACGTTCACAAGTGCAAACTAATTTAAGTTCTAATGAAACAAACTATTTAAGAAAATATAAATAATTTCAGAATATCTTGAATAACAACGGCATTTTGGTTGATCATGCACATGTATCATGCTTAATACTGTTCACTAAAATTGGAGTACAACAGGCAATTAATTCCCTTTTTTCTTTACAATGACTAGAGCAAGCAAAAGTAATCTTACAAGAGCGGTAAAAATAGCTAAAGAAGAAATATTTACAAATTATTAGCTAGTAGAAGCTAAGCTATAACCAAAGGTGGTTAAATTCTAGACAATTGATTCCGTTACTCAAACTTGACGCTGTTTGGTTGCTAAGAAATTGATGACAATCTCACCTTGGACCGCAATTTGACAATATTTTTACTAAATTACGCCTAAACAGCACGCAGTATTTGATTATTATATAAAAAGTCCCACAATTTCCATTAGAATTCGAGAAATATAAGTTAAATAGCTCCCTTCCAAGTTTCTTGCCAACCAAACAGATACTAACCCTAACAAAGAGAAACCGAACAATATATATATAAACAGGATTCGGAGCCAGAAAACATACCCTCACATACCGACCCGACGGATCTTTCTCAGCGAAATCACAGTCATCAGCCACCTCCATTTTTTCTATGTACAAAGAACCAACCGCCGCCGCAACCCGATCGATAATTCCAACAACAACAGCCAAATAGAAGACCCTCGAAAAAAAAAGAAAAACAAGAAAAACTCCAAAAGAAAAAAAAATTGCAGAAAACGCTATTAGAGATGAAGCTTGACACCGATTAGATGCAAAGAAGAAGAAGAGGAGAGAATCTGCTGTCGTTTTTCAGAGAACGCTTCACAAGCCACAGAGTAGGAATCGAATGCCGATCGGAAACGGAACCGGCATCCGAAGGCAACAATCAAACGCATATCTTCAGTCTCCGGATATTCCAATTCCATAAAGCTATTTCTCCCTGGATTCGATTTTCTCTTCATTTTTATACCAATCCCAAATTCTCCCCGCATAATGCTATCCGCATTGTAATTATTCCCTAATTGCTTTAGGTTTCAAGAGATTTCTGAATTTTTCTGAGACACCAAGAATCCTAATCACTGGGAAATTTGGAGTCCTAAGGATTAAAAGAGATGAGTTTTATCAAAAAAAAAAAAAGAGAGAGAGAGAAAAAAAGAAAGAAAAGGAAAGGGCTTAAGGAAGTAATTTAATTTAAAAGGGCAAATAGAAAAGCATAAACGGATGTATCATTATCGGCAACGGCATATGGGGATAAGGAAGTAGAAGAATCACACGCGCATATTTAGGAGCGTGTGTCTGAGGTTGAAGTTTTTTAAAAGGAATCAGTTACTACTAATTTTTCCGATTCACGGGATTTTAATTGCTATACAACAAGTTGCCGGAGATATATAGAAGTCTTTGTTACCAAGGAATATTTTCCTTAATTTTTTAAATTAAAGTAAAATATATGTAGATTTATAGATTTGGTAAAAGCATCAGGAATTCCCTGTAGTTAATTAATTTAAAAATGTTACTTTTTTATTTTAATTATTTTTTTGCCTAGATTTGTTAAAAAAATAAATTTTATTTTATTAGAATTATGGTTTTTTTTTTTTAAGAAATCAAAATGATATTTTAGTTATAGTGATGGTTTGATCCTCATCCTGGGCATAGAACGGTTTTAAAACTCGTGTCCAACATCTACTCCTATTAGCTACTAGGCTTGCTCCATAGATACTTTGAGAAATAATATATATATATATATATATATATATAAGGGCTAATTTACCTATTTTTTAATAGAGGGATCGAAATGCAATCCGCCCTAAGTACACAGGTTTCTCTAATACTTTTACCTATAGATTTCCATATAAATTAAATTATGAGAAGTTGACACAATGTGCGTAAAAAAAATGTATAAGTATATAATTTACAAATGAAATTTTAATTGAAATGATAAAATTAAATTTTTGAGAATTTGGTGTTCTAGGTTCAAGTTTTACCATTTGTAGATTCATTTTGAGTTTTTTTTTTTTTTGTGATTTTATAAAATATTTACAAAAAATACACTCATGATAATATTGTTACTTTTCAAATAAAAATTTATTTAGTTATGAGACTTATAGATAGTATAAGTTTTAATGTATTTTTTTATATTTATTAATTTTTAAATTTACATGTACCATATATGATTTTATCTGTTTAATTTTTAATTGAATGAATATATTTAAATGTCGAATATTAATGTATATTAGTTTTATATTATTGAATTATCGATAAAAATCAATTTAAAATTAAATAATTTAAATCATAGTAAAAAGTATAATTTAACATAAATACAAATTTTAATTTCAGGTTTAATAAAAAATAAAACATTTAAAATTAATTTTTTAGGAGTTGTGAAGGTGTTGTTAGGTTAGGGTTGGCCAAAAGTCTTGGAATCCCACGACTAATTGTTGGGTTGTAGAAGTGCGTTATGTTCTTAGAGAAGGCAACAAACATGAAAATCATCTAGCTAACTTGGCATAGGAGGCTGGGAAGGGGTTTGTTCTTTTGATTGGTCCTGCAGGTAGTATTATATCACTACCATAGTACCATGCATAATGCTTATAGTTGGATGTATTCATAAGTTGAATTTAGTCGGATTTAAACTAAACCTAAATATGATATTAATATATTTTACTTATCTAAACTCGATTTAAATTATAAATTTAAAAATTTGTTTAAGCTTATGTGATTTTTATTTTTTATTTTACTTTTATATACATTATATAGACTATTAATCTATATTTTATACAACGAGCTAGAATTAATTAAGTAGTAGGCTTATTTACTGCTTTTAGTCCAATATCAATTTAATTAAATAATCATATAAATTCATCTTAACAAATATAATTAAAAGTGATTATATATTTTTTTTAAAAAGGCTTAAATGTTTAAAAAACTCTTATCAAATAATTAAAAATTAATTAAATTCATTAAAAATTATTATTTTAATTAAAAATTAGCAATCAATCGAGTTATTGAAATATAATTTTCTGTTCAAATTCTTATGATCGTTAAGTAATAATATTATGGCTAATGTGAGAAAATGATTATGTGGCTACTACCATAGCGTTTGACATGGAAAAATGATGATGTGCTAATTTAATTGATTTTATAATTATTTTACGAGGATTTTTCAGCATTTAAGGTTAAAAATTAAAATATTAGAAAATTTAGAAAATTAAAAAAAATATATAGGAAAAAAAAAAATAAATATTATATATTTTTAGAAATTATAGAAAATTTATTAAAAATATTTAAAAACTATTAAAAAGTTATATAAGAATTATTAAAATGATAAAAACTTGTAAATTTTAAAATATAAAAGGAGTAATATTTTAATTTTTTAGAATTATTTATAATATTCAAATAATTTAAAAGCTTCTTAAATAAATTTTAAAAATTCTACAATTTTATAAAAATATAAATACTTGTAATATTATAAAACATCAGTTTCCTTCATATACTTCAAAATTTTTATTTTCTCGTTACCGAAATTAAAGGCTCCAAACCTTTAAATAATTTTCTATATTTTTAATATTTTAAATAAATTGTTAATAAGTTTTATATTTTTTTAATAATTTTTATATAAAGGCAAAAGAAAAAGAAAAAGAAAAGACAATGGCGGTTACTGGTGCATATGGTTAAAAAGGTAAAAGCGAAAGGCCCGTGAAACGAGTGAGATTGCGCGCGTGGCAAACCACAAAGTTCGGATTTTTTAAAGAAAGTAGAAAAAAGATCCCCCGCTCCGCCCAGTTGGAAATCTGAGTTTCTTTTTTTTTTTTTTTCTACCTTTTTTGGCATCAATTGTTCTTGCTTTGCTTTACTGCGCTTTGTCGATCACCGTCACGGGTCCATATTTTTCAACTTAACCAAATTCTCTGTACTTAAAAAAAAACTACATTCGTTAGTCAACCATTTAATCAATTTCAAAAAGAGCTTAACCCACTAATTACTATTTAAATTATTTTTTAAAATTGATACTTAAATTATTATTATTTATTTATTTTATACCAAAATTTATATCCGTTAAAAAAAATTACAATCAATAAATAATCGTGATATCATATAAACTTAAAAAACTACTTTTAACTTTTTATATTTTCCTTTTTCTATTTTACATTGTCTCTCTTTTCTTTTTCTTTTTTCTTTTTTTTTCTTTCTTTCTTCATTTTTTATATTGTCTGACAATGCTCGAAAATTTTCCTCTTGAAGTCGAGGCATTAGCGATTTATTCTATTTTTGAACTTTATTGCCTGCTTGCTCTACTTGAAGAGGTCGAAAAGCTAGATCAAGAATCGATCGGGATTGAATCGATTAATTTGTGAACCGATACAAATTAATTGAACTAATTTTCTCTATATATTTTTTATTTTTATAAATCTTTAATAATTTATTTAATTGAACTGAGCTAATTGATAACTGAGCGAACTGATCAAACTAAGAATTGGTGGCTGATTGGTCCAACCGTTGGTCTAATTTTGAAATATATATATATATATATATATAAGAATTTTTTTTTATCTTTCTTGCTACATCAATTTTTAATCGGTTATATTTTTTTCTTAAAATTTAACAGTTTAACTAACAATTAAACTAATAAAGGTACCAATTTGGAAAAAAAAATAGTTTAGGCATCGCTTGTGACCAAAAAAATGTTTAAGTACCGAAATTGAAAAAAGAGAGCATAATTTAGATACCAATTTGTGGGTTAAGCCTCTTTTAAAATAGACTTAACAGTTTGACTAATGGAGGTACCAATTTGGAAAAGAAAAAGATAGTTTAGGTACCACTTGTGATAAAAAAATTTTAAGTACTAATATGAAAAAAAAATTGTATAGTTTATGTACCAACTTATGGATTAAGCCTAAAAAAAATTAAGCACCGATAGAAAAAACACAAATAAATAAATCATTCTTATGAATATCTTATCAGTAAGTGGATATCCATCAAGATCAATATAAGTTTGATGTATTTTACGACTCTAATTCATTAGAAGTAGAAATTTATTTCGTTTACGCTTCTTATGTCTATAAATATAGAATTTGGAGAAATGTTATAAATAACTTGATTGATCGATAAAAATACATTCTCTTTTGCTCTCTCTATTTCTTTATTCTTTTACATTATTTGTAACAGCCCAATTTTAGTAGTGTCGGAACAGTGATTCGAGATCACTAAATCTGACGAAAAAGTTAGAAAACTTAATTAATCAATAATTATAAGTTAAGTGTGATTTTAGAAATATTTTGAAATAGTGAATTTTGTGATTTAAAAGGTAAATTGGGTCGAAAATGAGGTATTTAGACCTCGATATTATAAATTGTGGTGTAATAATTTTATAAATATTTACGAAGTTAGTTGTATGTTTAATTAAATGTTGATTTGGTGAATTTGACTTAATTAGGAGAAATTAAGAAAAATGATTAAACTGTAATAGAGGTAAAAGTTTAATTATAGATTAAAAAAAGCTAAGGGACTAAAAAAGAAATTATGTCATTCTTTATAGTTGAGGCGGCATACACATAAAATATCAAAGATTTTTATGATTAAAATATATATATGATTACTTAATAGATAAGAATATTATTATTTATTATGTTTATATAAATAGGTAAAAAGAAACATAAGGAAAAGCAGGAAATTGAAACGAAACGAAGAACGAGAAGAAAAAAAAAGAGAGTTAGAGAAGAAGCAACGAAAATAGGAAAAAAAAAGAAAGAAAAGAAAAAAAATGGGGAAATTAGAGATTTGAAGCTTGGAGCTCATTTTGGTAAGTTAATCAAGTCTTTTTCTTTTAATTTTGATATTTAGAAGCTTTAGAATAGGCAAACGAAACAGAGAAGGAAAGAAGGAAGGAAAGAAAAAAAAGAAGAAAGGGAAAATTAAAAGTTTGAAGCTTTGAAGTTGATAGTTAAGTCAATTTAGCCCTTTTTACTTAATTTTGATGTTTTAGAAGCCTTTAAACAAGGTTTTGATGAAGCTAAGTTGTCATATTGAAAGTTTATGAGCTCTCAAGTATAGTTTATGTTGAACAAAAACATGAATTAGGGACTTAATGGAATGAATTTTAAGTTAGAATTGAAAAATGGATTTAATTGAGAAGTAAACTTTGCAAAATAAGTTATAAGAAACAGTTTTAAACAGCAGCAGTAGACTAACTTTGAAAAATCACCAAAAATAGTATAAATCGAATTAGAGGATGAATAAAATATGTAATTAAAGCTTATTGAGTCTAGTTTCTTATAGAAGAAACAGTGTAAGTAATGAATTTGTAAATCATGAGATATGATAGTGTTTGTGAGACAATGTCAGAATGATTTAGAGTTTTCCTGTTCTGAATTTGGAAAAAAATCATCAAAAATTGGATAAAAATAATTAGGGCTTAAATTTATATGTTTAAAATTATAAATGAGTCTATTTTAAAAAGAAAAAAACGGAAACATCATCTGAATTCCGTATGAGGAGATAATTGATTTTTAGTGAAGAATGGTCGAAACTGTCAGACAGTAGAATAGGGGTGACTTTAAAGAACAAACTGTATTTATTGGCTAAACCAAAAATTCTGAAAATTTTATAGTAAGAAGATATGTAAGTCTAGTTTCAGGTAAAATTTACGGATCTCAATTATCTCCTCATACGGAATTTAGATGATGTTCCCGTTTGTTTCTTTTTAAAATAGAGACATTTATAATTTTAAACATATAAATTTAAGCCCTAATTATTTTTATCCAATTTTTGATGATTTTTCCAAATTCATAACAGGGAAACTCGAAATCATTCTGACATTGTCTCACAAACACTATCATATCTCATGATTTACAAATCCATTACTTACACTGTTTCTTCTATACGAAACTAGACTCAATAAGCTTTAATTACATATTATATTCATCCTCTAATTCGATTTATACAATTTTTGGTGATTTTTCAAAGTTAGTCTACTGCTGCTGTCCAAAACTGTTTCTTATAACTTATTTTGCAAAGTTTACTTCTCAATTAAATCCATTTTTCAATTCTAACTTGAAATTCATTCCATTAAGTCCCTAATTCATGTTTTTGTTCAACATAAACTATACTTGAAAGCTCATAAACTTTCAATATGACAACTTAGCTTCATCAAAACCTTGTTCCAAGGCTTCTAAAACATCAAAATTAAGTAAAAAAGGGCTAAATTGACTTACCTATCAACTTCCAAGCTTCAAACTTTTAATTTTCCCTTTCTTCTTTCTTTTCTTTCCTTCTCTGTTCCGTTTGCCTATTCTAAAGCTTCTAAATATCAAAATTAAAAGAAAAAGACTTGATTAACTTACCAAAATGAGCTCCAAGCTTCAAATCTCTAATTTCCCCATTTTTTTATTTTCTTTCCTTTTTTTCTTCCCTATTTTCGTTGCTTCTTCTTTGTAACTCTCTTCTTTTTTTTTTCCTTTCTCTCTATCTCTCTTTCTCCACCGTTTCGTTTCAATTTCCTTCTTTTCCTTATGTTTCTTTTTTACCTATTTATATAATAATATAATAAATAATAATATTCTTATCTATTAAGTAATCATATATATTTTAATCATAAAAATCTTTGATTTTTGTATGCCGCCTCAACTATAAAGAATGACATAATTTTTTTTTAGTCCCTTTAGCTTTTCTTTAATCTATAATTAAACTTTTACCTCTATTACAATTTAATCTTTTTTTCTTAATTTCTCCTAATTAAGTCAAATTCACCAAATCAACATTTAATTAAATATACAACTAACTTCGTAAATATTTATAAAAATTATTTACACCACAATTTATAATATCGAGGTCTAAATACCTCATTTTCGACCCAATTTACCTTTTTAAATCACAAAAGTCACTATTTCAAAAATATTTCTAAAATCACACTTAACTTAAAATTATTGATTAATTAAGTTTTTTAACTTTTTCATCAGATTTAGTGATCTCGAATCACTGTTCCGACACAACTAAACATTGGGTTGTTACAACTATTTCAAAAATATTTCTAAAATCACACTTAACTTATAATTATTGATTAATTAAGTTTTTTAACTTTTTCGTCAGATTTAGTGATCTCGAATCACTGTTCTGACATCCCTTACCCGTATTCGACGCTCTGATACCAATAATTGTAACACCCCCAACCTCGAACCATTGCCGGAACAGGGTTACGAGGCATTACCAGACATATCAGACAATTTGCAAATAATTTTAAAATTAAAGATTCATAGTATAATTTTAAAAAACTAATCCCTATAATGAACTTTCAAAGCTGTCTACCTGAGTCATTGTCACTAAATTATCTATATACTGAGTTACAAAATCCGGAATTAAGATCCGTAAATTTTATATGAAACTAGACTTATATATCTTCTTGTCATAAAATTTTCAGAATTTTTGATTTAGCCAATAAGTACAGTTTATTCTTTGAAATCACCTCTATTCTGTTGTTTGACAGTTTCGACCACTCTTTGTTAAAATTTAATTATCTTTTTGTACAGAATTCAAATGATGTTCTAGTTTGTTTCTTCTAAAAATAGACTCAATAAATAATCTAACGATATAAATTATGTCCCACAATTATTTTTTTTATAATTTTTAATGATTTTTCCAAGTCAGAACAGGGGATCTCGAAATCACTCTAAACCAGTCTCACAAAAATCTAAATATCTCAAAATACAGAATTTCTTTGCTTTCTCTATTTCTTTCATATGAAAATAAGCTTTAATTTCGTATCTCATTCAACTTCTAATTCCATTTCTACCATTTTTGGTGATTTTTCAAAGTTACTCTTCTGCTGCTGTCCTAAAACTGTTTTCTTATAGCTTGCTTTACAATTTAATCCTTTTACTAATTCTAACTTAAATTTCATTCAATTTAATCTCTAATTTCATCTTTTTCTTCAGCATCAACTATACTTGAAAACCTATAAACTCTCAAAATATCAACTTAGTTTCATCAAAATCTTGCATTAAAACTTCTAAAACATCAATATTAAAAGAATAGGACTTGATTGACTTACCTTTTAAAGCTTAAAACCTTGAATCTTTAGTTTTTCCTTTTTCCTTCTTTTTCTTCTTTCTTTCCTGCTTGTTTCGAAAGCTTCTGCTCTTTCTCCTTTTATGTTTCTTTTGTTTCTTTTTCTTTTATTTTAACTTATAACAATAGTAATATATTATAATTTAATATAATAAAACAATAAAAATCTGCTTGTTTCGAAAGCTTCTGCTCTTTCTCCTTTTATGTTTCTTTTTCTTTTATTTTAACTTATAACAATAGTAATATATTATAATTTAATATAATAAAACAATAAAAATCTTAGATTTTTATCATCATTGCCGCCTCAACTTATGCTAAATGGCTTAATTGCCATTTTAACCCTTTTACTTTCTTTCAATCTATAATTAAACTTTCACTCTTTATTCAATTTGATCATTTTTTCTAATTGCTTTAAATTAAGCTAAATTCACTAAATAAAAATCTAATTAAACACACTATTAGACTCATAATTACTCCTAATGATTATTTAATAACTCGATTTACTAAGAAGGAGGCCCGATAACACGCTTTTTCCGGTGCCCACGAATTTTGGGTCGTTACATTTCTTCCCCCCTTAATAAATTTTGTCTTCGAAATTTACCTGAGAATAGTTGAGGATACTTCTTCCATACTATGGCTTCTCCAAATACTTTACCAAAGGGACCGTTTGTTTCTTAGTTCTTTTACTTCTCGAGCTAGTATTTGAACTGGTTCTTCTTCATATGACAAATCAGGTCTAATCTCAATGTCTTCAGTAGAAATAATATGAGATGGATCCGATCGATACCTTCGTAACATAGAAACATGAAAAACATCATGAATTTTCTGTAATTCTGGAGGTAAAGCTAATCGATAGGCAACCGGTCCGATTCTTTCGACTACTTCATACAGCCCAATGTAACGAGGACTTAATTTTCCTTTGCAACCAAATCTCAAAATTTTCTTCCAAGGTGATACCTTTAAAAACACTTTGTCACCCACAGAATACTCTATATCCCGTCGCTTCAGATTTGCATAAGACTTTTGTCTGTCAAAAGCTACTTTCAACCTGTCTCTGATCTTTTTAACTACTTCTTTTGTCTCCTGAATTAATTCCAGTCCAACTATCTTTTTCTCATTCAACTCTGTCTAACATACTGGGGATCGACATCTTCGACCATATAATGCTTCATATGGAGCCATCTGAATACTAGATTGGCAACTATTATTATAAACAAATTCAGCTAACGGCAAGTATCGTTCCCAACCTGATTCAAAGTCAATAATGCAAGCCCGAAACATGTCTTTTAAAATTTGAATTACCCGTTCTGATTGTCCGTCGGTTTGTGGATGAAATGCAGTACTAAAATTAAGCTGAGTACCCAAAGAATCATGTAACTGCTTCCAAAATCTCGATGTAAATCGTGGATCCCGGTCGGAAATTATATACATTAGAATACCATGCAGTCTCACAATTTCTTGAATATAAACTTCAGCAAGCTTCTGTAGAGACCAATCAATCCTGACTGCTATGAAATGAGCAGACTTAGTAAGCTGATCAACTATCACCCAAATGGCATTCTTTTTGCTCGCTGACGGTGGCAACCCCGTAACAAAATCCATAGTAATACTATCCCATTTCCATTCAGGAATACTAATAGACTGGAGTAACCCTGTCGGTACCTGATGTTCTGCCTTTACTCGTTGACAAGTCAAACATTTACTGACATATTTAACTATATCTTTCTTCATCCCTGGCCACCAATAAAGCTCCCGTAAATTACGATACATTTTTGTTCCACCCAGATGCAATGCAAAAGTGCCATCGTGTGCTTCTTGAAGTGTCATCTTCTTTAATTCAGAAGTAGTTGGAACACAAATCGACATATTTACTATATCTTTCTTCATCCCTGGCCACCAATAAGCTCCCGTAAATTACGATACATTTTTGTTCCCCCAGATGCAATGCAAAAGTGCCATCGTGTGCTTCTTGAAGTGTCATCTTCTTTAATTCAGAAGTAGTTGGAACACAAATCCGATTTCGAAACCTCAAACAATCATGTTCATCAATACTAAAACTCTCGACTGTACCATTCTGAACCATTTCTCTTTTCTTTAATAATTTGTCATCTTCCATCTGAGCTGCTTTAATCTGATCTAACATCATCGGCTTAACCCTTAACTCAGCTAACAAGCTTCCATCATCGTTAACACTGAGTCGAGCAAACATTGCTCGTAATTCAATCGAGCTTTCTGCTTAATGCATCAGCTACCACATTTGCTTTTCCTGGATGATAGTCTATAACACAATCATAATCTTTTAGAAGCTCGATCAACCGTCTTTGCCTTAAATTTAACTCTTTCTGCGATAGAAGATATTTGAGACTTTTATGATCTGTGTAAATGTAGCATTTCTCGCCATAAAGATAATGCCTCCAAATTTTTAAAGCAAAATTACTGCAGCTAACTCCAATTTTGCGTCGGGGGTAATTACGTTCATGCGGCTTCAAGTGATGCAACCATAATCCGATTTAAAGAGAAATTTATTTCAATATATTTATATGAATTTATATGATAGGAAATATTTTATAAATATTTTAAAATGTTAGTAATGTGGTATTAAAATTTCGTTAGAAAATTTTAACGTTTCGGTAGGTATTAAATGAAAAAGACTAAATTGAAATAGAAGTAAAAGTTGAATTATAGATTAAAAGAAATTATAAAGGACCAAATGGAAATTAAGTCATTTTGTATAGTTGAGGCGGTGTAATGTATAAAAATCTAAGATTTTATTATATAATATATATGTCTTAATAAAAATATTGTATGATATATATTGTGTGTATAAAAAGAGAGAAAAGAGAGAGAGAGCAAAGACGAATAGAGAAGAAACAGGGGAGAAAGAAAGAAAAAGGGTGAATAGAGTTTTTAAAGCATGGATATTTAATAGGTAAGTTAATTTAGTCATTTTCTTTTAATTTTGATGCTTTATAAGTTTTAGAACAAAGTTTTGTTGAATTAAGTTGAAATTTTGGAAATTCTTAGATTTTTGAACATGAGTTATGTGGATCAAATTGATGAATTAGGGGTTTAATTGATGGAATATCTAGTTAGAAATTGATTTTTAGGAACTAAATTGTGAAAATGTCTGGAATTAAAGTCTATTACTGAAATTCTGATTCCTAAAGGTTATAAAGTAGTTTAAAGTGATAGAATAAAGTGTTAATTGAGAAAAATCAGCTCAATTGAGAAGTTAATTGAGCAGGGACGAAATTATCGTTTATTGAAAGCTTAAGGGAAAAATGGTAATAAACAGTTTGCACTAAAACAGTTTGGACAGCAGCAGTAGAATAATTTTGAAAAATCACCAAAAATCGTAGAAGTGGCATGCCAGTAATATCCTAGTAGTTCTAAATTTCGTCTACTTGGGCATTAAAGCTGAATCTCATAAATTTAAATACTTTACAAAAATAAATAAATAAAAATAATTTAAAATTCTTTTAGTACTTACAACAAAAAGGTTGAGATGATATATGTTCTTCTTCCTTCACTCCTTAACATTCTCTTTTCCTTTTCCTTCAATTCGATTCTCTCCTTTCTTTTCTTTTTCTTCAATTTCATATAAACATATAACATTTATATGTTAAAAAAATAATCAAATAAGTTTCCTGTACTATTTAATAAAATAGACATGTATAATATAATAAATTCATCCTTTCTTACTTTTGCTCACATTTCAATTTAATCCTTTACTCATAAATTTATTCAAAGCTGTCCATTTGTGTCATAGTCACTAAATTATTTATTTCCAGAGCTACAGAACTCCAAATGAAGAACCGTTAATTTTTTCTGAAACTAGACTCACATATATTCATACCATAAAATTTCCAGAATTTTTGGCTTAGCCAATTAGTACAGTTTATTCATTAAAGTCACCCCTGTTCTGCTGTTCTAAAGTTAAACAGGGGAACCCGACTTCATTCTGACCTTGTCTCACAAAATTCATTATATCTCATGATTTACATATCTATTGCTTACAACGTTTCTTCTATGAGAAACTAGACTCAATAAGCTTTAATTTCATATCTCACTTAACTTCTAATTCCACTTCTACGATTTTTGGTGATTTTTCAAAATTAGTCTACTGCTGCTGTCCAAACTATTTTAGTGCAAACTGTTTATTACCATTTTTCCCTTAAGCTTTCAATAAACGATAATTTCGTCTCTGCTCAATTAACTTCTCAATTGAGCTGATTTTTCTCAATTAACACTTTATTCTATCACTTTAAACTACTTTATAACCTTTAGGAATCAGAATTTCAGTAATAGACTTTAATTCTAAACATTTTCACAATTTAGTTCCTAAAAATCAATTTCTAACTAGATATTCCATCAATTAAACCCCTAATTCATCAATTTGATCCACATAACTCATGTTCAAAAATCTAAGAATTTCCAAAATTTCAACTTAATTCAACAAAACTTTGTTCTAAACTTATAAAGCATCAAAATTAAAAGAAAATGACTAAATTAACTTACCTATTAAATATCCAAGCTTTAAAAACTCTATTCTCCCTTTTCTTTCATTCTCCCCTGTTTCTTCTCTGTTTCGTCTTTGCTCTCTCTTTCCTCTTTTCTTTTTTTTTGTCTCTTTAGTTATACACACACATATAAATAAATAATAACAATACAATATATATATTATAATTAAAACATAAAATATCTTTATTATATATAATAATATATTAAACATAAAAATCTTAGATTTTTATACATTACACCGCCTCAACTATACAAAATGGCTTAATTTCCATTTTGGTCTTTTATAATTTCTTTTAATCTATAATTCATACATTTTTCCTCCTCCTCCTCTCAATTCCACATCCTTAATGTATATAACATGTCATAAGTAACATTATCAATAATTTCATTATTTACTCATATATATATTCAAAACTGTCCATTTGAGTCATAGTTACTAAATTATTTATATCTTTAGCTACAGAACTCAAAATTAAGATCCGCAAATTTTACCTGAAACTAGACTTACGTATCTTCTTACTATAAAATTTTCAAATTTTTTTAGTTTAGCCAATAAGTACAGTTTATTCTTTAAAGTCACCCCTATTCTACTGTCTGACAGTTTTGACCCTTCTTCACTAAAAATCAATTATCTCCTCATACAGAATTCAGATGATGTTCCCGTTTTTTTCATTTTTAAAATAGACTCATTTATAATTTTAAACATATAAATTTAATTCCTAATTATTTTTATCCAATTTTTGATGATTTTTCCAAATTCAGAACAGGGAAACTCGAAATCATTCTGACATTGTCTCACAAACACTATCATATCTCATGATTTACAAATCCATTACTTACACTGTTTCTTCTATAAGAAACTAGACTCAATAAGATTTAATTACATATTTTATTCATCCTCTAATTCGATTTATACAATTTTTGGTGATTTTTCAAAGTTAGTCTACTGCTACTGTCTAAAACTGTTTCTTATAACTTATTTTGCAAAGTTTACTTCTCAATTAAATCCATTTTTCAATTCTAACTTGAAATTCATTCCATTAAGTCCCTAATTCATGTTTTTGTTCAACATAAACTATACTTGAGAGCTCATAAACTTTCAATATGACAACTTAGCTTCATCAAAACCTTGTTCAAAGGCTTCTAAAACATCAAAATTAAGTAAAAAGGGCTAAATTGACTTACCTATCAACTTCCAAGCTTCAAACTTTTAATTTTTCCTTTCTTCTTTCTTTTCTTTCCTTCTCTGTTTCGTTTCCCTATTCTAAAGCTTCTAAATATCAAAATTAAAAGAAAAAGACTTGATTAACTTACCAAAATGAGCTCCAAGCTTCAAATCTCTAATTTCCCCATTTTTTTTCTTTTCTTTCCTTTTTTTTTTCCTATTTTCGTTGCTTCTTCTCTGTAACTCTCTTTTTTTTTCTTTCTCTCTTTCTCTCTTTCTCCACCGTTTCGTTTCAATTTCCTTCTTTTCCTTATGTTTCTTTTTTACCTATTTATATAATAATATAATAAATAATAATATTCTTATCTATTAAGTAATCATATATATATATTTTAATCATAAAAATCTTTGATATTTTTATGTGTATGCCGCCTCAACTATAAAGAATGGCATAATTTCTTTTTTAGTCCCTTTAGCTTTTCTTTAATCTATAATTAAACTTTTACCTCTATTACAATTTAATCCTTTTTTCTTAATTTCTCCTAATTAAGTCAAATTCACCAAATCAACATTTAATTAAACATACAACTAACTTCGTAAATATTTATAAAAATTATTTACACAATTTATAATATCGAGGTCTAAATACCTCATTTTTTACCCAATTTACCTTTTTAAATCACAAAATTCACTATTTCAAAAATATTTCTAAAATCACACTTAACTTATAATTATTGATTAATTAAGTTTTCTAACTTTTTCGTCAGATTTAGTGATCTCGAATCACTGTTCCGACACTACTAAAATTGGGCTGTTACATTCTTTGATATTTATTTCATAACACTTTATCAGCACGATACTCAAGTTTCTTTTTCACACATTCCGTCATTATTTTAAACCCTTTCTTAATCCGTCCTATTTTTAACCATTTTTTAAGTTTCTCAACAAATCACTCCAAGACTAGGCAAAAGAAGTAAAAAAAAAAATCCCTATAACAAGCCTAAAAAATGATCAAACCTAATTACGTAAAAGCCAACCTCAACAACTTGTCGCTCGTCTAATCCACAATATGTTAGAAGTCAGCAACATCAGCACATTAGCATATTGATTGAGTCAATGCTATGTTTGCCCATATCTCCAATAAACTAGGAGGAGTCATAGTCTTTAGCAGATTAGTTGCAGAACGCTGTATACGTTACTGCTCATAGTTGTTGCTATTTTTTCTGCTTTTTGTTAGCTAGGTTAGTTATTATTTTTCCCTATTTAAGCAATGTATTAGATGTAATTTTTAGCTCAGCAAGTAATAAATTTATCTTTTTCAGCAGTGCTCACGTTTTACAATCTGGTGTCAGAGCCGGGTTATTAGGGTCATTTTCTTAATACATTTGTGTCAAAATAAAAAGTGTTGAGAGATTAAAACACGTGAGGAAAGAGAGTCAAAAAGAGTGAGCTCCATTTGTGGCTGGAAAGATGAGTGATTTACAGGTTATTGGTGGGATCAAGAAGCTGAACAACCAAAACTACAACTCTTGGTCAACTTGCATGATGTCCTATATGCAATGTCAAGATTTGTGGAAGGTTGTCAATGGAAGTGAAGTTCTGCAACCAGAAAATGAGAATGCAAGTGGTACATTGCGGAAGTGGAAGATAAAGGCTGGCAAGGCCATGTTTGCCTTGAAGACAACAATGGAAGAGGATGTGCTAGAGCATATTCGAAATGCCAATACTCCCAGTGAAGCTTAGGATATATTGGCCAAGTTATTCTCAAAGAAGAATGATACTAGACTTCAACTTCTAGAGAGTGAGCTGTTGTCCATAGCTCAACGTGACATGACAGTCACTCAATACTTCCACAAGGTGAAGACGTTGTGCCGAGAAATTTCTGAATTGGATCCCAAGCTCTAATCGGGGAAACTAGGATGAAGAGAATAATTATCCATGGTTTGAAGCCAGAGTATAGAAGTTTTGTTGCTGCAGTACAAGGGTGGCAGACTTGTTGAATTTGAACATTTGCTTGCTAGACAAGAAGCTTTGGCTAAACAGATGGGAGGTCTGTCATTCAAAGGTGAGGAGGAGGCACTGTATGTCAACAAGAGCAAGGTGCCGTGTGCCAATAGAAGTAAATAGAGCTCAAATCAGCATGCTACTGACAGAAATGAAGATGAGACAAAAGGAAAACAAGATAGAAAAAATACTCGGTCCATGGGAGAGCCAAAAAAGCCTTTCAATAGCAAAAGAATTGAAGGGAAATGTTACAACTGTGGGAAGAAGGGTCACATAGCAAAAGATTGTTGGTTTAAGAAGAAGTCTATTGAAAGTAATGCTATAACAGTCCGGTTTATACCCTATTCGGAACAGTGGTTTCGAGACCACAAATCCAAGTCCGTATAATATTTTAATATTATATTATGTACTATTGATGTGTGGTTTAGCATGTGTTAAATTTTCGTAAGTTAATTTGATTGTCTATGTGGTTAATTTGACAAAAGGATTAAATTGCATGAAATGAGAAAGTTGCTTGCTATTTGCTAAAGCACCTATGTGTTGTGGTTTTATAAATGTGAGGACTTATGTGGCAAATAAGCCAATTCCATGATA
Source organism: Gossypium australe (assembly GCA_005393395.2). Taxonomy (NCBI): domain Eukaryota; kingdom Viridiplantae; phylum Streptophyta; class Magnoliopsida; order Malvales; family Malvaceae; genus Gossypium; species Gossypium australe. Next base: position 4,359,143 of record CM016625.1, read on the forward strand.
GTGGATGGTAATAAATGTGGTACATGCATTTTTTTATATATGATTATTAGTTTATATTATATATTATAAATATCTTATTACTTATTCATTAAGTTATAATTATTTTTATAATAAAAGAAACATGATAGTGGATAATAGAATGTCTAAATAACCATAGTATGAGTTTGTCTTATATGTTTAATGGAGGGGCATTTTAGTAAGATGAATAAATGATATTAGATAAAAGAAACAAAAGATGAGTGTTCATCTTTTATTTTTCTCTTCTTTGAACGAAAATTAGAAGAAAGAAGAAGAAGAAACTTTGAGCTAGGTTTTGGCATTCATTAAGCATAATTAAGGTATGTTTTGGTTTTGAATTTTGATAATTTTTATATTTTTGAGATTGTTATTAAGTATACTATCAAGCCCATGTCTCAATTTGATGAATTGATGTTGTTCATGAAATGTGCCATTGATGATATGTTGATTTTTATGGTGATTTATGGTGTTAAATGAAAGATTTGATCTTTATGAACATGTTTTGTTCTTGAGGTTAAGATGAATTTAGCTAAATAGGGCTAAATTGTGAAATAGCAAATTGAATGACTAAATTGATTATTTGATGGAAAATATGGGCTTGTATGATATATATGTACATTCCGTTAAGTATGTGTATGTAATGATTTTGTGAATTTGATGTTTTGAGAAAAATGGACTATATTGATAAAATGTACAAATATGAGGGTTAATTTGCAAATAGCCCTAAATGTGTATCCATGGATTGAATTGAATGAATTAGTGAATAAAAGGGTTAATTCTGAATATGTTTAGATCAAGAACCGAAGAAAACAGATTTAGATCGTGGGAAGGCGAAAGTAAACGAGTAGCCGTTTTCATTTCGATAAATTGAATCCGAGGTAAGTCACTATGCAAATAAATGTATATGTATGCAATTATAATTGTTTTTATGATTGATGTTGATCATGAATACTATTGAGAAGCTATGCTTATGAATTCCGAGAAAAATCTGATATAGTGACTAAGTCCGGGAAGTCCCGTGTGAACCTAGGAATAGATAGAATTAGCTATGTCATGACATAGGTGTCTGTTCTGTATTATCATGTAAGACCACGTCTGGGACGTTGGCGTTGATTTGAGACTCGTGTAAGACCACGTCTGGGACGTTGACATTAATATAAGTTTTACGAGTAAGACCACGTCTGGGACGTTGGCATCGATATAAGTTTTATAAGTAAGACCACGTTTGGGACGTTGGCATAGATATGAGCTTTACGTGTAAGACCATGTATGGGACATCGGCATCGTATTGATTCGTATAAGACCCTGTCCGGGACAGTGGCATTGATATCTGAGTATATGCAAGACGTCTGGGACGTTGGCATTATACGATTAATCCGAACAGTCTGTGTATCCTATTAGTTTCCTATTGGTTCAACGGGCAAGATTGTGATATGAAATACAAATCCGAGCTATGAACAAATATGTGATATTAAATCCTGTTCAGGTACGTTGATTATACACTATTTGTGTATGTAAGGTAAGCATCTAAGTGATCTTACTATGATGATATGTATATGGGGTTAATGATATGATATGAATTGTTTTGGCTTGATGAGTTATGTGTTTATATGGTTTTTGAGTGATGAATATTGAAAATGTGGTTAAAAGTGTATGAATCAAAGCAAACAAGTGAAGGTTTGCTAAATGAATGATATGTGCTAATGTATTTATTTGCATATAAGCCTTCCATATTTAGTTAATTTGTATATGACTTACTGAGCTTTCGAAAAGCTTACTCTGTATGTGTTTTCTCTGTTTTATAGGTCGTCAAAGCTACTGAAGGCTCGGGATCGTCAAGGATTGTCATCACACTACTAAACTCGTTTTGGTACCCTTTTGAAAATGTATATAGCTTAATATGGCATGTATAGGCTAGATATGTGTATATTATACGATTTTAAAGTGAACTTAGTCATGTGTTTTGACAAGTTTTGAGTTGATAAATGCTTGAATGAATGAGTTATATGATACAAATTTTGATATGAGATGATGCATATGAAATGGTTAAGTTTTGTTTAAACAATGGATGATTTATGATTGTGTATGAATTAGGTGTGTTTTGTGGGTGTTAATAACCTAAAAATGGTGAAAATAGCAGTTTTCACACGGCCTAGACACATAGGCGTGTGCCCAGGCCGTGTGGCAAAGTCAGAATCTACCCACAGGATAGTCCCACGGCCGTGTGCAGCAAGTCAGAATCTGCCCACAGGCTGCCCACGGCCATGTGTTTTCCCACGGGCAGGCCACACGGGCATGCCCCAAATCACACGGCCATATGCCCCTATTTTCAAGAAAAAAGTTTCTAAAGTTTCTATTTTAGTCCCAAATCATTTCCCAATCATATTTTGGGTTTCGTAGGTCCATATTAGGGTCGTAAAGTCGAAATTTGAAAAATTTTAAATTATGCCTCGGAATTATGTCCCAATTTACTCGTTTATTTATGTTTAACTCCGGTAATACCTCGTAACCCTGTTTCGGCGACGATTTAGGGTTAAGGGGTGTTACATTTGATTAGTATCAAAGCTACGGTTTAGCCGATTCTCGGACTAACGTAGCGTGTCAGAGTCTAGCTATACATGCCATATATGTGAACTGTGATAGTGTGATGAATCCTGACGTGTAAAATGTGATTTTTCGTATAGTATGGATCCCGAAAGAGGCGCAAGGGAAAACGCCCTCTGATTCGAGACCGGTTACTAGCGGTCAAGACGGAGAAGCTAAACAAGGTTTCTTCCATATGATGAGTGAGTGGTTCACTCAATTTGTAAGAAATAACCCGACTGTTTCACAACCCCCGCCCCTGGTTAATCCCCCTCAGACATCCGATATACCTTCGACTGCAAATCTGAATCTGTTGAGTAAGCCTCCGGTTGATAAGATTCGTAAATATGGGGCTGAAGAGTTCCGGGCAACTAAGGATGATGATGCTGAAAAAGCTGAATTCTGGATTGAAAATACTATCCGGGTATTTGATGAGATGTTTCTGACTCCAGAAGAATGCTTAAAGTGTGTTGTATCGTTACTTCAAGATGCAGCATATCAATGGTGGAAAACTTTGATTTCAGTCATTCCGAAAGAGCAAGTCACGTGGGACTTCTTTCAGATTGAATTCCGGAAGAAATATATCAGTGAAAGATTTGTCGATCAGAAACGGAAGGAATTTTTGGAACTCAAACAAGGTTGAATGACTGTTTCAGAATACGAACGAGAATTTGTGAGACTGAGTCAGTATGCTCGAGAATGCGTATCATCTGAAGCTATAATGTGCAAAAGGTTTGAAGATGGCCTTAATGAAGACATTCATTTGCTAGTCGGGATTTTATAAATAAAAAATTTTATTGTACTTGTAGACCGAGCTTGCAAATCTGAAGCACTCGGGAAAGATAAAAGAAAAGCTGAGTCTGAAGTTCGAAATATGAGAAAGAAATTTCAGAGTAAATTATTTCAGTCTGCTCCGAAAAGATTCCGAGATGATCAAAGTCGTTCCAGAGATAATGTGGGACATCTGAACAGAAATCGAGCTAGATCGCAAATGAGTTCCAACACTCCAACAACTTCAGTGGCCATCGTTGGCAATGTTCGATCTGAGAGACCCGAATGCAAATATTGTGGGAAGAATTAACGACAGAGCTTGTTTTAGATATGGATCACTTGATCATTTTATTCGTGACTGTCCTGAGTCTGTTGAGCCAGAGACTGTTCAGAATCCGAGATCTGATAATACACCTACAAAAGGTAGACCATTGAAGAATGTGAGAAATGTCAGTGGCAGTCAGAGAACTACGAGAGAGAATGTTATCAAGTCTGAAGCTAGAGCACCTGTCAGAGCGTATGCTATCCGAGCTCGTGAGGAAGCTTCATCACCTGATGTGATAACCGGTACTTTTACTCTTTACGATACTTTTGTGATTGCTTTGATAGACCCTGGTTCTACGCATTCGTACATATGCATGAATTTTGTATTCAGCAAGACTTTGTCTGTAGAGTCTACTGAGTTTGCTATAAAAGTATCGAACCCCTTAGGTAAAAGTGTCATTGTTGACAAAGCATGTAAGAATTGTCCGTTAATGTTTCGAGATATATGTTTCCCTGTTGACTTGATGCTTTTTTCGTTTGATGAGTTCGTTATTATTCTGGGTATGGATTGGTTGTTTATGCATGATGCTGTTGTGAATTGTAAAAGAAATACTATAGATTTAAGATGTCTGAATGATGAGATTGTACAGATTGAGTCTGATGATTTGAATGGATTACCTGCTGTAATATCTGTCTTAAAAGCTCAGAGTTATGTGAAAAAGGGTTATGAGGCATATTTTGCCTACGTGATTGATTCAAAAGTATCTGAAAAGAAAGTTGAATCAGTGCCTATTGTTTGTGAGTTTATTGATGTGTTTCCTGAAGAGCTACCGGGTTTACCTCCGATTCGTGAAGTTGAGTTTGGTATTGATTTATTGCCTGGTACTACACCTATATCGATAGCTCCGTAAAGAATAGCACCAACAGAGCTGAAAGAATTAAAGTCACAGCTGCAAGAATGAACTGATAGAGGGTTTGCTAGACCGAGTTTTTCACCTTGGGGTGCTCCTATTCTGTTTGTGAAGAAGAAAGATGGCACGATGAGGATGTGTATTGATTATCGTCAATTGAATAAGATGACAATAAAGAATAAATATTCGTTGCCCCGAATAGACGATTTGTTTGATCAGTTAAAAGGAGCTACTGTGTTTTCTAAGATTGATCTGAGATCGGGATACTACCAGTTGAGAGTTAAAGATTCAGACATTCTGAAGCCTGCTTTCAGAACGAGGAACATACTGAACACTTGAGGATTGTGTTGCAAACTCTGAGAGAAAAGTAATTGTACGCGAAATTTAGCAAATGTGAATTTTGGTTGCACGAGGTTAGTTTTCTGGGACATATTGTGTCAGCTTCTGGAATCCGAGTGGATCCGAGTAAGATTTCTGCTATTTTGAATTGGAAACCTCCGAAAAACATGTCTAAAGTTCGTAGTTTTCTGGGTTTGGCCGGTTATTACCGTCGATTTGTAAAAGGATTTTCAGCGATAGCTACTCCGTTGACTAGACTACTTCAAAAAGATGTCAGATTTGAATGGTCAGATAAGTGTCAGAAAAGTTTTGATCAGCTGAAAACTCTGTTAATAGAAGCCCCGGTGTTAGTACAGCCAGAATCGGGTAAAGAATTTGTTGTACGCAGTGATGCTTCGCTAAACGGTCTGGGATGTGTTTTGATGCAAGAAGACAAAGTAGTAGCTTATGCCTCGAGACAGTTGAAGCCTCATGAAAAGAATTATCCGATTCACGACCTTGAATTAGCTGCAATTGTGTTTGCACTCAAGATTTGGCGCCATTATCTGTACGGTGAGAAATGTCATGTATTTTCAGATCATAAAAGTCTGAAATATTTAATGACCCAGAAAGATTTGAACCTGCATCAGCGAAGATGGCTTGAGCTGTTGAAAGATTACTAGCTGGTGATAGATTATCATCCAGGTAAAGCAAATGTTGTTGCAGATGCTCTGAGTAGAAAATCATTGTATGCACTACACGCTTTGAATGCTCAGTTAGACTTGTCTGATGATAGTTCTGTGATAGCGGAATTAAAAGCCAAACCGTTCTTTGTACAACAAATATGTGATGCTCAGAAGGTTGATAATGAATTATTATTGAAACGGGCTCAATGTGAATTGAATTCTGAATCTGAATTTCAAATCATTGATGGTTGTTTGAGATATCGAGATCGTATCTGTGTTCCAAGAAACCCGGAGTTGATTCAGTTGATTTTGAATGAAGCCCATAATAGTCGTTTATCTGTTCATCCGAGGAGTGCTAAAATGTACCATGATTTGAAGCAACATTATTGGTGGTCTGGTATGAAACGAGACATTTCTGACTTTGTTTCGAAATGTTTAGTCCGTCAACAAGTGAAAGCTGAACATCAAGTTCCGTCTGGTTTACTACAGCCGATTCTAATTCCCGAGTAGAAATAGGATAGAGTGAGGATGGATTTTGTTTCTGGATTACCTCTGACTCCGAAAAAGAAAGATGCGATTTGGGTCGTAATTGATCGATTGACGAAATCTATCCATTTTATTCCAGTAAGATCTGATTACTCACTTGAGAGATTAGCCGAGCTTTATATTGCTGAGATTGTAAAATTGCACGGGGTGCCACTATCTATTGTATCAGATAGAGATCCAAGATTCACATCGCGATTCTGGAAGAAATTGCAAGAAGCGTTGGGCACAAAACTCCATTTCAGTACAGCATTTCATCCGCAAACTGATGGCCAATCTAAACGGATTATTTAGATTTTAGAGGATATGTTGAGATGCTATGTACTTGACTTTAATGGTTCGTGGGAACAGTATCTGCCATTGATTGAATTTGCGTACAATAACAGTTTTCAGTCAAGTATCAAAATGGCATCATATGAAGCTTTGTACGGACGTAAATGTCGTACACCTTTGTATTGGACTGAACTCAGTGAGAATAAGTTACATGGGGTTGATTTGATAAAGGATACAGAACAAAAAGTTAAACTGATCCGAGATTGTTTGAAAGCAGCATCCGACCGTCAGAAGTCCTATGCAGACTTGAAATGAAAAGATATAGAATTTGAGATCAGCGACAAAGTATTTCTGAAAGTGTCTCCGTGGAAGAAAGTGCTTCGATTCGGACGAAAAGGCAAGTTAAGTCCGAGATTCATCGGACCGTATGAGATCATTGAACGTGTCGGGCTGGTTGCGTATAGATTAAGGTTGCCTTCTGAACTAGAAAGGATCTATAATGTATTTCATGTCTCAATGCTCCGTAGATATCGATCTGATCTGTCACATGTGATTACTCCGTCTGAAATTGAAATCCGATCTGATATGACATATGAAGAGGAACCAATCCGTATCTTAGCTCGTAAAGTGAAAGAGTTAAGAAACAAGAAAATTCCATCAGTGAAAGTATTGTGGAATCGACATGGAATTGAAGAGGCAACGTAGGAACCGGAAGATTCAATGAAACAGCAATATCTGACTCTATTTAATGGTAAGATTTTCGAGGACGAAAATCCCTAAGGGGGAGAATTGTAACAGTCCAGTTTATACCCTAGTCAGAACAGTGGTTTCGGGACCACAAATCCGAGTTCGTATAATATTTTAATATTATATTCTATACTGTTGATGTGTGGTTTAGCATGTGTTAAATTTTCGTAACTTAATTTGATTGTCTATGTGGTTAATTTGACAAAAGGATTAAATTGCATGAAATGCGAAAGTTGCTTGCTATTTGCTAAAGCACCTATGTGTTGTGGTTTTATAAATGTGAGGACTTATGTGGCAAATAAGCCAATTCCATGATAGTGGATGGTAATAAATGTGGTACATGCATTTTTTATATATGATTATTAGTTTATATTATATATTACAAATATCTTATTACTTATTCATTAAGTTATAATTATTTTTATAATAAAAGAAACATGATAGTGGATAATAGAATGTCTAAATAACCATAGTATGAGTTTGTCCTATATGTTTAATGGAGGGGCATTTTAGTAAGATGAATAAATGATATTAGATAAAAGAAACAAAAGACGAGTGTTCATCTTTTATTTTTCTCTTCTTTGAACGAAAATTAGAAGAAAGAAGAAGAAGAAACTTTGAGCTAGGTTTTGGCATTCATTAAGCATAATTAAGGTATGTTTTGGTTTTGAATTTTGATAATTTTTATATTTTTGAGATTGTTATTAAGTATACTATCAAGCCCATGTCTCAATTTGATGAATTGATGTTGTTCATGAAATGTGCCATTGATGATATGTTGATTTTTATGGTGATTTATGGTGTTAAATGAAAGATTTGATCTTTATGAACATGTTTTGTTCTTGAGGTTAAGATGAATTTAGCTAAATATGGCTAAATTGTGAAATAGCAAATTGAATGACTAAATTGATTATTTGATGGAAAATATGGGCTTGTATGATATATATGTACATTCCGTTAAGTATGTGTATGTAATGATTTTGTGAATTTGATGTTTTGAGAAAAATGGACTATATTGATAAAATGTACAAATATGAGGGTTAATTTGCAAATAGCCCTAAATGTGTATCCATGGATTGAATTGAATGAATTGGTGAATAAAAAGGTTAATTCTGAATATGTTTAGATCAAGAACCGAAGAAAACGGACTTAGATCGTGGGAAGGCGAAAGTAAACGAGTAGCCGTTTTCATTTCGATAAACCGAATCCGAGGTAAGTCACTATGCAAATAAATGTATATGTATGCAATTATAATTGTTTTTATGATTGATGTTGATCATGAATACTATTGAGAAGCTATGCTTATGAATTCCGAGAAAAATCCGATATAGTGACTAAGTTCGAGAAGTCCCGTGTGAACCTAGGAATAGATAGAATTAGCTATGTCATGACATAGGTGTCTGTTCCGTTTTATCATGTAAGACCACGTCTGGGACGTTGGCGTTGATTTGAGACTCGTGTAAGACCACGTCTGGGACGTTGACATTAATATAAGTTTTACGAGTAAGACCACGTCTGGGACGTTGGCATCGATATAAGTTTTATAAGTAAGACCACGTTTGGGACGTTGGCATAGATATGAGCTTTACGTGTAAGACCATGTCTGGGACATCGGCATCGTATTGATTCGTATAAGACCCTGTCCGGGACAGTGGCATCGATATCTGAGTATATGCAACACCTCGTCTGGGACGTTGGCATTATACGATTAATCCAAACAGTCTGTGTATCCTACTAGTTTCCTATTGGTTCAACGGGCAAGATTGTGATATGAAATACAAATCCGAGCTATGAACAAATATGTGATATTAAATCCTGTTCAGGTACGTTGATTATACACTATTTGTGTATGTAAGGTAAGCATTTAAGTGATCTTACTATGATGACATGTATATGGGGTTAATGATATGATATGAATTGTTTTGGCTTGATGAGTTATGTGTTTATATGGTTTTTGAGTGATGAATATTGAAAATGTGGTTAAAAGTGTATGAATCAAAGCAAACAAGTGAAGGTTTGCTAAATGAATGATATGTGCTAATGTATTTATTTGCATATAAGCCTTCCATATTTAGTTAATTTGTATATAACTTACTGAGCTTTCAAAAAGCTTACTCTGTATGTGTTTTCTCTGTTTTATAGGTCGTCAAAGCTACTGAAGGCTCGGGACCGTCAAGGATTGTCATCACACTACTAAACTCGTTTTGGTACCCTTTTGAAAATGTATATAGCTTAATATGGCATATATAGGCTAGATATGTGTATATTATACGATTTTAAAGTGAACTTAGTCATGTGTTTTGACAAGTTTTGAGTTGATAAATGCTTGAATGAATGAGTTATATGATACAAATTTTGATATGAGATGATGCATATGAAATGGTTAAGTTTTGTTTAAACAATGGATGATTTATGATTGTGTATGAATTAGGTGTGTTTTGTGGGTGTTAATAACCTAAAAATGGTGAAAATAGCAGTTTTCACACGGCCTAGACACATAGGCGTGTGCCCAGGTCGTGTGGCAAAGTCAGAATCCACCCACAGGATAGTCCCACGGCCGTGTGTAGCAAGTCAGAATCTGCCCACGGGCTGCCCACGGCCATGTGTTTTCCCACGGGCATGCCCCAAATCACACGGCCACGTGCCCCTATTTTCAAGAAAAAAGTTTCTAAAGTTTCTATTTTAGTCCCAAATCATTTCCTAATCATATTTTGGGTTTCGCAGGTCCATATTAGGGTCGTAAAGTTGAAATTTGAGAAATTTTAAATTATGCCTCGGAATTATGTCCCAATTTACTCGTTTATTTATGTTTAACTCCGGTAATACCTCGTAACCCTGTTTTGGCGACGGTTTAGGGTTAAGGGGTGTTACAAATGCTGTTACTTTTAAAGATGAAAATGAGTGGGATGCTAAGGTACTGTTTTCTGTGGAAGTAGAAAAGTTAGCTCTATCAGCAACTGTATCCAAAGAGCTTGACTATGAGAAAGACTGGATCGTCAACCCGGGTTGCTCAAATCACATGACAGGAGATAAAGAAAAGTTGCAGAATGTGCTGGAATATAAAGGAGGCTGAGTTGTGGTGACTGCAAACAACTCAAAATTGCCAATAGCCCACGTTGGTAAAACGGTAATCTTTCCTCAAAATTCTGCTAATGATATGTCACTTGAAGATGTTTATCATGTTCCAGGAATGAAGAAAAATCTTTTCTCGGTTGCACAACTCATATCTTCAGGCCACTTTGTTCTGTTTGGACCTCAAGATGTGAAGGTGTATCGGAACTTGGAAATAGATGATGCACCTGTGTTAAAGGGTCGAAGATTGGAGTCAGTCTATGTTATGTCCGCGGAAACTGCATATGTTGACAAAACGAAGAAGAACGAAATTGCAGATCTCTGGCACATGCGGTTAGGACATGTTAGCTATTTCAAGCTAGCTAAGTTGATGAAAAAGACTATGCTTAGAGGACTTCCTCAACTTGAAGTGGGAAGGGATACAGTTTGCGCAGGTTGTCAGTATGGAAAGGCTCATTAACTGCCATATGAAGAGTCTAAATGGAGAGCAAATGAGCCATTGGAACTGGTGCATTCCGATGTGTTTGGACTAATTAAACAAGCTTCTCTTGGTGGAATGTAGTACATGGTGACTTTTATCGATGATTTCTCCAGGTATGTTTGGGTGTTTTTCATGAAGGAAAAGTCACAAACTTTTTCAAAGTTTGAAGAATTTAAAGACATTGCAGAAGCAGAGGTTGACAAGAAGACTCGTTGCTTACGTACCGACAATGGAGGGGAGTATATTTCTGATGATTTTAACAACTACCTTCGAAATCATCATGTTCGTCATCAATTCACATGTGCCAACACTCCGCAGCAAAACGGTGTAGCAGAAAGAAAGAATCGGCATTAAGCTGAAATATGTCGAAGCATACTTCATGAAAAGAATGTTCCTGGGCAGTTTTGGGCAAAGGCAATGAGAACTGCAGCATATATAATCAACAGGCTCCCCCAGCAAAGGTTAAACTTTTTATCACCCTTTGAAAAATTATGGAATGTAAAGCCAACAGTTAGCTATTTTCGAGTGTTTGGATGTACTTGCTATGTTTTTGTGCCTAATCATTTACGTAGCAAAATGGACAAGAAAGCTGTTAGGTGTGTTTTTGTAGGATGTGATGATCAACATAAAGGGTGGAGATGCTGTGATCCAATAACAAAAAGGTGCTATACAACTAGAAATGTTGTATTTGATGAGGCATCCTCATGGTGGTCCAAAGAACCTGAACCTGACAATTTGCAATCTGATCAAATTCAACTACAAACAGCTGAAGATGAAAGAGCAGATGTTGATTGCATTGAAAATGGTTCAACTTCAAATCCTTGGCAAACTGGAGTATATGGACAAATAAATGAAGAAGGTGAAGCATCAACATCAGTCCAACTCAGGAGATCTACAAGAACTAGAAGGCCAAATCCAAAATATGCTAATGCTGCAATAATTGAAGTAGAAGCAAAAGAATCGGAGTCATTTGAAGAAGCAGCTCAATGTCCAGAATGGAACAAAGCAATGGAGGAGGAAATTGATGCTTTAAAAAGGAATCAGACATGGGAGCTCGTACCAAAGCCAAGGGGTGTGGAGCCTGTATCCTGCAAATGGATCTATAATATAAAGCGTCGTACAGATGGGTTAATCGAGAGGCACAAAGCTAGTTTGGTGGCTCGTGGATTCTCTCAACAATATGGACTGGATTATGATGAAACTTTCAGTCCAATTGCAAAGCTCACAACAGTACGTGTCTTAATTGCATTTGCAGCTAGCAAAGGATAGCATCTATGGCAAATGGATGTCAAGAATGCCTTCTTACATGGAGAGCTGGATAGGGAGATATATATGAATCAACCAATGGGATTTCAAAGTGAAAGTCATCCTGAATATGTGTGTAAGCTGCGGAAGGCACTTTATGGATTAAAGTAAGCACCAAGAGCCTAGTATGGTAAGATTGGTGAATTCTTAACTCATAATGGCTATTTGATGACATCTACAGACTCAAGCTTGTTTGTTAAAGCTGAGGAATGGAAGATAATTGTTGTGCTTGTGTATGTAGATGACTTGATTGTCACAGGAGAATAGGAGGAAGAAATTCTTCAAATTAAAGAGAATTTAGCTGTACGTTTTCAGATGAAGGAACTTAGACAACTTAAGCATTTTCTTGGCTTAAAAATCGAGTATACTGACAAAGGATTGTTTCTTCATCAGCAAAAATATTCCAAAGACCTGTTAAAAAGGTTTGGAATGTTTAATTGCAAGCCAAGTTCAACGCCAATGGAGCCGAATGTTAAGATGTGTGCCTTGGAAGGAAGAGATTTGGAAGATGCAACAATGTATAGACAATTGGTGGGAAGTTTGCTCTATTTAACTTTAACCAGACCAGATATCTCTTTTGCAGTGGGTGTGATGAGTCGATATATGCAAAGTCCAAAGAAAACTCATATTGAAGCAGTTCGTCGAATTCTTAGATATGTCAAGAACACTCTTGACTATGGTGTTGAATATAAGAAAGAAGGAGACTGCAAATTAGTTGGTTTCTGTGATGCTGACTATGCAGGTGATCATGATACTCCACGATCAACTACTAGATATGTTTTCATGCTTGGATCAGGTGCTGTTTCATGGTGCAGTAAGAGACAACCAACGGTTTCTTTATCAACAACAGAGGTAGAGTATCGAGCTGCAGCAATGGCAGCTCAGGAGAGCACTTGGCTTATGAGGGTGCTGAAGGATTTGCATCAGCCAGCAGAATATGCAGTTCCTTTGCATTGTGATAGTAATCAGCAATAAGACTGTAGAAAATCCAGTTTTTCATGCTAGAACTAAGCATGTAGAGGTGCATTATCACTTCATCAGGGAAAAAGTTTTGGAAGACAAAGTTGAGCTGAAGAAGATCAAAACTGAAAGTCAAGTTGCAGATCTGTTTACAAAAGGTCTAAGTGGTAACAAAATTGCAAAGTTTTGTCAACAGCTTGGTATGATAAAGAACACGAGTGCTGATGTCGAGGGAGAGTGTTAGAAGTCATCAACATCAGCACATTAGCATATTGATTGAGTCAATGCTATGTTTGCCCACATCTCCAATAAACCAGGAGGAATCCTAGTTTTTAGCAGATTAGTTGCAGAACGTTGTATACGTTACTGCTCATAGTTGTTGCTATTTTTTCTGCTTTTTGTTAGCTAGATTAGTTATTATTTTTCCCTATTTAAGCAATATATTAGATGTAATTTTTAGCTCAGCAAGTAATAAATTTATCTTCTTCAACAGTGCTCACGTTTTACACAATATTGATATCATATGCGAAAAAAATTATAAAACCAATTGGCAGCGCCAGAGAGGAAAAAGAAAATATTAATGCAAGTTAAGGTATTTAAACCAATAACCTTCACTTGCTATCTTCACTTTTAACGATTTAACTGTTCCAAGAATTTTAAATTATATTTTATAACAACTCTATATAAAATATCGTATATCTTTGACTAATATTTTTTTATTAATTTTAATTCATAATTAATTGTGATTGATTTTAAAAAGATATGAATTATTAAAACCTCATTAATAAATGTTTTTGAGATTAAATCTTTAGTATTTCTGAAAGAAATATGGGTCCATTATAAATAAATAAAAAAGTGGATGTTTTGATATTATTTTAGTAGATGCATCTTTAAATTAAACGAATGTGAGTTATCAAACTGTGCAATTGTTTAATGATTTGTTTAAGAATAAAACTTCTAGATTATATAATCGAGGCAATTTTTGCTAATGTTAGTGAGTTTATTGCTTAAGCTTTCAATGATTGCAAAAGTATGTTGTTTATACATATATATATATATATATATATATATTATATATATATATGGTTTAGCTAATTAATAATTAAATGCAACCGTATCTTTTGAGAACAAAACTTTTTGTATAAAGATATGATATTTTATATGAATCGACACTTGTACGCATCATATCAATAAGTTATGATAAATACTCCCCATCACAATTGACTTTTGGTCAAGAGCAAAATATAACTCATTTTAGTATTTTTGAATGTGTGATGTATATTCAAGTTGTTGAAAAAAAAAATCCGGTTCGAAAACAATTTTCTTGTATAGCGGAAAATTAAAATTTTGAAAATCGACCCAATTTGTAATATTTATAGCAATAAATCCTAGACTAAATTTGTACAAGTGTTTTCGGATAGATAGATCTTTGTCATTTCTAACTTTTAACCAAACGATTTTCTCTGCTATTCACGTACCACGAACTGTTTCGTGTGTAGATTCGACGATTCAAAGCACAAAATTAAAAATAATTTTCTTTTATTTTTAATGTGAAAATAAAAAATTCTCTTCTCAAATGAAAACTGACTGAAATTGTTTATACACGTTATGGAGATATCAACAACCCAATGCATCCTAATTTTATTTGCTCTCGTAATTACCTTTTTTTATATTTATTTTATAACAATCATAATTATATTTGCTTGCTCTCCCAATGACTTTCTTTGACCACCATAATTTTATTTGCTTTATTATTATTATTTTCATTAGAGTCGTTTCATATTTTCAATTTTGTTTCTTTCGTAATAACGGATGTGCAAATTTCTAGAAATAATAAAAGGTCCATAATTTCGGCAAAATACGCCGTTGCCGGGGAATCGAACCCGGGTCACCTGGATTACAGGCGGGAACACTCGCAACGATTTTATTGATCGATTTCTAAACCTTATATATTTCTCATTTTGTGTTTAAAGGAATTGTGACTTCTCAATAAAGATATATATATACTTATAAAAAGCACGATGAGTTAACTGACTTGAGATGTAGAAAATGAGCTACAAACTTAATATCTGAGATTTTTACAATAACATAAATGTTCAAAATAATTTTAGAACAAATAAATCTTATAAAAGAAATCTCATAAAAATAAATAAAACGACATAATAAAAAATAATTATTTGATAAATGGAATTAGGAAAAACACTGCATGTTTAATTGAAATCTAAAAAAGCTAAAACTAAATAAAGAAAAATACATGAACATTTCTTTAAACTTTTAATAATTCTACATACTAGTGGTTGATTGAAATGAAAAATTTGGCCATTTGGTTGATCGAGCGAATCTTATAGAATTCAGACTCCCTGCTATCTTTATCTCAAATTATGGTTCGCTGATTATGTTGAAACTAGAAACAAGAAGCATATTAAAAATATTTACTTCAGTAATTGCAGAAAACTTTTTAAGATCATACAACATGACAAGTATCAAGCCTTCTTCAGTTCAGACTAGTTTAGCTCCACAAAAAGGCTGGCCTGAGGATGTAATCCTGCTTCTTTCAAGCTCAAGGATTGCTTATCTCGACCATATGTAACTCTAGGAAAGTTGGACACAAGGCTGTAATCCTCAACTTCTAAGCAACCCAATGAATCAACATAGTCATAAACTGATTGGATTGTTGCCGTGCTGTGAAACCTCCTTTCTTTGCGTTCACCCGTGGGAAACCGTACCAATACCTGTTTTCCCAACATAACATGCACATGTTTAATTTTAATTTGGCAACGGAGAAGTATTAGGCATGCCAATGGAGAAAAGTGGAAAATGCAAGGATGATGGAGAATGATCATTAGAACTGAGATAATAAAAGTGCCTAAACCATAAAGAAAGCAAGAAAAATGAAATTACCTGTGTAACACTTGGTCCTTTCTCAGGTTCATCACCAAGTGATAAGGCTTTTTGTTCTCGCATTCTAGCCCGGGCAGCCTCTTTTTCAGCAGCTTCACGTGCTGCTCTTTCATGAGCTTCTTCTTCTTCCTTCTGTTTCTGCTCAGCTTCGGCGGCCTCCCTTTCCAGACGTTCTTGCTCCTCTCTCCTCTGGCGTTCTCTAGCCTAATGTCATGAATAAAATGAGAAGATTAGTCAGGCTATTATTTTATCATTCCAATGGTGCTTTTTAAAGCACAAATACATTTAGTAAGCAAAGAAGGGATTATTATTTTCCTTTTTCAGTCTTCTTGGAATATAATGGCAGTAATGAGGAAAAAGAAACTAGAGTATGCCATCTAGCCAAATATGTAGTAAACTGTATTAAAGCCGCTAATTTAAAATTAAAAGCAGCCTACTTGATCAGCTTCAAGTGCTGCTCTGTAAGCAGCATCTTGCTCCTCCCTCAAACGCATGTTGTTTCTTCTCTCTTCTGCATCCAGTCTTGCAGTAACAAGAACAGGAGAACTCTCTTCAAGCACTTTCTGCAGCATTGTAAGCATTTCTTCTGGAGATGTTGGTCCCTCAACCTGCGAAGAAAGAGAGCATCACCATGCAAGATCACCAATTAAACTGGTTTTACCGGTTCAGAAAAGTTATAATGTACTGGACTAGATAGGCCACCAGTTCACAGTTGAACTGGTCTGACTGGCCGGTTTAGTTCCGTTATTTTATGCTGACCTAAAGTTAAAAATATGAGAAACAGGAATGCTATTAAAGAGTCCAATCAATTCACTAAAACAATAGTCAAATGAATTTAATATGTAGTAGTCTGGAATGAAGGCACAATTCGAGCAAAAGCTGCATCTTAATGTAAAGAAACTAAAAAGGCAAAGCCCAATTGTAGCATGATATAAGTCACAAAATGCCTTATAACAAACTATACAGAACTGGTAGGCGCACTGAAAATCAGATAAGCTTTAGTTTAATAAATCATTAAGAAGATGACTTATTCAGCATTTTCAAGCTTTAAAAAAGAACTCATACGCCTAGCTATTCGCCATGTCAAAACTTCAGTGCCCACCCAAAAATCCATATTCAAAGGCATTTACCAACAAGCAAAACAAAACTAGCAATAACTTACATCTAAACTTTCTGCTCAGCAGAAGCACAATGACAAAGAATTAGAATGAAATCCCTGAGTTTTACCATTTAACCCCTAGCATGTGGTTAACTGCACAAAAATTTACGAAAAAATATCTAAAGCATGAACGATAATAGGTCATTTTCAGTTTCTGCTTTTGCCAAACGGATATCTAATTGATTTCGGGTTCCCAAAAACATTAACTTATTGCATTATTAACAATTCAAAATAGAAGTGAGAATCACAGTGTTGATACCTGTTGAAGGAGTGCAATCCTCTGGTTCGTAGTAGGCATAACCACGGCACAAAATGGGAACCTAGATGCCTTCAAGCTATTACTCATTTTAAAACCCTCACTAGCCCTAATGTCGGCGCCCCACGCCACAAAATTCTCATTCACAAAGGCAGCCACTGCCTCGGAACACAAGGTCCTTTCACAGAATACAGGAGAATCCGGGTGGTCCGGCGAGTGCAAGTACACGAACAACAGCTTAAAGGAGTTCCTTGACCTCTGCAACGCGTCCATGAAACCCTCACCGACGAAATTCGGCCTAGTCGTCCGGTAGTCTCTCTCAAATGCCGCCACGAATTCCATAGCTTCAGAAGCCGCAGCTGAGACCGAGACCAATCGTGCCGATGATTCCCCGCCCCGTCCCTGTCCCAGGCCGATCATCCCAAGGGAATACGAAAGAACTCCGCCGGCGGCCCATAATCCAAGCCCGACAGCTCCAGAGACTAACCCTAGGCTACCGGATATCACAGAGAAGGGCAATGTAACGAGTTTCCAAGCTATGCTGGGGCTGGGAGCGGGAACGAGACCCGAACTGGATGCGGATTGGGTGGGGTCAAGAGAATCGCGAGGGTCAGAATCGGAGGTAATGGTGGAAGCAGAGGATTGATTGGAAGAGGTGAAAGAAGAGATAGCCAGTTCGAGGTCCCAACCATGAGCCTGGAGGATTTCCGTACACAAATCGGGATCTTCGAGGCCCGTCACCGCTTGAAAACATGCCAATTTATCGGCTACATCAACCATTTCTCGAGAATTTACAAAATGAAAAATATTAGGGTTTTTCCTTTCTTTCTGACAGAGAAAGGAAGGACAAAGAACAATCCGAGGCAAGGGAATTTTCTTCGGGTTTTTTCTTTTAATTTCTATTTATTTGGATGCTTGGTTTAGGGGAAAATAGAGAGCGAAGGGTTTATAGATTGAAGAAGATCGGGTTCAAATGCTTTACGGGATCGTAACAGATATTCGGACGACAGACTTGTTCGAAATTACGTAACTACCATTGGCTTTTGATTCTTTTTAAAAGGTTTAATTCTGTGTCTAGTCCCTGTACTCTTTGGACTTTTTAATTTTAGTTATTTTGAACACTTAAAAGGAGTTTTTTCACCTTCAAGGAAGCCAGAATCCAACTCAACTGACGCATGAAATGCTGTTGTATTGGGAGAGTCCGAAGGTTGGTTGGTACAAGCTAAAAACAGATGGTAGTTGGAAAAATGTACAAAGAATGAAAGACCAGGGGCAAGGACTAAATTTCCAAGACCCGAAGAGTAAAAGGTTAGGTGGCAGAATTAGACCTTTTAAAACCGCCTGAAATGAATAATGCGCCGTGAAATTATTAGATTTCGCAACGACGTCGTTTGGTGCTTTCCTTTTATTTCCCAACAACAAATAGGCCTTTTCAATCTATATTACTTTCTAATATATTTACCATCACATTTTTAAAACAGAATATATCAATTGGGAATGCTAAGCTAAAAGCACATTATGGAACACCTACATCTACATGGATGGATACTCTGTTTTAGTTAGTATCCCTCTAAGATATGAATTAAATATACATCAGAAATGTTCATGTACATGTACAACAACAAAATCCCCATATTGAAAATTGTTAAAAAAGGGTTATTTTAGCAACTAACACCCTTACATTTCCTCTATCAAGGCTTTGCCCTTGCTTCCTGCTACATTCTTCTCTGTTCTGGGAAAACTTTTATTGCCTCCATATTCCATCAATGAACTCTTTTCTGCACTCACAATGGCTGCCAAAGAAGAAAATGCTTTGTTCGGTTGCTCATGAACCCAACACATTATGAAATAAACCTTCCTCTCAGCAAGTTTCAGCTTGCTTTTCGTTTCGGACTTCCTCAGCTTTCTTTGTTCCTCGGATTTCAACTCCCTTCCCGCAGCTATAATCATCCTTTGTAGATCGCAAAGCAAACAGATCAATGCAGGACTTCCAAGGGAAAGTAGGTTTGTTATGTCATCAACAAGTGCCAATCCAAATTGCAAACCACCGATGTGCCGGTAAGCCGGAGAGCAGGTTTGCTCCAAGCAATAACACAGAGCTTCCTGCACAGTCTCGGGCTGTCCAGCTTGACCTAATACAGATGATATACTCAATACCACCATTGCTGATCCAACAGCATCCGATTGCCAATCTCCATTGTAGACACGAAGCGTGAAGCAGTAACTATATATGATATCAACTAAATGAACAGCTAAGAGTGGAGATGGTTCCGTAGAAATGAGCTTACGAAGCGAAGGCAGTGGAGTTCGGGGGCCACAAGGAATATCGCTTGGTTGGTCACTATTGGCCATAGGTTGTATAAGTTGAGCTCCATCCTTGCTTAAACAGATTGTTCTGGCAGCAGGCTTTAACCACCAAGGATCCCACGGCTCAATCATCTTACTCAATTCTCCAGATGCCAAAGCTCTTTGGAACCGTTTCTTCTCTTCAAGGGATAAATCATTGATATTAACTTCACCTCCTACATAAAAAAGAAACAACAAAAATTTATGTTCAAGCATAGAATAACACAAAATTCATAAGACAAATCAATGTAAACATTGGATGAACGAAAGGAATACCCAAGTAATTAAAAGGTGAATGTACTTGGCAGGTCCCTCTATTAAAGGGACCTGATCACATTAATCCCTCTATTATTAAACAGATCAATTTAATCCCTGTACTACTAAAAAGAATCAAATAAAACCAAATTTCAACAAAGTTAACATTCAAAGTTCAAAAATATAGTGTATAATTTAAAAGAGTTAAGATTTTGATATCTTCTTATGGTTTTACAAAGGGAATCTTCTATTTGGAGTTGAGCTGCAAATGAAAAAATAATTTTCATGACAATTTTTTTAAACATTAAATGATAAATGTTACTAATGAGCCTTATTTAATAATTCTTCTTAATAGTATAATGATTAAATTGATCCATTTAATAATAAGTGGACTAATTTGATTCAACCCTATAATAGAAGGACTTGACAAGTACTTTCACCGTAATTAATACATAGAATTTGAACCAAAGATTACCTGACAAAATCTTCTCAATAGTATCATCCGAAAGAATTGAATCTGCCATAAAAAAAATCCAGATTACATTTTTCATTGATACAGTAATTCAATCAAGGCTTATATTAGGCAAACAAACAAAGCCAATATATATATATAAGTTCTTCAAAATCAAGGAAAATACCATCAACATCTTCATCTAAAGGTTCGGTTTCGTCCTCGGAATGGAAACGTTTCAGAATTTCAAGCATTTTCCGTTTAGTTTGATCGTCAGATTGAAGATGGCGCAGCTCCTCGACTACATTTTCTCGCATGAATGATTCGGTACAGCGAATGCTATGAGACTGTAAAAAAATTCACACAAGAAAAAAACTTTTTTGTTTCATTTCAGAACAAACTAAACAAAAAAAGAAAAAACCAATTTCTGATTGAAGAAAGCGTGAAATTGAGGCCTTACCTTGTAACAAGGAAGAGAGCAGTAGCGGGAGTTACATCGAGGGCAAGTGTATTGCGAGAATTGCTTCTGACACCTGTGCAAAATCAGTTGAAAGTTGAGAAAAATAAATAAATATTGGACAAATAATCTGAAATTCACAAAAAAAAAATGAAGAAGAAAAGGAAGAAGAACATACACATGGCAGATGATACGGGAAGGAGGATTCAACGAGGAGGAATTAGAAGGTTTTTCTGATGTACGTATCGTTTCTGCCATCTTTCAAATAACCCGAACTGATTCAAATCAAAAAATTTATTTGCATAAACTGAATAAAACAAAAAAAAAAGGCTCGAAAACCCTAGAATGATTCAGAAAGTTTTGATTGGGCTCTATTTCAAATACCAGCCCACAATACATTTCCCCCGTCACCACCATCACTCAACGGCCCCATAAAGTAAGTGATGCAATCATGTGTTCCAAATCCTTACTGCAATGCTTATTTGACATTTGACTGGCAGAGGTGGTATTTATTGACTGTTAGGATCGATCCGATTAAACAAAAATAAAAAATAACGGAATAAATTAAGAAATTGAACATACATAATTTTAACGTGAAAAAACTCCTCCAAAGAGGATAAAATACCACGAGCAAAAATAATTTTTCTATAATGGGAAAAGAACGAAGAGTACAAAAGATAGAGATAAAAACTAAACCCCAAAAATCAACAACCCTCAAAACTTAAACACAAAATTCTCTAAATGTGTTATGAGTTCTAATATCTAATGGTGTGTATTCTAAGGTTGTAAAAGGGTCTATTTATAGGCTAAATTCATAGGTCAAATAATAATAAAATAATCTAAACTAATCAGTCTTTGATTGAAACAAATAAACAAAGTTTAACTAGAAGATTACTTCTCAAATTTAACTAAAATAGGAGTCATATTTAACAAATCTCCACCTTGACTCATATTTCCACAATGTCATCTTCGCCAAAACCCGCCACGAGCCTATCTTGAACCATGCAGGGAATTAACTGAGTCGAATCTGTGCTTAGAAACTGGAAGACTTCTAGCCTTCGACTTGTACACTACCAAATCAAAACTAACCCGGGTTTGATTTTCACGAACACAGTGCCCTAACTTTTCAAAACCTACATCCAAAAGAGAACCTCTCTTCAATGAAACAGTCATACCTTTTTCCCTCCTATGACCAAGTTGCCTCCGCTCTAAATGAGTTAACTTCGACTCTGTAACGGACGATGTAACGACCCAAAATCCGTAGGCACAGAAAAAGTGTGTTATCGAGCCTCCGTCTTAGTAAACCGAGTTAGTAAATAATTATTAGAAGTAATTATGAGTCTAATAGTGTGTTTAATTAGATTTTTATCTAGTGAATTTAGCTTAATTTAAAATAATTAGGAAAAAGGATCAAATTGAATAAAGAGTGAAAGTCTAATTATAGATTAAAAGAAAGTAAAAAGGGGCTAAAATGGCAATTAAGCCATTTAGCATAGTTGAGGCGCATAAAGGAATAAAATCTTTTTAATTATATAATTTCTCCCCCCTTAATAAATTTCGTCCTCGAAATTTACCTGAAAATAGGTGAGGATACTGTGCTCTCATAGTTTCTTCCGGTTCCCAAGTTGCTTCTTCCACACTATGGCTTCTCCACAGTACTTTTACCAAAGGGACCCGTTTGTTTCTTAATTTTTTCACTTCTCGAGCTAGTATTTGAACTGGTTCTTCTTCATATGACAAATACGGTCTAATCTCAATGTCTTCAGTAGAAATAATATGAGATGGATTCGATCGATACCTTCGTAACATGGAAACATGAAAAACATCATGAATTTTCTGTAATTCCGGAGGTAAAGCTAGTCGATAGGCAACCGGTCCGATTCTTTCAACTACTTCATACGGTCCAATGTAATGAGGACTTAATTTTCCTTTGCAACCAAATCTCAAAACTTTCTTCCAAGGCGATACTTTTAAAAACATTTTATCACCCACAGAATACTCTATATCCCGTCGCTTCAGATCTGCATAAAACTTTTGTCTGTCAAAAGCTACTTTCAACCTGTCTGTTATCTTTTTTAACTATTTCTTCTGTCTCCTAAATTAATTACGGTCCAACTATCTTTTTCTCATTCAACTCTGTCCAACATACCGGTGATCGACATCTTCGACCATATAATGCTTCATATGGAGCCATCTGAATACTGGATTAGAAACTATTATTATAAACAAATTCAGCTAATGGTAAGTATCGTTCCCAACCTGATTCAAAGTCAATAATGCAAGCCCGAAGCATGTCTTCTAAAATCTGGATTACCCGTTCTGATTGTCTATCGATTTGTGGATGAAATGCAGTACTAAAATTAAGCCGAGTACCCAAAGAATCATGTAATTGCCTCCAAAATCTCGATGTAAATTGTGGATCCCGATCGGAAATTATAAATACTGGAATACCATGCAGTCTCACAATTTCTCGAATATAAACTTTAGCAAGCTTCTGTAGAGACCAATCAGTCTTGACTGCTATGAAATGAGCAGACTTAGTAAGCCGATCAACTATCACCCAAATGACATTCTTTTTGCTCGCCGACGGTGGCAACCCCGTAACAAAATCCATAGTAATACTATCCTATTTCCATTCAGGAATACTAATAGGCTGGAGTAACCCTGTCGGTACCTGATGTTCTGCCTTCACTCGTTGACAAGTCAAACATTTACTGACATATTCAACTATATCTTTCTTCATCCCTGGCCACCAATAAAGCTCCCGTAAATTACGATACATTTTTGTTCCACCAGGATGCAATGCAAAAGTGCCATGTATGCTTCTTGCAGAATCATCTTCTTTAATTCAGAAGTAGTTGGAACACAAATCCGGTTTTGAAACCTCAAACAATCATGTTCATCAATACTAAAACTCTCGACTGTACCGTTCTGAACCATTTCTATTTTCTTTAATAATTTGTCATCTTCCATCTGAGCTGCTCTAATCTGATCTAACATCATCGGCTTAACCCTTAACTTAGCTAACAAGCTTCCATCATCATTAACACTGAGCCAAGCAAACATTGCTCGTAATTCAATCGCAGCTTTCCTGCTCAATACATTAGCTACCACATTTGCTTTTCCTGGATGATAGTCTATAACACAATCATAATCTTTTAGAAGCTCGATCCAATGTCTTTGCCTTAAATTCAATTCCTTATGTGACAGAAGATATTTAAGACTTTTATTATCTGTGTAAATATAACATTTTTCACCATATAAGTAATGTCTCCAGATCTTTAGAGCAAAAATTATAGCTGCTAGCTCCAAGTCTGCGTCGGGTAATTACGTTCATGTGGCTTCAATTGTCTAGATGCATATGCAATGACCTTTCCATCTTGCATCAATACACAACCCAAACCACTCAAAGAAGCATCACTATACACAACAAAATCTTTCCCCGACTCTGGTAATGTTAATACCGGTGCCTCTGTCAACATTTGCTTCAAAGTCTCAAAACTCTTCTGACACTGATCATCCCAGATAAAAGGAATATTCTTTTGCAGTAGTTTAGTCATTGGTAGTGCTATATTCGAGAATCCATTTACAAATCTTCGATAATATCCAGCCAAACTGAGAAAATCCGATACATTCTTTGGTGCTTTCCACTGAACAATTGCTTCGATCTTCTTCGGGTCAACTCTAATCCCGTCGGCAGATACCACATGTCCTAAAAATACCACCTCAGACAACCAGAATTCACATTTATTTAATTTCCCATACAACTGTTTTTCCCGCAGAATCTGTAAAACTTTTCGAAGATGCTGATCATGTTCTGCCTCTATCTTCGAATATACCAATATATCATCAATAAAGAGCACCACAAACTGATCTAGGTACGGCGGGAATGTAACACCCCCTACCCGTATTCATTATCAGAATAGGGAACGAGGCATTACCGGAGTTTACAATATATATTTTTTTTACTCAATATAACTCCTTTATAAATAATCTAGTCTTCCCTGCAAATTTTTTTTAAACCACGACTAATTCATATCAACCAATCCAATCAACATACCTTCAAAATAGATCCATGCAAATTTGTAAGATAACCTCATTACATACTGAAACTAGAAATTTGTTAGCCATACCAATGACTAACCTTACATTCATTTCATATTAACATCTACTTTATTAGCTTATACATGCCATTGATTTCCAAAATAAAGTTTCTTTATATACCGAAATCTTGGGGTTGATAGTGTGATGTGTCTCCCACCGAATCCGACCTCCGAGCTCTTAATACTACAAAACAGGGAAAAGGAAACAGAGTAAGCACTTTGTGCTTAGTAAGCCCATGTAACAAGAATTATACTTACCTAACATTTTCAATATAATGTAATAACCATTTATATATCCATTCAATGCATTATTACCTTAACATGCACAAACTCAACATTCAAGTTAGTCCAATAATTTTCATGTATCATTAATATGTACAATGATTGATGAGCTCATCAATACCATGATTTCCATTTCCTTGTTATTTTTCCATATTTATCCCGTTGAATTTCTCGGAATTTCGATGGATTTTCAGAGGTACACTTTAGTGTACAAATTCGAGTCTGTCAATTCATATTCATGTGCGCACATTTCTATTTCAGAGAGCACACTCCCGCGAACCTCATCTTTACAGCGGGATTACCAGTCCAGGCTAAATCCCCTGTAATATAAACTCATAGAGTATTGTCGGGATTACCAGTCCAGGCTAAATCCCCTGCAACGACAATTACTCTAATGAGCTTGGATCTGAATTACCAGTCCAGGCTAAATTCAGACCCTAATTCGGATTACCCGTCCGGGCTAAATCCATTTTCCACATATTCTTCGGGAGGGCTATATCAGGATAGGATCACCTGTCCGGGCTAGATCCTTTTTACCGTCAATTCCTTTTCAGAGATCCATCGAATTTTCCTTTCATTCAACCGGGATTTCTTTCCCTTTTTATCAAAAATATCAATATTGCATAAATTTTCATATAATGAACATTCAAACTATATTCACGTCAATAACATACATTTCAAGCATTTAAGAATATAATTCAAGTTACATGAACTTACCTCGATTCTAGTTTGTATACAAAATCTACTAATCCGGAACTTTTTCCTTTCCTCGATTTAGCTTTGTGTTTGAGTTTTCCGGATCTAAATAAATAAATTCAATTATCAATTCAATACATTTCATGTTCACATGTAGCATTCATTATAATTCTATTACTATTTATAGTTCATTCAAAGCTGTCTACTTGAGTCATAGTCACTAAATTATTTATTTTTCGAGCTACAGAATGTAACAGCCCGATTTTGAGCCTAGTCGGAATAGTGGTTTCGGGACCACAAATCCGATGAAAAAAAAATTTAAAAAATTAATATTCTTATATTTTTATGATCTACAACTTTATGAAATGGTTTCGTAAAAATTTCGTTCGAAAATTTTGGTGTTTGAGCACTCAATTTAGTCAAAAGGACTAAATTATAAAAAGTGCAAAACTTGAGTTCTAGAAGCTAGAGGTATCTAATTGCTATAAAAGTTTATTATGATTAATTATTATGATTTATTGAGTGATTAAATACATGTGTTAGAGTATTGATAAGAAATTTTATTAATTTCATGCTTAAATTGCCTATTAGGACTTGTTTGCAAAAGTTGCTAAATAGGGGTTCTAATTTATAGAGTACTTGATTAAAATGGGGGTTTGAAGTAGGAGTCCTTAAATGGCAATTAGACCATTATATTTTCATGGACAAAAATGGACATATATAGGAAGAAAGAACCAAAGTTTTTAATGAAGGGTAATTTAGTCATTTGGTAATAAAAATGAATTAAAAGGGAAAAAGATGGCAAAATATGCTCATCTTCTTCATTAGGCTGATTTTTCAAGTGTTCACCATAGCTAGGGTTTGTTTCAAGCTTCCAAGCTCCATAGTAAGTGATTCCAAGCCCCGTTTTTAATGTTCTTTACATTTTTGAAGCCCCGGTAGCTCGATTTAGCTTATTCTATTAATAATTTATGCCAGGGTTCATATTTGGAAAAATACCCATAGGTGAAATGTGTTTATTTTGATGTTTTATGATAGAATATGAAGTCTGAAATTATGTTAAACAACTTTTGCTAAGTGATTTTAAGTGAAAACGAGTAAAACGGCTTAATCGGTAAAAATACCTAATGTTCATAAGTACAAGTTAGAGTGAGAATTTGATGTTGCCATAGAAGGGAAAAATGATCAGCATGCCATAAAACATAAGAATAAGGGATAAAGTTTAATTTCCGAGCTTTGGGGCAAATGTGTAAATATGTAAAAGTTTAGGGGTAAAATTGTAATTTTTCTAAAGTTAAGAGTTAAGGACTGTTTTGATGAATGTGAGTATTAAATAAGCTAAATTTGCTATTATAGATCAAGAAGAACGAAATCCAGAGTTAGATCGAGGAAAGAAAAAGATAGAGGATTAAAACGATATAGTTGATCGTATTTTGTTTCGAGGTAAGTTTGCAGTAAATAAATGCAATATTCTATTATTTTACATTTAATATTGTTAAATTCCAGCATTTACTTATTTATTCTGTAAATTTATTATTTAAAGACTCAAGTATGAATTGATGGAAAAACTATCTCAGAAAGTTCCGGTTGAACCTTAGGAATGTGTAGGATACAAATGTCATGACATTAGGGTTTAAGGAAATCATGTAAGACCATGTCAAGACATGGCATTGATATGTTACTATAAGGCAAAGGTCCCATGTAAGACCATGCCAAGGCATGGCATTGGTGAGTTCATAAGGCAAGGATACCACGTAAGACCATGTCAAGACATGGCAATGGTTAAGTTTCAAAGGAAAGGTACCCAAGTATCCTTAGTATTCCAAGTGGTTCAACGGGAAAATTCAAGGAGTATTCCAAAGTAAAGGTAAGACAAGTTCAAGCTAAAAAGGTAAGGTAAGATAAATTCATGTTAAAAGGTAAGGCAAGTATACAAGTTTTAAGTATATTGAGTTAAAAGCTTAAGTGATCTTGATAAGAAAAACATAAGATAATTCATTAAGAATATTGTTATCTATTTACATGTAAACTTACTAAGCTTTATGCTTACACCAATTCTTTATTTTTTTAGTATTACAAGCCAACTTGGGGATCGAAAGGACGTCGGAGATCGTTACACACTATCAAAGGATTATATTGGTATTTTGTGACTTGAACGTTTTAAGTTATGGCATGTATAGGGACTTAGCCATTTTATGTGTGTGACCTTATGATATGGTTTATTATGGACTTGTAAATGTTTGGTAATAATTAGCCATTAAAATGGTTAATTAAGAACATGCTTTGGAGGTTATGAAATGCCTAGTTGATAGTTATTTTAAAGAAATTATGTAATTATATGCAGGGAAATAGTTGGACAGCAGCAGTGACGTGATTTTGAAAAATCACCAAAAATAGTAGAAATTGAATTAGGTTGTGCATGAGATATATAATTAAAGCTTATTGAGTCTATTTTCATATGAAAGAAACAAGGAAAGCAAAGGAATTCTGTAATTTTAGATATTTATATTTTTGTAAGACTGGTTCAGAATAAATTCAGGTTCCCCTGTTCTGACTTGTAAAAATCATAAAAAAATGGAGAAAAATAATTAGGGGTTTAACTTTATATTTTTAGAATCCTGAATGAGTCTATTTTCAAATGAAATAAATAAGAAGGTCATATGAATTCTGTACTAAGAGTAATTTGATTCGTAGTGAAGAGAGGTCAGAATAGTCAAATAGTAAAACAGGGTAAACTTTAAGAAAAATCTGGTATTGATTGGCCATACCAAAAATTATGGAAAAATTACAGTAAGAAGGTATATGAGTCTAGTTTCAAGGAAAATTTACGGATCTAGATTTCGAGTTTCATAGCTCAAGTTATAATTAATTTAGTGAACATGACGCAGACGGACAGTTTCAATTTTTATGCCCAGAACTAGTAAGTTAAGTCTAGTAATGCCTCGTGCTCGACTCCGGCAACGGTCTCGGGTAAGGGGTGTTACACAGAACTCCAAAAGAAGAACCGTTAATTTTCCTTGAAACTAGACTCACATATCTTCACACCATAAAATTTTCATAATTTTGGCTTATCCAATTAGTACAGTTTATTCGTTAAAGTTTCCCCTGTTTCATTGTTTGACAGTTCTGCTATCTCTTCACAAAATCTCAGATATCTCACTGTACAGAATTAAAATAATGTTTTTGTTTGTACCATAAAAAAATAGACTCACTAAGGATTCTAAGAATATAAACCACTCCCCATAATTATTTTTATTCAATTTTTTATGATTTTTCAAAGTCAGAACAGGGGAACCCGAATTCACTCTGACCTTGTCTCACAAAACCTATTATATCTCATGATTTACAATTCTATTGCTTACAACGTTTCTTCCATGAGAAACTAGACTCAATAAGCTTTAATTTCATATTTTTTCCATCTTCTAATTCAACTTCTAAAATTTATGGTGATTTTTCAAAGTTAGACTACTGCTGCTGTCAAAAACTGTTTTAGTGCAAGCTGGTTATTACCATTTTTCCCCTAAACTTTCAATGAATGATAATTTCGTCCCTGCTCAATTAACCTCTCAATTGAGCTTATTTTTCTCAATTAACACTTTATTATATCACTTTAAACTACTTTATAACCTTTGGAAATCATAATTTTAGTAATAGACTTTAATTCCAAACACTTTCATAATTAGGTCCCAAAAATCAATTTCTATTGAAATTACCTAATAAAATCATCTCTTAAACGAATTAAGGCTTAAACTTCATGCTATTTCATCATAAACTTACATAAACCAACCATGGTGGCTTTCAATTTCATCCATGAAGTCAAAGACTAATGAATTTAATGATAGGACCTAGTTGTAAAAGTCTTTAAAAACACAAAATTACAAGAAATAGGCAAGGATTCACTTACTTGGTGCAAAAATTATGATATACCAGCTTAGATACCCCTCCTATGGCGTTTTTTTGCTGATGAGAGTGAAGAAAAATGAAGAGATTTCTAGATATCCCTATTTAGTCCTAGTTTTATTTAGCAATTTTATTATTTTCCCATTTTACCCTTATTTCTCCTTATTTTCTTGCTGATTTCATACCTTTGCCGTCCAGCCCAATTAGACCTTGGGTCTATTTTCCTTTTTAAGCCCTCTTTCTTTTATCATTTAAACTATTTAATCATTTTTCATAATTTTGTATTTGTTACAATTTAGTCCTTTTCATTTAATTACATACTCAAACGTTAAAATTTTCTAATGAAATTTTAATACCACATTACTAACATTTTATAAATATTTATAAAAATATTTCCTACTCAATTTTATGAGATCAAGGTCTCGATACCTTGTTTTTACCCAATTCCTTCAATAATTCCTTTTTCTAACTAACCGCTAAATCGGTAAAATTTTTCTATCGATATTTTAATACGATTTTCCTATCATATAAATATTCATGCAAAAATATTAAAATAAATTTCTCTTTAAATCGGATTTATGGTTACGAAACCATTGTTCCGATAACCTTGAATTTAGGCCATTACAACTCTCCCCCCCTTTTAAGGATTTTCGTCCTCGAAAATCTTACCAGTAAAGAGGTTTGGATATTGTTTCCTCATTGTCTCCTCCGGTTCCCATGTCGCTTCCTCAATCCCATGCTTTTGCCATAATACTTTCACTAAATTTATCTTTTTATTTCTAAGCTCCTTTGTTTCCCGTGCCAATATCTTGACCGGTTCTTCACTGTAAGTCATATCCGGTTGAATCTCCACTTCTGTCGGAGAAATAACATGTGAAGGATCTGACCGATATCGTCGTAGCATAGATACATGAAAAACATTATGAATTCTATCAAGTTCCGGTGGTAGTGCCAATCGATAAGCGACCGGTCCAATTCTTTCTATAATTTCATATGGCCCGATAAATCTTGGACTCAATTTACCCTTTCGACCAAACCGGAGAACTTTCTTCCAAGGAGACACTTTCAGGAATACCTTGTCACCGACCTAAAATTCAATCTCTTTTCGTTTAAGATCGGCATATGATTTTTGGCGATCGGAAGCTGCTTTTAAACTATCCCGAATAACCTTCACTTTTTCTTCTGTTTCCCGGATTAAATCAACCCCATGTATCTTCTTTTCACTGAGCTCTGTCCAATATAATGGTGTTCTACATTTTCTACCATACAAAGCTTCATACGGAGCCATTTTAATACTGGACTGATAACTGTTATTGTAAGCAAATTCAATCAAAGGTAAATATCTCTCCCAATTACCTTCAAACTCTAGTATACAACATCGGAGCATATCTTCCAATACCTGAATTACACGCTCAGATTGGCCATCTGTCTGAGGATGAAATGCAGTGCTGAAATACAACTGAGTACCCAAGGCTTCTTGCAATTTGTCCCAGAAACGAGACGTAAACCGAGGATCTCTATCTGATATAATGGAGACAGGCACTCCATGTAGCCTGATAATCTCAGATATGTACAGTTCAGCCAGTTTATCTAAAGAATAATCCATACATACCGGAATAAAGTGCGCTGACTTTGTCAATCGATCAACAATCACCCAAATAGCATCTTTTTTCCTCGGAAACAACGGTAACCCCGATACAAAATCCATAGTGATCCTTTCCCATTTTCATTCCGGTATAGTAATTGGCTGAAGTAACCCCGAAGGTACCTGATGTTCAGCTTTAACTTGCTGACATATTAAACATCTTGATACAAACTCAGAAATATCACGTTTCATACCTGGCCACCAGTACGTCTTCTTCAAATCATTATACATTTTATTACTTCCCGGATGTACAGACATAATACCACTATGAGCCTCGTGTAAAATCTTCTGTATGAGCTCTGAATTCTTGGGTACACATACCCTATCTCTGAATAATAAACAACCATCAATCCCCACTTGAAATTCAGAATCAGTACCTGACTCACATTGTGCCCGTTTAACCTGCAACTTTTCATCATTCTTCTGAGCTTCACATATTTGCTGTAGAAATGTCGGTTTAGCTCTCAACTCAGCTATGACTGAACCATCATCAACCAAAGACAATTGAGCATTCATAGCTCGCAAAGTAAACAGAGATTTTCGGCTTAAAGCATCAACAACAACATTAGCCTTACCCGGATGGTAATCAATAATCAAATCATAGTCCTTTATCAATTCAAGCCACCTGCGCTGTCTCAAATTCAAATCTTTCTGTGTCATCAAATATTTCAAGCTTTTATGATCAGTATAAATATGACATTTCTCACCGTACAAGTAATGCCGCCATATCTTCAATGCAAATACAATAGCAGCTAACTCGAGATCATGTACCGGGTAATTTCTTTCATGTGGCTTAAGTTGTCTTGAAGCATAGGCTATTACTTTA